>CM029281.1:6302385-7517385 GCA_016920895.1 Vaccinium myrtillus | reverse complement strand
TATCTGTGGTACGACAAAAAAAATACCACAAAGCTTTCTGTACATCTGAAAGATTGTATAGTGTGTGGTTTCATTGCAACTTATATAGCACGGTAACACCCGCCTCAACAAAGGTGTGTTTTTTTTTTATCACCACCGATGCTATCTGTTCAAAAAAAAAAAAAACTGTGGTACGATTGTATAGGGTGTGGCTTCATTCAAATTATTTATGAGATTATTTGCCAGAAAGCTTTTGGTATTTTTAGTATTTTTACCAGTGTGTCAAAAGTATTCAAAGAAATGAATATTTTCGTAATCTTATATTTATGCCCAAAAACACACAAAGAAATTAGACCCCTTGACCAATTTCTTACATTAATGTTTTTTGAAAGGAGAGACAAAAACCACTTATTCAATGTAGGCACGCCAAGTGTAGGGTAACAAGTTAGTGGACAAAAATTAGGGCCCTACCTTAGGGATGGTTTCCTCTCTAGGAGCCAGATAAACCGGCCCATGCAATATATCACTTTCGTTCAATAAGATGCTCTACTTTCTTTTTCATCAATTTTTTTTTTTTTTTGGATCGGATGAGATGCTCTATCTTGATCAACAAACATGGCTCACCACCAAGAATATATGGGAAAAATTGGCATATTGTTCCAATCTTTTTGTTTTGGTTACAAAAATATTCTTTTGGAATCTATCACCATATAATTTGTTACGTTTAGATAGTGTGTCTAACAATCCCTATTAATATTCGTTCGAGATTGGAATATGTCGAAGCTTGAATGTATTCTAGAATCTCGTTGAGTTTTCGAATTAAACTCGAACAAAATATCACTGCTTAGCTCGTTCAACTCATTTATAACAATGTGGAAAGGAGTAAGCAGGTAGTTGGCCGTGCTCAAAAACACTAAGGGGGTGTTCCACTAAGGGAATTATTTAAATAAACTGATTTTTCATGATTTTTTATATGATATATTGTGAAAGAACGACCTGTCTTGGTTTTTGGAAAAAACTGTTTTTCGTTAGTGGAACAACCCCCGAATCGTCTCTAAAAAAATGGGATAAGAGTGCAATAATGCTACATGTATAACTATTTCAGCTCCAACCATTTACAACCCCTCACATATACGTGGGGCCCACACACACTTATGGGTCTAGGCCCCACGTGTATGTGAGAGGTTGTAAATGGTTGGAACCGAAATGATTGAAAAACTAGCATATTTTATAAGAGTGGGGATTAAGTCTACAAGTATTATTACTCCATCTATCAGATAGCTAATTCATGGGTAGTTAAGACAGGAGTTGTCTTAAACCCACTTCAGCATCATTTTTTGCATAACAAGCAAAAAAAAGGTAACAAGCAAATGTAGGTATGTGCATCAATTAGGTATACTTTCAAATCCACATCCAAGAGATGGAAACTGAAGCTTGTTGAAGAGAGGTTGGGGAACAACTTCATCTTTCTGGAAAGAAGAAAGAAACATTTAAAACTTTGTGAAAATTTTGATCGATCCAATTCTTTTAAGGTAATGTCGCGTAAAACTGAATTTTGTAAAGAATTCTTAGATATAACGATATGGTATTTTTCTAGATCAAATCGGAACAACTAACACGAATTTCAAAAATTCAAAAACTGTTTGGCTTATAATTTTAAAGCATACGGCCACATTATTATAGAGGGCTATTGTCTTTGAAATTATATTTATATTTCATTTCCTTCCTTCCCCAGGATTGTTGAGAATATCATATGTGGAGAATTGGAAGACACTGGATTTATAAATATTGAGGCCATCGGCCCATGGGATTTCACCTTGAAAACCAACTTCCCAATTACTCGCTCCGTCCCTCTTTAAATGTTCATTATAGGAATACATGCTATTTAAAAGTAGCCACATATAACTGCTTATTATAGGGCCTACTACTCCCTAGGGAGCTTCTCTCTCTAAAAGTTAGAATGCCCTAGGGTTTATCCCTCTCCCCTGCCGGCAACCACCTTTTCCGGCCTTCCCCCACCCTTTTCCCCTTGTTTTCCTTCCTTTCTTCCTTTTTCTCCCCTCCCCCACCACCAGATCTCCCACCCCTCCATTCTCCTTCGATTTCCCGTGATATTGAGGGGTGGGGCTGCCCGCCTTTTCGCCCCACCCCTCCTCCCCCACCCTCAGCCGGACACCCACCATCTACCCATGGGCCAGACCCGACGCCTCTTCTTCCCCCCCACCGCCTCAGACCAGATCTGCCTTCCACCTCCCCTCGGCCCCCTCTCAACGCCTTCTCCCATCCGCCTCCGCCCTCCATCAGTCCCTCCTCCTGCCTCAACCTCCTTCCTCTGTCTCCCGCACCTTCTTCGATCCTTTTCTCTTGGGCGTCTCCGGTCCCGGCAATAGGTAGATCTTGGGTGTTACGGCCCCCTCCGGTTAATGAAGTCTTTTGTTGCCACGGGCGGCGGCAATGGAAGATCGTTTTGTCCGGGGATGTGACTTTCTCTGAACTCGGTTGAACTCGGTGCAATGTTGGAACTCGGTGGGTCAACTCAGGGGATCTCGGTTGAGTATCAGTGCTGCTGGGTTTTCTTGCATTCGGTGGTTTTTTGGTACAAATCGTGATAATCAGTGAGTCAACTCAGTGAGCTCGGTTGCACAGGTTTTTTGGGTGAAGTTTAGTCAGTTTTAGTTTAGTTTGTTTTTCTTGTTTTTTCTCTTCTACCGATTACTTTGCGCTGTATCAGTTTGGTTTGAGCTGGGAATCTTTGCGTTTCTCTATCACTTCCATTTGAAATGGATTCATCATTCCGTCCCCTAGGCGTCGGGTCTGCTTCGGCAGGTGTGTCTGCGAGACGGTGGCCCAGTCAGCCTAATGCCGTTCTCTTTTCACTTGTTAGTGGTTTGAGCTTCATTCCGATCTTCTGTTGTAATCGGTGCCGGATGGCGTTTAATGATATCTTGACTTATTTCAAAAAAAGGAATACATGCTATTTCAAACCCCTAAAAGATATTATATTTATTTATAGAATTTATTAATTTGTTTTATACCAAATTAAAGTGCTCATTAAGGACTTTAATCTAGTGCAAAAATATAAAAAAACATTGTACGGAAATACATTTTTTAATGTCCACAACATACACATTTCCGAAAGGGGGAATTTAAAAAGGGACGGAGGGAGTATTATTTTTGGGTGAGAAAAAAATAAGTACTACTATTTCAATAGTCTGGGAAAGAAATTCCCTTTTAGGAAATTATTAGAGTTGTTCTCATATGATTTTGAAAGGTCCGTACGGGCTTTGTACCAACTTTAGGCTGTGTGTAACTTGGATTCGGATTGGGTGTTGCGTGGAGGGAGACCCACTTGGAAAATCTTAACTCTCTCTATAGGACTCCATGGCTGGAGCTTGAAGAGAGCGCACTCTCTCTTTCTCCCTCTCTCTCCCCCTCTCTCCCTCCCCTTTGTATTTTTCTAGAAGGGGGGAGGTGTTTGGGGTGGGAGAGAGCGGAGGACCAGATTTGCGGTATATAAAGGGGAGGAAGTGTGTAGGAGTGAGAAGAGGTGGTGTGTGACCGTAGAGGAAGCCATGTGGTGGTGTGGGTTGATGGAGTTAAAAAGGGTGATGTGAGGCCCGATTTTGCAAATCTAGGAATGGAGTGAGTGAGTGGTGATGGTGGGTGGTGGTTTGAAATAGTGGTGATGGGAGTGGGTGGATATCTATAGAGTATATGTATGTATAATTGACTTGTACGTGTATGTGTATGTGTATGTGTATGTATGAGAATGTGTTCTAGGCGAGTGAAATATAAACTTATAATTACAATATACAATAAGTTAGGATAGGGTTTAATATGTAGAGAATATAATAACGAGTGTCTAAAGTGTAAGTTTATAAAATCAAGGTCTAAAATGTAATTAGGGCTCTAGGTATTTACTAATTAATTAGGAAATTAAGGATTTAAAATATTATTACTAAATAAAATAATTTTTATTCAAAAAGAAAGTTAGGGCGGAAATCTGGGTCGTTACTCTACTAGGGAAACTTGGTTAGTTCTCCATGTAATAGACTCGTTTGCACGTAAGTTAGCTTAGATGCCCAGAAGCCCTGTTTGGTAATCCATCTTTTTTGTATATAGGAACAAGCACAATTAAAAAAAACAAGATAATTTGTTTGGTTATTCTCTAGCTTATTTGATTATTAATTGCTAGGTGACGAAAAAGAAAACAAATAATCACAAATGAATTAACCAAATCAATGAACCATTTTTTGGGCTATTAATTAAGCTAATTAGTAATTAAGATGAATTATCAAAAAGGACTTTAGTAATACACACAAATATCCAATTTCGTTGGGTTAAATTCCTATGCAGCTCTTACGGTTTGAAAAATACCATAAAAAAAAGTCTCACTAACAAAATCCTTTGTGGATAGGATTTGGTTGTCATCAATTTGCTTCCAGATGCTTTTACGCTTTTATTTTATGACTTTTTGTGATTTTTCAGTCCATTAGAGCTCCATCAGCTACATAGTAATACATATTTTGTCACCATCATTGGAGAGATAGAATTTTATTGGTTTTAAATTTGGAGATGCCAAATTATCACACAATCTTAAAATTTGTCGACACCAATGGAGATGCTGTTTCAATAGTTTGTAGAAGATTTTAAAAGATACGGAGTTCCTAATATATTTTTGGTTAATTACAATTTACCCCTTAAACTATCATGTCCTCCAATTTTGGGTATAAGATTTTAAAGGATTGTCGGATAGAAATTTGTTTCTTAAATTGGAGGACAAACCCTTAAAATAGGAATTAAAGTGGCATTTGTAAGACATATTAATAAGCACAAGTCATAAATAAGAAAAATAGATACAAAATGAATATATAGCTATATCTCGGTGAAAATAGGATATTTTGTCCACAAATTCTTTGCACGTACATAAATGGAGCTTAATTTGGATAGAAGAGCGACAAGAGGGGTAGAGCGATACTAAACGATGGATGAAGGGGACAAGGTATATATAATGAGGTAAAGTTTAAAATGTGATAATCATTAGGCCTGAATTTTCCAAATTCTATAAAAATGGACTACCACGGTGTTTTTTTGCGAATGCAACATGCATCAAAAAATTTAAAATATTTGGAAGTTGAGATGATTGTTTGTAATAACCTTCAAAAAGACTAATTCTCAGGATCTATTTCCTTACCAATACACTTCAACCAATTTTACAAATTTTCATATTTTTTTTTAAATTCACGAACTTAGAATTCTAAAATGGCTTTAATAATCCATCTTATTTGCTTATAGCAAAATTAAAAGTTAAGCTAATTTTATTTGGTTATTGTCTAGCTTATTTGATTATTGTTGGGTAAAGGAAAAGATATGCAAATAATCAAGATGAACTATATAACCAGATTAATCAATCAATCATCTCTTGGGCTAGTAATTAAGCAAATTAGTAAATAATATGAATTATTAAAAGAGCTTCAGCATTAGTATATTTAAACATGATTTTGAGTTAGGCTTCACTTTTTCCTTATAGAATATCTAATAGGAAATCCTTTGTGGATTTGGTAGCCATCATGCTTTCTTACTTTTAATTTATAAACTTTTGTGATTTTTAAGACAATGAGAGCTCTATTTTTTATAACCATGATTGGATAGAGAGAATTTTATGGGTTTTAAATACGGAGATGTCAAGTCTTAAAAAAATTTGACACCGCCACATTTAGGTCAATATTGGAGATGATCTTAGGCCTCGTTTGTTGAAGATACATATTATTAGACGATGCATTTCTTTTTGAGTCAAACAACCTAATTTTTTTGTTATCTTAAAGACTATAGTTTAAACTTCAAGGAACGAATTTTGCACCACACTTTGTTATAAATGTACTTCAAAATTTTGTCTTCGAGTATTTTTATTGTGCATTATTTGAAACACTAAAAGTAAAATAGAATTTTTGAAGTGCCTTCTTTAAAAAGTGGGTGCAAAAATTATTCCCCAAAAAACTTTTTCCCCTCTACTTTTATTTATTTATTGCTCTAGTGGGTGCACCACCGCGTTTTCTATAGATGCATGCCGCATGAATAAATAAAAAATATTTGCAAGGTCATAGTATTGGATTGTTTGTAAAATACTTAAAAAATGATTCTCACAATCTATTTCCTTATTAAAAAAACACTTGAAGCAATGTTGAAGTCGACTACATACTCATAACCTATTTGTTCAGATTTATTTTATTCAAAATCAGAGCGAAAAAAATAATCACAATTCTATGGGTATTGATGGTTTTGCCCCGCTAGTGCACGGATCGGCCCTTGAAGCCCATTTTAGGGTCTCAGACAAATAATCCAAGCCACTAATTAAACTCAAAATAAATGTCAGAGTGACTTCACAAAATTCATCTCAATTGAACAACTACAAGTTTTTTAGGGATTGTTCAACAAATTGACTTTATTGCAATAGGGGTTGATGCACTGTGAGAGAATGATCTGTTTGTAAAGTATAGTAAGCCAGTTTTAAGAATAAGTAAGTTTGTAGAACATTCTCTTAATCCAATTGTCTAGCTTTTCTTCATAACTCATTCAGAATTCAGGATCAAACATCTGAAATGTAAAATTCAATCATTTGATGAATCACTTATAGGGGGTGTTCCAATTAACGGTGTTTTAAGAATAAATTGGTTTTTTACTTTTTTTATGTGATGTATTGTTCGAGAATGACCTATCTTGGTTTTGGAAAAAATTATTTTTTGTTAGTGGAACGCTCCTTGGTTATCCCATTGAGTTGAATTCTAAAAGAATTATTTTAAAATTAATGAATGGCTATGAGTCTATGAGTATCATTAGATATGAACAACTATGGGTATCATTTTAAAATTAATGAACGACTATGGCTACATCATCTGGTGTTCTCCAAATGCACACCGCATTGTGTGGGATCCACATTGAAATTTTAGGGGCAATGACAGGACAGTGGGAAATGGAGCAAAGATTTCCGGAGTCATGACAAGGTTTTTGGGAATCATTACTTAATGGGTAGAGGAAAATAATTTACAGATTCATGGTACAACATTTTTAAGCAGACAAAAAAACCCTGCCTTCGAAATTCTTCACAAATCCATCACATTCCTCCAACCCCAAATCAAACGCAGATACCCCTTTCGCAAGTCGCCTACCCACCCAACTGCCTCTCACTCTATGCTCTCTCTATTGCGCGGCAGCGGCGTACCAGTCGTCGTGAGCCGCGATAAGGACGTCGGCAACAGAAAAGATCTGGTCGGTGCCTTCGAGAAACGGGTCGGCTTCCTGGGCCAAGATCGCGAAGTCTTTAGATCCGTTGGAGTCTCGGCCTTGCAAGAGCTTTTCAGAGATTTTGAGTAGGTGTCCGGCTTCGGCTACGAATTTTCCTCCATTTTTGCCGGTGATGGGAAATGAGAAAAGCTTGGGAATGCTTGTCTTGTTTATCTGGATCAAATGAGGGATGTATTTTTTTTTTTGGCCAAAGGCTTGTTTGATTGTCTGGATATGATATGAGGGGATACAAGAGCATTATTCTATACAAGGTGTTCAAATTCATGCATGAATGGTAACAATTTGGTCCCAACATTGCACATTGAGTCTATTTTTATTGCACTTTGAATGTAATTGGATTGCACTCACAACAAAAAACAAACTTTCTGGAAATAGATTCTCCGCATTGCACCATGTGTCCATTTCTATTGCACCTTGCATACAAGTGTGTTGCACACCCAAACAAAAAAATTGCACCCTGGGTCCATTTCTGTTGCACCTTTAATGCAATTGTGTTGCACTCTCGAGCCAAATCATTGCACTCGTGTTGGTCCATATGAGGGTGCTAGTGTGTTGTCAAACCAAAGTTTCTGGAAATAAATTTCCAACATTGCACCCTGGGTCCATTTCTATTGCACCTTTAATGCAATTGTGTTGCACTCTCGAACCAAATCCTTGCACTCATATTAGTCGAGTGAGGGGTAATTTTCAACCTGAGGGTAATTTCGTCAATCAATCTCCTGGTGCCACTTATGTGGAATTATTATTTTCCTTGTCATTCATGAAGTGATTCCCAATAAGTGTGTCATTCAAGTGGAATAATTTGCCTTTCTTACCTCTGAAACGTAATTCTCCCAATTTTTTTTTTATACAAATGATCAGAACTATTTAATTTATTTAATTTTTTTGGGTTAAGAATCCTTATAAAAAAATCGGCTCAATTCAATATTGGTAATGATTTGACCGATTATTCGCTTAATTTTCTGTCAATAGATCAGCAAATAACTAATCAAGCCCTTGTGTGATGAATTATGTAGGAGTATAATTTTATTGAATTCTTTAGGCTCCACAGTAACAAAAAGTTGACCATAGAGTCAGTCTACCAGTACTCTCCTTCCCTCTCTGTAATTGGCGGATTCGAGCCCATAATTTAAATCCAGTTCAATCCGTCACTTTAGGCTGAAGACAACCTGCTCACCTATCCAACCGGTCACCACCTCTCTTGACTTTTACCTACCCTACCGATAAAACTCCTTTCTTCCCACCGCCCTAACCTGTCCCAATTTCAAAAATCTCTCCCCCCATTTGACTCTCATTTCCACTTCATTTCGCGTGCATTTCAACACCATTTCAATTTCATTTCACTCCCACCACATCTCCCACTCTCTCCCCCCACTTCATTTCATTTGCATTTCAATTTCAATTCCGAGACGTTACTTTCTCCCTCTCTCTCTCTCTCTCTCTCTCTCTCTCTAGACTTCGTTTTCTCCCCTCTCTCTCTCCTCGTTCGTATCGAATCCCGATCGTTTTCGAGTAACTTGGACGAATATGTTGGCGATGGTGGAAGAAGCTATTTGGTTCCGGTTCGCGTCACGATCTCCTCGGCTCTCTCTCTCTAGAGTTTCATGAATCTGCTTCTTTACCCCTCTTCTCTCTCTACAGATCTGTGAGAACAAGAACTGAGAACGGAGCACTCTCTCTCTCTCTAGAGCTGACTTTACTCCCGGAGCTTTTCGTCATAGGTAAGTTGTTCAGTCGGACGCCTCTACATGGTTTTTGTTTTTGATTCGAGCTCAGCCTTGGTACTAGATTTATGAGTTTATCACTAGAATTTGTAGTGGTTGCTTCACTTTTATACAGTAAATGCTGGTGTATTATTTGCCTTTAAAAAGGCCGTTTTTTTTTTACTCCAGTTTTTGTTGGTTAATTTAGTCTAATGTATTCGTAGATTTAATTTTTGGGTGGGATTGCGTAAAAGGCTGTCTTTGATTTGTGGATTCTGATCTTTCTTACATGTCAGTAGGTGGGTTTTTTTTTTGCCGATCTTTGTGCTCCATGTCTATTTATGTGCAAATATTGGGTTAGGTGTAGTTATTCGCTGCTTGGTTGTTAGGACATGATAGGAAAATCAAAGAAATATAGGATTAATTTGAGTCTTGATTAGTTTGTTGTTACAGTTGTTGATAAGATAAAGGAAAGGAGATTACCAAAGTTAAAAAGATAAAGGAAAGGAGATTAAATCATTGATAGAAGGAATTGGATTAAGCTCAGAGATGAAGATGTGTTGTGGTGGATGCTGATAAGAAAACATAAAGCAACTAAAAACATCAGGTAAAGAATTTGTATTAAGCTCTTTTACCCCCTCTGGTTCTATACCCACGATTAAAAAGGTCTATTATATGAAAGAAAGATGTAAAAGGTCTCCTTTTGTTTTGTATCTGTTTTCTTAGCAGCCGATGGATGGCTAAACTTATAGAGATGGAGATCTGATGCATCCCTATGAATCTATATTATGGTGGATAAAGTGGGTCTTGCTGTGTTTCATGTATAAGTACTGATTTTGTCTGCGTTCAATCTCAAAGTTCGCAGATTTTGGTAGTCAATTTGCTTTTGTAGGGTTTGATAAGAATTTTGGTTTGTATTCTTATGAGTTCATGTTATACAGGATGGGCTATGTATGTATGGGATGGTTCTTTTGCCGTTTTGGTTTGGGTTTAGATGGTGTTTATACTTTTGATTGTTAGAATTTTAATTTCTCTTGATCATTCAGCCAATTTGATTGTTGTTTATCCACTGGTTGTGGTGCAGCCTTTTGAAGCATGTGTGGTGGACCAGAGAAAACAGAATCCACGTCGTCTTCAACCCAAGCTGCTGTAGAAAACGAATCTAACACCAAAGACATGAGTCAACTAACTGTTGATACAAATGATTCTTTCCCCTGTTTGCTTGAACTTGCTGCTAACAATGATTTTGAGGGTTTCAAGCTATTGGTGGAGCGAGATGCTTCTGCTGTTAATGAGGTTGGGCTCTGGTATGGCAGGAAAAAGGGCTCAAAACAAATAGTACTTGAGAACAGAACTCCGCTGATGGTTGCTGCTACATATGGAAGCCTTGATGTCGTGAAGTTAATCCTCTCTCAGCCTGAAGTTGATGTGAATCTCTCTTGTGGACCTGACAAAAGCACTGCCCTTCATTGCGCTGCCTCTGGTGGATCAGTTCATGCTGTTGATGTTGTGAAAATGCTTTTATCAGCTGGTGCTGATCGGAATTCGATGGATTCTTGCAGTTTTCGCCCCTTTGATGTGATTATTGTCCCTCCAAAGCTTCCAGGCATGAGAGCCTCCCTTGAGGAACTGCTGATGTATAGTCTTTCTGATGGTTCTATTGGTGATCATAACTTAAGGTTATCGATTACCATTTCAAACTCCAACTCGCCAACATTATCTTCGTCACCAGGAAATGGCTCACCACGATCTCCTTCAGATTCAGTTTCTTCTCCTATGACCTCCAAGTTTAGCGACCTTCCTAGTAATGTTGTATCTGAGAAGAAAGAATACCCAATTGACCCTTCTCTCCCTGACATCAAGAACAGCATCTATTCAACAGATGAGTTCCGCATGTTCTCGTTCAAAGTCAGGCCTTGTTCAAGGGCCTACTCCCACGATTGGACTGAATGCCCCTTCGTGCACCCAGGAGAAAATGCTCGGAGAAGGGACCCGCGGAAGTATCACTACAGCTGTGTTCCTTGCCCTGATTTTCGCAAGGGCGCTTGTAGGAGAGGGGATATGTGTGAATACGCCCATGGAGTGTTTGAAAGCTGGCTACACCCGGCTCAGTACCGAACTAGGCTGTGTAAGGATGGAACAGGTTGCGCAAGAAGGGTTTGCTTTTTTGCCCACACCCCAGAGGAGCTCCGCCCATTATATGTTTCAACGGGGTCTGCTGTTCCATCTCCGCGGTCAAGTGCCAGTGCCATGGATATGTTGAGCCTTTTGCCTGGTTCGCCGTCCTCGGTGATGTCTCCTTCACCGTTCAGTCAACAACCCATGTCTCCATCCGCGAATGGGATTTCACACTCCTCGTTGGCTTGGCCTCAACCAAACGTTCCAACCCTTAATCTCCCTGGAAGCAATCTTCAGTCAAGTCGATTGAGGTCTTCCCTTTGTGCAAGAGATATTGCACTTGAGGAGTTGAACATGTTGCCGGATTTTGACACCCAACAGCAGCATCTCCTCAATGACTTGGCTTGTTTTGCTCAGAGCCGTTCCAATTCAGCCTCTTTTAACCGCTCCTGCTTGTCTAAAGCACTAACTCCTTCAAATCTTGATGATCTGTTTTCTGCGGAGATCAATTCTTCTCCCAGATACTCTGATCAGGCGGCTTGTGGTGTTTTTTCTCCATCACACAAATCTGCTGTTCTGAATCAGTTTCAGCAGCAGCAGAGCATGCTGTCGCCTATCAATACTAATAATGTTTTCTCACCGAAAAATGTTGAGCACCCTCTATTGCAGGCTTCCTTTGGTGTTTCGTCTCCCAGAGGAATGTCTCCAAGAAGTGTAGAACCAATCTCTCCAATGAGTAATCGGCTCTCTGCGTTTGCTCAACGCGAGCAGCATCAACAACTACGCAGCCTCAGTTCACGGGATCTTGGATATAACCATAACCCTATTTCTGCTGTAGGGTCCCCCGGGAATCAGTTATGGGGTTCCCCAAATGGAAAAGTGGACTGGTCTGTCAATGGGTCTGAACTGGGTCGATTACGGAGGTCATCTTCTTTTGAGCTGAATAACAATGGGGAGGAGCCGGACTTGTCATGGGTCCAGTCTCTGGTCAAGGAATCATCACCAGCTGAGATGAAAGATAAGATTGCAGCTGGTCCAGTTTCCGGAGTCGTTTCAAATGGCGAGGCTGTGAAATCTGGTTCTCAAGCCGAATCCGTTGATCACTCAGCGGTTTTAGGAGCGTGGCTCGAGCAGATGCAACTCGATCAGCTCGTAGCCTGAGTTTAAAATTGAATTCTTTTCACTCATTCAATTATAAACATAAGTTAGGAAGTACTTCCTTTTTGGGGATTTTATTTTGGCTGGCGGAGGAGATGACGATGGTGGCGAAAATTTTATGAAGGGTAAAGAGGAATCAGAAAGATTATTGATTTTTCATTTGTTGTTGCAGCAGGAGTTCAGAAAATGAGGATGAAGAACCCTATCTGGGCTACTAAAGTAACCCAGTCCAGATTTGGTATAGTTTTCAATATTTTTTGAAATTCTAGAATTTCTTTTGCCCTTCAAAGGAAGCTTACATGTTTCACTGCAATGAAACTGGGGTTTTTTTTTTCTCTGTTGATTTCTAAACTGTTTTTTTTTTCTTTTTCATTTGCTAAACTAGTAACTGTAATCTCAGGAATGGTGGTTGTGGTTTTAGCTTTTCCTCTCATATTTATGATGTCTGTACTATGAGGGGTTAAGGTTGGTAGGAAGTCTTTGTGGAGGCACACCCATTGTTCCTTGTATTGATGTAAAATTGAGTTTAAGTTGCTTATTATTTTAATACCTTCATTTTTTCCCATAAATCTATGATGTCATGGATGCTGTCTATGCTCTTAAATTAATCTGGAGTCCGCTCCCTTGTTTGGACCAATATTTTTTTGCAATTGATCGGATCCTCTTCAGTAACTGTCCCGAGTTAATAATTTCCTATAAATGTTGAAGATTTTGGGGATTCTTACTGGTCGGCCCGAGTTTTATGTAGAATTCACAAGTGTGAAATGGGTCTTTAAAATCTGCATTTGTTAAAGTTTTATGTAGAATTCACAAGTGTGAAATGGGTCTTTAAAATCAACATTTGTTAAAGTAATCAGTTTGAATAAAATCAAAGATTTTAAAATCAAATTTGTTAAACAATCAGTTTGAATAAAATCAAAGATTTTATCAAATGGGAAACAACCATGTTTGGGATTTCAACGGTTCGGATTTCACCTCCAGAATGGATGGCTTGTATCAACAAAGTGTCAATCTCCAGGGAGTGCTCTCCAGCGCCAGTTCCCGGGTTCGAACCCATTTTTGAGTCCAATACGTTCCTTTTGGAAGGTCAAATAGTACATTTTAAAGATTGATCTAGCTTTTGGTTAGAATTTCCCTGGGAAAAAAAAAAAAATACTCGTTGATTGGTTTATTAAATTGCAAATGTTATCTTCTTGGATTGCATTTGGATTTTGGATCATTAAAGCTGAGACCCTTCCTTTTAAAGTTCAGTTGGAAGCCACATTTCTAGGGGTTTGGGAGTGGTGGGTCCCACTACTGGATGCTTGATTGCTTAAGATTTATACTGATAACGATTTCCTGAACTGTGATTAGCAGAGATTGGGAATCAGATGTGTTGGAATGTGACATTGGGCATATTTTTTCCCCTTCAATAGGGAAAAATGGGTCCTTCATCATCTTTTTAAAACCCTTTCGATTGATTGGTGGGTTTGATCTCACACAATTAACAAGTGTTCATTCTTGAGGTCTGACCGATGAAAGTAATTTATTACAAGTTTTCAAGTATCAATGTAGATGACCTGCCTATAACCGGACCGGAATGGAATAATTCGAGGCGCGCGTAAACTGGCTCCGACACCCCTCACCGTCGAATAAAAAAAGTTTCTTAATAAGGATGATTCGGTGATGGATGGATGGTGCGTCTCACTTTATTGTTTGTCATTACAGTAGTTTTTTGGTGCCCAACCACTCTGTTTACTGGAAAGTGGGTATGACTTTTCATCAATTGTGACGAGAATTTTTGATTTCTATACGATTTTTGAGTGTGATGTGTGGGGCATTTTAATATCAGGCCTGCTTTTTAATGGTCGGTTGTGGACTTATTAGTTCCTTTTTTCGTTACTTTATTTCTGGTTTTTTCTGAATATTTTTTTAAGGCATGATTGCTTTGGTTTTAAGTATCATCCATTAGGGCATCCTTATCAGGAACACCAAATTTTGCACCAAATTTAACCTTAAAAACACATTTTATACTTTAGCAAGTCATTTTTTCAAAATCTCACAAAATCAGGCTCTCTATTCTAACTCCACTATATTAAACTATTGGAGTATTTCTTTTTACTCCTACTTCCAAAAAAAAAAAAATTGCACCTATCATGATATTCCACTTGTCAAGAAAAGTAAATAAAAAAAATGAGAGGTGAGTGTACAGTGACTACTCAAATTTGAGTAGGCAGTGTAGCCAAAATAAATTGGTGAGGGGAGATAGGTAGTCTGATTTTTTTGAGGTTTTTGGAAGATTGACTCTCTATTTTTGCTTCAAAGTTAATTTAGGTAGCCACCATAATTGATGCTCTTATTATCCCACCCTCCATATTAAATTTGCTTGTCAGGTTTTTCAGTATAAATAAACGTAAATAATTCATCTTCTTTAATAGCTATCACTTGGATTCGTACCCTGCGTTTTCTCATCAATTGTTGAAGGCTAGATCCGTGATGTCTGAGCCTAGTTAATGTTGGGAGGAAAAATCCTGAATGATTCAGTTGAAGAGAGGAAAGGATATGACTGGCCGGAAATGGAGACTATGTAGGACAGCATTCGAGCCGTTGGATGTGTTTTTAACGATTCTGATTTCATCTTAGCACTTTGCAGATCCAAGCCATTCATTGTCAAGATGAAATATGAGCCGTTGATTGCCGAGATCAACGGCTCAGATGCACCCTACAAGGCCGCCTTCCAGAGCCGCTCTCGAGGACCCCTGAGTCCAGTACAAATGATCTCGCAACCGTCCTAACGTATTTGTAATGACTCAGATGTCGTATTCTTTGCAATAAGATATTTTAACAGATCTGAATTACTGATCACTGATTGACGAGATGAATAACTGAGATTCAATTGTGCGTTTCTTTGCGGACGACCGGGACTCCAAAGGGAAAGAGAGAGAATTCTAAGAAAAGTGGGTGAACGAAGATCTTATTTCCTAGCCTTTAATACTAGGGTAAGGTTGAAGATTAAGGTGGATTTCATTTTAAGCCGTGGACTCTACTGCTTTAACTAATAAGAAATTTGTGTTCTGTTCACCAGCTTGTTAGGTTGGTGAATCAAATTCGGCTTATTATACAAGTGTATATATCTGACGTGTCAACCACTGATTGGTTAGTAGAATAGTTGGAATAGAGGAAGGGTACTCATATGCACCTAATGCATGCAAATTGACGAAAAAGCCCCTCAACACTTCACTGCCACCACATGTTTTAAACTTTACAATTCAAGGACATCTTATCTTAATGAGGAGCAGCTATTTCATGAGAAAAGACTTGGGAACCCACCATAAACTTTACAATCGAAAAGCCCGAATTGACGCCGGGTCTTAGAGAGCTTTTGGGTTGGAATTTAACTCTCACTCGCGTGTATACAATTCTTATACTCGATCATTTTATTTGGAGTTTTTTTTTATCATTAATGCTAGTGACGAGTGAGTTTGTCCCTTAAATTAATCCGCCATTGAGTCATACACACTGAATTATTAAGAAAAAAACCCATCTACTAGTGTCTAGTGGTTCAGTGCCAAGGATGCCAATGGTATCAAAATTTACAGATTATGGATGCTTTTAAGTTATTTTAATTTCTAATGGTAGTGCTACTTTTAACTGGTGAGCCAGAAATAATAATTCAAGAAGACAAAAAAGGTGAACAAGACTCGACAAAGGTTTTTGGATTGAAAAAAAAAAAAGACTCGACCAAGGTTTCTGAAGTAACATCTCATTATTGTAATAATTCAGTTAAAAGGAGGAAAAGAGATATAGAAGGTTTCGTCCGTCCGAATAACATTCGAATTTTGTGTTCATGTGACTAATTGTGGAAGTAAAAGTTCGCAATCAGCCTAATATAAAGAAAAGAAGACTAGTAGTATTATGCAAGTCTGTTTAGTACCCCTGGTGCAGGACGATTAACAAAGAAGCACACTCAAGAGACAAATCATAGGAATTTGCACCTAAGAAAACCTAGAAATCCGCATCTAGGGAAAGTAACGACATCCACGCCAATACTAAAAGAAATTCATTTCATTTCATAAATTGTCTCTAACAATGATTGAAGAGTTCTTTAATTAGACTCCTCCAAAGATAGCAACATGATGGAGAAATGACTGTCGATGGCACGGGCCGGACAAGCAATCGCATTAGTTCGAACACCTGAATATGCCACAATGGGCGCATATATGCCTTGGCCAGAAAATACAATCTCCACATAAAAATTTCAATCAAGTAAATATTTTTCCAAGTTATCTCGTATGGTTGTGGGTATGGTTCAATGACAAGATTTCATCTTTTAATGCAAGACCTAGAAACCCATTCATTGCGAAACTCTAATCGATAACAATTTTGCACATGCTTTTCCCCTGAGAAAGCGCCACGGCCCTGTTCCACTCGCCATCCTTCACATGTGAAAATAGGATTATAAACGAAATATGGACTTGTCATATAAATCGAACACTAAATCATAGTACTGACACTAATTCATGTTCATTGAATATCGTTTTATACTTGATATGTAAAAGCATTTATCTTGAAAAAAGTGAGAAAAAGCGATTTCAATTTTCGATCTATTGTGTCTGATACATGTTTTTCAAGATTAGTTATCAAACAGTATTAGATCAACACAAATTTTTGCATGGTTGAAGTACTCGACGAGATCTTCATAATATTTGATTCCAAACATTAATGTGGGTCCGGTATGATTCCGAAAAAGGAGGGACTAGACATTGGCGTAGCTAGAAAATCACAAGAGTGAGGGCACAATTAGACCATAAACGCCAGTACTTTGTAGTGTAAAAATGTGTCTCAGCCTATTTGGGTGTACCCTTTGAATTCTAAGGGGAGGTTTGTGGTTCGAGTTAGTTGAGAGATTTTCAACTCTCTTTAGTTGTTAACACACTAATTTTTTCACTAACCCTTGTTGATGTATATCGTAAGGAAAAAAAGACTTACATTTTATGGTAATATAGTGATTATAAATCCATAAAAACCTAATAGTTTCGAGGCAAAAATTCATTGAATTAAAGTTTGTTTGCAGTAATTAGTTATTCGATGGTTCTGAGGTATCTTTGTGTGGTGCCCTAAAATCCTTCTCCATGATCTTTTTTTTTCGGCCTTCATCATCTCATAGTTAGGTAAAATTCACATATTTACTCTCAAGTCCCACATCAATATGCATAGGAGAATGATGTTATAACACCATATAGTGGTGCCCCAAGAGCAATAATTAATCTTTTGTAGAAATAATATGATGTACCGGTGAAATTTTTAATACTCCCTCCGTCCCTATTTAAGTGATGATGTTACTATTTCAGCTGGATTCGAAAGTTGTTTATAATTTTCAATCTATATTACATAAAATATGCAATATGGATCTTGTTTTATAGAAATCAATAAGTTCTAAAATACATAATATATTATAGATTGAAAGTTATAGACAATTTAAAAATAAAGTCAAAAAGTGAAAATGGTCACTTAAAAAGGGACGGAGGGACTACATTTTTCTATAAGAATGCAAAAAAAAAAAAAAAAAATCCTAAAATCCAGTGTGGGCCTATGCCCACACTTGGTCTGGTAGTGGCTCCGCCACTGGGACTAGACAGGAAACTCATCTCCCATTACAGGAATCATGTGCTTATTATGTATGGGTAAGTTGGACTAGGGACTAAGTACTCCACAAAACATAACTACTGTAAATTCACATGAAATGGTTTGGTTATAAGTAAGGTAATGACAAGGGAAATTACCTCCAAACCCCGACAAATGCACGAAGACCCATATAAATGGTTAATGCAATCCATATTCCAACAAACCCGTGGCTTTTAGACAGAAGGAATACACATCCAATGCTCACTGAAGACACAATAACCTGATGGTACGACAATAAGTACGTATATGCAGTTGAAAATGCAAAAATGTGTTTTTTTTTTTGAAGCCAACATACCATGGAGTATGCAGAATAGGCAAAATCAGATGCTCCAAAGTTCACACCATCGAAAACAAACGCCAAGACGTACATTAATCGGCTGGGTAGCTGCAATAAACTGACCAGGAGCATTACAAAATTTCAGTTGAGAGCCATGGTATATAACCGCATCAGCAATAGAAAATAACTAAATTTGTAATGTTTCATTTTGCCAAAAGATGGGATTATACCGGAATGGCTACAATTATGAGGTGTCTAACACTTTTGTCCTTTGTGAATATTCCGGACCCAAATAGCAACCCGAGTCCAACGACAACAGCGAGCCCCAGACCCATCACGAATGTCATCTGCACAATTAAACCTCTCAAATTTTATTTCGGAAACACATACTACTGCAGAATTG
This sequence comes from Vaccinium myrtillus, assembly GCA_016920895.1. Lineage (NCBI taxonomy): Eukaryota > Viridiplantae > Streptophyta > Magnoliopsida > Ericales > Ericaceae > Vaccinium > Vaccinium myrtillus. Next base: position 7,498,781 of record CM029281.1, on the reverse strand, counting down.
ATACAATTAACTCTTAGGCCTTGTCCAATCTCTACTTCAAGTTCTTCAAATGTTAGATTATAAATGGTGACTGTGATATCAACTCCGACATCAAGTGAAAAGAAGATGTCAATAGTAATAATACATTTTTCTCTTTTCTTAAGTAGGAGTATTATGAAGTTCTTACCAATGTTTATTTGGTTTTTGCAGCGGGATCAGGTTATGGACTGATAGAAATTGACAAAACAGGGATCATCCTCTTTTCTGAGAAGGCCAAGGGGGTTGCATTGGCAAAAATGCTGAACTTTAATTTCATGTTTTTATTGCCTACTTCTCTCTTATGTGAGTTTGATCTTCAAGTTAGTTTTATCGGTATCTTTTGACATCTGTTATTATCCTAGTTGTTATCAAATAGCTTTCTTAGACTTCTGGTGTTTGATATTTTGTGAGTTATAGACCAGCCAAATTAGTTATCCCATTTGGGTCTTTGGTTTTGAAGTTTGATTATGAATGGAGGACGCGGGGTTGTTGCCGTGCAGCAGCTGACACAGCCGTCCACAAGTGTTTTTAACGGTTTGGATTGAAAACAAATTGTTCACGCGAACACTTCTTCTTTTTTGTTTGAAATCTATGTCGTTCATCCAAGCAACGGATGACCCGGATTGCGCACAACAGCTGCTGTGCACCCCAGGTCCCTGAATGGAACTGATCAACTGTGACACCGAGTTTCCTTCTAAATTTATTTTTTGGTTGGTTTGCATGTTTGAGGTATCATGCAGTGAGGAAAATACCTTGGAAACCAGTTATGGAGCTCCCTCTCACCAGGGGTGCAGAGGTCTGATCTTTTCATCAAGTCTGTCTTTATTGAAATCTCATCTTTTTCTATGAGATTTCCTCCTTTTAGCTTCTAGTTTTATGCCTTATGTTCTAACAGGTGCTTTATTTTTTGTTTAATGTGGCTCTTATCGAGATTGGAGCGATACAAACGTATTCGGTTGGTGGGTGGAGGAAGCGCCCGCGTGATTTGTTACTAGTCACACTTTTTACTTTATGATCTCAGTTTTAATATGCGTTTTAGTCACAGTTCTTTCCTGTGGTTATAAGTTTTGGACTTTTAGTTACACCTTGATAGACCACGGTTTTGAATGCGAGATTAAAAGTGAAAGGTCACACCAAATAACTGAGACCTTTATCTATTTTTATAGTAGTGACTGTGTTATAAATTAGAGAAGCAATGGGGTGAAAGCTCAAAAAGCAAGAGTGATAGACAGATAATGCAATCCCTTTATATTTATCTGTCCGAACCGATAGGATCCAACTTAATTAAAAAGAAGCCTAACAAACATTTCCAAATTAAAAACCAAAATGTTAGAAGCATAAACACGCAAACCAACTAAATACTATTTAATTAAAAGAAGAAAAATGATACCAACTAAAAAATATACAAAATTGTTTTTGTTAATATTGTTTTTGTTAATATCAAATTTAGCAATGGGGTTAGTAGCTAAAGCAAGTGCAGCATGTAAGGCAATCTGCAGTATCTCCAAATTGATAGGATCCAACTTAAAAAGAAGCCTAACAAACATTTTCGAATTTAAAATCAGATGATAGAACCATAGATTGACTTAACAGACTAAATGCATATACATACGAAAAATGATAATACCAAGTATTTTTGTTAATATCAATTGCTGTGATTTTTTTTTTGGCAGAATTACAGAAGTGGGTAAATTTTCCATATCCCTAAGATCTTTGAAGAAAACTAAGAGTGGTTTTCAGTTTGTCTGCATCTTTTTTGTTTTTTGGTTAAACCCTAATGTGTTTTGAAATCAAGAGTGTTTGCCACAGAGAAAATCATAAGGCCATGGTTTGTAACAACTGAAAACCTTTGGAGAATAATTGTTAGAATGAGTTATGGATTGGTTGTTTACTATTTTGCCCTTGTTTATTTATTATGATATTTAAAATTGATAATCAATTTTTTAAAGTCATATTAAAAATATTTTTGTAAACATGTCCAATAAATAATTATTATTTTTCAGATAATATTTAAAACATATATTGCATCTTACAACAAATAATATTTTTAGGTGAAATAATAATGTAAAAATAATAATAATAATTGAATTGAAATTAAAAGCTCTCAGTAACAGCTCTTCCGTTGGTCTATTGATTAAAAAATTAAAAGAGTTTATTAAAATTACACTTATTGCCTTGAGAGTGCCTCTCTCTCTAAAAATTAGATTCAACTGGACGTACATTTAGCTAAATCTTCAAGAAGTTCTTCTTCTCCTTTGTTTGCAGGCCCCCCACCCCACCTCCTCTCCTTCCCTTTTTTTTTTTGGGGGTGGGGCGCCATTCTTCCAGCCCCAAAAATCCGCCCTTCCCCCCCGCCACCTATTTCCCAACCTTTTGGGTTGTTCGATCCATAACCCGACCGTTTCCATTCAAAATGCTCCGCCTTGATCGCCACCACCCACCTTCTCCCACTAGATCTGGCCTCCACGCCCATCCAGCCTCCGCCCACCACCATGCTCTTCCGCCAACCATGGGTTGTTCATTGAGTTTGATTTTCGGGTTGTTTCTAGGTGGTTGAAGCCCCCTCCGGTGCAATAAAGGCTCTAGATCCGTTGGCTGGCCGTCAGTAACTTGTTTCTCATCCCGGAGATGCGGCTATTTTGTCAACTCAAATGATCTTGCCTCGAGCCGACTCATTGTGGGTGACTTTCGGGGGTGCCTCCATCGAATTATTTTTAGCTTATTTTTATTTTTTCATTGATTTCGGTTTTTGTTTTGATTACATTTGCGCTTTGTGTTGTGTAATGGTTTGAACGGAAAAGGTTTCAAAAATTGGGGTTCTTCTAACTTTTGAAATGCCAATAGTCCCTCCCCAGTTGAACGCGGAAAAAAATCTTTACACTTGAAAAAAAAACCAAGCCGTGCTCATTTCAATTGTTAGTGGTTTTGGTTTCTTTCGTCATTTGATGTAATCGTTGTATTCGGATGGCGTTGAAATGATATTCGTCTTGCTTTCAAAAAAAAAAAAAAAAAAAAAAAAAAAAAAAGTCTGTAATTTTAATTGAAAGAGTTTATTATCTGAGGAAACTCTTTGTTTCCCACATTACTCTCTCTCTCTCTCACACTAAAGAAGAAACTGATGAAGGGGAGCACGAAATTGGCGATGATGGCGGCTAATCTTTTGTCCACAGAAGAAGAGATGGCAATTGACGAACGAAGGACTCGGTACTCAAAAGCCTATGGGAAGATCTGTAGAGATCGTGGTTTTGGTCCATATATACATCCATGGCCTTCCTTTCACTTTTCACTCCCTATGCTCTGCAAGACTGCAACAAAATGAGGTAAGAAGAAGAACAAAATCCTCTTTATTATTTACTACCTGATGTTTGTTTTGTGAGAAAATTACAGAAAGGAGAAGGAATCACGAATTGAGGGGAAAAAGGGTTCCAGAGGATTAATAAACAAGGGGTGAGGGGTAGAATGGGAGAGTAGAATTGAGAGAAAAATCAAAATGAGAAGGAGAACCGTTCTACAGGTACCGACCACGTACCGACCGGCGTTAGGGACCCCACAAAAGATCAATCCGAACCGTTCTTCCATCTCAAAATCAAACTTTGAGTGGGCCCACGAGAGAATCGATGCAATTGGACGGCCCTATGAGATCGATCCAAAATCACCCCGTTTCATTACTTTCCAAAATGACCCCATTTCATTAAAAGTAATGAAATGGGGTGATTTTGGATCGAACTCGTAGGGCCATCCGATTGCATCGATTCCCGCGTAAACCCACTCGGAATTTGATTTTGAGATGGATGAACTGTTTGGATTGATCGTTTGAGACCCATAACGGGGTCCCCGACGCCATCTTTACACGGGCGGTACAGGGGTGGTCAGTGCCCCTTGTATTTTCGATGCATGTAAACAAATGCCCAAGCTAGAATGCAATTCCATACCTGAAAGTACATTTTGCGAAATGTCAAGGACTGGTCCAAACAGAGTTGCCTTATACTATAAGTCGAAGAATAAGTTACAGTTTCAGGCCCCAAAAAATTGTTAAAAGAGGAGCCCAAAATATTTATGGTGCTTATATATATTAGGTCAATTTTTTTTTAAAAAAATTGCTCTAAGGTCCATTATACACCTCTTTGTAATATGTTTACCTCATATTTCCATAACACTTGTAATCCTTTTTCTTTTCTTTTTTTGGTGCATTTTCTAAGGTGTAAGGTCTATTCTCCATTTTTAGTAAACAAATATACTCTCACATTAAATTATACTGTACATGATATACTCTCCACGGAAAAGTTTCCCAAAAATTGGATTTCGTCGGAAAAGTTCGCCAGCAAAATTCACAGGCGTCGGAAAAGTCGACAGAAAGTTGGACTTGGACATTAAAAAGTTGCCCACGGAAAAATAACCAATGCATCTTGTACAAACTTTTATGAGATAATAACTATGTAGAGTTGAGACAACTACATCCGATCCCTAAAGTAGGCTTTGAAAATAAAAAAAAAAAAGATATAGTACATATAACCTCATCTTGTGAGCCCAGATAACTACATATTGTGATTCCAGATATGAGACCAGTTGCTATAGGGATCAGATTAAAAAAATTGCCGCCAAGTGTCTGACGACTTTTTCGGCACCAGTAATTTTTCTTAAGTCGGCGAAGTACTTCACATGTAAGCGAGGGGTATTATCGTATTTTAGATGCGTGAGTGGACTTAGATGTGTTAGAAAAAGGTTATGTGGCCTGCAAGTGTTAGGAAATAGCTATAGTGGACCTTATAACAATTTGCCTATATATATATATATATATTTTTTAAACTTGCTACAAATGAATATAGGCTTAACTCCAAGCTTTACTTTTGCAAATGAGAGGATTAATGTTCAAATGATGGATTTTACAAGTTTTTCACGTATTGGAGTTTTGACACAATATAAAACAGTTTTGACATTATCACTAATGATGCATAAACAAGTAACCGACATACTAGTACGCAAATCCGTAACTGAACGTACATTTAAATGTCAAGCTCAGGTCTTACCCAAAAATAGGAAATTTTAAAAAACAGGACAGGTGGTCCAAAAAACCAACCCGTTATTGAATCTGGGAAAATTGTAACGGAGTATAAAGAATCAAAAGACGTTGAAAGTGATTGAAAAGAGTGTCAAAAGGTGTATAGATTGATTGATACCTTATCATCCAGATGAACCTGTACCGAATGCTTGTAGCCCGGTTGATCACTCATTAACTTTGAAGCATACTGTAAAAGTTCCGAAGCATGTCATCTCTCAAAATGAATATTCTCCCCGCCACCGTTTAGAGTCGTCTATCAAAATGACTCTAAAAACCTTGATTCGAGCAATTTTCAATAAAAGTATTTCAATAAAACTATGTATATATAGTTTTTTTTTATTATCAAAACCTGCTGTGTGTGAGTTAGGAGGGAGAAGATGAATTTTTTTTTTTTTTTTTTTGGCGACTCGCGATTCGTAGGCTTTAAAAAAACACGTTTTAAACACATCAAGTGGTCGGATCGTCGAGATTCAATCTCGATCCATGAAGTCCACATGAAATGCTTGTGAGGGATCCCTCAATGGATCGGGAATATATATATATATATATATATATATAACCCTTAAAATGCGTACTCTGTCCGCACCTCATAGATATATAAAAAACTACTCAGATCAAGCCCTTCCCGGTATTTTTATTTTTGCTAATTTCTCGTATCAACCCTTAAAAACACCTTTTAAACACTCTGGATGGTTTGGATTATCAAAATTCGACTTTGGGATTTTGGAGGAGAGGTGAAGTCGCATTTTTTTATCTATGTTATCTATGTATATATGTATGCAATAAATTTTAATGAGGGCTCCTTTAAATGTGTTTTTGCCAACGGTGTGAGAATTTTTATTGAAGATTGAATTTCGACAATAAACGATTAAATGTTTTTCAAATGTGTTTTTAAGCTCCACTGCAAGGATTTCGAAAAAAAAAAACGGAAGGGCTTGATCCGAGCCATTTTCGATAAAATTGTATATGTACAAAACTGCTCGGTCAAGCCCTTCCAGGTATTTTTTTTGTTTTTTTGACGGATCCTTGCGTAGACCCTTAAAAACACGTTGTAAACACATAATAGTTCGAATCGTTGAAATTCGATCTGGATAAGAAAGTCCCACACCGCAGATTTTAAGGGAGCCCTTATGAGAAATGCTTCCTATATGTATATATATAAATCAAAAGGTTATGGATATTCATATTAAAAATCTAATTTCTTTAGTTAAATAAATTTTATTATTGTATAATCACATCTTTCAACATTTTAATCAACATAAATACATAAGGAAGTCCCAACATAAATAAAAAAGTTATGGATATTCTACCATGTATTTGGAAGATTTCGGTAAAAGTAGGTTTGACGAAAATAAGGTTGATTGGGGGCTTTGGTTGTGCCTTGGCTTGATTGGTTGGTGATTGGTGGAGGTGCGTGTAGTGTAAACCCATTTTTCTCTCTCTTAAGCTTCCATGTTTGAACCTCTCTCTTTCCTTGCTGTTTTTTGTAAAATGGGATGAGCTTGGAGTGGGAGAGATAGCGGCACGAAAATGGGGTATTAATAGGGGAGGAGGAGTGTTTAAGTAAGAGAAGGTGGAATGTGTGTGGGTGTGATAGGAGGGAGAAGATGAATGGGATTTGGGTGGTTAGGGACTGATTTTCGGGGGTTTGGGGTGGAGTGAGGGAGTGGTGAAGGTTGGTGGTGCAGTGTGGGGTGGTGGGGGAGAGGGAGGAGGGAGAGTAGGTGTATATATATATACGGTAATCCTACGGGTACAAACCATTTTGTAAAAAAAATGTACAAATCGCTCTCGGGGACCCACTTTTGGGTCCCACACGAGTGATCCGAATCGTTCATTATTTTTAGAACATTTTTCCGAGGGGCTCCACAAAATTTCAGCTCAATCGGACGGTTAGAAGTGCTTGAACCAAAATCACGCCGTTTCGTACCTTCGGAAAAATGTTCTAAAAATAATGAACGGTTCGGATCATTCGTGTGGGACCCAAAAATGGGTCCCCGAGAGCGATTTGTACATTTTCTGTACAAAATGGTTTGTACCCGTAGCAGGATCCTATATATATATATATATATATATAGTGTATAATTGTATATGTGTATATATAACAAGTGTGTGTGTGTGCGCGCGCGTACCATTGACAACAATATATTCGATGATATTAGGACAGGGTCTAATATGGAGATAATTTCAGGAAATGACTCATTTTGGACAAAATGGGAATGGGCTTAATAGGCACCTGAGAGGAAGAATCGGATAGAGCCTTTTTATTAGTACTTGTTTGTGGTGTTTGACCTTTGAATGGGATTGATCTTACTATTATAATAAATACAATAGTCTTTGTTTAACACTCTACTCGCATGAACACCACTTATCCAAGGATGACCAGCATCTACGGGTATGATATCACAATAAACGACTTCGGTATAAAGATTACGCATTTTAATTGGCACTAGAGATTTCTCTAAAAGTACAAAAATAGAATTATTTCTTCAAGTTATCTCTTATGGTTATGGGTGTGGTTCAATGACAAGATTTCCTCTTTTAATGTGAGACCTTAGAAAACCTCATTCATTGCGAAACTCTCATCGATAACAATTTTGCACATACTTTTTCAACACTAAGCAAATGTGTGAAAAGTAGTGACAATATGGTTAGGAACAACAATGGAAGGACACTGTCAATGTGTCCCACGATTCTACAATAATTGAAGAGTACTTTTAAAAAGGACGACTCCAAAAGATAACAAGAAGAAAAAAAAAGAAGAACAAAAAGATCTCTAAAAAGCGGTATTTAAGGGATGAATCTAAAAATTAAAACTGCTAGATAATCCACAACAATCACATAGATAAACATCCTCCCCCATTGCCTTCCCCATCCTGAAAAAAGGATGATCAGTAGTCTAACACTCCGGTCGCTGTATAACAACATACAGTAGATTTATTTCATACCCCCTCCGCTACTTGCAACGACCGGCCCCTGAGAAAGCGCCACGGTCCTGTTCCACTCGCCATCCTTCACATGTGAAAATAGAATTGTAAACGAGAAATATGCATGGCCTTATCACATCAATCGAACACTACTTCTCAAAGTGTTTATGACTTTATATAGCATACTCCTAGACTATTTTCTTTTTGTGTTTGGGATAGCTTTTGGTGCATGAATTCCGATTATGGCGCTTTTAAAACGGTTTTTCTATACTCCACCCAATGGGCTGACCATACACACATTCTCCAAGTGTTTATGACTTTATATAGCACTTAGTAATACTCAAATTTGATGCTTTTGGTCCGATTTTCAGAATCAGCTTTGAAACATCTAAATTGATTCTAAAGTTTAGGTAAACACCTTCAATCTATCAAGATTTTTAAGAGTCAAAAGCTAATGATTTCCATTTTCTTCTTTTCCTTCATGTCTTTGAGCAAACAAGAAGAGAAAACAACTAGAGATTTTCCGGCTTTGTCATGTTGGATTTGTTTGACAATTAACAAACATTTAGCGGTCTAAATTTACTCCTAAAAGGCGAACAAAAGCAGTTATCATTGCTCCGGAGGAGATCAGGCACTTGGCTCTGTTTACCGATCTAGCTCTCTCCAGTAATGGGAGAGGAGCTTCCCATCCAGTTCCTCCTTTTAAGCCCATACCGAGCCCACATTGATGACCATAATCGTACATTATGAGATCTCTTCGAGTACTTCAACCATGCAAATATTCATATTGATCGGATATCGTTTGATACCTGATCTAAAAGAATTTATCTTGAAAAAAGTGAGAAAACGTGATTTTGATCCAGTGTGTTATGTACAAGTTTTTCAAGAATAATGTGATCTGATTAGTTATTAAACGGTATTGGATCAACACAAATGTTTGCATGGTTCGAGTATTCGACGAGATTCACATAATGTATAATTTCGATCATTAATATGGGCCCAGTATGGGTCTGAAAAGGGAGGGACTGGACGGGAAGCTCCTCTCCCGTTACTGGAGAGGAGGCAAGATCCTTAGCAATCATTTGGGGCTTTCAAACATCAAAACCTGTTTGGGAGGTTTTTATTATGTATGGGTAAGTTCGAGTAGTGAATAATTCACAAAACGTAATAACTGCAAATTCACATGAAATGGTTTGGTTATAAGTAAGGTAATGACAAGGGAAATTACCTCCAAACCCCGACAAATGCACGAAGACCCATATAAATGGTTAAAGCAATCCATATTCCAACAAAACCATGGCTTTTAGACAGAAAGAATAAAGATCCAATGCTCACTGCAGACACAATAACCTGATGGTACGGCAATAAGTATTTGCGCGCGAGAAGGGATTATACTTGGTTGAAAATGCAAAAATATGTTTTTTTTTTTGTGTTTCTTGTGAAGACAACTTACCATGGAGTATGCAGAATAGGCAAAATCAGATGCTCCGAAGTTAACACCATCGAAAACAAACGCCAAGACATTAATCGGCTGGGTAGCTGCGATAAACTGAGGGGAGCATCACAAAATTTCAGTTGAGAGCAATGGTATATAACCGCATCAGCAGTAGAAAATACTAAATTTGTAATATTTCATTTTGCCAAAAGATGGGATTACCGGAATGGCTAGAATAATGAAGTGTCTAACACTTTTGTCCTTTGTAAATATTCCGGACCCAAATAGCAACCCGAGTCCAACGACAACAGCGAGCCCCAGACCCATTACGAATGTCATCTGCACAATTAAACCTCTCAAAGTTTTTAGCTTTGCACATATATGGAAGAGGGTTCCAAAGTAATAACAAGATGCATTGTAAATAAGACTTTCTGTCTTTCTGACTAAAAAAATATTTCAATGAAGAGTTCAATTTGCATAAAACACCATGAAATGCTAAGGGTGAGTCATCCTCTCTGTATGAGTAACCCACAAAACAAAAAATCCCACTTTCGCTCATTTTAGAGGATTCCTCGGGTTTTGTTGAATGACTGTCATCAAGTTTAAGATGTGAAAACACTCACAATTTCAAAATACCATAACTGAGCAGAGTTCTAATCCGCTATTTGAAAAGGGCTAACCTGCAATACTCGGGCTGCAACAGCTTTTGCTTTCTCGTAGTCCTTCTCAGCAAATGCACAAGCAAGGATAGCCTAGGGGAGGAGGAGAACCATTACTAATTGATTGATAAATGTAGTGAAAGGAATAATAAAGAATATCTCCCTCTCCCTTGTGTTTTTTATGCAACCAAACAAGGAATATCGAGTTCTTTGCTTAATGGTTTATTTTTCACTATGCATCATAACAAGCAGCCAATAGTATACACAAGACACAAGGGGTTTGGCGTCGAAGTGAATATGCTATAGCTTCATATACAAGGCAATTTTGCTACCAGAGAGAGGCCTATACCTGTGCAGCAACAGCCAAACCATCGGCAAGGAGGGATGACGTCATCCAGACTTGTAAGCAAATCTGAAATGCAGCCATAGGTGTTGTGCCTAGCCTTGCAGCCATTGATGCTGCCAAGGTCACACAAAATGTCACAGCTATTACCCTTGTCAATAGCAGAAATCCTGTGCCCAAGGACAAAAACAAAGTTAAATTACTGATTTAGGACTTACAATCCACTACGTTTCCTCTATTGAGAAGCCGTATTTTTCAAATCCAAGCAATTTTCAGAAAACTATGAAGTTGATGATGCTTTGTTTGAAATGGCAAAGAGATGCCAGGAAGGGGCATTGGTGACTGGCCGCAGGTGACGAGGAGAGAGAGAGAGAGAGGCAGGGCATGTTTGGGGTTAATGGGGGACCCAATGACATGAGTTGGCTTTCCACGTCACTTTCTTGGACATTTTATGGGTTTTAATTCTGAGTCCATAGGATTCCTCGATCCCGTTAGTCCACGTAAGCCTTTTCCATCACCCATTGGATGGAAAGGGTGACATTGTAATTGTCAGTTTTTTACAAGGACGAAATTGAAACTAAAATTCTTAAAACGACGATTTTGAAACTCGTAGCATTTTTCAGGGACCAAAATAGAAGATAAGCCTACAAATTATGTTCTGTAAGTAAAGAACAAGATGCGAAGGAAGCAGGGGAGTTAATCCTTTTATATAGAAGTGATTTGCTCATATCATTAGATTTGGATAAGAAACTGACTGAAATTTGAATCTATAATGAAACAAAACATTGAACACATTGCCATTTTTAAGAATTTATGATGCATCCTACATTAAATATTGACAATGAAAGAGCAAGATTGAACTTACCACTTTTAAGAAATCGACCAAGCTGCAAATCTTTGGCCCTTGGAGGTAGGAGATCAACTTTTTTCATCAATTTAAATAGGAGAATCAGTGAAATGAAGTATCTGTAAAGAACATGTTGAGACTAAATGTAATCAGAGAAGATCAAGATGTGAAAATCACATAGTAATTCCACAACATTTTCCGGAATAGATTTTTATGTGCACTAGATACTTCATGGTCTTTGAATATTAACTTACTGAGAAAGAACATGTGCAATGGCTGCGCCACTGACTCCCAAATGGCAAACAAAGATAAGAATTGGGTCCAGTATTACATTCATCAAGTCTCCTGCCACTAAAAGAGACACAGCCCGGATCAAAAGAGTTAGATGAAAATTATACGACTTTCAAATAAAATTGCAGGTGGAGTTTCATTTCTTCAATAAGTGAAAGTTGTTTTACAAAGCAAAACTCGTCTGCTTTCTTGTAAGAATAAAGTTTCAAGGATCAACAACTTCACATACATTATGCTAGTCATCCAAACAATTTCCACTAGAACCCCAAACAATGTTAATTGATTCATCGTTAAAGCAAATGAAAGAAAATGATGATTTTGAATACCTTAACTCTATGCATGGTTCACTTTATTTCCAGATTGATTGGCTAGTTAAGTGTGCGTTTCACGTTGATAGGTGCATAAATTAATAAATTTCTATTGCTGAGAAAAAAAAATCATTTATCAGCAGAGTAAAAAGGTGTTATCAGGTTTTCAGCTGTGACATAGATCCAAGTTCATTACGTTAGTAAGCTATGAATTATTACATGATGGCCCAAAAAACGGAAAACACTGTAGTGGTCAATAAGGTACTCCTTGAAAAGCAAGCAGTAACATGGAGAAAAAGGAAAGTAAAAAAGTAAACAAATTGAGTAAATTCTAATTACCCGTAGCATACAAAGGAGTTCTGGTGTCTTTAAATCCGCGGAACACCCCTTGCATGGCCAAAGAGAGGAGAACAGCCGGAGCCCCAAGTGCCCTCAAAGTCAAGTACCTTTGTGCTGGCTTCAGCATAGGGGAGTCCTAATCAATGAAGGAGAGCCTTGTCATTCATTAATACCCACAATATCAAACTAATAATCATAAGTAAGAGGTAGACAGGCATACATAGAAGAACAACCTAATTACCCCAGAATGGCAGCTATACAAGTAACTTGAAGTATGACTATTGTGGATGCCCACCTTAAATTGGGGTGTCTACAACTAGCATCTTAATATCAATTCAAATTTGACTAAAAAGTGATGGGATGAAAAACAGAATATATTGTCATTACCAGGGTCGGCTTGACCATAAGGCAAGTAAGGCATGGGCTTTAGGCCCCATATTTAGGAAGGCCCCAAATTGTTTATAGGTGTTTTATAGTTAGTACACACACACACACAGACAGAGAAACACACAAAAGAATTCTGGAAAAAATAAAGTAGGCCTCCATTCCCAATAGGGAAAAGAAAAAGGATTATATTCCCAATGTTCTTTCTTATTTATTGTATCAGGTTTGCTACAGACACTAACACTTGTACCAATAATTGCACAAACACTCTCACATGGGATGTGTGAGACCTACCACTCACACAGTTCATTACCCTTCATATTGTTGTATACTAACTTGTTGTGCTACATATTCGCACTATTATTTGAACCAAAGAATAAAGAAGGCATTCTTTGCTTTCCTAAGTTGCATTTATCTTGTATGAAGCCAGTCAACCATCAAACAAGTCCATGCCAGGAAGAATCAAAGGAAAAATAATAGAAGAGCAGTGAAAAAGTTTTTCGGATCGTGGAATTCAGTGTAGTGGAACAAGAGAAGGTGTTCTTCTAGCTCTTGTTCTGAAGCAAATTACTCAATTCATCAACAAAAAAGTTATATGATCTGAAGCATAAACTATAAGGATTATATTTTTCAGTAACTCTGTTCCACACTTCTTCCCCAAGTGTGCCAAAAATGCAAAAGCTATTCAAGGTGAACATAAAACGTACACAACGAAAAACACAGACAAGGAAACAATCATTGTGCAGAGAAGCAATATGCACCACATTTACAATAAATCCAACAGCCCTGAAGCATTTGACAATGGGATACTTACAGCTTTCACGCCCATGAAACCCAAAATTGGTTTTCCCAGAAGTACAAGGAAAAGGGTTTGAAGGAGGCCAAGGACAGCACCCAGAAGTAGTGCAGTAGATGCTGAAGGAATATGACGCTTCTCTTTTTGGAATTTGACCTTCTTTGCACTGCTAATGGTAACAGTAAGAGACTTGCACGCAGTTGTTTTGAAATCTGAAAGAAGGAAACTTCAAGGGACTAGTAAACGTAACACTGATACATTAATTCCAAGTGGTTTTACATAGCCTATGATGCAGTATATGTCAAGATCAAGATCCCTTGTCGGTACCTTCTTCTGGCATCGACTCTTTTCTTTCACTCTTTGAGGCTGAACCCTTTTCCAAGTTTTCAAGCACATCATCTTCCGGCAACAACGTTTTTATCCCATTGTTGTGGGCTGAAATCTTTTTTGAGTCCTCTTGTTCTGAGAGTTTACTGTTTATACTTTCAATTGTGTCTTCCTCGGCAACAAAAGAAGTGGTTATACTAACAAGGGGAAATATGGTAACTTTCGAAGCTTGATTGAAGATAGCAATGGCGACTCCAACTGCAGCAAGTTGCACTGGACCTAAAAAATAGCAGAAAAGAAGTAGGTCATTCAATTCTACAAATTTTCTGTTGAATTATGTTGCAATTTGCAAGAAACCTTTGCGGAGAAAAGGATCTTAAGGGTCTAAGTGTAGTCAATTAACAAAGATATTCTTAAAGATTGCAGAAGCTGGCTTCCAGAAAATTAAACCTTGGGTAAATACAAGATAAGTATTACAAATGCATCCTTCTTTCTTCCTCATTTTTTAAGGTATAAATTTTCTTTGGCTTCAAACTCAAAGCCGAAGGGATCACCATGAGCTAGAGACTCCTCCCCTCCCCTTAACAGGGGCGGAGTCACACTGTGGCAAGTGACCCCACTCACTCACAAAATTTCTCCACTATAGGTAAAGATAATGATTGTCTATTGAAATTTTGACCCATAAATACTAAACAATTGCCCCAAGAAACTCACTAGGATTGCTACACTTTTTGTTAAAACATTGCTTAGATACTTGATCCCACTACTTAACGATTCTGGCTCCACCCCGACTCCCGTATACCACTTACCACACTGTAATTAAGCTTACTCAGCAAAAAAAAAAAAGAGAACAAACTGCCATACCTAAATGGCCAATAAATACGGTGTCAATTAGAGAAGCAATGGGGTCAGCAGCTAAAGCAAGTGCAGCAGGTAAGGCAATCTGCAGTATCTCCGAGCCGATAGGATCCAACTTAAAAAGAAGCCTAACAAACATTTCCAAATTAAGAATCAGATGATAGAAGCATAGACATAAACAACGAAGAACATATACAGACATACGTAATGTATATCCATGTACAAATTGCTACAAAATTAGCAGAATTTCAGACGTCGGGAAATTTTCTATGTACCTAATATCTTTGAAGAAAACTAAGAGTGGCAACTTCCACTTTATCTTCGTAGGCGCCAGTTGTTCACCATCCTCGGCCATGATTAACTGAAGCCAAAAACCTTATGCTGTATTTAAGTACTTTTCTTTCACCTGATTCAACCAACCTTTGGTGCCACAAAAAAACCACAGCACTGAGAGGTTGAGATCTGTAACATAAAAAACATGATAATTTGTTACCACAAAAAAAAGGAGCATGATCTTGCACTGTATTATGCATTACGGGTTTCAACAACCAAGTAACTAACCATACCAAAGGATGATACGTATAGCCAATCTCATATAAAGCTAAAAACAGGAAAAATAGATAAAGAGAATTCTGAGAGAGGGATTCAGGATAATGGCCGTACAAATGTGACATTTACCCAGATATAATTTAGAGCTTAACTATGATACGACACACAGGTATATCAGAGCAGTGGTTTCGGAACAGAAAAGCCGAAAGATATGTAACCTCTATAATCCAGATATAAGTTAACGCTACCCTTCTTAACTCTGATATGACACACAGGGATATCAGAGCACCATTTTTCCGAACAGAAAAGCCGAAAGATGAATACTGTAGAACAAAGTTGAAAGGAATTTAAAGGTTGCTTATCAACTCTGGGGTGGTAAAAACCATGCATCCCTAGTTCAGGGAGACAACATACATTGACATGGTCTTGCTAAATAAAATATTTGTAATAAAACTCTGGGGAGTGCTTCACCAGAGAACACATATTACCAGTTGCTTTGGAAGAAAAAACTCGGCCAATAATAAGTGGCCGTTTTGTTCGGTTATGCTGCTGGCGTTTTCTTTCCAAATCTGAAAATTTAGCAAATTTCGTACTCTAATTTGTTTTCATGAAGGATTATTATCCGGTAAACATGAAGAAATATGCAACAGGATTAAAACTTTTGGTAGTCTACTAGAGACTACTACAGTTGATCAAAATTCAACCAAACACTCACCTGGGTGTGTTACCAGTTATACCATTGATTGCAACTATTTATAGCAAGGGTTTTTCTATTGTCAGCCTGGTGGGCTGACAATAAGGCAATAACAAAACAAAAAAAACACAAGTTCCAATATACTTTTCACACATGTCTATACACTTTAACTTCGTGGCAATAATATCTATTAACTTCGTGGCACCTTAAAAAAAAATACAAAAAAGGAAATGCCACTTCACCTCCCTCAGTTGAACATTCCCTAGGTAACATCCTGCAACAATAATTTTAATTCATGTGCCAACAAATTCCAAGCTTTCTATAGTTCCAAAGATTGCAACTTAGAGAGAGAGAAAAAGAGGTAGGCTTGATTATCAAGAAGATTCCTACTCCATTTCCTCAGATAACACCCATATTCGATCAAATGCATCAAAATTTACGAAAATCGAATAGAAACAATAATCGACGCATATAAACAAATCACCGAGCTAGAATGCAAATTCCGTAGCTGAAAGTACATTTAGCCAAATGTCAAGGGCAAGGACGACTGGTCCGAAAAGCAACATTATTCAAATTGGACCGAATGGAGTAAACAATCAAGAGACGTTGAAAATGAGCTAAAGTGATTGAAAAGAGTGTGAAAAGGGCATATTGAATTACTGATACCCTCATTTTGTCACTCAAATGCAACTTTATTTCCACATCATTCAGACAAACCTGTTCCAAATGCTTGTAGCCCAGTTGATCACTCGTTAACTTTGAAACATATATACTGTAAAAGTTCCAAAGCATGCGATCCCTGGTAAAATAGCTTTTAAGTTTATTTCATGCAAAATGGACGGTGGGAGGACCACATTGCTGCCTCACATCAAGGGTGTCCCAAATCTGAAAAACCAAAAAATTTTGTGGTTTTTTTAATATCCCAATCCTGTCTTGCTACCCAACACACTCTATTGCACAAAAAATAAACCAAGCGAGGACACAGAGAAATGACATCAGATTTTTACGCGAAAATGCTAAGGGTACCGAAGAAAGGGGTACCAAAAATGTACTAACGGCCTTCGGGCCCACTTTTGGGGCCTACACGGATAATCCGGACTGTTCATTAATTTTAAAATAATTTTTTGAGTAGCCCTGAAAATATTAATCTCAATTGGATCTGTGTAAGTGGATGATCCAATATTCCAATTTCCCATTTAAAAGTTAGGATCCTGAATTCTAAATAAAAACTAAATAGGTGCATCCACGGCTCATACCGGTTTCCACTATCCACCACATAGAGAATCCAGATAGAGATGTAACCGCGTATAGTGTGAAATTTTGTAATCTTGAATCACTAATTACCGTAATTCTTGGTTTAAATTTTCTAATCTCGGGGGCTGGGCCACCGCCGACCTGACATAGTCGTCCAATTGAATAAGGTTTCGATTCCCCATGCCAGGTCGTTAATTAGTCGAGGTGTTTACAAACTAGCCCGGACATCGGGTATTGAATCAGGTTTCGATTCCTCATGCCAGGTCGTTAATTAGTCGAGGTGTTTACGAACTAGCCCGGACATCGGGTTTTATAAGAAGAAAAATTGAATTTCCAAATTTAGAAAGGGAAAAAATGATTTTTAATTGCCGTATCACAGCCGTACCAGTACGGGTACACATGGCTCATCAATCGATAACTTTGATTTCCTGAACTCAAATGGAATTTCGTCACTACATTATACAAATGAACCTGTTCCGAATGCTTTTACCCTAGATGATACCTCCATAAACAGATACTATTCCCTAACATAATAAAGCTAAAGAGAAATTTAAAAAGGAAACCAAACCTCGAGAGAATCGATTACGAAGATGAATGGCAATTCTAGATATCGCAGACACCCGAAAACCGCCAAACGAAGGATTCCTGGAAGTTTCTTATCAACTGATCGATCAATCTAAAGCGAAAACGAGTGAATCGAAGCTCAAACGAATCGAATGACTGATGTTTTTGCAAATGTGGGCTTCGAGATTACCGTAATTCTTTTTGTAAACTGAAGTCTGATGGGTTTTATTATGTATGTGAATTGTTCGATTGAATGCATGTACCTAACAGAGTAGAACAGGACACGTACGGAAGATTGTTTTTTTCGAGTGAGTGAATTTGTGGGCTGTTCTGAGTGAATTTATAAGCCTTACTTTAGGTAGTGAACCAAGCACAGACGCGGGAATTTTTTTTGGATATTGTGAGCAAACGACAATGGCGCGCGGTAGTGGTTGTCCCATTAGATTTTTTCTTCTTTTCATAACAGGGTTTGGACTAATTTACGCGTACCTCGATTGATCATGGAAACCTAAAATTATTGACTTGGGTAAGATTCGAGTAACTCCGAGGTTATAATTTTCGAATTTCATGAGATTCGACTTCGAAATCTTCTGAAAATAAAATTTTAGTTGCTATCTCGTGCCACTCGGCCTAACTCTTGGAATTGTCATTAGAGAGTTGATAAGAGCTCTCAAAAGTTTGAGGGAAATGATAAAGATGAGTGGGAACAAACTAGGCAAGTGCAAACAAAACGTTACCAGAATTTGATGCAAGTAGAATCCTACTCACACTCTCTCACAGATTGGGTTGAATGATGTAATTCGATTCAACGGCTAGCATTCAATGCGAGGGAAAAATGAAAACAAAAATGTGGCCACAATTAATTGTCTGAGAAAGTTCGAGAAGTAGAAATCCGACTCAGTCACTCACATTGGTGTTGTTGATAATGCTAGTGTTGTGTCTGTTCAATGCACGAGATTAAAAAAATCATGTTATTATTTTTTCCGATCTTTATGTATCGAACGGGCACAACGCTATTTGTGTCTTTTCTGGTCTCGTATTTTTAGCGGGTTGCAAGTACTACTAATGAATACTACAAAACACATAGAATAAAAAAAAAAAGTAAAAAAAAAAAAAGACACTTAATTACTTCCCCACGTCCCTCCACTCCCACCCCACATCCCTCTCTCTCACTCTCTCTCTCTCTTAGAAAATTAAAAAAGATAAAATTCTAAAGAATTAAGATTTGGGATTTGCATATTTTTGTAGGCAAAACATATTTTTATAGGATAATTTTAGAGAGTGGAGGTAAAAGTTGATGTGGGAAGTGTAAATTGGAGGCAAAAGTCGATGTGAAAAGTGTATTGATGATGTTTCTTTAATAAATTGGATTCACAAAACAACACATCTAAAAAGGAACGAAAGGAGTAGTTGTTTTTCATGTTATAGGCCTATAAATCAGGGAATTCGTATCCGATTTTAATTAATATAAATTACATTTCTTCACTCCTAAGAAAGAAGTTATTTTTGCAAATGTTTTTTTTTGTTAAACCAATTGTCCAAAACACCTCAACTAATTAATTTCGGAGCCCTGGAGGTAACAACCAAGTATGACGTCCAGTGGCCCCAAGAGTTTGCTAGCAAGGGGAATGAAACCTGACACCTTAGATGAGAGCAAACCACTAAATCTCAAAACCACTTTGCCAACCCCTTGGGGTTGCTATTTTGAAGCATTAATTGGGGTGTTTTTGTTCCACTCCATATCACCTTTAAGGCCTTGTTTGAATTGGGGATGAAGAGGTCGGATAAGTGATAACTCATCTTCCTCCCCTTATCCTGGTCCCACCTCATTTCCATGCGAAACCATTTTCAATTTTTTTGCATTCAAACATAGTAATAATGTTAGTTATGATTACAATAATATAGTAAATTTATAGGCCAAGAATCGACAAATCTAGTAACCAAAAGATATATAATGTACAAAAATAATCTATTTTTAGTTGAAAGATTAAAATAATCAGCACTATCTTTTGATCACAATAATCAATACTATCTTTCGATTGGAAAGTATGGCAACATTATTAGTATTTCGGGGCCCGGTCGTTACCTCCAGGGCCCCGGAAATTAGTTAAAATGCGCACAAGCTCACCTGAATATTCGATTATCACAACAAAAAGAAAAAATTCTTAGTTGGAGAGATCCCTATTTTGGGAATGTAAACTCGCAATATTGCGTCGGATTATGGATCATGAAAATTTGATCGGAATTTATGAGGTGCGGCATTTTAAAGGTTTGGAAGGAAAGTTGTGTGTGTGTGTAGCAAATACACTAATACTTTCGTGACCATATTTGGTGACCATGTATAAATGGATTGTACAAGTTTCTCAATTTGTTTAATTGAAGAGGGAGAAAAGGCATGAATGCAAGGTGTTTGAGTTTGAGAAGACATGTTAATGTATATATAACTGTTGATTAGTTAGTTAGTTACCATGCAGCTACTATTGAAGGCTTGGGTATGATGTTTCTTATCATATGGCCCATCAAGGACCAACAAACACTCTGCTTTTTGATGGAATTTAGGCTTATTAAAAAGTCCCCAAACTACCCTAAAATTTGATCTGAAGCTGAGATGAATGGCTAGGGGCAGTCCCTTTCTCATGTCAAGCATGTCCTGCGGGCATAGCACTCCCAGCTGCACCGTACCATACATTGGCTTATCCCTTGTTGCAACATATAGTGGAAACATTGTTGACCCATCACTCCATGCGTATAACTTTGGGCCCTACACCAATATCAGTGCAAACATCACAAGTTGGGGGAAAAAGGAAGAGGAATGAATGACAAGGTTGGGTTGGGTTGAGTTATGTAAACAACTTACGTGCACAGACATCGCAACACAAATTTAGGCTCCAAGAGCGACCCATCCCTTTCTTAGAATAAGGCTAAGTAACACACGTACACATATACAAACATCTTGATGTTGTGACATGTATAAGTACGATTAAAAAATAAAGAATTGTTCTAAGGTCCATTATAGCTTTTTGTAACATCTCTAGTCCACCTCATATTTCCATAACACCTCTAATCCATTTTTTTGAATTTTCTAAGGTGTAAGGTCTACTCTCTATTTTTAATAGACAAATATACCCTCACATTGATTTTAAAAATAATACACCCTCGCCGGATATTCGTTGGAAAAGTCACCGGAGCCGGAAGTCTGCCGGAAAAGTCACCGGCGCCGGAAAGTTCGTTGGAAAAGTCACCGGCGTAGATAACCATATCTGGAATCAAAAGAGGTGGTTATCTGGACTCACAAGATGTGTTTATCTGTATTATATCCTTTTTTTAAAGCCTATTTGAGATTAGATGTGGTTATCTAGACTCACAAGAGATGGTTATCTAGACAAGGGTTTTAATCCCGCATTTAAAAATTATGTCATGACTCATGCATTATCAGTAGCTTTATTGTACTTGAAGATTTGGTAATTCCAAAAACAACTGTACACTATAGAAATATTAGTAAAAGACAATAGAAAACTAGAAGCAGTGTGAAAAGGTAGGCCATGTTGTACAAAAACTTATCTCTAAAAAGTGCTTTTCTTATGCACGTTTCAAGGCACCCTTCGACTGCTATAGGTTCATATTCCCCAAAACCACCATGGAAGAAAAGTTTCTGCAACTATTCTACTTTCCCTTTCAAAAAAGAAAAAGAAAAAGAAATAACAATTGAACTTCTGGTGTGCCTAATTCAATCGGTTGGCTCACATTCTCAATCTCTCAGAAAGAAGAAAAGAGAACAACAAACATAGGTTGAAGAGGATTGAAGTTGAAGGCGACTTTCGTATACCGCTAGAAATTGCCGGAAAGGAGGATCTTCTTATTCTCAGATCCGACTTTCTTCTTTTTCAGATCTGACGTTCTTCTTTTTCTATTTCTTCATTTCTTTCACCGACCGGTACATACCGCCGGAAATCATCGGTAAGGCCAGAACTTGCCGGTCATCGTGACCGTTTCCACCGGAGATCGCTGTTGGTGGTGGTGCTTGCCGGAGGTTCGTCAATGAGGGTGGTCGCAGGAGGTGGGAAGTCAGGGGTGGTGGTCGGCGAAGTTTTGGAGTGAATGTTTGTCGCTAGAGGAAACACGCAGAGAGGTATTGTCATATTTAGGATGGGTGAGTGGATTGGATGTGTTAGGAAAATGTTAGGTGGACTAAAAGTGTTAGGAAATAGCTATAGTGGACCCTATAGCAAGTGGCCCATTAAAAAATGAACTAAGCTACTCGGATTTGAATGACTTTAGTGAGCTTGATTATAAAATCTTGTTTGAGAGACGACTCGATATGCTGATAAGTTAAAAAATCATATTATTATTTTTTCTGACTTTCATGTATTGAACCGACACAACGCTATTTGTTTTTTTTTTTTCCGACCTCATGTTTTTAGCGGGTTGCAAAATAGATACTACAAAATAGAGAAGCAAATAAAAAAGTTATTAAAAAAAACCGCGCTTAATTACTTCCCCACGTCCCCTGCCTCGCCCTCCACTCCCACTCCCACTCCCAATGCCACTCCACGCCACACACTCTCTCTCTTAGAAAAATAAAAAGGCAAAGTTCTAAAAATTAAGATATGGAGTTTGCACATTTTCTATAGCGTATTGATTTTAATTTAATTATTTAAATGACATACTAATTTGATTCAATGGCTTACATTCAATGTGAGAAAGTAATGCAGCAAGTGTTTGTTACACAAACTTGGAGTTTCCAATAGTGATAAAAATAGTTGGTGTATATGAAGAGAATGATTTGTATCGAAATCCGCGTAACTATTTTAGCATTTTTAGCAGATTTGGGAAACTCTCCCTAATTTGTTTTTAAATTAAAGATGTTTGACCCATTTATGCGCATCCCTACTAATAAATGAGGAATAATTATTTGGTACCCTTTTATCCAACACACATTTCTCTGAGACCCGGTACCAAATGCATAGACCTCACAAAATTATGTGGTGAGAAGAGTGTTGGGGTACCGCGTGACGGTACCAAGATCACTTAACGATTACGCATAAATGAGAGGCTCGGTTAAACCTTTAAATTTATTAAATCAAATTGTTTGCATTAACAAGTAACTTCTCATAATTGCTTGTGTTTAATTTTTTTTTTATTTTAGTTTCTTAGGTTTTGTTTTTTAGCTACTGTACGTCCATAAATAAAAGTAGAGTATTACACTTTGGCTTGTCTCTTAATAAATGTGTTTTTTAAAGTTAATAGGTAAAAGTTTGTACAATTATTATTTTGTCTTTTTGAAAGTTAATGAGTAAAGAGTTAATAGGTAAAAATGGAGGATAATTTTGGAGAGTGGAGGTAAAAGTTGATGCGAGAAATGTAAAGTGGAGGCAAAAGTCGATGTGAAAGGTGTATTGATGATGTTTCTTTTATAAATTGGATTCACAAAACAACACATCTAAAAAGGGACGAAAGGAGTAGTTGTTTTTCATGTTATAGGCCTATAAATCAAGGAATTCGTATCCGATTTTAATTAATATAAATTACATTTCTTCACTCCTAAGAAAGAAGTTATTTTTGCAAATGTTTTTTTTTTTTTTTGTTAAACCGGTTGTCCAAAACACCTCAACTAATTAATTCCGGAGCCCTGGAGGTAACAACCAAGTATGACGTCCAGTGGCCCCAAGAGTTTGCTAGCAAGGGGAATGAAACCTGACACCTTAGATGAGAGCAAACCACTAAATCTCAAAACCACTTTGCCAACCCCTTGGGGTTGCTATTTTGAAGCATTAATTGGGGTGTTTTTGTTCCACTCCATATCACCTTTAAGGCCTTGTTTGAATTGGGGATGAAGAGGTCGGATAAGTGATAACTCATCTTCCTCCCCTTATCCTGGTCCCACCTCATTTCCATGCGAAACCGTTTTCAATTTTTTTGCATTCAAACATAGTAATAATGTTAGTTATGATTACAATAATATAGTAAATTAGTTAAAATGCGCACAAGCTCACCTGAATATTCGATTATCACAACAAAAAGAAAAAATTCTTAGTTGGCAAGATCCCTATTTTGGGAATGTAAACTCGCAATATTGCGTCGGATCATGGATCATGAAAATTTGATCGGGATCTATGAGGTGCGGATGAAGTCCGCATTTTTAGGGTTTGGATGAAAAGTTGTGCGTGTGTGTGTGTAGCGAATACACTAATACTTTCGTGACCACATTTGGTGACCATGTATAAATGGATTGTGCAAGTTTCTCAATTTGTTTAATTGAAGAGGGAGAAAAGGCATGAATGCAAGCAGGGCCGGCCCTGACATTTGGGTTGCCCAAGCCCAACCACCGGCTTGGTTGCCCACTTATTATTAAGTCGTATAAAAAATATATATAGCACAAGTAAAAAAAATCAAGGTTACATTGTGCTTTTAGCATGAATTACTATCATCAAGTAACCCCGGTTATAGTTCTTTATGATTAGTACAATCCAGTTCAAAGAAATCAACTTTTCATCATTTATATATTTTTCAATTGAGTCATCCTACTTTACGTATCCCAGAACTTATTTTCATTTGAGATCATAGGCAATCCACTTAACCTTTCTTTTGACATGGTGTAAAAAGATATGATTGGAGGAGTTTTTCTTTAAATCTGATTTATGTGAAAAAAACTAATAAATCATGTTAATCGCTCGATTTTTCCCCCTAATTTTCCACAATTGGGATAATTTTTTAATCAAATGAAGAACATATCACTTCTACAATAAAGTTGCATTTGTTAAATGCAAAATTTCCAGCAAAAGTAATTTAGTAATGTGAATATTGTAATACTATGGAACAAAAAGAACAACTAAAAAGTAAGAGAAATAAAGGGAAAAGGCAATAGTAAAAAAATTAGGAGGAGAAAGGGGCGCCAGAACTTGAACCCTGCCCTCCAGGGAACCGGGCGCTGGCAATTGCCACGAAACCAAGAAGACGTTAGACAATTCTTTGGGAAACTTGTATTAATTTATATTAACTTTTGTTTTTGTTTTTTTTTGCCCCAGCCCGGGGGTTGCCCAAGCCCGAAGGCTTGTTGGGCTTACCCCTGGGCCGGCTCTGAATGCAAGGTGTTTGAGTTTGAGAAGACATGTTAATGTATATATAACTGTTGATTAGTTAGTTAGTTAGTTACCATGCAGCTGCTATTGAAGGCTTGGGTATGATGTTTCTTATCATATGCCCTATCAAGGACCAACAAACACTCTGCTTTCTGATGGAATTTAGGCTTAAAAAGTCCCCAAACTACCCTAAAATTTGATCTGACGCTGAGGTGAATGGATAGGGGCAGTCCCTTCCCCATGTCAAGCATGTCCTGCGTAGCACTCCTGCACCATACATTGGCTTATTCCTTGTTTGCAACATATAGTGGAAACATTGTTGACTCATCACTCCATGCGTATAACTTTGGGCCCTACACCAATATCAGTGCAAACATCACAAGTTGGGGGAAAAAGGAAGAGGAATGACAAGGTTGGGTTGAGTTTTGTAAACAAATTAATTGTAAAATTAGCAGCGTTACGTGCACAGACATCGACACGGATTTAGGCTTCAAGAGCGACCCATCCCTTATAGATTAGGCCTCGTTCCAAAAACTGACTTAAACTAAATAAGTCAGTGGAACTGACTTATTAAGTGTACGTTGGGTTGATGTATATGACATAGTTTGATGTATATGACTTAAACTAAAAGGAGATCTTTGCTTACTGATGCTCTAAATCATGAAAGGGAGCCATGTCATCTCCCATTTGTTTCTGGGCTTTCTTTTTTATCTTCTGAATCAGGGATGGTTATTGTAGTGCGGTGTCTTTAGTTTTTTCGGTTGATGTCTTATCAATCTTTTGGGTCCAAGTGGCAAATGATTGTCGCTTGAGTGGGTGCCAACCTGGTTGGGATGCTCTCATGCATTGTGATGCCGTTATCTTGGTTCCTTTTAATCATTGTAACTCTGGTTTCTTTGATTAATAAAATTTCTTTGCCTTGCAAAAAAAAAAATGACAGAGTGACCTGTTTCTAAAAGCAAATAAGCCACTTTTGGGTTTAAGCTAGTTTTGTGGAAAGTAACACACATATACACACATCAAGATATCGTGACATGTATAAGTAGGATTAAAAAATGAACTAAACTACTAGAATTTGAATGCCTTGAGTGAGCTTGATTATAAAATCTTTGTTTGAGAGACGACTCGTTATGTTGATAAGTTAAAAGTTGAACCTAATGAAGCTTGTTAGTTTTCAGCTTTAGTAACCTATTCTAGTTAATTTTTTACTAGGAATTAAAAGATACTATACTCGGTTTGTGGTGAACTCAATTAACTGAAGGTTATGGAGATATAATCGATAGATAAACAAGTCATATTCGAACATCTTTCGAAATTCGTTAGAGTATCTAACCTAAGATTGAACAACCCACTAATACGGATTGAAGGTGCATGCTGCAAAGGATATTGGAATTGGAATTGGAATTGGAATTGAGCCAAGAAATTAGGGGGTGTTCCACTAACCCAGTGTTTTGAAAAAACTGGTTTTTCATGGTTTTTTATGTGATGTGTTGTGAGAGAATGATCTGTCTCGGTATTTGGAAAAAATAATTTTTTGTTAGTGGAACACCCCAATACCCTTACATATGAAACTGCTAAAGGAAGAGTGGAAAAGGACATTTCCATAAGTAGAGGATGGAGGTGAAGGCCAAAGAGTTTAGACTTGTTTTCCATTAGTAGATGAATGGAACAGTTGCAGGTGAGAAATTTACGGACGCGGGGGCTTTGCTGGGAGCCAAGTCCAGCAGGCCCTGCAGGACCATAAAATGGGGTCGTTTTATGGTAAAAAAAGGAGACCCCTCTTCTTCTGTTTTTTCCTTGTTTGGCTGCCAATAATGGGAAACAAAGCAAGGCATGGTGTTCATTCCTCCTAGGGAGAGAATCAGGGAACAAACCCAATCTCATAAAACAAAACCCAATTTCATTTTTTCACGAGCATTTTGAGATGGTTATTGATTCATGATATAATCAATGAACTCATCATTTTGGAATAATGAGTCGGCCTCGACGTTAATATGCCCAGCTCGATCGAATGCCATCTCCTACAAAAAAAAAAAAAAAAAAAAACAAAAAAGGGAGAGAGAGACAAGAGTATAAGATGTAAGATTTTAATCAAATAATTGGAACCAAATGGTTACCAAAATTTAAATACACTAAACACCTCTGACACTTGTGCACTACAAGATGCTTGAGGTGTTTATCACCTCTGACACCCTATTATCCACAAACGACGCATTATCATCTCAAGCAGAAGAGGGGTTCTAGGTCGTGAAAAAATGAACACCATGCCTTGAAAAAATGAAATTGGGTATTGTTTTATGAGATTGGGTTTGTTCCCCGATTCTCTCCCCAGGAGGAATGAACACCATGCCTTGCTTTGTTTCCCATTATTGGCAACCAAACAAGGAAAAAACATCAGAAGAGGGGGGGTCTCCTTTTTTTACCATAAAACGACCCCATTTTATGGTCCAGTAGTGCCTGCTGGACTTGGCTCCCAACAATTTTACAATAAAACTTTTAAAAAATTTGATAAAAAAATTATTCACACCCATTTTTTGAACCCTCTCGAACCCTCTGGACTAATAGTAGAGCTGCACCTGTTTAACGCCATGTTGCGAACCCTATCAAAGAGTTCTTCTCGAGTTGAAAAATTCTCCACTAATTTAGTTTAGGGAACCAAACATGGGATTGACCGAAATATAGGATATCCCGATATTAATCCTACATGTTTGAACGAATTGTGTGAGACTTAGTACTAAATTAGTCACACGAGGACAACTAATTCATGACTATCAATCCTACTTAGCCCGCGAATCAAACGAGCCAACTACATAGTATATATTTTTTATTTTACCAAATAATGATTACTACTACATTTCAATGGTGGTTGTGGCTGTGAGATTTATTATCTCATTTAGCTCTGAAATCCTATTGGTAGCTTCCATTGTTGATTCTCACCTCCATTGTTGAACTACAAAATCATTTTCTTTTCGATGATGTGAACGTATACCTGTTCTTTGAACAAAACAGACAACAATGGTGATAAAAGTATCCTGTACCAGGAGGAGAAGATAAGGACAAAGCTGATGATGAAAAAGGGTTTTAACCTTTCGCCTCCAAAAGATAATGATAAAACAAATTGTGGAGCACTAAAATCAGCCTCCATTAATAATCGATTCAGTAAAGAGAAAAAATCGAGAATAGGTATAAGAGTTCGGTGAAATATATCCAAAAGGGTGTTTCAATTCCTAAATTATTAGACAAGTTTGAGTTGATGTATTGTGAACAAGTCTCGTGGGTCAGTTTTGTGAAACAGATTACATTAAAGACTAAAGTAAATTGGGTTTACATGAGGGTAAACTTCTAAATAGGAGTAATTGTTTTCGAATTTTTATGTGGTAGAGAAAAATCTTATGGGTTAAGTATATTGGGTCCATCAACTGGGGCTAGTTCAGTTGGTTATAGTTATAGCTCTCACATCTCACTAGGAGGTCAACAGTACTTCGAATCTCCCTGCCTGCGTGCAGTGACTTTTTCTTTCTTTGTTTCTACCCTATAACGGGCTTATTTGTATTGGTTAAGTTGTTGGGCTTGGTTGTCTTGTGGACTCTCACATGTAGTGTCCCGGGTTGGTACTTTGTACTTTTATATTTGATGTAATTGATCTCTCTTCTATCGATTGACAAAAAAAAAAGATATATATATATATATATATATATATATATATATATATATATATATATATATAGAGGAACTCTCCTGTCCGGGACCCTTGGGTCCGGATCTCATAGTTCCGGATCAAATTTTGACGATCCGAGCCGTCCAATGTGTTCAAAGGTGTTTTCCAAGGCCCACGCTGAAATCTTCAAAACAAAATACCGGGAAGGGCTTGATCCACGCAATTTTGTAAATATGCGCGCTTTTTGCGAAAATCGTGGATCAAGCCCTTTCGGTATTTTTTTGAAGATTTCAGCGTGGGCCTTGGAAAACATCTTTGAACACATTGACGGCTTGATCGTCAAAAATATCGGGAAGGGCTTCAAAATGCTTCAATCCGGGATTTAGGGATCCTTGATAGGAGAGTGTGTGTATATATATATATATATATATAAACTTATATATAAGTAAACTTCTAACAAGCAAATTATTGTAAATTTTTTCCGGAGTTTTTTTACTGCTTTGGCTTAAAAGCCAAAAACTGGATTATTGGATTATTCGTTGTCTTTATTCACAAATTTTTTGCATTTGTTAGTTTTGACTTTTGCGTCAAGATTCTGTGGTTTCTGGATTCCTCTCGACTAGACGAATCTAACAAGTATAAAATTATGGTCAAAACTCAATTTTTTTTTAATAAAGCCAAAATTAAACCAATGAACTGGTTTATTTTGGTTTATTTTCGGCTTTATTCAAAAAACTATTACTTTTGACCACAATTTTATACTCTTTGGGTTTGTCTCGATGAGAGGAATCCAAAAACCACAAAATCTTGACGCAAAACTAACAAATGCAAAAAAAAATTGAATAAAGACAAAACGAATAATCCAATAATCCAGTTTTTGGCTTTTAAGCCAAAACAGTAAATGGTTTTAAACAGTGGAATACTATTCTTACGAGCCGTGCTAACTGCACAGGTTCTGTGCATAGATTTTATGTACAGTTCGCGATGTGGGACCCACTTTGAGTCTTACTCAAAAGATCTGAGCCGTTCATTTAAATTTGAAATATTTTTTCAGCATTATCTCACAAAAAATCAGCTCAATCCAATGCTATAAGTGCTCGATCAAAACAAGTACACTAAATTATGAGTCCTACTCAAAAGATCTGAGCCGTTCATTTAAATTTGCCAATGGATCCCATATCTACTCAAACAAGTACACCCATCATCAAACAAAACGATAAAAACCTTCTTTCCCCCCTCTCTCTATCAAGAATGTTTACTCAAAAGTACCCGAGAAATTAACGTGCATATATTTGCAGTTCTGTAAACATAACTAATCAATTATTGGAGTATCTGCAGTCAAACGTTGTTGACAAATTATTGTTTCTCGTCCAGTATTTCTGCAAAATAAAAAATGTCGATGAACCAAATTACTCCATATGACAAACTATTTTTCTCTTTACATTTCTTTAAAAAAAAAATCTTGAAAAATATTTAAAAAAACTGTTTACTCAGATACTGTTTTTCAAAAACTTTCATTTTTTAAATGTTTTGTCCAAAAAACTGCTTTGTTTTGAAAAAAAAAATTTAGAAGAACAGATTTAAAAACAAATTTTGGGAGTGAAAAAGAGTGATCTAACATGTTTTGGTTATCCATGCACAAAAAACACCAATGTAAAAGCTTGACAATACTAACTTTAGCAACAATCTCCCCCTCATGTGTGAACCATACATTGGGCTTAGCTCCCCCTCGATCTGATCCACTTAACTCCCCCTTAATTCTTGATCTCTCTCTCTAGCATCGTGTCTGAAACTCGGGCTTATTTTACCGCACTCACTCCATCAAAAGCCACCATACTCCACGAGAGACACCTTGTTTGCTAGCCAAGTGCTGCAAGAACTAGGAATTTTTCATGCTCCATTAAGAGTACCAACTCCACCGAGAGCCACCTAGCTGCCAGCCACCTACCGCATGCACCAGGAACTTTCTTGGATTTTTCCTGCTCCTCCGAGAGTCTCCGTGCAAGCCCACAACCACCGATGCTTCCAAGAGAGCCCGCCCATAGATCGTCAGCCATCGGCTCTGATACCACTTGTCGGATCGCTTTTCCACCATCTCTTCTAAAACCAATTGGTGTAGGAAGGGTTTCAATTAAGTCTTTTATTGCATTCGACATCACACCCGCAAGTCTATTTTTAAAAGCAGTCGCAGGCAGTGGCATTATGTAACCAAATCTATGGGGGCACTCCGGGCCCAACACAGTCTACACTTTTCTTCTCCTATTATACTGATTTCATCTTTAATTTTAACTTTGCGACAATGAAATTTTCTATTCTTTGATGGTAGGTTAAGTTTATGCGAGTCGTACCACTAAAAGAGTCTTTTTTATTCTTTGATGCTCGCTTTGTACTTTTCTTCTCCTATTATACTGATTTCATCTTTAATTTTAGGCTTATCTACTATTTTAGTCCCTACGAAATACACCAAGTTTCAATTTCGTCCTTATAGTTTCAGACGAATTTCAATTTCCCCCTTCCGTCAAATTAATGGCGGAAAATGCTTATATGGAAAGCGAAAAATACATAAATTACCAGGAAAATGTTTAAAATACCGAAAAAATGCTTAAAATACCAGATAAAAATGATTAATCTCCAAAAAATGACAAAATTTTAAAATACCAGAAAAAATTCATTAGCAAAAAGTTTATGAAATTTGTCTAATGACTTTTTTTTTTTCGGCAGTAAAATTTATTGAAGAAAACTTGAAATGGGTACATCAAGTTGGAGGGAGAAAAGAGAGGACTCCAACCAAGGTTGGAAAAATTAAAACACCCCTTGCGCCAAAGCCAACACTTTATAGCAAAAAAAAAAATAATAATAATAGCTATTTGATATTCTTTCGTCTTTGGAAAATCTTATTGTCTAATTCGGCCCATACTTTATCAACGAGAGGAATTACTACTTTTTTTTTATATATAAAGTATCGTCTTATAAAAAAAAATTAACTTCGACCCATATTTTTATACTTTTTTTATTCCTCTCGTAGATACGAATGATTAATCTCCAAAAAAAAGTCATTAGACAAATTTCATAAATTTTTTGTCTAATGACTTTCTTCTGGTATTTTAAATTTTTTGTCATTTTTTGGAGATTAATCATTTTTTCGGTATTTTAAGCATTTTTCTGGTATTTTAATCATTTTCCGTTTGCCACATTCTGTCATTAATTTTTTTTTGAACGGCGAAAAAGAATTTCATTAATCTTTGAAAACAGATTACAAAGATTAAAGGGAGCCGAGGGTGCGGCATCACAACGCCTAGAGACATCCCAACTAGGTTGGCACCTCTCCAAACGACAATCATATGCCACCTCGGACCGGAGGGAAATAACAAAGTTAACCAGGGGTCAACCCAAACAAGGTCCGCAGGAACAATCTCAGTACATGAACCAAACGGATGTTATCCACTTAATGTAATGCTCCCACGAACTTCAGCACAAATATTGCCATGAAAATGGCTTCACTTAATGTAATGCTCTTGCATGATGGGTGCAGCTTGGATAGGAATGGTAAGAGAGTCAGACACATCCAAGATTTCCATACAGCATCAACCAAAATGTCAATGTAGCAGATTGAGTCCAGTGAAGATATCGATGGCTGAGTAGATTGAGTCGGTGAATAAATAATCCATAATCGTGAAACAAAGACAAAGAAAGAACTTGAGTATGGCTTCACTAAAGTAGCAGCATCATCAGAAAGTGGCAATGTAGCAGCTTCCAAGCATCCATATCCATCAAGAATAACAGCGAAAGGACGGCAAGTGATCCAAAAGCCAAGAAAAATAGCAAGAAAAGAGAAAAGACACCCCACAAAGACCAGACACCCCAAAGAAGAAGAACAGAGAGACGACACACGGGCAAAAAGTAAAAAGATAAGCCGGACACAAGACACAAACAAATTTCAAAGAACAACGGACACAAACAACCAAACCCGTAAAAACACCACCCACAACAACCCAAAAACCATAACCAAACAATCAGAATAAGAGAGAGAGAAACACATCCCAGACACAACCCAAAGAACCCATAGAAACTATGAATTAACCACAAGCTTCCAGGATACTGCTAAGTTTGTGAGTGAAATCATTGATGGAGTAACCCTCATAATCCCTATTTGCTTTTACCCAGAACGCAACTCTCAATTTGATCAGATCAACCACTTCTTCCCAATTAAGAGCTTTTTCTTGGAACATGTGTTCATTCCTCATTTTCCAAAGAGACCATAGAATAGCATAGGGAATACATTTCCAAATCTTTCTAATTTTTGACTTAACTTTGAAGTTATTCCACCACATGAACAAAGAGTTAACAGAGGGAGGGGTTTGAGAAAATACCCCACCATCAGAAGAAAAAAGCACCAAACATTCCATGTAAATGGGCAAAGAAGAAGAGAGTGATCAATGGATTCTATAATGTCACCACAAAACTTGCAAAGAGCTAGATTATGTTGCTGCAGAATGCCGATATTTAGAAGAAAATCCCCAGTTTTTAGCTTTCCAAGACTGACCATCCAAATAAAGCATTGTACTCTAAAAGGAGCAGCATTTTTCCAGATCCAATTGAAAGAATTACTAGCATTGATCTCATCATTAGAAGCAGGAATGAGGGAAAGGTTATACATGGAAGACACAGAATAGGATTTGGAGTTACAAGCATTCCAAATAAGTTGATCAGGTCTCATTAGGATAGAAATGTGAAGACCATCAAGAAGATTCAGTAATACCTCAAGTTCTTCATTTTCCCATATAAAAAGACTCCTTCTGAAGTGGAAGGACCAATTGAATTGCTCTTCTCTCCTCTGCAAAACATCTGCCACAGATTCATTTTTGTGCAAAATGACACTAAAAATTCTTGGGAACATCCTGTTCAAACAGTCACCATTTACCCATGCATCAGTCCAGAATTGAGTTGAAATACCATCGCCAATTGAGATTCTAATATTTTCCTTGAATTTGGCAAACACACTGGGATTTTTGTTCCTGATCTGTATGATATCTTTCCAGAGAGTTGAAACCTTTCTGTTCAATTCTGAATTAGGCTGCCAGAGATTTCTATCCATATTGTACTTGGAACAGATGACCTTTCTCCATAATGCTTCTTTCTCTGACCCAAACCTCCACCACCATTTCAAGAGTAGAGCTTTATTCATTTCTTTGACCCCTCTAACTCCAAGTCCACCATTTCCTTTACTAAGCTTGATTTTGTTCCAACTAACCATGTGAATTTTTCTTTTCAAGTCACTGCCACCCCATAAGAATCTTGCTTGAATACTCTCAATAGCCTTAGCCACTCCTTCAGGGATTCTGAATAGGGACAGGTAGTAGATTGGGAGACTACAAAGGACAGATTTCAGTAATGTAAGTCTACCACCAAAAGACAAAACCCTCTTTTTCCAAGCAGGTAGTCTTAATTGAATCTTCTGAATAATTGGCTTCCATGTAGACTTAAGTTTTGGGCTGGCACCAAGGGGCATTCCGAGATATTTAATTGGGAGGGATTGTGATTTGCATCCAAGTATCTCAGCAAAAGGCATAATCTGGTACTGATTCAGCCCCACATCACATACTACGCTTTTATGATAGTTAATTTTCAAGCCAGACATGACTTCAAAACCCTTCAACAAACATTTAATGTTCTTGACTTCTTCCAAATCAGCCCCAGTTATGAGAATATTAGTGTGTCATCGCCGTGCAGATGGGTTAATAAGGGACCATCTTCACCAATACTTAGACCTTTAATAGTACCACGATGAATAGCCTCTTGGAAAATGCGGTTCAAACTTTTCAAAGACCTATGATGAATAGAAAGGGGAAAGGGTCTCCCCGCCTAATCCCTTTTCTCGCATACGAAATTGTGGGGTTGGGGAGCCATTGACCAAGACAGAGCATCTTGAGGCGAGAGAGGCACTCATGAATCCCAGAATCCACTTGTCGGGTAACCAAGCATTCTTAGCATTCTGAAAAGAAAAACCCAATTAATGTTGTCAAAAGCCTTCTCAAGATCCAATTTGATTATCAATCCTTTAACCTTTTTCTTTTTCCAATCATCCACAACTTCATTAGCAATGAGGACACTATCTTGAATGTTTCTACCCCCAGCAAAAGCTGACTGAACCTCCCCAATGACATTATTCAAAGTGGGCCTAAGTCTGGCTGCAAGAACTTTTGACAAGATTTTGTACATGCAACCAATCAAACTAATGGGTCTGAAATCAGTCAACTTAACTGGATTTTTGCACTTGGGGATCAGAGTTATGAATGAGGTGTTAAAACCATTTGGAAGACTGCTATGCAAATGAAACTCATGCATAAATTTCATAATGTCACCTTTCATGAAATCCCAACCCTTTTTAATGCATGTGAGATTAAAACCATCAGGCCCTGGGGATTTGTTTCCATCACAACATCGAATGGCATTCCACACTTCATCTTCAGAGAAGTTAGAGACCAAGCCAGAGCTCATAACCTCATCTATAACATTGCCTCTATTTGTACAGAAAAAAGGCCTTACCTCCCAATCTTCAGAGAAAAGTTTCTGGAAATGGTTGAAAACTTCATTTTTCACTAGATGGGGATCCTCAACAACCTGATCATTTACTGTAACAGAATTTATGGAATTCCTGTTTTCTCTGGATTTGGCCAAAAGGTGAAAGTACTTTGTATTTCTGTCCCCATTTAGATGCCATTGGACTCTGGACTTCTGAATCCACATTCTTTCAATATGTCTACTTAACTTCCACATTTCAGCTTTAAGTTCTTTCCTTTTCACTTTACCTTCTGGTTGGATGGAATTACTCTCAGCTTGAAATTCGTCTGAAACTACAAGGACAAAATTGACACAATATTTTGTAAGGACGAAATTGAAACTTGGTGGATTTTGTGGGGACTAAAATAGTAGATAAGCCTTCAAATTATAGGATCTTGAATCTGAATGAAAAGTTAGATGATTGGATTGAACACCTATAGGAATCGGATTGAGCTGCTTTTTCGCAAGGGCACTCAAAATAATGTTTTAAATTTCATGAATGACTCGGATTATTTGTGTGGGACCTAGTGTGGGCCCCACATCATGATTTGTTTACAATCTTTGTAAGTGTGGACAACTTTCTATATTCTTGATTAATTTGGCAAAAAAGAAAGATCTCTTCCTTCTATACGAGATCGAACATCACTTGCAACAATTCGATAGACAGCTCATTGGGATAGATGCAGATGAATAATACCGCCCCTAGAAATGTATAGAATGTTTAAGCCTCGTATCCTCGATAGAGTAAGTGGAGCGGGACACTTTTATGAATTTATAACCACACCCACTATAGGTCTAAAAACTGGTTTTGTAATTTATTGGGGTGGAATAAACAGAATTGCTTTGGATTAAGACACACATCTCCATTGTAGGTTTATTGGCGACACTAATCCAAAACACAGCATCTCCATTATAGGTTTATTAGAGACACGTGTCCCAAACCAATACAAGACTTAAAGCGTGGTTTTGACGTCAAATTATTCTTCTACCCTTTCCCTTTATTGGTTATTCCATCCCCAACCTTATTTTATGGGAAGGGTGTAATTGTAATTTGTAATTTCCCCCTTTGTAAATCTATAATAATCTACCACAACAATAAACCATTAATCCAAAACACACAGGTTTTTTGAGCATTGGTTTATTCCAGATAATTCAATAAACAAAAAAATTAATTTTTTTCTCCAAAGCACTTAGAAGACCGTGTTCGGAAGAGTTCTTCAAAACTGGTTTTCACTTTTTCGACTGGGACCCATGTGGCAGACTTGCCATATCCCAATTTGTAAAAATTATACTATATTGCATATCTTGTGCGAGACGGGTCCGTGTGGTCCACTTCAAAGACCCATACAAATGATCCAAGCCGTCCGTTAGTTCTAAAATTAATTTTTTGAGTCACTCCTAAAAAATTAGCTCATTCGAAAAATTATAAGCGGTTGATCCGTTATCTAATTGTGATTCACAATTTAGGATCTTGAATTTTGACTAAAGTTTGAAAGAAATTTAGACAACTTGATCAAATACTTAAAGTTATAAGATTGATTTTTTTTTTTTTTTGGATGACTCAAAAAATTAATTTTAGAACTAACGGACGGCTTGGATCATTTGCGTGGGTGTTTGAAGTGGACCCCACGAACCCGTCTCGCACAAGATATGCACTATAGTATAATTTCTACAAATTGGGATATGGCAAGTCTGCCACGTGGGTCCCAGTAGAAAAAGTGAAAACCAGTTTTGAAGAACCCTTGCCGAACATGGTGAGGGTTTGTTTGGAACATGTGGAAGAGAAAGGAAAAGAAAATAAAATAAAATGACAGAAAAGTGGGAGGAAAATTTCACTATTCACAATGCTTAGATTTTTTTATTTTCTCTCTTCTTTCTCTCCAAACCAAACAAGAGAAGGGAAAAAAAATTCTGTTCTTTTCCCTCACTTTCTTCAAGTTCCAAACACACCCTTAATGTAACTTACCCTCCATGTAAAACGATTTCATGTGATCTGCATCGGTAAGCGAGGGTCCGGTGGTAACCAAAAACGAACGAATGGAGGTTTTTGTGCGAGAGTATGCGAGTGACAGACTCAGCCGCGAGAAAAGAGGAAAGAGCGGGTGAGACAAACAATAGATCTGCATCTTACGGTTTGTAAAAGGTTCAAAAGAATAGAATCCTTGAATCATAATTATATATATGCATCAATTACAATCCTTGAATCAGAATTGTATGCATGTGATCTGCTCTCTTTAGGTTAGTCGGTGTATATAATCCTTGAGCCAAAGTTATATACATATTGTTGAGACTCAACACTTACTCTCCATAGTTCAAGAAGATTGTAGAGAGCTCTTGAAGATTTTGGAATGTTCTAGAATATTCTGGAGAAGTCTAGAGAATCCTAGAAGTATCTAGAATGTCCTAAAATATTATAAAACATTGTGGAGAGTACTAAAAGATCTAGAATTTCTTGGAACATTTTAGAATATTAAAGACTTTCTCTCTCTAAAAATATCGCTCCTCCATCCCCCCCTTCTAGCCCGCCACCCCTCTTCACCTCTCTTCATCTTCTTAGATCTCCCTCTGCACTCCCATTCCATATCCTCATTCTTTTCCATCCGCTGCTCCACTCTCCAACCTCCATCCGCCACCGCTCTGTTCAACCCCACCACTCTTCCTCCTCTGCCTTTCTTCTGCAGGGTCGGGTCTTTGTTGATGTAGTGGTGAATTAGGGTGGATGGGCTCTCATACTCCGGCGAATAAGTCTTTACATCCGGCACGGCGGCGGCTTCCGGCGACATTTCATACCGGGGTTCTTTATTTTAGTTCTTTATTGTTCATTTTAGGTTATTTTCTTTGGTAATTAGTTGGTTTTTTTTATGCCCCTGTGTGAGAGTTTATCCCCTTTGTGGGATTATATTACCCCCTTGTGTGGATGGCTGACGATGATTTTATCACTGTGTTTTCTGCGTTGGTTTGAGCTGGGTATCCCCTTTTTGGGATCCTCTATTACCGAATCGAGGACGGACTCTACGCCCTCACCTAGTGTTATCTACTTTTGCAGTACGTGTCTTGGGCCTGTGAGCCGGTTTGCTCTTTGCAGTTGCTCGTGTCTTAAATTTTGGTAATTTTGGTTCATTCCTGTATTTTTGTGATGAAATTTTTCCTTAGGGCTGATTGGTGAAATGAAATGACTATTATTAAAGGAAAAAAAAAGCCAGAAGATGCTAGAAGACTCCAAAGTTCAAGAAGACTATAGATATATGTGGTGTCTTCAGAACATGAGAGAAGGAATGAGTCCAGAGTATTCTAAGGGGGAGTTCTTGAATGGATTATTTGATTTTATCATCTTTGATTTTATCATCATCTTTTACGAATAGATAAAAGGAAGGTGATTTTATCACACTAGATTTTATCACACTATATTATCCACAACTATTATCACACTAGATTTTATCTATTGGGAAAACAAGGTGATTTTATCACCCCTCCATAAAACACCAACTAAAATCAAATTTCCCATTTTATCTCATAAAATCCATTCAAGAACTCCCCCTAATATAAGAATGATGTGCACACCTATATAAAGGGTGGAAGACCTCATTTATGAAGTGTGGTGAGGAAGTCCCACCTTGGTGGTAATAAGAGTACCTTTGGGGGAGACACTCCCAAATGAGTGAGCACAAAGAGTGTGCCTAGATATTGTAATAAGTGTCAAATGATAGTCATATGCATCTTACTGAGAGTCATTAAGGAGGTGTTCCGCTAGAGGTGTTTTTAGAATAAATTGATTTTTCACAATTTTTATGTGATATATTGTAAGAAAATGACATGTTTTGATTTTTAGAATTTTTTTTTTTGTTAATGAACACCCTCTAAATAAAGTGTGTGCACTGTGCAATGTATGTACAAGAGTTAGATTATGCAATAAAAGATTTTGTTTGTTCTGCTGCGCTACACCCTTCACATACACATACAGAGAGGAATGATATATCTGCATTTACTTAATTAGGAATTGTTCCTCGAGAATTTCAGGAAATTGTCTGTTTTGATCGGGGTGCGAGAAGGGAACGAGGTGTGTTTGTTGTGTGCAGGAGTCGGGTGTGACCTCAAGAGCGACGAGAAGAACCTCAAGAGATTCGACGCCTAGCTCGTCAGCGTCGATCAGGCCGTCCTTTTCAATCTTTGATAACCTGTGCTTCTTCTGCCTTTGGGATAGAGTGAGTTTTTTTCTCCTCATATTTCTCTCATTTTGATTCTATTTTTATACTTGGATCGTTCATGGTATCAACAATCATCTCCAAATATTTTAGTGGGATGTCGAGGTCTCTTTTTGGCTCATCTGATAGTCTTTGGTATCAATGATTGTCTGTTAAATTTCTAGGGCAATGTCGAGTTATTAGAAAGAACAGTGGTTATAATGGTATGGTACTGTACAGAGTGAACTGGAAACGGATGATATCAACTTTCAAAAACTCTTTAGGAAACACCACTAAAGGTGGAGTGGGAAAGGGTTCTGTAAAGGTTTGGTCAAAGTTTTTTTTTGGAACTTTATTCTTTGTGTTAAAAGTGTGTTAACATTGCCATCTGTGTTAAAATTGTGTTCATTGTGCATATATTTATTTTGTTGACATATGTTTGGTTGCGGCACATCAACCAATTGTTCATCCAGCAGCAGTGGTGGATCTTGTAGTTGAGCGCAATGCGAGGATTGCTAAGGATATAGAAGAACAGGCTGCTCGAGCTCAAAAGAGAGTCTGCCCGTGAGATAATACATCAAGAGCCGGGAGAATCTGTTGTAGAGTCAAAGATACCTCCATAACCAACCACTGCATCTCTATTTATACCTTGACCACTTTCCCTTGGCTTGAAGGTTTAAACGTCCTACATGGAAAACCCACTTCTTAGTCTACAATTTTTTACAAATCTATTCAAATCAGTCTTAAAACAAATGTCATAAGAACATAAAATCTTCCATCATAGTTAGGAAAAACACAAACCTCGATCTCAAGGAGAAGGTCTTGTTGCAAGTGAAATATGAATCTCTCATTAGCAACTCTTCTCAACTTTGAACCTTCCTTCTTAAGTGTGTGTCTAACATTAGTCAATTCCTCAAAACAAATCTCAAGAGAGTTGTCCAACGGGAGAAAAAAAAAAGTTTGATCAAGCTAACAAGTCAAATTACAATGTAAGGTATGATAAAACAATTAACCTTTCAATTTTCTTACCTGCCACAGCCCATGAGGAATTTCGTTTCTATCCACGATTTTGTAGGCAGATAACCCCTCCAAAGAAAATTCATCAAGTTTAAGATCTGCCATTAAACTCCCATTTTCTACCATTCCCACGATTTGGTCAAAACCCAGAACTCTCTTTTTGGACTTCAATTGGCCTTGAAGCTTAGTGTAGTATGATTTCTCTATTGTTGCTTTTCCCACCGGAAACGCCGGTCTTGGGAGATGATCCAAGAAAATTTTAAGCATGGTGTTTGCTGCAATAAGATTTTTAAAACTATCTCAATAGTTGGCTAACTTTTCCTTTTCAATTTGAACCCTCAAGCCTGTAGTTATGATTTCTATCCTCTTTAGTTCTCATTTCCAATTTTCTTGCACCACATGAAGAAAAGACAAGTCTAGAGCAGCAACTTCGAAACCTACAATACTGCCGAAACTTTTTTGGGCCCTCCATTTTTCGAAGATGCTACAGTCCTTCAAACCAACGAATACCAGAAAAGCTTGGTGGAGGTGCACAGTCAATACTAGAAGAGCCAATACCAAACGACACAAATTTGGGCCATCTTCTAGTTTTTGAAGATGTTGCAGGTCCTTCAAATCAAAGAATACCAGAAGAGTCGTTGGCGGTGCTCAGTCAATACTAGAAGAGCCAATACCAAATGACACAAATTCAAATTTGTGTATTTTGTTGTTGACACTTCTGGTATTCTTTGATTTAAAGGACCTGCAGCATCTTCGAAACCAGAAGGAGGGCCCAAATTTGTGTCGTTGGTATTGGCTCTTCTCTATATTGATTGCACCTCCAACAGGCTCTTCTAGTATTCGTTGATTTGAAGGACTTGCAGCATCTTCGAAAACTGGAAGGCCCAAAAAGGGTTTCGAAAGTACTGCAGATTTTCGGAGGTGTTGCTCTGGACTCTTCTTTTCTTCATGTGGTGCAAGAAAATTGGAAACAAGAACTAAAGAGGATAGAAATCATAATTACAAGCTTGAAGGTTCGAATTGAGAAAGAAAAGTTAGTCAACTACCGAGATAGATTTAAAAATCTTATTGCACCAAACACCATGCTTAAAATTTTCTTGGATCATCTCCAATGCTCGGTGTTTTACGGTGGAAAAAAGCAACAATAGCGAAATCATATTACACTAAGCTTCAAGGCCAATTGAAGTCCAAAAAAAGTGTTCCGGATTTTGACCAAATCTTGGGAATGGTAGAAAATGGGAGTTTAATAACAGATCTTAAACTTGAAGAATTTTCTTTGGAGGGGTCATCTATCTACAAAATCGTGGATAGAAACGAAATTCCTCATGGCGGTGGCAGGTAAGAAAAATGAAAGGTTGTTTTATCATACCTTACATTGTAATTTGACTTGTTAGCTTGATCAAACTTTTTTTTTTCCGTTGGACAACGCTTTTGAGATTTGTTTCGGGGAATTGACTAATGTTAGATACACACTTGAGAAGGAAAGTTCAAAGTTTAGAAGAGATGCTAATGAGAGATTCATATTTCACTAGCAGCAGGACCTTCTCCTCGAGATCGAGATATGTGTTTTTCCTAACTATGATGGAAGATTATATGTTCTTATGACATCTGTTTTATGACTAATCTGAATAGATTTGCAAAAAAATTAGACTAAGAAGTGGGTTTTCCGTGCAGGACGTTTAAAACATCCAAAGGGTCAAGGCATAAATCGAGATCCAATGGTTGGTTATAGATGGAGGTATCTTGAAAAATGAGAAAGGAATTCAGGTTAAAGAGTACTTTGGAAAACTTTGATTCATGGCATCCCCCTTGAAGCCGACTTCTGGCCAGTTTATATAGGACTGAACATTACGTTAAAGCAAGGTTGTTTCAATCAAATTGAAACAGAGTCTGATACCGTGGTGTCGAAGATGAACATTATGAGGAAACTATACAACAGATACACAATCAACAATGTCACAAGGACTGCATCAAATACCTCGTGGGACAATGTGCACACCTCATCAAAGGTTACGGAGTTCACTTCATACACGTTGATACTGAAGTTGATTCTGTTTCTGCTCTAGCTCAGAGGGGGACTACTCAGGATGAAGATCTGGTTTTTCAAGATCCGGAGGATTCCGATTCTGCATTTCTGTGAATAAGGTAAGACTTTTTTAGCTTTCTAAGTTACTCTTTAATTGTTGATAATATACTAGGGAAAGAGAAGTTATGAGAAAGTTTATCTCAATTTATTTCCATCTTAATGGGGGAGGAGAATTATCTAATTTCCACTTGGATACTTCATGATTCTCCTTCCCGTAGTTGATGATTCTTAAGCTTGATCAATCACACTGTCAGGGATGATGCCGAAGATTTTCTTGTTCAATTTCTTATTTGATTGTATTGCATTACACCCGGTTCTGTTGCACTACCTGCTATTGTCCTCTGCATAATTCCATGATAAGAGGACGATGCAAAGCCAAATGATTACTCTCTTCTTTGCCTCTGCTAAACCACTTTGGTAACTAAGCAATTAGGTCTCCTCTTCCGACAAGTCCACAGCTTCAAAGGAAACCAAAAACAATATTTTCACTCTAGCCTGTCAACTTCAATTTGAGATTGTTCACCGGATGAAATTTTTTTTTTTTTTTTTTTGTTACACAAACCTCACCTTTTTCCAACTCGGAACTTCCCACCAATATTAGCCTGTGCATGTTTATACATGATGCCCGTACGCTCTACCAAAGTAGGAAGTGACCATGTACTAGAAACTATATGATGGTTATGCAGAACTTCAATTGATAAAATACATTGCACCGGTTATGTACCATTTATGTGGTTTGTTCTCCGCGTGAAAATCTCTTATTTTCTGCTTTCAGTGGTAAAATTTTGGATGCTTTGAATTTCTCTAAAGTTTCTTTAGTGAGGAAAAAGTTTACGCTGGTGTGTGAAACTGGTACTGACCTTCAACGAAGTGTTCATGCTGCATGGTATATATATAGGTATATGGAAGGATGCCATTTTTTGCTCTTTATTTCGTTTCATTGAACAACTGTTAATTACTGATAATTGCATGCCAAAGGCTTGCCAAGCACGATATGCTGACGCGTTTGGCTATTTCTGCTGCAGGTAGATGCTGACAGTGCACTAATTGGTGTGATTCAATAGTACTGCCGTAACCCGGGGTTGGAGGTTACCTACCTCTACTATTGTATGTAAATCATGATGGCGCGACTTTGTATACACTTTTCGGATAAACTTTGTATACGCTCAGACCTACATGCTTAATCTCTTTTGTAACAGTGCAGAAAAAGGAATGCTAATTATTTTTTTTGAAAGTAAAAAGGAACGCTAATTATACACCCCCATAAATAGAAATACCCTGCGCCCTCTCATAGGTACAATAGAATGCTACATGACTAGTACCCCGGACACCAAACCGCACGACTCTCTTTCTTTTTATTTTTATTTTTCCTTTTTTGATAAGGCAAAAAAAAAAAATTCTATAAATGTACACAGCTCACCCTC
Organism: Vaccinium myrtillus; assembly: GCA_016920895.1. Lineage (NCBI taxonomy): Eukaryota > Viridiplantae > Streptophyta > Magnoliopsida > Ericales > Ericaceae > Vaccinium > Vaccinium myrtillus. Next base: position 7,455,123 of record CM029281.1, on the reverse strand, counting down.
CTGATTCAGAAAACTAAACAGTAAAACATGCAGCCCCATAATTAAGACTTTTGAGGTAGTAGTTCACAATATTAACGAAAGGAGTAACTAACACCACAAAGCCTTGCTACATTGCTTTGGTACAAGGGACTCGGTAAATCCATAGGTACAAATGGGGTACAGATTGGCTCGGAGATCCACTTGTGGATTCTACACGAATGATCCGAAAAATGGGTCTTTTCTGGGTCCACAACAATGATCGGAATTGTTCACTCTGTAGAATTCATCGTAAACAACGACTGAGTCGAAAATCACGCCAATCACGTTGATCGGATACTGGATGATATGATTTTGAAACGCATTAAGCTTGCCATGCCACACTAGGCAAATGCAAACAGAATGTTACCAGAATTTGATGTTAAGTAGAATCCTACTCACAAGTGGTGTTGAATGATGTAATTTGATTCAACGGCTAGCATTCAATGTGAGGGAGAAATGAAGACAAAATGTCGCCACAATTAATGTTTGAAAAAGTAAGAGAAGTAGAAATCCGACTCACAGTCACTCACATGGTGTTGATTCACATGGTGTTGATGATATATACTCCTACTATAATTAATTCAATTATTTAAATGACATAATTTGATTCAATGGCTTACATTCAATGTGAGAAAAAGTAATGTAGCAAGTGCTAGTTACACAAAATTGGGAATTCTAGTGAGGCTTGGTTCCTCCTAGTCGTGTTGTCTCCCATTCTTCCCTTTTAATCTTTGCAATGTTTTCAAAGATTAATAAATTTTTTCGCCGTTCAAAAAAAAAAAAAAAGTGCTAGTTACACAAAATTGGAGTTTCCAAAAGTGCTCAAAATAGTTGATGTATGTGAGAAGAATGATTTGTCCTGAAATTCGTGGAACTATTTTAGCATTTTTAGTTGATTTGGGAACCTCTCCCGAATTTGTTTTTAAATTAAAGGTGTTTGACCTGTTTATGCGCATCTCCAGTTCTCCACTAATAAATGCGGAATAATTATTTGGTACCCTTTTATCCACCACTCATTTCTATGGGGCCCAGTACAAAATGTATGGACCTCACAAAATATATGTGGTGAGAAGAGTGTTAAGGTACCAAATGTGGCAGTGCCCAACACTGATAATTACTCATAAATGAGGACCCTTAGAATTTATTAAGTCAAATTATTTGTATTAACAAGTAGCTTCTCATAATAAGTTCTGTTTAAAATGATTTTTTGTAGTTTCTTAGGTTTTGTTTTTGAACTATTTATTAGTTGTTTTTCCTATTTTAGGCCTATAAATTAAATCATGGAATTCGTATCTGATTTTAATTACTATAAATTAAAATTCTTCAATCCTAAAAAAGAAGTTATTTTTTCAAATATTGGTGATGAATTTTGAAGCATTAGTTAGGGTGTTTTTGTTCCACACCCCAGATCACCTTTGGCGAAATTACCCTTCACTCCTAATAAACCTTTTAAGACACCGTTTTCAATTTTTTTTGCATTCAAATATTATAATGGTGTGATCACAATAATCTAGTAAATTTATAGGTCAAGAATCAACAAATGTAGTAACCAAGAGATAATGTGCAGAAATAACCTATTTTTAGTTGAAAGATTAAAATAATCAGCGGTATCTTTTGATTACAATAATCAACACTAGCTTTTGATTGGAATAATCTATTTTTAGTTGAAATAATCTATTTTTAGTTGAAAGATTACAATAATCAACACTATCTTTTGATTGGAAAGTATGGCAACTTTAGCAAGATCCCGATTTTGGGAACGACTCGCAATATTTATGCATCGATATTACGGATCTTGGGGGTTTATAGTGAGTAAGCTTACTACAGGTGTGTAGTGAGTTGTCGAGCCATCTATTTTGACAATCAATGGTTCAGATATGTTTGTATACTCTTAACCGGTAATACTTACGTCTACTCTTTATTTTTCTTGTCAATTTTAATTGACCATTTTTGTTGAATTGTTTAGTCTTCTCATTTTTTATATGTTTAATTTTGAGCTTTTGTTAACAATTCTTGCAATCTTGTGATAGTAAAATCATACCACTAGCAAATATACAATATGATTCCAATTTCTCTCTCTCTCTCTCTCTCTCTCTCTCTCTCTCTCTCTCTCTCTCTCTCTCTCTCTCTCTCTCTCTCTCTCTCAAAAAAAAAAAAAAAAAAAAGAAACCCTAGCGTCAAAAATATTTTACTACCCTTATACGGCAGCGAGCGAGGCGAAGGCTATGATACTAGTTCTTATCCGCTTCTTCTATTCCTTAGTATTTTTTTTCTTTTCTTTCATCTTTTTAGATCGACGAATTGTCGTCTGATCTGTGTGACTTATGTCTCTCATTTCAGCGGGGACTGTATCTCTCATTACTGCGAGAAAATTTAGTTTTGTCTTTGGACGAATAGTTATCTACAAAACAGATTCTTTCAGATGGTGTTTCTTCACAATGATATTGGTGCTCAGTGTTCTAACCTTACATGATGTTTTTAGAGAAACAACTCATGGTGCCTTGCCAGATTTGTAGCCTGGGAAGTTCATTCATGTGCTCATACTTGGTTGGAATCCATTGATCATCTGGGTATTTGTTATCTTTTGTGTTTAACTAGCACTTTATCTCTTCTGGGACTGCTAATTGTAGATATGAATTTTTGGCAGAATGTGTGTCAGGCAAGATGCCTGGGTTGGGTTGAAAGACATCGATTGTCTTGTATTTTTATCGTTTTGCATCAGTTAGATGATTAGTTTGGCTTTGTCAAAGATTTTTGTAATGAATTCTTTTATGTAAGTACTGTTGGGCTTATATCAATATGATCGCACTTTTATCAACAACAAAAAAATTACAATAATATGATTCCGTTAATAATACATGACCTAGACAAGGGGGCTTCTTTAATTTTTTTTTTTTTGGTTCTATCGCTAATTTGTTTTCTATTATTAGCACGCATGCATGATGTCCGGAAGGGGCATGGAAATTTGGGTTTCTAGCTCTGTGTTTCTATAGAAGTATAAGTAATGATGAGAAATTGGCCTAAAATATCATAGTACTTCATTTCTTCTGGGGTACAATACAAACACCAAATTTTAAGCCATTTGAAATCAGAGTTTGAAGCCTACATTAACTCCTGCTCACTCCCCGTTCAATGGATGCAACAATAATAGTACACATGTAGTTTTCAATTATAAGTGGCAAAAGATCAGAGATAGACCTAACATTTAACATTATATGCATAAAGTGACTGCTTTTAGAAAGTTTTTTCATTGAAATAACGGCATAAACTTAACCCTTAATCACGCTCTCCTCTTCCTATCAAATTGGAACAAACAAGAAGTACAAAAATATTAGTAAACGAAAAATTGAACTTCCTTGCAACAAAGAACCGTCTTCTCAAACTCAAACACCTTTCATGCATGCTTTTTCTCCCTCTTCAATTACACAAATTGAGAAAATTGTACACCAAATGTGGTCATGAAAGTACAAGTGTATTCACTATATATAACTGTTGATTAGGTAGTTACCATGCAGCTACTATTGAAGGCTCGGGTATGATGTTTCTTATGATATGGCCTGTCAAGGACCACCAAACACTCTGCTTTGTGATGGAATTTAGGCTTAAAAAGTCCCCCAACTATCCTAAAATTTGATCTGAAGCTGAGGTGAATAGCCAGGGGCAGTTCTTTCCTCATGCTAAGCATGTCCTGCATAGCACTCCCTGCACCATACATTGGCTTATTCCTTGTTGCAACATATAGTGGAAACATGGTTGACCCATCACTCCATGCGTATAAATTTGGGCCCTACAACAATATCAATGCAAAAAGTGCAAACATTACACGTTAGGGGAAAAAATGAAGAGGAATTACAAGGTTGGGTTGAGTTTTGTAAACAGAATAATTGTAAAATTAGCAGTGTTACATGCACAGACATCGACAAAGATTTACGCTCCAAGAGTGACTCATCCCTTCCTTTTAGACTAAGGCTAAGTAACACACATATACATATACCCACATCTAGATGTTCTGACACCTATACTCGAATTTGAATACTTGAGTGAGTGAGCTAGCTTGATTATAAAATCTTATTTGAGAGGCGACTCGTTATGCTGATAAGTTAAAAGTTGAACCTAATTTGAAGTTTCGCCTCTAATAGTTAATTGTGTACTAGGAAAAACTAAAAGATACTACACATTGGTTTGTGGTGAACTCAATTAACTGAAGCTTATGGAGATTTAATTGATAGATAAACAAGTCAAATTCGATCATCTTTGAAAATTCATTATAGTATAAAACCTAAGATTGAACAACCCAGTAATCCAGATTGAAAGTGCATGCTGCAATGGATATTGAAATTAGAATTTAGGCAAGAAATTAAGAATCCTTACATATGAAACTGCTAAAGGGAGACTGGCAAAGGACATTTCCATAAGTGGAGGGTGGAGGTGAAGGCCAAAGAGCTTAGACTTGTTTTCTATTAGCAGATCAATGGAACAGTTGCAGGTGAGAAGTTTAGTTGTGACACCAGAGGCATCCACTCCCTCTCCTAGTGTAAATTGTTGAATTCCTGCTATCTGCACACAAAAAAAACCCATATTAGAGTAATAACCTTGTTTAGTTAATAGAAAACAAATTGAAAAATCATCTCTCTGGCTCAACCCTACATGAAGGAAGAAATAAGATTTCACCAAAAAAAAATTACAACCTGAGACGGATTTGGTAAGAAATAGAAATCTACCGATTACATGCCGGAATTAGGAAGAGGTGTCCAAGTTGGCCTACGCACACCCAATCAAGTCAAAAGCATGCCATACATGCCGGAATTAGGAGATTCTTAAAAAATTAATTTCTTGTGGCCTCACTTCAAGAATCGGATCTTGATCAATTGTGTGGGGAGCAAACCTACCAGCCAACCGGATTAAGCCTTAAGAGCTAGCCTATCTTAAAAGTGAAAATATTAGTCACGGTCACGAATTTTGAGTGAATCCTATCATTTGAAAGCAATTTTGCAAATGAGATGAGTAATGATGTACAAAAAAATTCACCCATAGAATTCATTTATATGAATGAATGAGTGAAATAAATGATTTCTTGAAAGAAAATCATTTACTATAACTTTTGTGCAGACTAAGTGGCCCAAGGCAGCCTTTTACTTCATATTTGTCGTCAAATATGAAGTAAAATAAAATATAAGGTTTGTTTAAATTCATATTTGTCGTCAAGTCTAGTCTCTTAAATCTTTAGCGAGAGCTATGAAAATAAACAGATCACAATATCGTTGTGAGTTCTTAGAAAAGGCCAACGATGTATCAAAACTAGGCCAGACTGGACAGATCAAAGATTCAAAATTGGACATGAGTTTGTTTGGAGGGGGAGAGAGAAGAATTCTAAGTACCTTAACAAACATTTTGGGAGGTGGTGGCTTAGTAGCAATGTAGAAAACAACCAAAGCAACTCCCAAACTCACCAAAACCCTCCAAATAACTTGCAAACAAAACCAAACCAATGAAGAAGAAGCCCCAAATGACAAGTAATATCTCCACCACCACCACCACCCCAATTCTCTCCCAAAATACTCCTCCTCCTCTTCCCCCTCCTCCTCCTCATACTCTTCATCACCACCGTTCTTATCATGATCAACTCTAACGATCAGACGGTTCTCCATACTCTCGGTCCCCACGGTCCCACGGCTGTGCGCATCATCGTACGCGATCTTTTTCTCGTGCAAGAACGAGTTGTTGGACCCGCGAGAGGAGGAGTAGCGGGAGAGAGCGAACCGGGACGAGTCATGGGCTGGGATGGTGACGGAGAGGTTTTCGGGGCGGGGGCGGCACGGGGAGTTGGGTGGGGATAGCTCGGTGTTGGAGATTATGGTAGATGGGCTTTGGACGAAGTAGAGTGCGTATGGGTAGGAGCGGAAGAGTGCTTCCTCTTCTGCGTCCATTCTCATGTTTACCATTTTCAGAGAGAATGAAGGAATGATGTTCTGACATGGGGGGAAAGTATGGAGGGGTTTTTAAACTAGGAAAGACCTCCTGTCCATTTTTTTTGGTGTCCAGGTCCAATTTTGAATTTCTGTGGGCTCCTGTAGAGGTCACAACAACGATCGAAATCGTTTATTTTGTAGAGTTTGCCGACTATGTCATTCATGTTAAAACAAAACAAATTTGTGTAAGGAAAAATTGGTAATTTTGAGTTTTAAATAATTTTTCTAACCCCATTTACTTATAAAAACTGGATAGGACCTCTGTCGAAAAATAAATAGTTATGCTCATTAGACAATATGATGTTAGTATATGTTAATATGTTAGATTATTATGAGAGACAACCTCCTGTCCATATGATTAATGAATCTTAGATCTCATGCTCCAAAGAAGTTTTACACATTTCCATAAACAATAGGGTGATTCTATTCCCAACCTGGTTTTTGCTATATACAACCCGGTAAAAATAAATCATATTTTGGACAAAATCTCCTAATGCATAAAGACCATCTTACCCCTCCCTTTAGGATTTCTTCGGAAGTTAACTCCCGAAGTTATCATGTTATTTCGATAGTAGTTAAATCCCGAAAAGTTCATTGATTTTCGGGAGTTAACTCCTGAATGAGTTTGATACCCGAAAAATGGTATACAATTTGGGAATTAATTAATATCCAAAATTTATTGACGTTTTTCGGGAATTAATATCCGAAACTGTCAAACTGATGATATAGTAAGGGCATTTTTTTAAGTTTAAGGATTTTTATGGGTTGTTTTTAGCAAAAATGAAATTTTGCCACCCCATATGGGTTGTATGTTGCCAAAAAATTGGTTGTGAATAGAATTATCCCTAAACAAAACAATTGAGCTTGTTAAGCTGAGCGACGGCTAAGGATTAGCCGCATAAGAAAGAAGCCGTCATACAAATTTTTTTTTTTGGTGCTTCGGAAAAGAGTCATACAATTACGGGGTAAGCCAAATGCACCGAATTGCTTCTCCTTTTCATGGCTGAAGGAATGATAACAAATCAAGCACGCTTTACTATATAATTAATTATGCTACAAATAATAATATTGTCTAATTGGGCATCTTAGTCTAAGGAATTTAAGTGTCATGTCTTGCCTACAAAGTTTGACAAAAAGGTGTATTTGTGTCCTAAAAGAAAAATAGAGCAAGACTCATGAATGTTACTAGTACATTAAGAGTCGTTGCTCTATTTTGCTTTTAGGCCACAAATTTATTTATTTTTGTTTTAAAGGCAGATTGTCTGAGTCATCTTACGTACTCCTAGCTCATAATTTATATAATATGGGTTGATCCCTCTCTTCTTTCTTTTTCTTTTTTTTTATATCTATAATTATATTCATTTTCTTGTCTTTTTTCATGTGAGGTACTTTTTTTTTTTTTTTTGATCGGCAAAGAAAATTTCATCTCCATAAAGGGCGAAATATGAAATTAGTACAACAGAAGAACCCTGCATTGAGGTAAGTTTCGAAGGGACCAAAACCCTCCTACTTCTAGAGCTCGCAGGAATTTAAAATGCCCCTTCAATTATAGAAAATGACATGGTAGTGTTGGATCATTTATCAATATTCTCAAAGTGGTTAATTTACCACCCTTCAGAGCATCTCTGGTGGTTGGAGGCAATTTATGGAAGCCAACTTGCTACAGAATGATTTCGTCAAATTTTGACAAAATTGCTCCAATGGCACTAGAGTTAGTTGGCCAACTTAATTTGTAGTCGTTTGATCACTCCCACGTCACAAGCCATAAAATCACACCCAATTCCAGCCATTAGAAAAAATGGCCAAGGCCATTTTCCCAGCCAAAATTTGGCCAAAGAAACGGCCGGGCCCATTTTTGGCTCCTGTTTTGGCTTGCTGTTGGAGAGGTGCGAAATGACCCGGGTGCCAATTTTTAGCTTTGGCCGGAGGTTTGGCTCCCCATTAGAGATGCTCTCATGTGATCTAATTAATTACGCATGATATCATAATAGAGAAAATGAAAAAAGTTCGAAATCCAATCCCAAAATTAAAAAAGAAATAACGACTATCGATCGACAATTTTGGTAATATATAGGTCTAACAATTTTCCAATTAAAAGTTATCACGTACGTCTTGCCACTTCAGGCCAAAAGTGGCTTGAGTAGCATTGCTCTTTGTCGCGATAAATGTGATACCATATACTCCCTCCGTCCCGCAAATTAGTTGGTCCACTATTTCATTTTGGGATATCTAAAAAAAATTGTCCACTTTTTTAAAAGTTTTAAAAAAAAGTAATTTCACATTCCCAAGTTGCCCCTATTTTTATCAGATCCAAAGAGCCTACAGTGACCTTGCTCAATCCTGATCATTGATCTCTGCAATCGATGGTTTAGATCCGCCTAAGCACTCTTACCGATAAGAGCATACAAACATATCTAAGATTACCAAAATAGACGGTTCGGATGCTCACAACACGCCTGCAGTGAGTAAGCTCACTACACGCCTCCCTGGTCCCCTATATACTTAGAGAGCAATGAAGGATGTAATTAATGGTAATAATTTAAGATTGCTTGGTTTTGAAGGCATGGTGAATTAAACTGGAAGGCTGGCAATTGGTGATCATCATGATTGAAGATCATAGCGAGAACATTGAGAAATAATAATAGAATAGAAGTAGTAGCTTTAGCTTTTACTGTATTTTTTTATAATAATGAGTTCCACTTCTCAGTGTCGCAATTATGAATACCCAAGTGTTCATGTCACGACAACTCTTGGTCTCAAGTGTTCATGTCAAATATATTTCATCTAACAATATTAAAATATATTTCTTCCGTCCTTTTTAAGTATCTAGCTTCGTAAATTTAATTTTTTATCTAGACATCATTATTATATTGTAGAATTTTCAACTTTTCACTATTGCCCTTGATGAAGATATTATCATTCACTACACCGTTCTCATTAACTTTTCAAAATGAAATCCACTTTCAGGGGCAAAATAGGAATGTACAAGCTTTTACCGATTAACTTTTCAACATGGACATTTATTAACGGACAATCCACAATAAAGTACCGCGCCGTAAAAAATGGGTGAAGGGAGTAACACTTATGGGTGGGGTCTTGCACTATATATCAATCTTGGGAGCTTATATCTGCCAATTTGGTGCCCTATCTAAATGCAAATATTATTTTAAAACTATGAACTCTTTTAATATACAGTATATCAATGTCCGACCAAAATAATTTTTTTAATTAATGCTTTTCTCAACAAGCCCAACGATCGATATAAGTGGTTCAAATCTCAAGGAGATACTTGGTACACAATTGTCAAACTTTTCTTCAAAGGTCATTCAGAATTCAATATCCTAAATTATAAATAAAAACAAATTGAAAAAATAGATGAAGTTCTTGCAATTATCGGATTGAGATGATTTTTCCAAAGACCACTTGAACAATAATTTTTAATTATTGAACAGCTCGGATCATTTGTGTGGGACCTTGAAGTAGGCCCCACACAAGGGTAGGAGCAAAAGTTAGCAAAAAGGGGTAAAGTTCTCACTTTTCCGTTTGATTTTTTTAACTACATTTAGAAATTAGACCAAATAGGTTTAAAACGAATAGTTGGAGGATGAAATGGGTGCTTTCCATTGTATAAGGACCAAGCGGAAACATTTGGCAAAGTTTAGGGATTAGCTTAAATGAATTTGACTATTAATATAAAAAATTCATGTAACGGAACATAGCGTCGCTTTGGCCGAGTGGTTAAGGCGTGTGCCTGCTAAGTACATGGGGTTTCCCCGCGAGAGTTCGAATCTCTCAGGCGACGATTGAGCTATACCTCAGTAACTCAGTTTTCTTTTTAATGACTTTTCTTTGCCTTAAAAAAAGTACTATTATAACTTTTTTGTGTTTTTAATGACTCAATATCATTGGAAACATCCGACTTGTCCTGTAATAAATCATGGTCAATATCATTGGAAACATCCGAAAGTGTTTTTAATAGTCCGGAGGGTTCAAAACTATTCGCGAGAATACTTTATTTAAAATTTAGACGGTCGAAAATAAAAATTTTGCGTCGATTTTTTGTGGATTATTAGTTCATCTCAACGAGAGGAATCTAAAGAGTAAAAAAATATTAATTACACTAAAAATTTTGTGAATAAAGACAAAACTAATCCAATAATCCATAAAAATTTGAATTATTTTTGTCTTTGGTGAACTTTTTTAATATTTTTATAATAATTTTTAGATTCTTCTCGACACGACAAATCAATAATAAAAAATAATTAAAAAATCAATGCAAACATAACAAATGCAAATTTTTTTTGAATAAAGACATTTCCAAAGCACAATTGAAAATATGCCAATCATATGATCTCAACAGTGAGTGCACAGAGAACCAACAAACAAAGTTTGAGGATGAACAAGTAGCTTTTATTTTCAACAAAAATAGATCCAAATCATGCAAATGATATGCAGATTGCACCCAACCCAAAAAACAAGAAAAGTAAAATACTTTCGCAGCTTAATTCCGAACCAATCCAACGGAATCTTCAACAAGTCTTCCTGAATTTTCTAAATTTTCAGAGTAAGCAACGGAACTGAAGATATGAAATGGAAAGTGTTTCTTTCGATTACGCCAAACAGGCTTTTGAAAAAGGCACAACACCTCTCAGAGGGTACCCAAATTGACGGGTTCCCGCAGGAATCTCTCCATCTGCCTTGCTCTACTCTTGATGGACATGTCAAACACCTTTTGCGAAAATTCCACCACCAGTCCACCAAGAATGCTTGAATCGATCTGGCAAAAGCAAACTAATATTAGCGACAACATAACAAAACCAGTACATTACCAGATACCCCATCAGTTGTACAAATATACATCTGCATATACATATATATGCATGAATATCAGTTACCCCATCATCAAAGCACTTGGAATTGAAAGAAAAGCTACCTTCTGCTCAAGCTTAACCTTCTTCCCGTGTCCAAGTATATCCTGTAGAGTTTCTCTCAGTTCTTTCTCCTCTTCAGCAGGAAGAGGCTGGCGAAAAAATCCACAAAAGAAATGGGTTAGGAAAGAATTGTCACCGACTTCAATCACTATATGCAACCAGGAATGTCTTCATTAACGTGTGGCATATGTGGTAGTCTGAATCTGTAATTTGCATCTAAAGACTAGAACTTACTATTACAGTCGTCACAATGGCTTTCACTTCTCCCCGGTGTGCCATGGTCACTTCTGCAAATCTCTTTGCTATAGTTTCCATGAGCCTTAGCCTCCCATTTTCAGCCAAAATTACTAGGTAGAAAACGAGATAAAAGATAGTTTTAGGAGTCAACATGAATTCCCAGTAGCTCCAAGCAAATAATTACATAATTAGAAGGCAAAATCGAACAAGTGGAACAGTAATATAGAAAAAAGTGATAACAGAGAAAGTAGTGAACCACGTTAGGGACCGAATAATCTGTCTGCATGAAGCAGATGCGTTTCTTCCAGAACTGGTTCCCTTCACTCAAAATTTGTGAGAGAGCAATAATGAACGATGGTTGCATTGTAATGCCTTGCCATTATTGTTGATGGCTGTGTTTGGATCACTAAGTCAGAGAATAAACTATTCTGATTAATATTTTCCTTTCCCCTGTGTATACCTCTAATCCTTGATTCAAGCACAATCTCGATAAATATTTCACAATTGAAGCTAATCAGAAGAAGTCAAAACGCTGAGTGAGAACTACTGACATATCATGATTAGTTATTGAGAAACCTCGAAACCCTGACAAAGTCAAACTGGGACGTTAACATCATTTAAAAGTAAATAAGTGCACAACTACAACAAGGTTGTAAAGACAACGTTGTCCACAAGTTTCCTATACAATTTACCCTCGAAGAAATTCTCTGTGAAAAGTTAATCTCCTTTTACAATGTAATAGTGTGCAACTTCTGCGTTTACAAATCAACATCTGCATTTAACCATTTCTTATTTTCCTTAATAGGGTTATACTGGAGAATAGAACCTTCTTCAAGGCATTCTTCACAGAAAATCATTTAAAGGACGTTAGGGAACAAATGTTCAGTGGAGAAAAAAGTTCATACCACGGCAGAGACCTAACAGGATCCAGGAATGTGATTTGTGCTTTGTGATTTGGTTCTAAGGCGATAACATATGAAACAAATTACTAGTGCTTAAGTGGTCTCCTTATCTATGACACATGAAACAGATGGAGTATTATCTCAATTGGTGATTAAGGCGTGTAATGTACATACAATTTCTTAGCAATATCTACATGCAATCTCTTAAGCAAAAAAATCATGTTCTCAGCTTAGTAGTATCCAGGAAATCCACACACTTCTAGCAACGGAAGTTAAGATAATATACTGACAGAATTGGAAAGAAGCAAGTTCAACAAATCCTATGTTCAACGGAAGTTAAGATATTGTTTTATTTTACTTTTTAACTAGATCTAGATGTTATTCGAGTAAAAGGAATCTATCCCTTTTTTTTTGGGATAAGTAATAGGAATCTATCTTCACATTAGAACTATCGATAACTTGAATACATATATGAACTTTATGTCGTTAAGTAACAAGAGAAGGCAGTGCCTTACACAAAAAGTTCCTTGTGATATCTGACAATTTAGCTTCAGCACAGATTTGCTTCAAAGCCTTTATTCTAGTATCGGCAGGGACTGACAAATCTTTCATGAACAGAGAAAATGTAGGACTTCTCTTTGAAGCCTCAACAACGTCAAAAAGCTCAGATTCAACCTTTTCCAGTGCATTGGCCTTTACTGCTGAAAGGTACAATGCAGAGGCATAGTTTCCAGTTACACCAAACATAGTCAGAGGCACCTGAAATTTATAGAGAGCGAGCACAGAAATATCAAAATAAGAAAATATACACACGTGTCCAAAGTATTGAGATGCCTATATACATGCCATGAATGCAGCGACAACCAGGGCGGGCCCATAGGACATCTTGCTTCATGAATATCATATGACAACACAGATACAAAACTCGAAGATTGACCACAACGGCTTCCAATTTTTCAACCAGCTCAAAAAATTTATCCAAACTATCCCACCATTCTTGGAAATTTCCCTTGCTTTAACAAGTATCTGTGATAGTTTTCTTTCTTGCTCTTGGAAATATGGATAATGGACATTTATTAATAAGGACGTGGATGATAATTGCACGAAAGGGTTTTCCGAATAGGTAACAGCCAATAGGCCTGCGTACAGTTTATTTGCGGTGCTATAATTCTGAAATTCCAAGTGTGTTGGAGTAGAGGCCTATAACCAATTTGTAAAGCCTGTTTGCACAAACCTCCATGTCCCTAATAATAAATGAACATATTCCATAGCTTCAACACCATGAAAAAAAATAGATCAGCGTTTGATTTTTTTTCACAGATACAAAAGGCACAAGTCCGAAACTATGTAGCGACAATTTTTTGGCTCATCCCGTCAGGTCCCCTCACAAGCATTTTCTTAATTCAACTAATAGCCTAAAGCTGCCCACCTGACCCATGGGGCAAAGTCAACCCAACACACCTCAATTACTCGGACTCTACCACCACTTGGCTCCACATACTTAATCTTGATAAATTGTCCAACATGTGCTGGACGAACCAACTTCATCATCCCTCAGACTCCGAATTGAAAGACGATCGACAAGTTTTTCATGGATATCATGGCGTCTTTATGATTTCGATTTTTTCGAACCCTACAAGAGATGACCTATTCCTACAGCTTCCCAATACTTTACATACGCCTACAGCGTAGGAAATGTAGTTTTTACATTGTCAAAACACCCAACCAATCCCAAACTTCCCTTCACTGCTCATCTCTAACTTCCATAGGGCATCCACACAATCTAAGAAGCCCATTATCAGTTCCAAATACCCAAACGTCCTTCACTATAGGGACTGTCTACTAATAATATATTTAAAGACAAATGCATCTCTAACATAAACACTGTCAGTAATTTCTACAACAACCCTCAGAATATGTGCACACATAAAAGATGCATATGTACATAGAACACAGCATATAAATTACTATTGCGAATTTGTGACACAATCTTCAAGCTGAAGGGAACGAATTTAGGTTAATTTACCTGCAAATAAAATGTTAATGCTCAAAGAGACTACTTACCTTAACCTTTTGCTCCTTCGGAGCAGATGCAGAAGAATAATCCTTTGAGAACTGAAAGAAAGAAAAAAGAACCCCAAAATCAATCAACCAGTAGTCTCACATAAGAACGCTCCAAACAAGAGAAATTATTTACATCACCAGAGAAAGTCCAGATATCAAACAGAATCCCTTCAATGTAAATCGATTCAATTTCATTTCAGAGTTGGAAAGAGAAATCAAGCAATTGGAAGGGTTGAGTATACCTCGGGAGTGGAGAAGCTAGGGCATAGCAAGGATCGTTGAAAGGTGGATCTCTGGGTGGAGGAGAGAGAATCGGATCTGAGAGTCTTCTGGAAGAGCGGGAGGCTTGTTCTCAGACGCCCAGCCATTGCCATTCCCACACAACTGACAAATTCCTTGAAAGAGAGAGAGAGAGAGAGAGAGAGAGAGAGAGAGAGAGAGAGAGATGTGTGCGTCGGAATGGGGACTTGGGTTTGATAGTATTAATTTTGAGGTCGATTTTTTTGTCATGATCTCGTGTGTCTCAACTAGGGCGTGTGTCTCAACTAGGGCTCTAAACGAGCCGAATTGAGTCGAGTTTTAAAATGTTTAGATTCGTTCGTTAAGTCTTTGAATGAACTCGAGCCGAGCTCGAACTCGATGAAAATTTGACGAGCGGAGTTTGAGCCGAGCTTGCCGAGGTTTGAGTCGAACTCGAACTTGTTCACGAACCTTAGCGAGTAAAAAATACTAGATATTTATGATTTCATACAAGTCTAGAACTACAAATAAATTTTTAATTTTGTACATAAAGAAGCCTATCCATATATAAAATTATAAAAAAACATATTAAAATTTAAGTTTACAATAAATTTATAAGTTTATACATGTACAAGTTATAAAACTTTCATTCTGTATATGTGAAAGTTATACATATTCTAGGTTATATTAGAAATTCTTATGAGATATACGTATATATTCTAAGTTCGCGAGCCTAATCGAGCCGAATATTGTCAAGTTCAAGTTCGGTTCGTTTATTAAACGAGCCTAAAATTGAGGTTCAGGTTCAGTTCGTTTAGTAACCGAATCGAACTCGAACGAGCTTTACCGAGTCGAGCCTCGAATAGTTCACGAACGGCTCAGTTCTTTTTTTTTTTTTGACACGGAAATGAGAAGATTATATTAATGAACGCCCAACGGCACTTACAAAAACGAAATTCATTACAAAGATCTTGGACAAAGCCAAACTAATCATCTTAATAGAGAACAAGAAACGCACAAGATAATCGATGTGTTTCACTCTAACCCAGACATGGTCTGACGCAAACAGAAGACTTACAAGATTCATACCTAGAATCAAAGATTCAAGAAGAGACTTAGTAGCTTAAAGTTAAAGATAAAAGACAAAGAATACCCAGACGATCGGATGGACTCCAACCAAACATTCTCGCACCAATGAACTCCCAAATCTACAGATCTTCAAAGCCACCACGAGTTGCCTTACCAGCGATATCATGTCGGGTAAACACCGTTGGCTGGCACACATATACCATCAGAAAGCAACCACGCCCGAAAGTACCCGATGTGTAGACGACAATTTGTCCGAAGGCGAAACTAACAACTCTCACAAAGCGAGAGACATAACCCTCTCAGATCAGACAAGTCGTTCATCTGGAGAGACAAAAGAAAAAGAAAGAACGAACTAAGAAAATAAATAGTTTCATGGCCCTCCCCTCCCACCACCATGGGTATTGAAACCCTAGGGGGGAGGGGAAGGAGGAAGAATAATATTAGTGGTGGCTAGGGTTTTCAGAGAAGAGAGAGAGAGAGAGAGGCTCAGTTCATTTACAGCCCTAGTCTCAACAAAGAAATTATTCAAAAACTATTTTTTCACAAAATTCAAAAAAATAAAGAAGCAAAATAGGGAAAAAAATTACTGTCAATTTCTTAGCTTATTTCATCGTTTTTTAAATTAGGCTCATTTTTTCCTTTTATGATTCTTTTATCGACGGGAATTAAATAATAAAATTCCTTTCATTAAGAGTCTAAGAAAAAATTTGAAACAATTTATTATGTCAATTTAAATTCATGCTTAGGAAAAAAATATTCGGTGCAATTGGTAGCACCAGCAGTTGGTATCGATGCTTTAGGGCACTAAATAATGTCCCCATTCTGAGAGGTGCGTTTGGAACTTGTCGAAAGATGGGTGAGGAATTGGTGAAGAAATTCTAACTAAAGTATCACCAGTTAGAATTTGAAGAATTGAAGAATTGAATGAAACTCAATCATTTGAAGAATTGAAGAATTGAAGAATTTGTAAAATGAAACTCACTCCAACAAGATCATTTGAAGAATTGAATGAAACCTCTCTCTCTCTCTCTCTCTCTCTCTCTCTCTCTCTCTCTCTAGTAGTAGTAATACAGCAACATCCCAGAAGAGAGTAGAGACAGAACCCCAAAACTTACAAAGCAAAAAATATAAAGAAAATACTTTTCTTGCATTAAAGAGACATCCCAAAAGACAAAATACGACCAACAGCTCCAGGAACAAAACAAGACCACCAAGATCACCAAAAAAGGGATCACCAGGAAATAACTCAAATTAATCCACAGTCCCGCTGATAAAATGTGCTTCCAAAAGATGCAATTTTGCCTTCCAAAATGACAGTAAGCGAGCAACTGAAGTATCACATCTCGATGATCTATACCTAATATCTGATTTTCCACATTACAGAAGAATGTGAATCATCAACTGCGTACCTTAGAACAGTCGAAACACTTTGTACTTCTTCATGTGCTATCAACTTAGACCTTAGTAAAGACAATAATTCCTTGTGCCGAGACTGTTTTCTCTTGAGTACTCGGGTGTAAGCAACGAGTCCAAGCCATTCAAATTCTCCCCTCCCCACTTGAAATACCGGATGGAAAGTGGAACCAACATCCACAGAATGCATCCTTTTCTTAACAAGCTTGTGCATATACCTAAAGCATTAAATAATTAGGTGGACGAACTTTTATGTTTTTTCTGCGCGTCTTAGACGTAAAGCTTCGGTAAAATAACAACTATTAGTATTTGAGTTAAAAATCAACAGCTACATACCTCAAAGACTTCTCAATACTGCACAAGTATGATTTCAAGTCAAGTTTGCAGAAGTTGGACAAGTCACAGACATAGCAATGAAACTTCATCGCACATAGGAGAAAAGCTTGATAAATATTCAATCTGACGACTTCCGATGAATTGATATTTGAATCGTAGAATATTGGATGGCACTTAGGTCGCAGATAATCGCACAACTTGGCCTTTAAATGACCACCTGGTTTACCCTGCCAGCAGACCGTAAGACTTGAACTTAAATGTGTATTCAGATACCTGAACCAGGAAATAAGAAGAACAAATTCAGTGAAGTAGATAAGTTTGACAAACCAAACTCCACACTTGTTCTTTAATGACTTGCAGATCTGCTATTTAGGAAATATAAAGAAGCAATTAGGGCATAAATCTTGCATTCAAAGAATCAATCAGATCTAAGTTGAGAGAGAGAGAGAGTCTTTACATATCACAATAAAAGATTTGAAACAGAACGGTATTACACCAAATAAATATAAATCATGCTGCTATAAGCCCCTTGGGTCCGTTTGACATTGTGTTGTTCCGAAGGATCGGCAAGGCTCTTTGGGCCTATGTCAGTCCTATGTCAGTTGGGCTGGCTCCCACATCAGGAGTTTGGGTTGGGGTGTGTGTGTAAAGGGTCCATTTCACCTCTCTCTAGTCCGCAATTGCCTAGGCGAGTACGTGAGTGAAATTACCCTCTTGCACTCATTCAAAAAAAAAATCTAAATCACGCTAATCATAGAAATGTTTCCACGAATGCTCATCTATGTTTAGAAATATAATATGGAAGAAAACGGCTAGTCACCTTTTGAGAGCATTAAAACTGGATGAAAAAAATTGGCATATGCTTAGTTTTTCGAATTGATCAACTGTAAGCTACACACCGATATGGATTTCACCTAAACTTGGGTTGCCAAATGGTACCTTTAACAGGACCCGATAAGCAACATAATTCCTTCTGTGAATTCCGCATAGAGTTCCTCTTCACAACAAACATAAATGGTTTTGAACTTACCTTTTTAAAAGTATAAAAGGTTTTGACTTATAACAATCCTATTGTTAGTGAGATTCTGGTTCTTCAAATTCTCGAACTATATAGTACTTTATTTTCATGTGTTTCAGATCCATCCTCAAGTTTCAACAAGGACAAAGTCTAAATAGCAAAAAAAACAGAGCAAAACTAACACTCCATCTAAGCAAGCAGAGAAAAACCATAAATTGCATATAACCGCTGGCATAATTACATTTAGTTAGAAAACTATTGTAACCTTGTGTAGTCTGCCTGAACTTCTAAAGTGCAACAGTTGATAAACAAGCCACTCCATCCAAGAAATGGTACGCCATCTTCCCCAACATACACTCGGTTTGATGCAAGTCCTGAGACTTCGTCAACATCAAAATTTAGTCCAAATTTTGCTTTATTCATGTAGCAGTTGTATTCTCTGAATCCCCTTCGAAGCCTTGAGAAGAATCTTGTAGCCTGCTTCTTCGAGGTTGATATGAAAATGAAGTCATCGATAAATCTAAGTAACATATATTTAGGGGACGACAGAATGACTCCCGCCTCACTATTTTGAAGAGGATAAGCACGATTCTTATTCTCTCTCCCAGACAATTCGCCGTAACCAGGTTCTGCACTTTTCTGCAGAAATGGAAGTATTACCTTGTTTTCTAGATGCCCGTAATAAAATGAGCAAAGCAGAGAAGACAAAATACTTCCTTGGGGTATACCAACTTCTTGCAAGTAAAAGTGCTTATCTAATTGCAGCACATTGTGCTTCACATGCTCATGTAGATCAAAGAAAAGCTCCTCCTTCCTTATATTTCTGCTCTGACCCTGAATCATTCAAAAGCAGTAAGTTGAGGATATGACTATGTTCACAGCTATGTTACATGGACTCGGGTGCGAGTAACGGTGCAGGTGAGAGTCCAAGCATCGGATCTTCCTAAACTTAAAAATCTTAGGATATTGGGATATGTGTCCCCTAATTGGGTGTGGGTACGGGGATACGTCGTGAACACTTGTTTTTAGTATTATATTGCTTAACTTTTTTTTATTATGTATCGTAAATTATATTAAAAATGTATTTAAACAAGAAAGGGGTAAGAATGCTATTTCGTGTCCATGTGAAAGACTATAAATAGCGCTTTTCAAGTAAATTTGATATTCTTTTATGCAAATAACATGACAATAGAGGATCTGAGTATCCAAAATGGATATGCGTGTTAGACACATCAACATGGGTACTTCAGCCAAAGTGAAGTACCCAGATTGAGCTAGGCTTTCAAAAGCTTTTGGCCAAGCCTATCCAGATTGATTTCCCCATTTGTTGGTGTCATCATTGCACTTCATGTCATTGTGATTTCCCCAAGGAGTACGCCATAATAACCGGGTAAGATATCGGCATGCTGTTAGTATGAGGATTTGTACTTGTGAGGGTACGACTCGGGTAGGCCTTTTTTTTTCCCTCTCTCTCTCTCTTGATGTACTAGATGCTTGATATCAACAACTGATGCTTTTGCTTTTATTTTTCTTCCAATCTTATGATATAAATGTCTATTCGTTTTTTCTAAAGTACGGGTTCCAAGGTTTTACCAGTACCGGTACGGCGGTACCCACAGGCCATTTTCAGCAACTTTTGTCCAAACTTCGTGTTGACGTTGCACAATTCTAGGACTTCATTATGGGCATGTTTACACTCGTTTGGCATCGTCTAATTATGTTTTCATCATGTAATTGTTTTCGGGAATTCGAGAGAGCATGTGGATTGTGGACCGAGGTGAGTGATTAATACCCAAGCTATACGGTTTTAAAAGTGTTTTGCTTCCAAATGTGAAAGTTATGCTTTATTTACGTGATTTGTTCAATAATATGGAAAACTTTAAAGTTAAACTCAGAGTGGAGGAGGGACATCCATGATTGAAGAAAACCATGCTCCTCTTTGAGTTAAGTTGCGCAGATTCTAAAAGAAAATAATTAGAGGAATTATGCGATTTAAACTCACTGCAAAATTGAGAGCCTCTCTGTAGTTATGCTACAAAAATAAAAGGCTAGAAACAAGACAGATTGCTAATTAAATTGAGCACATGAATTCAAATATAAAGCTAAGGAACATTTGCTCAGAACCTTTTGCAAAACGTATCAGTCCCTGCCTAAGAGTAGTATATTAAAACAAAAAAAATCTTTGCACACCCAAAAAAAAAAACCTACTAACGTTACCTGACAGTACCCTTATTCTGTGTTTCTTCGATTTTTGGCGTACACCAACATGGATGCACAACATATTATTCTTTTGGGACACTGAAGCATTTTCCCAGTTATAGATATAAGTATATAACAAACAGCCAAACAGCAGTACAGCGTCAACCACATCATTAGCAGCAAGAAGTCTAACAACTAAAGACGAAAAAAAAGTTGGATGCTACAATAAGTAAAACAAATATAGTACCTGATTAACAAGGATACCCTGCAATGAACTGCCGGAGGCAAAAGATGTAAAGATAGTAGAGCCAATGCTGGTGACTCGGTCTGCTAGGATTAGGTTTTGATGAGCCCACAAAGATTTCTTTGCACAAACAACTTGATGAGACTTCTTTATAAGATATTCATCACTCTGCATGATATCCTTCATTACACTGATCAACTTATCCTGCTTAACAGAGTCAAATGCTTTAGATACATCTGAGACAACAATGAATACTTCAGGCACCTTTGTCGATCCATTCTTCAGAGCTGATATGAAAGGGCATAGCTTTATGTAGACCTCATTGTAATCAAATACTGATGAGCCCAAATTCTCTGGTTCTTTCAACTGTAAACCTTTTAGTACAGCATGCAAATCACGAAGAACACTATTCACAGACATGAAATAGTCATATTTAACGTCCTTTGGATCCAATGATGATTTTCCTACCAAGCCGCTGGGTTTAACTTTAAATGAGAATTCTTTGCTCGGTATTCTTGAGGATGCTTTAAGATTTGCTAGCACCCTTACTCCATTCTCCTTTGGACGAAGTCGGACCCTTGAGAAACCGAATGACCTTTTGCTCATAGTGTTCCTAGCCGACGCATCATCTAATGAGTGATAGTTCCCATCTTTCAAGGAGATGATAGAGTTGTTCATTATATTCTCCCAGACTTCTTTCCGATAATAAAACAAATTTTGTTTCCCACGCTCACTTTCTGTAACATAGAAGTTGGCTTGAACCAAGGGCACTATTAGACATGAAAAGAACCAAGATATCCAGTTCTGCACAATTTTATGTTTCACAGAGTGAGTACCATGATCTTCTTGGCTCTGCCTCCTATACAAATCTGGGATCTGCCTCTTTCTGCTCTTCAGCATATTAGCATTCAAGTAGCATGAAGTGTGTTTATCGGATAGAAAGGGGAACACAGATGTTTTCAACATATGCATACATTGCTTTAAAGAGAACTTTTCAAATCTTCGAAGCCGAACAAAACTTGAGATACTCTTCCTTAGAATTCTCCAGTTAGAAGAAGTTCCAAGCAAATCTGGCGGAACTATACTCCTGCACACAGCCCATAAAAATGATACCACATTCTTTTTTAGGCAATAAGACTGGCTTGGCTCAAATTGATGATTAGGGACGTCTGGAGTTTTCTCACAAATGTTACTATTGATAGTTAAATAATCAGATGGCAAATTCCCATCCTGCTGAACCAAATCATGCCTTTTCCCCGGCAAATTTGTTTGGAACTCAATGCCCTGGGAACGAAATTTCACACACATTAGACTTCTACTTCAAAAAAAGGCAAATAGTAAAATAATGAAATAGCTCCATTGCTGCATATAAATGAAAAGAAAAGGTAGGTGCCACTAATGTGATGACAATATGTACGTACTGCAAAGAAGAAAACATGAACGATAACTTCACATCCCTCCATTACTGTATTCACCATTCCATGAGAAACTTAAATATTTCAACTATTTAACGGAAGACTGGCAGCCACACTATTGAATATGCCATCTCTTTCTCCATTGGCTGATTTGTGCATGTGAATCCGCCAGAAGAAAATATACAGAACCATTATTTTTGTTTCATTTAGGCTTCATTCTTCTGGAAAGTCAAACCTAGCAAGGAGTTAGAATAGCCTGAAACATTGATACATATTTCTAAGAAAAAGAAAGCAAAAACAAAGGTTCCATTATCCCATGTAATTGGAGTCCCCTATCAGCTTAAGCTGCAATATTTTGCAAATTACTGACCTAAAGCAATGGAAAGTGATATCTGCTCCCAGCATTGTAGCACATCTTCCAGTCATACGAATCAGCCTACAACTAAAAGAAAACAAAATGTGGGACAAGGCAGCAACCATTGTTCTACCTCACCAGACCCTGCTTTAAGCGGGGCTCGCGAGGCTTGTGCTCCACTTAGGACCTTCTTTTATAGCACTAATAATTAGACTACCCCATAGACATGAATCCAACAATAAACAGTTAATGGAGACCGTATGATCATCGTAGCAGCAGGAGTGAATAAAAAGGATAGACATCCCCATAGCAAAACCTGATCCATGATTCCTTGTAAAGCAGAACATACTAACAATATAGAAACAATGAATACTTGTATAAACAAAAACTGGGAGTAAAAGCTCCACTATGGTAATGAATGCAAGACCGTCATTAGTGTAACAAAACCTGGTACACTAATGACTTAAAATGACTCCAACATATGAACAAAGCAAAACAAATAGAAACTTTTCAACGGCATGTTATCCCAAGAAACAACAACAATAAACTAAAAGCCAATCAATACTAACCTTTAATATGGAACCAGTTCCTCCTTCAGCACTTCGATCCAAATATGGTATTGGACAGTGCTTTTCTAATAACCTCAAATGCTGGCAGTGGTGAGCTTTGCGTATGAGATTTTTAAGCAACTTAACAAGAGAATGGTATCTGGAACGCAAAAAGTGATGAATTAGAACCAAAAAAAACACCAGTAAACAATCTATGAAAGGAGAAACTTGAGCGAATCCTGCACTTCAGACACAGACAGAAGAAATCTCTGATTGTAGTCGATCAATATCCACAAAATGTGATTATTTACCGTCATATCAGGACAACCAGCATCCATCTTGATCTACCCTCGCCAGTTTACAACATCCAAAATAGAATTCTGTTCTCACAATTCTGGCGTCAGTTATTTTAACTTCAGTTCTCCATTAAACTTCTACTTCACTTAAAATAGTAATTTGATAACATGAAGTCAAACAGCACCAACAGCCTGGCATCAACTTTTGATGCTCTATAGCCCGTCAATAAGTATACATGACAAGTGCATATCTCAACAGTGTCCCTCTTTTATCCAAAAGCTTTTATATAAAGACAAGTTCTACAGCTAAATGCTAACCAACCTAAACTAAGTTCCTGTCCTTAGGAGCCCGTTCCTGCAATCCCAACTGAGGCGTTTGATGGGAGCCCGCTCCTAACGAAAATGGGAGCTTTCGTATGATCCTTGTATAGAAAAACAAGAATTTATCACTTGGCTTTATAAATTGGTCCTTGATTAACTCATAACCTAGCCCAAGTCATGACATCTTGGAAAGAAAACCATATATTGGAACACTAGCCCATTTATTACACTTATCGTGGACTTGGCTCATAATTTACTCCCTAAAATGACTGTACTTATAAGGTGTATACTGTATATTATATGCTACATTATTTTCTTAACATATGTGCACGCTCCCAACCTTGGGAGCTTCTCTATTCCCTCGCTCCTGCCCCCGTTTTCGCTCTCTTTCCCGCTGTGTGCAACTACGTTCCGGTTGTTAGCATTCTGCTAGTTGTCACAATAACAACCTCGTTTAAACTAGAGAGTAATATCTGTAGAGCAAATACACGAAGTGATTTAAAATCCATTTAAACACCAAAAGACAAAAATGAAGTGTGGTTATCTAAAGTTGGAATCCCAATCCCCAACATACATGCTTTCTGGAAGAACTTTTCCAAAGCACGACAGAATGTGGACCTTTAGAAGGGACCTCAGCATAGTAATCTCAACTAGATTCGTCATTCTGTTCTCATTCATAAATTTTATTTGTAAAACTATGATGCTTGTCCCAAAGTATGAATAAAGTGATTGTTAGAGCTTGTCCTACATAGTTAATTATAACCTCCAAAACTAGTATATGAGCTTGTGCGGCCTCTCCACTCATTGCTAATTGGTTTTCAATTTGATGCTTTAGCAAGGTATCAAGGCTTTTGGACAAGATCTCCTAGGATTGATTTCCCGTTTGTGCCTCAAGCGCACTTTGTTTTGTTGTTCGTTGTGATCCCTACCCTATGGATCGTCGTTTAGCTCTCCAAGTGCAAGTCACGAGAGTGTTAGAGCTTGTCCCTCATTGGTTGATTATAACCACCAAAACTAGCATATGAGTCTAGGTGGCCTCTCCACTCTTGCAAATTGGTTTTGAGTTGAATGCTTTAACAATGATCATTATATTACAAGACTTAAAACACCACAAGATTTAAAACACCGATAATAGCGTTCCGGGGAAATTTTACTTGCTGACAAAATCAACATACTGCAGCCATGCATCAACTATATGTCGAAGCTATTCCTATACTTACATGCATTTGTAGTTTGTGAGACAACAATTACTGTTGTGGTAGCATGGGCTTGACGGAGAAGTACTATTGCCATCAGATAAGCCAAATATATCTGCAAAAAGAACATTAGCACCAGAGGCATTGGGCCTCAAAGAATTCAATACATCTGAAGAATGTTAAGGTTGTACATGAGTCCTCTCCCTAAAAGGAAGAGAAAAATATTCCGCCAACGCTAGACAATATCCAAAAGTTAAAATTCAGCCTTTATGTCCAGGGAATAAACCCTAGAAGTGAAATACCACAGAACGAAAAGAATTTATTCATCCCGCATATCAAAGATGTATGATTCATAATATCTCAACCACTAAAATCTTTCAAATTGCAACAAGAAATAGCAGGTCATGTATAGTGGAAATAACACAAGTGTAAAATGAAATAAAATCAGACAAAAAAATATAAGATGATAATCCAGAGAGAGACGAGCTACATATACATGATGTGGGAACCAAGCGGTAGATGAGGATACGTTTTCTAGGTAAAACTGATGAAGAACATTCCAACCTATAAAATATGGACTGCCTACAGATATGACCTTCTCTGCTATGAAACTGCAGTTTTTGCAGAAACAAACAGCAAGAGCACTGAAATGGCATCTGCAGATAGACCAATGCAGAAAGATGTTAGCATTTGAAGTGGGGTGAGGGTCAAATGATTTTTTCTTTTTTCTTTTTTCAATAAAGTGCACTCTTGCAGTTTCAAGCCCCAGGAAAATATTACTCTTGTAATTTCATGTCAACACACTTTCCTCACTATAAACACGTAAAGTACTTAATAAAAACTGTATATAAAATTACTCTATTCCTGATTTGGCATATATATGATTGGACTCCAAATGCATAGCATGAAATGTATGTACCATTCAATTTGGTGACGTCACATCAACCATCTATTCTCGTTGCTAGAACACTAGAATAGATTGGACTAAAAATGTTGCCTTTAAAACATTTGGACTACGGATTGCAGATTTTATTTTTTTTTTTTTATTTTTTTTTTGATCGGCAAAAAAAAAAATGCAGTTCATGTTGAAGAGAAATGAACTGCATATTAAGCAAACATGACAAGTCAATCCTTCTTTTCATGTTGAAGAGAAATGAACTGTTCTGACAAGCCATTTCACCTTCTCATTAGTCATAAGAATGTGACCTCTGCCACCATTCAAACAAGCAGTACAAGTCTTTGGCCTCTATAATCGGAAAATTATCACATCAACAAGTAAAATGCATGGCACAATCTTCGCAACTAGTAGCTGATCTGAGTACTGCATCCAAAGTCTATTACGTCCACAATCATAAGATCCATTTACTCATCTCAACCTCCAATAGTCATGGTTAAAACTACTAAAAAAAACATCCAACTCGTTCTGCAATATTAACACTATGGTCAGAGATAGGTCTGTTATCAGTAAAGAGTTTTGAATAAGATTCTGGTACGCAGTGAGTTTCCTAGAACTTAACATGATACCACCATATGTCCTGCAGCGTTATCCAGCTGATAATATGCACGAATTAATTTGAATTGGTATGGGGCGGCGTATAATTTCAAATGAAACAATCACTTCTTATTTCAACAACTTTCCTTCCAAGAAGCTGGATATGAAGATGTAAGCATTTTCAATGTTTATAAACTTGCCTCATATCGAAACTAGAGCTGGAAATGGTATTGTAATGTTATGCCAAGAAAATGACGGGAACTGGATGGCTCATGCCACCGTAGACAGGATGGGAGTGCAGAGGAGAGGATCATATAAGTAGTACATGAAGCAGAGAGTAAAATACTGTTTATTATCAGCGTCAAATAATCCTTATAGTGGAGTCTTCCATAAGGGGAAAGTGAGCTCAATTTAGTGAAGAGGTTGCTTCATCATTAGTTCGTCAGAATGGAAGTTGACAAGGCGTCCTCCATGAGTTCTAAAATCAGAACTTGGAGTTTCCATCATGGACTCATGGAGGAGGTTCATATGACCTACGGGAGCTGGTATCATGGAGAACTGTTTAGTGGTAGTATGCTAGCCCACTGAAGTGTTGGATGTTCACCTCACTTATTATGACCCGTTAAGGGGTGGGCACCCCACGGTTGGCCACCACACATTTTTAAATGCAGAGCATCATCCCACTCAACTTCGACTCCCCTTTTGTACTGAAACATTTCTAGTCCATTACTCAATACATTCCTTTTTTATTCTGACTAGCCAGCAATCGATAGCCCACAAGAATCCATTAAGACATATGATTCAATGTCACATGACACCGAAGGGACCACTAGACCTCAAAACATAGACTGGAGTAGCCACTTGGTTTTGAAAAAAACTGAGGAATTCAAATCTAACTTCATAATATAGCCACTGATCTGTCATCACTAGAGATCTACCTCGGAGTTGAGCTACAACGAGGGAAGGTATTAAGAACGTCCTCACCAGCCTTGATTGGCCTCTACTTATCACTTTCTGATTCTCCTTTCACTTTCTATTTATATTTATATACACATACTTGTTAATTAAACCCCTATTAGTGAAACCACATACAGTGTATCCTTAAACCATGCATTCCCCATTTAGAAGCTTTCCGAAATTGAACCTCTTTCCCAAAATAGAAACTAACCAATGCACCGATGGTATCGGGAGGCCAAGCCTCAGTTTGAATGATCTACGAGCCACCGAATAGGCTAGGCTCCTAATCTCCCAAATTTGTTGGCAACCATCCCTGACAACGTATTTACCACTTCTAGTTTACAATTCATCAATGACAGGCACACAGCTTCAAATAGCAAACCAATGTTGTTGCCCAACAAGGAAATATCCTTTTTCCCCAGTGAGACTTACGCTTGTGTTAAACCCAGATTGAGGCTTCTCATATGAGCTATCTCTATCACTTGCATTTCTTGCACATTGGATCAGAGAATGGGTTTCTTGAATGTCAAACTGCCTACGCTTTCTGTGGCGCTGCCAACTAAACTGTCTTTGACGCTTTCTCGGCTTCACAATAAGCTGATTTGAGCTACCATGATGTTCCTCGTTTGGATTTCCTTCGTCATTACAATTAGCAGTTCTAGTTCGTAATGTTGGTTCCCCAGATATACTCTTCCGATTGCTTTTTTTCCTGCAATGCCAGGTGAATGAAGAAGAATAACTCAGACCATCAAAGCAATTAACTGAACCAGAAGGAACGTCATCAGCGAAAGCACCATGGGAATACTCTTTCTCTGACAATAAGTCAACTTCATAAACTCCTTTTCTCTTTCTCCCTGATCCTGATGAAAAGTTCAGAGGAAATCACAAATCTGTTGAATTTCCAAGGAATCATATCTGATCACTAATGGCACAAATCTGTTGAATTTCCAAGGAATCATATCTGATCACTAATGGCTTCAACGCAACCAATTAACTTAGTTGGATAAAGAAGATAGTTAGAAGTCAAAATGCGCAGAAAGGTAAGAGGACAAATTTGCTCTTGGGCAGTATTAATACAGAACAATGAATAACCCTCGTGAAAACGTAAAGCAAAATCAGCCGAGATCATACCATTCAGTTTAATGACAGTCCGAAACAAATCAGGGATATGTCAAGAAAATTGACCTGTAAAAGCACCCAGTGCCCAAAATTACACAATCACAAACCTAGAAAAAAGATGAATTGAGAGAACAGGTATGTGCTATAATGACTACACTAATAGTTAGCAAGCAAATTTCTCTCAAAAAATGATTCTGATATTAAAATTTCTTAAGCCTAACTTCTTATACAAGCTGGACACTCTTTGAACACCAATGTCTTTCCTCACTCTTGGCTTCTTTCCTATTTTTTCTGATGATATTTCTCCTCAAATCAACCAGCTAACTTATGGGCTTCTAGTAAGTCCGAATACTATAAAATGCCCATTCTAACTTCAGTGCTCTCAAGATACTGTTGAGTCAGAGTATTATAATCAGTTCCATAGCACAAGCTTCTTGCCGAGAACAATATTGCTCTTAATTTTTTTTTTTGGATATAGTGGAAAGAATTTTTTTATTTCTCTCAACAGAGACTTCAACTTAAACAACAAATCAAAATCCCCTGCCCTCAATTTACATGACCTCACAGAAAAAGGTTCCACAAGCCCGGCACGACAATATCCATGAAGTTGAGTGAAAATGAGGGTCCTATGTGTTGGTATATTCAGTCTGAAGCCCTCCAAATTAACAAAGTGTCAGACCTGGGCAAGTTCCATGTACACAGGTTTGGAGCTACTGAACAAGATAGAGCCCATTGATCCAACACCTAGGACCACAACTGCAATAACTCTATGTTTCTGTCTCCCAACAAAACTGATCTTTTCTCCACATTTTGGGCCAAAACCTGACACAATTCTCGTCATTGCACTAACCTACTTGATAGATCTACCTGGTGGTTTTATTTGAACCAATGAACCTTGTTTTTAAGTAAATTACGCTAGCTCAGAAAACCTTCCCTCGGGTCTCTAAAACTTAACATCCATCCCCACCGGTCTGGTTGTCGGCTATGAAATCCCCCAGTCACGCACTTGACATTTCTCATGACAACAGAAATTGAAGTCCTCTTACAAAATTCATAATGAAAAAGGCAACAAAACCTCCCATTTAAAGCTTAGTCAACCGGTATAAAAAAAAACCATATGTTACCCTTTCACAGGGCACACATGAAATGACTCTACTCTGCAACTTCCAACCATATGTTACCATTTCACAGGGTTTTTTTATTTTTATTTTTTATAGGCACCATTTCACAGGTTTGTGACAACATTTATTAAAGACGAAAGTCACGAAACACTTGATCCTACCAATCCAACCAAACTTTGCCCCGCTTCCTAAGTTATCAATGGATAGAATCAGCTCCTAGCAATGAAACCACCAGATTTAGACCAAAAGCCCTTTCCAGGGATGGTTAAAATCACCTCGATCAACTGAGGTAAGCTTTCCAGGATTCCAACCACCACGGCTTGTAGCCTTGTACTTCTCAACCAAAGCCTCCTTGCCTTTCGCTATGTTGGAAGGTTTGAAAAAGCTTACCTTACAGGCCTATGCCCACACCAAGTGTGTTACCAAAACAAGACATTTGGTGCGCACATGTGATCAACCTAGCATTATTTGATTACTTATTATATATTTTCATTTAGATAGATAGATAAATGGATATAACGGGATGACAATGGATGATTGGTTTAGGATCGTTTAGTCACACAAAGAGGGGATTTGGTGGTAATTGGTCTGGTTATGTTTTGTTGTCTGGAAATCCCCTGCGATGTTTCTTCATAGTTCATAGCAAGTAAAACACAGAATCTGCTAGGGCTATATACGAGATTTACCTAACATAGGACACTATGCAATAAAAAGTTCAAACTACATAACACTAGAAACCTGGCAAAATGAGCATTGATCCACACTAAATCTCATACAAATGAAAATGAACTGGAAATCACATGCCATGTTTTCACTTCATCGTAAAAGAAGAATGTATGACGAACTTGACATGTACGACTTAAATTTCGCAAAATGAATATGTTCCAATTTGTGCATACCAAGGGCAAGCGAAGAATGATGATATTTGGGCTCTGATATATGCTTTGACTTAAAGCAAAAATCACTGATAGGAAAACCTGCCACCTGATAGTGTTTCGTACGAGGAAGAGGCAAAAATATAGAAGTATACTTCAGCAAATAGACCATCACTCCATCCCCAACCTGCATGTCATAAACAAACACACCCCACACAAGGAAATAAAGCAATACTTTTAAGCAAAGAAACATAACATAAAATTGAACATTACCTACCCTTCCCAATAGGAAGCTCCATGCTGAACTTGTTAAAAGTTCCATGGCAGAGCTCGAACAGCAATGCTGCCAGATGTACATAAGTACTATCAACACAAAAACACTAATTAACCAACCAAAAACCTACTCGGCCTTAATTATGAAAACCATTAAATTGTTTCTTGCAGGAATAGTCAACAATGAATGTAGATAACCAATGGCATTTTTGGGTGCCAAAGAGGAACCCTTCTTGCCAATAGAGAAGCAGCTCGTTACATATTACATATTTACCATAAAAAAAGAGACAACGCCACATGACAACAATGGTGTAGTGATGATAAGTGATAACAGACAACACAAGATGGAACAAACATTTGCACATTTTTGTCATATGTTACTTTCAATATTACATGCAAATAATACCTCCAAATGTAAAGGTTTATCTCTGCTTATATACTAGTTGTAACTTGTAAGATGTATTAATAATATCCCTAAAGCACAGACAAAACTAGGAGTCAACGTATCCGTGTCGGAGACGCCAATAATATTTTAGTTCCAAAATGCAAAGTTGATTGGGCACTTATTCAAATAATGTTAGTTTGATCTGATGATTTTAAACATAGGCTATCGCTTTGCCTTTCATATAAAAATCATATTGCTTTCCAATCCTATACCAAATAAATTGATTACGGAAAAAATTCAGGAGATTCATTGGGGATATGATTTATTCTCATGAATACGATTTACCTTAGTTCCTTGCCACAGGATCTAACTTCACTTTATATTTGAATGTGCATCGCCAGGTAAATAATTTGGTCTACAACATCAGTTAAACATACAGTGCACCAAGCTATTAAATGAGAATGATCTAACTACATGTACTCCCTCCGTCTGTGTTTGTTGGTTCATTTTCGGCATTTGTGCCAATGTTTTAAATTGTCAATATCTTTCAATTTATAACGAGTTTTATGATTTTGAAAATGTCCTATAATAGAACTAATTGAGATCTATCAAATAAGATCCATATGTATATTTTTTAAAGATTCGTATTGAAAGATATGTACAATTGTTGAAGTCGTTTGGAATAGTGAAAGTGGACAAATAAACACAGACGGAGGTAGTACATCGATACCTAGTTGCGTTCACAAAATCCGTTCAATATCTTGTCTACCAAAGCAATTCAAATTTCAAAGATACAATAACATTACATGAAGTCACTTGCCTTGTCATAATCACTGCATAAGACATTGGAAGACGAGGGCAGGTCATTTATTATCATTTCAATAGTCCTCTTAACAATCTGAATCCATAATATGCAATAAAGAGTCAGCATAAATGGATATCAACCAGGGACATAGATTAAACAAAATTACATCAAACAGCAATGTAAAGGCAAACTGAAACATGCAACAACCAAAAGAAGATTATTTAATTGTTGGATCGTAAATGAACACATGAAAGTTGATCACAAAAACTTGAATCCAACAACTGGAATGAGATACCAATTGTCCATGGACCATAGAATAGTCCAGTAAATAAAATTCAAAGCACCAGAACACCAAACGACCAATGCACAATTCAACAAGTTTAAAATAAATGATGAGGGGTCCAAACAACTAGCCACCCAGAGTGGCACAGCGATAGTTCACCGTGTATGAAGCTCCAACTCTTTACTCAGAAAGGAAAAACTCATAGAGGAAAAGATAATATTTTCCTCCAAAAATTCCAGGAGCCTCAAAATTTGTGTGAAAAAATCCAACATGATAGAATCCCTCAAAGATGAAAAGATGCTATTTTTCCTTCAAGGTTTTTTTTATTTACAAAAAGAAAGTTGGTCCAATAGTCAAAATGCATTTTATAATAGCCAATAGCTTTTCGTCTATCAAGAAAACTTCTTTCTGGTCAACAATAACGACATGAAGAGATACGGTCCTTATGCTCATGTGGCTGGTTTCATCTACTAGGAAGTAGGAGCCACAAATTTTTCTCTACATGATCATTAGCCTGTACGCCTCCTAGCCACAATCCTTCTTTTCTCTCTTTTTTCTTGTTTTTGTTACCCTTTACGAACCATTTATTATCCTTATGTGGCTTGTAGTCTTTCACCCACTAGGAGCCCCTTATGTTTTCTATGTAGTCAGTAGTCGATATACATACTAGGAACCACACTTCTTTGTTGAGTTAGGATCTTTACTTTCAGCTCATGCGGCCGGCGGTTTATAACCAACAAGGAGCCAATTATGTTTCCAATGTGGTCAGTAGTTTGTACACATACTAGCCACGTTGCTTCTTTGTCGAGTTAAAGTGTTAACTGGAAGCTCATGTAGCCAATGGTCTTTCACCCACAAGCAGCCACTTATGTTTTCTATATGTGGTCAGTAATCCATACACCTACTAAGAACCACACTTCTTCGTTGAGTTAGGGTCTTTAATTTCTGCTCACGCGGTTAGTGTCCTTCACCCACTACGAGCCACTTATGTTTTCTCTATGTGGTCAGTAGTCTATATATACATACTAGGAACCACGCTTCTTTCTCGAGTTAGGGTCTTTACTTTCCTCTCATGCAACCAGTGGCCTTTCACCCACTGGCAACCTCTAATGATTCTATATGTGGTCACTGGTCAATAGTCTATATACCTACTAGGAACCACAATTCTTTGTCAACTTAGGGTCTTTGCTTTCTGATCATGCGGCCAAGGGTCTTTCACCCACTAGGACCACTAATGTTTTCCATATGTGGTCAATAGTCTATAAACCTACTAGGAACCACACTTCTTTTTGTCCCTTTCCATGTTTGCCTTGGTATACCATTATCTATCCTTCATACGGCCAGACTACAAGTAGTTTTGAAGCCTTAAGTTTTATGGAAAGCTTTCAACATGACAATCACCATTCTGAAATCCCCATACGGTTTCCCTAACTTCTGCTTTTGCAATAAATATGGATGTGCAAACATCTCAAATGCATATTCAATTAATTGTTCTTTTTCTTTTTTTCTTTTTTGCTTTATATTCTATAGAAACCCACAATGAGGCACTGTATTTTGTCAACAAAATTCAAGCAGATTCCTTGAATAAGTAGTGACCGAACACAGAAATTTTTCTACAATGAAGAGTTTTATCTGCAGTTGATATGTAACATCTTATTCAATGATATAACATCTTGGTATCACGCCAAAGGATAATTTAGAGAGGGAAACCATTTCATGCTCTTGCCTCACAAAAAAAGAACAGACAGATACAAAAACAGAAACAGAAACGGAAACAGAGAGGTGCAACAACAATGAATGCTTTATTTAAATAACACCTGGTCCCCAAAAACATGAATAACTGAATAGTATCAGATAGACTATAGAATATGTTAATTTCTGATAACGAATTCTAGAAGAATACCAAAAAGAATGCCATGGACAACATCTATTCTTTTATACCATGTTAAGTTGTTAACAGACATTATTATGCATACATGTCATATGTTCTATTCTGCCCCGCCATCTCCTCGTCAAATCGTGCAACCACTTGTGGAATCATATACTTATTAAACGCAACTCTTATCCAGTAACCAAAAGTGTACACCCAAGACAGACAAGAATATGCGAACTGAAGGGTTAGGAGAGACCTCGCGTTGGGACCATCGACGGTCAGGATAAAACGCAGAGAGAGTAGGGGCATTATCGGACACTACAACGAAGCACTGATTCAAGAGCGTGCGATAGTCGGACGGGTCTTCTGGCCGGAGTAGGAACGACATTGCGCCGTCGCCGCTACAAGCCAAGCATCCGCGCGCCTTGCAACGGCACGCAGACGGCGTCGACGGTGGAACCAATGCGACAATGGTGTCGGCTAGGGTCCGAGCGCGGCTGTTGAACATCCTCCATAGGACCTCGGGGACCCTTCGTTTCCTCGCCATTGGAGGGAAGAAAGAGAAAAGCTGCCGTTTGTATTTAAAGGTAGAAAAGGACAGCTGTTTTCAAATGGATGACACCAGATTGCTGACCTGTACTGCTAGTTGTGTTCCAAATCCGCTGAGTTGTACTGCCAGATCAGCGGATGTGCTTCAAATTGGCTGAGCTGTCATTGTAAATTTAGAGATCTCCATCAGTCTCAACAAAAATTAGCTACATTTGGCTAGAAAAAGTACCAAATTTTACTTTGCCCATCCACCAACACCCAACAATCTAGCCATTTGCCTCAAAAAAAAAAATGTGTTGATCTTCGTCCTCCTCCCACGGGCCTGTGCGCAACACGTGCCGAGAGTGGATATCACTCTTCGGCACGTGCCACCTTTGTCCCGCGTGTGCGACCATTCCACGACTCCGTCAGCGACAGTCTTGCACTAGTAGAATCATCTCGATGAGAGCTACAACCTTCTGATATCAAAACGATTTTAGGATCAAATTTCCTTTTTTCCGTAGACTTGGAGATTTCCAACGACTAAAAGAGAGAGAAAGGGAGGTTGTTGTCGAAGCACATGCACGCCGACAGGAGATACCCAGCGCAAGAAAGGAGCACATGCACGCCGACAGGAGATACCCAGCACAAGAAAGAGAGAGACCCAGTCGAAATCACCGCCATTGAAGCACGCCGATGGGAAAGGAGGAAGCAAGGTTACATTGCCTCAAGTTCTGTGACGAGGTACTGTAGCAAAAACTAGGATAGTTAAGGGAGAAGAAAGGCTGGGTGTGGATTTGGGGAGGTTTCTTGCCACATTTGGCCTTCGTCGGAGCTCTGTTGAGGCTCCTGGAGATGCTCTTAGGTAGAGCTCCACGTAAATCTTTTCCTTTTTCGATCAAATAAAAGATTTAGGCACGACTTTTAACTAGACTAATTTATTTTTCCAATAATGAATTGTTTTTGTTATAGGTGAGTTTTGGAGCAAAATATTTTTATTTTTTGAATTTGTTTTGATTATAGGAATTAAAAAAATTGTTGTTTTTTTTAAAAGAAATTTTCCCATCTTACAGTAGAATCAGAACAACATGCAAATCACGAAGAACGCTATTTACGAACGACAATTTTCCCAACGGGTTGAATTTTAAAAAGATAATCATTTTCCTAATCTGCCTTTTCTTAATCTTGGCTTCGTCATTTGATCTTAGGCCTTTCACTACTACTCTCTCTCCAAGTAGGTATTTCATGTAAAAATTGAGGTTGATCAGGCATTAACAAACAACATGACTAAAAAAAATCAATCTTCAAAAAAAAAAGCTAAAAATGATTTCAAAAAAATATGGTAAAGCAAATGTTTAGCATCTAAATAGTTATTGATACTGATCAATCTAAATTTTCTATGAAAGACCTGCTCGGCGAGATGAATAAAGCGAATAGTTCAGCTGTTCAGGTCAAATAGTTGAACGACGTTGATAATGGATGCACAACTCATGTGCTATGTATGGTTTAAAAAAACGAAAAAAAAACACTCATGTGCTATTTATTTGTCTGCGTCATAGACTTTGTTTCAGTGTATTAACCTTGTTGTTAGTTAATCTATCATTAGACCTTTTTGTGATAATTAGAGGTTTAAAATTGTAGATTACTCCAAAATTACTCAATCTTTTTTAATATTCGTGCATATGCAAAAATAATGTATTTATGTTATTTTTTTGGATTTTTTTCTTAACGAGATCTTTAAATTGGTGTAAGAATTCTTGAAAACAAATTTGTGCTAATTCATTATTTTTTGCGTACAAAATTCTCGGTTGCCGAAAAAGATCAAGCAATTTGGGATGAAGGGTTTTGTGTATTTGTACCGGTCGATTGGCCTTTAACAAAAACTGCAACATAATTTGAACAACTAACAACAAAACCATGAGAATTGAAATTATATACTCCTGTGTTTGGTGATTAAGGTAAATTCTTACTCAAGCTCTTTGGAATGAGGCAAAAAATTTATCACATTATGCAGATTCATCTCTCCCAGTGCTAGACAAAACATAAATAATTACTACTAATTTCTTGCCAGCCAACAATTTACCATCAAAATTGAGGAACCGTTTCTCAGTCAAGAACTTGTAAATACCAGTTTCTGAATTGCTGAACCTTCATCAAACCAGCGGTCCTGATTTTGTGGCCGACCCGTGCAAGACAAAGCTTCTGGCATTCGAAAGCAAACTCAAATTGGTTGTGCAGTCAAAATGCAAAACCCTTCAGAAAGAACCCGATTCGGTACAAAGAAGGATATGATATTTCATTATTCAGTCTTCATTGAGGAGATTACAGTATCCGAAGTGTTGCCTGCTATAACTAGATGTAATACCAGGATTTGTGATGAGATGATGACATAAATTTCCAACAAATTACCGAAGTTGGACTAAAATCCTCTCTCATGGCAATCAAATTCTCCATTCAAATTGCAAAAGTTAATGGGCATGCACGGGGATCACTAGTAAGACTAAGAAAAACAACATCCGAAAGTGACAAAACCATTGAGCAAATGAAGCTAACGGAAACTCCCACAGGTATGAAACCATCCTAGATCTTCAACCTTATATCTCTGTTTAAAATCCAAATTGAGCAAAAATGAAAACTAAACTTCACCAAACGTGCCCTTGACCACACTGGCTCACCCGGCTGAAACCATGGTTGGGACTAGCTTCCCTCTTAGACCAGGTTTACCGTTTTTTCTAAATTTCCCAACCAAAATCCAGGCGAGGAAGCGTGAGTTTGGACCAAGTTATATTTTTCTTCTTCCCTAAGCAGCTTGTTGTCAAACTTATGGTCCTAATTCTGTGTTTTCTCAATTCCTCTTGCAAGACGAATCAGAAAAGCTAAAAATTCCACCCAAAATTAGTAATTCAGGAAAGGCAAAATTAAGCCAATTTACTTAATTTAGTCCAAATGCATGCAAAGTCACTAATATCCCTGCACATGCTAAAGTAGAATGAAGAGAACAGGCTACCTGTTTACTTGCGGCCCATGTGGCG
Organism: Vaccinium myrtillus; assembly: GCA_016920895.1. Lineage (NCBI taxonomy): Eukaryota > Viridiplantae > Streptophyta > Magnoliopsida > Ericales > Ericaceae > Vaccinium > Vaccinium myrtillus. The sequence goes on along the minus strand of CM029281.1, from coordinate 7,417,589 downwards.
CTTGGCGAACCGACAACATCTGTCATCACTAGAGGCCTACCATGCCCAACTTTCCACCACCCAAGTGAACGGACTGAAGCATGAGCCAACATAAATCCCAGGTAAGAAGGGCCAGATTAGGTTCATCTTGCACACATGGAGACAATAATAGGCAATAGCAACTTGGGGCAGGTTGAACCCGAGCAAACCCGATGAGCTTTTTACGAATTGAGGGACGATCTCATCGGGCCCAAATCAATTCAGGCTGGGCTTCCGAGCTAATGTAAGCCTGGTCTGTATGCCAAAGCATCCAACTTCCAATGGAACATCTTAAACATACTAATCAAAAGCCAACACAAGAAAATCTACAAAGCACAAGATTTCGACATGGCTCCCAAAGTAATCAAAGAAGAGCTAGAAAAGAAAGAGAAAATTTATGACAAGCATCAGATACATAAAATAATAACTCACTTTTTTTGGCATATTTCACATTTACATATTACTGAACTTTTTATGAACAAGTAGTGGGGAACAACGACAAGACACGTTAAACGCCCAGGCTGAAGTCATGAACATTGCCAGCATGTCATTGCCTTCATGGCTTAGATTCCCGGAGGATACCCAACCATAGGCTAAGCATCAGAAAGGCCCCTAGATAACTCGTCATCCATACTTTGCAACAGAATTTTAGAACTCGTTTTCAAGGGAGGAAAAATTAACCATGCTAACTGCTGAGCATCATGGCAGCCTCTTTCGGAGCAGCACACATTTTTTTTTTAATTTCTGGTGACTTTACTCTGGACCCAAACTCTTCATGACTTAGCCAGCAGCTATGGTTTAAACAAGAAATTTCAAAATGCAATTTCACAATGGCTTGTTTGCAGGCCGCGTAACAATGATTCAGCGCTGCGCCGAACACAGAAGATGGAAATGTCATGTGCTTTTTTGTACGATTTAAAACAATTGGTGATGAGGACTATACAACCCATGATCATACGCTATCTGGAAAGAAGCCCCCAAAAGCTATACAAGTACATATGTTGGATTATGCAGAAAATCTTGAAAAAACAACCATGCACTGTCAGAAAGTAAGCTGCATCTTGCATCCTCAAATTTGCAGACAATATAGGTACAACTTACTGAAACCCAAAAGGGCTTATTTAGTGAGGAGGAAGACCTCTACAAAAACTATGTCATATCCCGATGAGAAGGTACAAGGGAAGAAATCAGACTATTTACTATGACTTATATAGCCAGCTCCTGTTCATAGTGATTCCGCCGACACCTGCCACGTATCTAGAAAGTCTACCATACTACCAAAGAAGGAAAAAAAAAATTCAAAAACCATCAAAACAAGTTCATCTGCAGCATCTAGGAAGCCTTCCACTTCCTTATAAGACTATCATATGTATCACGTGTATTACTTCTGCCATCCTTATCGAAAGCATGTTTCAGCTTAGCCATTGTTGATTCATATATACCAATATTTCTATCAAGCATTTTTTCTGCTAACCTTCTCAACTCTGTCAGGCGGCCCATGTCACAAAGTCCAATAAGAAATGCATTCGCACTCTCCTCAAGAGGCAGAACATGATTCCTGAACATATAGGTCCAGATCTCGCCCGCCATCTGAGGATCATACCCTTCAAATAACATCTTGATGGCCGCTGCACAATTTGAATGGGTTGGAGGACATTCGTTCTTGATCATCTCGAAGAAAAAACTGCCAGCTTCGCGAACCTTCTTGTTCTTGATCATACATCGGAAAATCGTGTTATAGGTTAAAGAATCAGGGAAAACACCATAGAAGACCATCTTATCGAGGAAACCAAGGGCACCATCGATGTCCTTGTTGTCACAAAGCAAGGCAATCATAGAATTGTACATTCTCAAATTTGGTAACAATCTACTACTGGCCATCATATCCCACAAGACAACAACATGAGCTGAATCATTTCGCTCGATAAGAGTATCTAGAGCATTAGAGAAGAATTTCAAACCAGGAGAGCAGTTCTTCCCCTTCATAATTTTAAGGAACTTGATTGCCTCCTCTATCTGGGATCCACGAACAAGAGTCGTCAAGAATGCATCGTAAGCTGCCACGTTTTGTGGACTCCACCCAACTCGAACCACCATCTCACCAAACGTTTTCTTCGCATTGGCCACATTCCCTTCCTTCTCCCACCCTTCCAACAAAATGGCGAACGAATCCGCATCAGGCGGAATCCTAGTCTTAATCCGCTCGAAGAACTCAAGCGCCTTCAACGTTTCGTTATCCTCTCGACAAATAGCACTCAACAGAGAGTTCACAGCCACTACATCAGCCTGAATTCCATACCTGTCCATCAGATCAAAGGCCATAACAGCTTCATTAAACTCACCTAAACTACAATAACATCTGAATGCCAAAACAAACGCTGCCATAGAAAGCACCCCTTCTTGCTTCATCGACCGGATCACATCCCACATTGGTTCAAACAAACCATTCTTGCCCAGCAAATCAACCATCAAAAGCCAACAACCGGAAGAGTGCTTCTGGATCATCCCGGCCCACCGGAAAAACACCACCGCAGCCAAGGGAGACCCGTAGGAGAGCTTGAGTACTTCTTCTACGATTTCCGGCGCAGGTTTGATTCGGGTGGATGAAAGGGCAGCCTCAAGCCCCCCTTGTGCTGGGGTCTTGGTGAGAATTTCACAGAAAACTCTAGCCACTGGAGACACATCTGGGTTTTGTACATACGTTGGGAATTGGTGTGAGGATGAAGGGATTATTTTAGGTGGGTGTTCGAGGGGAACACCAGTTGATAGACTGTAGCTAGGTTTTCTAGCAATTGCCTCCATTCGAGAAGCTGACAGAGTTGAAACCCTAAGAAAATTATGTGCAGATGTTACACCTTCATCGTTGTGTATATTTACCTCAAAAGATTATGAACCCAGCAGTACTGGGTAGGAGTTGCAAATCCAGAAGTGATGATTGAGATGGTGTACCGCCGTTTTGGAGGACAAGAAGAGGCTAAAAACAAAAACACAAACAGAAAATCTAGAATTCAATCATCAATAATTCATATTAATACATATATAAAGAGAGAGATAGAGAGAAGGTTCAGAGAGAAAGAGATGAAGTATGGAACCTGGAGGATGGAGGGGGATGGTTCAGCTGGCTGTAACTGTAAGTTTTCGGAAATTTTCGGATCTCCCCCAGACACACACACACACACACACACACACACACACACTTTAACAAGCCCCCACGGCCCCACCCTGACACGGCTAAATGACTGTTTTACCCTCCTCCCCTTCTTTAATTACTTTTTTATATTAATTTTATTATTTATATTAAGGAAAATGCTATTAATTTTATTATTTCATTAAGGAAAAAAAACGTGTATTGAAATATGTAAAAGTATATATAGCGATATACCAAAAGAAAAGTGTAAAGGTGTATTAGAGTGTGTGTTTTTTTTTTGACCTTAACAAAGCACTTTATATTAATTCATTCATTTATATAAATTCATTTAATTATTTAATTCATTTCGTTAAATTAATTCATTTAATTATTTAATTCAGTTTTTAAAATTATTTATTTATTTATTCAATTTTTTATTTAATTATTGTTGATACCCCATTTTGCCTCTTTGCTCCGGATTAATAAAAAAAGCCTACTATTTTTAAGTCCATCATGCAACTTTTTTTTCGCCCTCATCACCCTGTACCACCAATCTCAATATGATGGTGGCAGAATGCGTCGAATGTTGCTAAAGGATGGGCTTCTACTTATAACGTACGTGTTAATTTGTGGTACGACGTACTGGGCGTCGTGCCGGGAACACAATTTGGAGGCAATATTGATTAGGGCTAAACATTGTCAATTGTAATATTTATTCACTTTTAAACAAATTGTGATTGTAATATTATTCACTTTTATGAGTTTTTTATTATTATTCATTGTTAAGACAAATTAATTAACTAATTAAAATATAAAGTCAAATTTAAATGTCAATGTAAAAAAATGATTTACTTGCAAATGTAATTTGAGTAAACTAAATTAAATAAGTAATTAAGTAAATAAAGTTAAAAGAAAAAAAGAAAAAGAAAAAAAAAAAAAAAAAAAAAAAAAAAAAAAAAAAAGGGAAGTTTGCCCGAAAAGGGCCAAAGGTGGGGAGGGTATTGGGGGAAAGGGGTGGGGCCGGTCTGGGAGGGGGAGGTGTCAGGGAGGGGCGCGAGAGCCGGAATGTTTTATCATTAGGAGAAGGGAAAATTTCAAAAAAAAACCCTGACCTTTCACCAAAATGTCGCACACACACTTGACCTTAAGCAAACGTTAATTAAACCCCCACTTCGACAAACGTTAATTCACTCGTTTTGCCGTCTAAATCGATAACGGAGACTCACACCTAGCATACTGGGGGACCCAATGACCCTCTCATCAAAGATTTTGGATGGAAATCTACCCTTTTTTCCCCGCCAAATAGAATCCTCCCTCTATTTATAACATCTTGTGGTCCTCTCTGACCACCCCACCATTGCAAACCCTAGAAAATGAGATCAAACTCAGACGTGATGAGAGCATGCAAAGCACCAAGAAGGTCTGTTGTTTCCAACTTCATGGAGGACAATCCCTGTGCGGTCTGTGGTAATCGAAGGGAGCTGCACACTTCTTAGACCTATGTCAATCCTAGAAGGAGGTTCGTCTCTTGTCACAATGATGAGTGCAAGGATTTTGCATGGCTAAACCCTCCCAAGTGCGAGAGGTCTGTGCAAATCATTCCTGGGCTATTGAGGATGAGAAACAAGATGGAGGATGAGATATCGGGGATGAAGAAGAAGGAAAAATTGCTCTGGGTTGCTTTGGGAACTAGCTGGGTTCCATTTGCCATCTTGCTAGCCCTCAACATGTAGGATTCTGTTTTCTGGTGGTGGTAGGTGTTATGGTACAGTATGGTGGTTGTAGGACGAGTTATGGTATGATATGGTATGGTATGGTGGTATCTTGCTTGGTATTTATAGGCTGTTGTGTAGGATGTGGTTGTGGTGGTGTGTTAACTTTGTAGTGTAATGAATGAATGAATGATGGTAATGACCATTTTGTAATACACATGTAATGTCATTATCATGAAATCATGTCTAATGTAATATACCAGTTCAGAGCAATAGCATGCCAGTTCAAGAAACCAATTTTGCAATTCAACCAATGCATGAAAACCAAAAAACATACAGAGTTTCTAACATTAGCTTTACATTAGTGGCTCATAGGCAACCATTACTTCCATTCCAGTTCAACCAACAACATAATTTTTCAACCAGTCATCTGCCTCACAGAGGGCTACAAAGGCATAATGGCATCAAACTTACAATAATTCAGTCAAAATAGTTTACCACCCCTAGTGTGTAATCATGCCCAGAAGGACCACCCCAAAAGCCCCCATGATGCATTTCAATTGTAAAATTATTGGACCCTGGATCTGTAAAGGAAAAATTTATAATTGTTTAGGGTTAGGGTTATGATGTTAACTCTTGAAAGATGATACTAACAATGAATAAATTTCCGATCTCGAACAAAGAAAAACATTAACAATTTAAATAGTTGCAATTTAAAAAAGCAAAACACCATTATCAATCGTTAAAAAAAGTAGCCTTTTGGTTGTTACCGTAGTTTGGTGGACCCTTCTGTTGGCTTCTTAAACTCCACACCATTTGTGGTCGAAATGCAAGCACCCCTCTTCACCAGTCTTCACGATCACTCTCTATTTCGTTCAACCCTAATTTCACCCAAACGATGAGTGAGAGTGAGGGTGTGTGATTGGTAAAGTAAGGAGTGAGTGAGTATTTGGGTTGGTTATCAACCGCGTGGGTTTCACATAGAATTTTTTCGCGGTAAACCCATATTCATGTCCACTTGGAGGCCAAATGAAGGTCATTGGCTCCCCTAGTATGCCAGGTGTGAGTCTCCGTTATCGATTTGGATGAAAAAATGAGTGGGGGGGTTAATTAACGTTTGTTTAAGGTCAGGTGTGTATGTGACATTTTGGTGAAAGGTCAGGGGTTTATTTGAAATCTTCCCTTAAGAGAACAAGAGTTTTTCAATTTTGGGATAACTACAATAATCTCCCCTGAGTTTTTTTTTGTGACATTAGTACCCTTCATCTTCAAGAAATTACCTTTCTTTCCCTAAGTTTAAGAGTAACATTGCAGCACCCCCGTAAACAGTCAAGTAACCAAAAATCATGTCAGCTACGAATATCTTCAACTCCCAAAACTCACCTTCTCTCCTTGACCCTTCACGCCTCCCAAAATTGCTAAACCTGAACCCCTCCCACACATCCAATATTGTAACATTATCCACAATGATTTAATCAAAAATGGATAATCAAATGTTGTTACATTATTTTTTAGCTATCTATTTAAGAGCTTGTTAAAGTTAATAATGTATAGGTCTATAATGACGTAATCATGAATAATCAAAATTTCTCACATCACCTTTTCAAAAAGAAATCAGCTTTTGAAAAATATATATATATTAAAAACAATTTTGAAAATAGTTTTTTTTTAAGATAAAAACAACAGTTTAAAAAAAAATAGTTTTGATAAAGAAAACAGGTTTTGAAAACAATTTGAAGATTTTGAAAGAAAAAAAAAACTATTCCAATAATTGTTTTTTAAAAAAACATTGTTGAGAGAGAGAGAGAGAGAGAGAGAGAGAGAGAGAGAGAGAGAAGGTTTTTGTGTAATTACAAGTTTACTTGATTGAGAAGATGTGTGATCTATTAAATTTGGTTAGCAAATTAGCAATAATGTTACTAATTTTGATTATCCAAATGTCAAATTTTGGTTATTGGTTAAAAGGCCAGATGTTAATGGGGAGCAGGGTGTGTGTTGTGTAGCGGTATGGGGCCTACCCCAGGTCCCGTTATTTGATCCAAATCGTTCATTTTATTCGTCGGATCGAGAATATAGTTCATGTGAGAATATAGGTTAATCAGACATAGGTAGCTATTTGATCGCTGACCATTTAATTTACAGTTTTGTGAAAAAAAAAAATAAAGAATTACTCTAAGGTTCATTATAGCTTTTTGTAACATGTTTAGTCACCTTTCTTAGTTCCATAACTCCTCTAATCCACCTTTTTGCAATTTCTAAGGTATAAGGTCCACTCTCCATTTTTAATAGACAAATGTACCCTCACATTAAATTTAATACATAATATACTTTCATAGGGTACCCTAGGGTTTAGGTTTAGGCACTTTCATAGGGTACCCTAGGGTTTAGGTTTAGGCACTTTCATAGGGTACCCTAGGGTTTAGGTTTATGGTGCACTTTCCTATTATAGGGTTTTTAGTGGTTTAGCACTTTCTAGGGGTTTCAGGTTTAAGGGTAAGCACTTTCCTATGGTTTAGGTTTAGACACTTTCATAGGGTACCCTAGGGTTTAGGTTTAAGGTGCAGGGTACCCTAGGGTTTAGGTTTATGAGTGCACTTTCCTATTATAGGGTTTTAGACACTTTTAGACACTTTCATAGGGTACTAGGATTTTTAGGCACTTCCTCTTCAACTAGGATTTTAGGCACTTCTTCTAAGGGTACCCTATTCTAAAATTCTAAAATCCTAAAGGGTACCCTAGGTTTTTAGGGTACCCTAGGTTTTTTACCCTAGATTTTTAGGGTAGGGTACCCTAGGATCTTAGGGTATCCTAAGAAGCGAGGGGTATTCTTGTAATTGGTACGTGTGAGTGGACTTGATGTGTTAGGATAATATTAGGTGGACTAGAAGTGTTAGGAAATAGCTATAGTGGACCCTATAGCAATTCTCCCAAAAAAAATTCACCTACAACGATTTCTTTAACTATTTCGTTTTCATGAAAAATACATTCAAAAACACATAGTTACCGATGTCCGATCAACCTGAACTTTTACGTGGACTATATTGTCAATGACGTGAACAAAAATAGAAATCTAGGATCTCATCCACGATTCTAGATCAATTAAACAAATTGATTAAACAGTACTAAAGTCATGCTATTGATTTGATTTTCTTGAGGCAAATTTCCAAGAAAAAACAAAATCGGCGCTTAAAACACCATCATGCGCCAATCATGCCGAGAAAGTTTTTAGTGAAATGTGACATCACCTGGCATGCCAATGTGGTTTCACGATTACACTCACATATTGTCGTGTACGAAGCGAGGCCCGAGGCTGAGCTGGCAGTGTTGAGTATTCGCGCTGACATAATGTCACGGTTCCACTCACAAATTGCCGTTCGCGGACGAAGTGGGGCCTGAGGCTAAGCTAACATCGATGAGTGTTCGGCCAGCTCCCCGTGAGTGGTGTTACGGATTGCCGGGACACCACGTTGTGGGGTCACTCTTTTACACTAGAGGCATAAAAATTATTTAAAATTATTAAACGGTTCGAATTATTTGTGTGGGACACAAAAATGGGCCTCTCAAGCCGTCGGTACATTTTATGTGCCTCTAATATCTATACGCTTAGCAGGGTCCTACACTAAAGGGTATTTGGGAGCCATTTTTTTATCTTTTCATTTTTAACTTTTTGGCTTTTTAGATTATGGTCATAATGTATTTTGAATTTGGTAAGAGTGTTTGGGAGAAATGTTTACAATGCATTTTGCAATACGAGTATTGTTTGGAAGATATGTGCATAATACATTCTAGATGTCTTTTTGTTAATCAAAATGGAAAAAGTGAAAAAATTAGAAGTTAAAAACCTCCTTCCAACATATTTTTGGCTTTTATTCTTTAAACTCAAAAACTAAAAACTTATTTTCGCCGAATGTGTGTTTCGATATAGCGTGCCAAACACTTAGAAGTAGAAAATGCGAAAACCAAAATGCAAAAAATATATAGCCAAACACTCCCTAAGTTGATCACAATGAGCAAAGTGAAAAAATGAAAAGTGAAAAACCTCCTCCATCCTCTTTTTCACTTCTCCTCTCTAACTCTCAAAATTGAAAACTAATCATCAGAAAATGTGTTTAGCATTAAAACTGCCAAACATTCACAAGTTGAAAAAAAAAAAAATTGAAAAACCAAAAAGTGGATAAGTGCTACTCCCGCATCACGCCACCTATCGGTACGTCACTTTCAAATGGAAGCAACTATGCGTACAGAAGGTTTATTGTACAGAAAATGTACAATGCATTTTGGGCCCCACTTTTGGGTCGCATAAAATTATCCGAACCGTTGAATGATTTTAAAATAATTTTTTAAAGGGCCTTGCAAAAAATCAGCTCAGTTAGATATATGAAACTTATTGATCTAAACTGCAAGTTTTCATTCAAAATAGTTATGAATGAAAACTTGCAGTCTTGGATCAATCAGTTACAAATATTCAATTGAGCTGATTTTTTGCAAGGCCATTGAAAAACTTATTTTAAAATTATTTAACGGTTTGGATTATTCGTATGAGACCCAAAAAAGGGCCCCAAAAGTAATTGTACATTTTATGTACAAAAAAAATCTGTACCAGTAGGTTTTTCCATTTTGAAATCTTGACATGAAACCTTCTGTACTGTCTAAGACAGTCTGTCTTGGCCCTCCATGTGGAACCAAAAATCCATGCATTTTGTACTTATATACAGATATTCACGTTTGGAGTGTGACGATATACAATAACGGAAACCTATGCGTACATAACCATGGTGTCAAGAAAATATACCGAGCATGTTTGGGGATCTACTTTTGGATCCCACACAAACGTTCCGAACCATTCATTATTCTCAAAAATTTTTTCCAATAGGCCCCGCAAAATTTCAGATCAATCGGACGGTTAGAAGTGCTTGAACCAAAATCCCAAAGTTTTTTTTTTTTTTTTGGGTAAATAAATCCCAAAGTTTCAATCAAAATGTTTTTGATTAAATGGTGGAACTTTGGTTGAAGCATTTCTAACCGTCCGATTGAGCTGAAATTTTGTGCGACCCCTTGGAAAAATGTTTTAAGAATAATGAACGGTTCGAATTTCTCGTGTGAGACCCAAAAGTGAGTCCCCTATTGCATTATGTACGTTTTCTGATCCTAAATATCTATACGCCAAATCGGGTCTAATACAATAATGCTAGGGTACCAATGTTGACTGTTGAGGGCACAAAAATTGTACAGACAGAGTGTGGGATTCAATTTGGAGCCTCATTTTAATCGGAACCATTCATTAATTTTAGAATAATTTTTAAGTGAGGTTGTAAAATATTAGCTCGGTTAAATATGTGCAAATGATTGATCTATTATTTTCATATTTCATTCACAACTTAAGACCCTAAATTATGAATTAAACTTGAAACATTGGATCAACCAATTTTATTTTTTTATTTTAAGCAACGAGAGAGAAAATTCATTAAACCAAACGAAGCATTACAACCTAAAACTAAGTGAAAAGAAAAAACTAGAAAAGAAAAACAAAAATAAAATACAGGAAATGAAAAATACATGAAATAAAAGATCGTCGGAGCCGTTGAGAAGTTGTCACGCTGTCACCGCAGCTTGCCGCCGATGTCGGAAATCTGGATTTGAAATCTCGAGATCCGACTCCTCCTTTGCCCAAAAATCGAGTTTCGACCGCCCTTTAATATATTGGATCAACCAATTGAACATAGTATCAAATTAAGCTGTTCTTTTGGAAGACTAATCATATTATTTCAAAATTTAATAAACAGTTTGGATTATTTGTGCGTGACTCGAAGATAGGTCCCACGTTTCATCTTTACAAATTCTGTATCTTTCACTTCGGTATCAAGTTGTCCTCAGACGATAAATGCATAATAATGCATCTATATCCTCTCTTTTTTGATTTCTTCATTTTTCAATATCACATTCTATCTCGATCAAGCTATTATTGGGCGCGTGCGTGCAACGTTGGAACTGAAGAATGCCTTTTGCCCAAAATTAGTTGGAGCATTTATTTCTTACGTAGAATTTTTTGTTCAAAATTTTGTATCATTTTTTTTTGTTTTTTTATTCGTCCAAAAGAATGGATTAATTTTAGAAGTGTAAAATTTTGAGCAAAAGTTCAATATATGACGTGTTCTTAAGACAAAAGATAATTTAAAACATAATATGTACTAGTATTATATATTTAATTCTTCTATTCTAAATTTTGAAATGTTTAACTATCATCGGACGCAGAGCCGGCTTAAGGGTAAAACTTAGGAAGTTTGGACTTCAGGCCCAACAAAAATGCTAAATACACCAAGAGAGTGTTTGTCCTTTACATAACTAATGGATTTTAAAGTATTGTAATGGTTATTTATATTTTGGTAACTATACGTTGGCATTTTCTAATGGTAATTTTTTTGTTGACTTTTATAAGGACTCTATTACCGACATTTGTATGCACAATATAGAGTGGACCTCGTTTAATGAGTTTGCTTCTAGCCCACGAAATTTTTCAGCCGGTTCTGATTAGATGAATTCCAGAAGTTTAAATATTTCAACAAAATTTATGTCCTAATTAACAAAAATAAATTATTACCTGAAAATAGTTAATTTAATCCATCCCTTCTTTCCCCTTTGTCGAGCTTGTCATGAGGTCTATTAGATCAACCAATTGAAACTCTAATTAATTTGTTGGAGTTTTAGTTGGAGTATTATGTTAATTAATAAATTTCAAAATAAACACCCTAGCTTCTTCTGGACCACGTTAATTAGTTGGAGTATTAAGTTAATTTAAAAGGGTCAAACTACCATTATGAGCATCTCATGGTTGGTTGCCACTTGGCATGCAGTCCCATGCATACTGTTTAATAACTTTCATTTTCTCAACTGTATGTACAAGTTAGGTGAATCATCACCAACCAGTCATAGCATTTACTTTATTCTTTTAAATAATCCGCTAGCTCGAGTCAATTTATACCCAACTCGTATGAATAATTTTATTGTTCTAAACTTAACAATCGGACAAACTTTCACGGGTGAACTTAGAGGGTAAAGATTAGAACAAGACCTAAATGCTCTCATCCTCCTATGCAGTCACCGAATTCATAGCTTAGCTTCTACTTGTTCCGGTGGACAGTGAGATTCATCCTCGGAAATTAATATATACTAGTATTTTTCATTCTTGAACTGTGATGATGATTAATTTTCGACTTTTATTTTGGTTTAAATGCGTTATCAAAAAAGGAGATATATATATATAGTTTTTTTTTTTCCTTTTTCATTATGGAATTGTGTTGATGATTAATCTTTTTCACTTTTTATTTTGGTGTAAATGAACTTTCTAGCTAGACAATGTTGTTATTTTCCTGGTGGGTTTGCTTCTGGTATTGCTAGGTTGGGGAATGCTAGATAAAAGCAGAAAGCGAAAGAAAGATTGTAGCCCACAGTTTTCTCAACTCAATAGTAAGTTTGGTACATACATAACTGTACATACATAAGTAGTAGTAGGTGTGCAACTACCATTGTTGCTGTAACATTTGACATTTGAGCAATTGGTGGTCACTGGTCAACCATTGTTTGTACATTGGCAATTAGTAAAGCATTTGTGGGCTGCCATTCATCCCAATACAACGAGAGTACACACTCAGGGCCCACCAACCACACCTCCAACTGCATGTAGGACCTACATAGGAGAGCAATCAACGGCTCGGATTCCATCTCTCTGTTTCATTCATTTGAGTTGTCCATCCGAGTAATTAACGGCTCGGATTCTATCTCACCTCAAACAAATTTGAGCCATCTATGTTCATCTGCGAATCTGAGTCGTCGATTGCTCGGATGGACGGGACAGAGAGTTGGGACAGAGAGTTGGGACAGAGTTTTCGGGAGGGAGTTGGGACAGGGTTTTCGGGACAGCATATCTGTAATGCCTACATAGTGGTGTGGTTAGTGTATGTGTACCTAAACAAAATTTCTGATAATTAGGAGTATATTTATAGAACAAAATTACTATGATATTGTTTAAAATAATCTAGTATTGATTATGTTGGCCGGCTATGGCTCTTGTTTGTATTTGTTTTGATTTCTTCCTAGGTAGCAATTAGTTTAGGTGTTTTTGGTTGTACATACCCTTTGGTTTTTGTATCCTGTTCGAGCTTTATAAAACTAAAGCACTTGTCAAAAAACAAATCTTTGATTATAATATCACGAAACGGTAAATGACTTTCTAGTTAAAAGAAAAACACAAAATCTAATACTCCCTCACATAACACAAAGAGCTACCAAGAGGGGCGGAGCCAATTAAAAACCAGCGGGTCACGTGGCACCTCTAGATTTTTATCCTTTGCTACTTTTACCTCACGTCGCTTTGAATCTAATACTTTTAACGGCATAGAATCCGTCCTCGATTTTAAAACGGAGCAGTTGTATGATCTAGTTTCCTCTGTTTCCTCCTATCCCTTCTCCCACACCTATTTCTAACCCATCTCTACCATCACAGCTCCTCTCCGCCGCCCCCATCCTCCATCCAGTGTCGACTCCAAGAATTCTCACAAGAGTGTTCAAATATTTTTTTCCTTCCGGGTAAGGTGTTCAAACATTTTGGGCTAGATCTAACAGAGAGGTGAATCATGGGTGGCTTGGCTCCCATACGGCGAATAAGCCACTAGTTTCAAGGCGGCGTACAGTCGGCCGGTGATGATCGGGGGTTCTGTTAATTTTTTTACTATTTTTTTTTTCTTTTTTAGTTTTTTGTTATTTTGTTTGTGTCTCCCTTTCGGAGATCCCCCTTTGTGGGATTTTGTCACCCTTTGTGGGTGTTTGTCGACGATTTCATTCGTGTGTTTTTTGCTTATGGTTTGAGTTTGGCGTCCCTTAGGGATCATCTACTAGTAAATCGACGATGGACCCTACACCAACACCTAGTGTTAGTATGTTTTTGTAGTACGAGTTGAGCTATTTAGTGTTGCTCACGTTTTAAATTTTGGTAGTTTTGGTTCATTCTTACATTTTTGTGATAAAATCTTTTCTCATGGAGTGTGGTGAAATGAATTGCCTATTGAAAAAAGAAAAAGAAAAAAAAGGTAGCTAAAGACGCCACACTTTGGTTCCCACGCGCCATGCGACACTTGGTGCTTCCTCCATCCACATCTCTCCCCATTCTTTATTCACATTTTCCATACGCAGCAGTTCCTCTATACATATCCCCCCAACAAGAATCCCGTAAAATTGAAAAATTCGAAAGCCTTCCAAACCCTTCAGCTACCAAGAATTTTCCAAACCCTCTCTCTCTCTCTCCTCTAGGCGGCAGCAAGAGAGATGTTGCAGCTGTTCTTCGCCGTGGCCTTCTCCGCAGTCCCTCTGACCCTATACGTCCCTCCAATTCGAAGCCTCAACCTGTTTGTGGAAACCATGGAAGAGCTTTTCAGGGAATCGAGTTTGTACACGGGTCGATTCTACCCTCGCCTACGGTACGCTTGCTCCAGGCTCTTGGATTGTTTCCTCTGTAACAATACCAGATAAATTATACTTGTACCAGATATGGAAATGATTTTGTCTCTTCCACCAAATCTTGTAACTTGTAAGTATTCCTAATTTAGGGCTTGTTTTTTTTTTTTTTTAAATTTTATTCTCTCTATTTTTATTTTTATTTTTTTTGGTTTTTTGTTAAGTGTGTAGCTGGTTTTTGTTGTGAGATCTTGCGGTGTTTATTGCGGAATTATGTTTCATGTTATCAATGGAAAAATTAGGGAATTTGGGGATTTGGGTTTTGTTTCGATCTGTTTGTTGGGTTATATTTATCTCTTTCGCTTTATCGAATTCTTTCTGGGTGAATGATACTCCTATTAGCTTTATGAAGACCACAAAGTCTGGATAAACGTTTTGTGGATTGGGATTTTCATTTTGTATCTTTTCAAGATTTGCTTTTTGGATCTTTTCTTTTTTGAAAATTTGAAAATCTCAAAAGAAGGCTACTTCAATGTCATCAAAAGTTTCGGAATTGGGATATTTGGTATATAGACAACTTGAGGAGAAATTATGGTATGAATCATATATAACCTTTTTCATCAATGATTCATCATGAACCATCAATTTCACGTTTTTATTCGTCGGATAGTAAATTTAAGCAGAGCTGCGATGACGGGGAATTACTACTTGTTAGGGGATAGAAGGTAACTAGACAAGAAGATAGTAGAAATTTGTAATCCTTCATAAATAGTAACTTCATTTTCCTGATCCGACATAAAAAGAACAAGACAATCTGACTTCGTTTTGTCATCTAGTCCTCTTTCCCTTTCCGTCCGCAAATCAAATGATTCAAAATTCAAAAATAGAACAAGAGTAACTATTAAAAGAGATTTGAATTTTAGACAGGAAGATGAATGTAAAGGTAATAAAAATTAGTAAAAGATACAAAATGACATCGAAAAATGACTATTGAATAGAAAAAATTGCAGTTGATACCGAAAATGGAGGCAAAGTACAATACTTTATTGATGAACTTGTTCCAGGTACAAATCTCAAAGAATTGTATTCTTAGTTACAGTTTTTCTCCTCAAGACCAAATGAATTGCTAAGGAACAAAAAGCTAAGTGTATTTAACAACAAAAGAATGAATAAATGATATAAACTAACTATGAAGTTGCAGGGGTGAAAATGAGAAGTACTCCATGAATATTCAGGTTGAATCTGAAGTATAACTATTTTAGCTTGACAGAGTGCAAGGCTTTAGAAACCAGAAAACATCCAAGGTTCTTGCTTCTCTTTCAGCAACACTGGAAGCACTTTTTCCACCAGTACTTTTAGTGTCTGCAGTCTTCTCCTTCTTCAACTCTGTAATGCTACCCTGCTCCAATTCTTGAAGTATTCCCCTCTCCTATAATGTCAATTATTGAAGTCAAATCAGTATGTACCAGCATTCACCTCTACACCAGTAATCCTTGGTTTTTTAGGCATGTGATTACACTTGCCTTTCCTGTTGTATCTATGGAACTTAAGCATGCGAATTCAAATCTAAAGCTAGAAAAACTTAAAATAAGTCTAAACAAGCGGAGAGAAGTAAGGTGTCTTTTAGTTTTAATGACTGAGTAGCCACCTAGTTACTGAGCTAGCTTATGCATTTCATTAGGGAGAGAGAAGAAAATTGAATCTTCTTCTTTTTCTTGCTTTCAATTGGATAGTTCAAGGAAAAGAAAATGGAAGCTGAAAAGGTAATAAATAAGGCAAGAGTTAGCTGATGTTACCATCACTACATCCCTTTCAGATAAAAGTTCCATAAACTGCTCTACACAAACTGGAGTTTTTACCATATAACTGCAATTTTGGTTTATTAGTACATCCTAATAGGGGACAAAAGTAAGTGCAAATTAACATCCTAATAGGGTACAAAAGTAAGTGCAAATTACATCTTAATTTAGTTTTGTTTACTCAGTATGCGATGTATTTGTATGTCGTTGAAACCAGATGTCAGAGTTGCTGAATTTGTTACTACGTCATTTCCTGTTCCATTGGTAAATATTTATGTCCAATCTTGCGTTGACCAAAGAAAAAAAAAAAAAAAAAAATATTTATGTCCAATCTTACCTGAGGCTTGGATCTAGAAGCTTTTAGAGGGGCAGTTTTGTCAGGTCCGCGGTTGGCTGAAAAGCATTGAGGAGAGGGAGGATTCGTTCGAATTTGCAACAAATTCTCCCCCTGTGTGCGATTTACAGTCTTCAAATTCATTGGGCTTGGCTTGTTTTCTACTTCATCAGCTCTCCTGCACAAAATCAATCACTTGTGTTAATCCTCATTGTCATGGGAATAGTTGATAATGACCGCCTGGTCTCAAATGCAAAGAGAAGTGGACCAATTGAAAGCACTTAAACAATATGATTTGGAAGAATATAACCCATCATTTTTCAGCAATTCTCACTGCAATACATATCGCCCAAAATATTCATTAATATTCAAATTTCAACCCAGGAATGCTTTTTCCCTCTCACCCCACTTCGAATTTGAGAGGGAAATGGAGCATAGTTTGGTTGAACTCTGATAAAAAAGTCTCGGCATTATGTGTGATTGTTTCAGTGTATCTATATGCTATATGTTAGGTAAAAGAGATGACTTACTTCTTCTTCGTCAGCTTCTCCTTGAGATCACTCTTCTGCATAACCTCACATTGCTCTCTGCTTACCTCAAGCAATGGCTTCCTCTCCTTTTCCCTCTCATCCGTCTCCCCAAACTTTCCACCATCACATTCCTTTCTCTCCACCTTCTTCACATCTGATTTCTCCACATTCTCTGTCTCCTTCGCCCTTGTGGCCAATCTCTTCAACTCATTGCAAAACTCGGATATATGATTCATCAATTCACGTCCTCCAAACAAATTTCGTGCTGACAGGGTACTTCTCAGCCGCGGTGTCTCTTCCTTTTTTGTTGGATTAGCAATCTGCCTCTTTTCTGTGCTTGACTTGATTGTTGCCTTCATGATGTTGAATTGGTGACTCGGAGTAGAAAAGAAATTAGGGTTCTGATTCTCGCCATCTTCAACATATCTGTCACATTTCGAGTCTCTGTTTGGCAAATATGAAGGTTGAGTTAACTCCCGTCTCTTCAAATTAGAATCTCTGGATCAATAAGCAGAGTGAACAGTTTAGCTTGTAAATAAACTGTATTGGTCTTCAATGGTAAACCTCAAGTCTGCTTGGTTACACTTTTCAGAGAAATGTTTTTCAAGAACAAGAACACTCGCTCCATACCCGTTTAAATAAACGTTCTGGTGATTTTAAAAAGGGATTTTTCGTCGAAAGAATTCCCAAAAGCTGTCAACCAAACAAGTTATATGAAAGTACCTTGTGTTTCGATTGCGCAGTGGAAGGACCTCAGAAACGCTAGCTGATCTCTGAATCTTGACAGAACAAAAAAAACAAAAGGTTATCTAACGAAAGCAGACAATTTGCAGTTGCATTAGTCCTCCATTTCATTTGGTAGCAGGTAAAGTGCAGAAAAAAGGAAAAAAAGAAAGGTTGAATTCTTGACCCAAGTTTTTCACCTTTCTTTGGTTCTAAACCAGATAATCATTACTGCCTCGGTTCACCGGAAATTTCGGAACCTTATTCGTTGTTTCCGACCCAGAACATTTTCCAGAAACTTGTTTCGCTTGATAATTTGTGAAATTTGTATAGAACTTTTTGGAGGAAAGCCCATCTTGCAGAAAATACTAAAATGGGTTCTCAGAAAATGATCTTGGTAAAATAAGAAGATGACAATTGAACCAAACTGGGTTAAGTTCATTTCCCAGGACATTATTTTCTTCAATTTTCATGCATTTTCCCCCAACCAAACAGAAGAACATTGCATAGAATAAATAAAATCAAAAAACAAAAGAAGAAGAAAATGGAACCTTTGAAGGAGGTGTTGATTTGAGGAAATCTTCCACTGTCTTCGGATGATTGCAATCTGACAACAATTCAATTCAATTTACGAAATTAAGAGATTCACACACGAGAATTATGAGCTGAAATGGTAATATGTATCCATACCAGGTCTGCAGAACCAAGCTTCGTCATCAACATGTTCGTCTGGAGCTGAGAAATCAACAAATTTGGGAGCATTGATGTGCTCGTAAAGATCGTCCACTACAAAAATCGAGTTTACTCTCTTCCAATCGATCTTAGCTGGTTCCATCCCACTTCACAAATACACACCCAGAGAGAGAGAGAGAGAGAGAGAGAGAGAGAGAGTGAGTGACCCGGTGGCGGTGAGTGAGTCAATACGTTTGAGGATCGAGCGAGGGGGGCCTTTATTACTTTTCCGACCGTTAGGGAGATTTGTCATTTATGTCCATTTTTTTTATTTGTTTGGGCTTATGAATCTGGGCTTTGGGCCTCAACTCATCCATCCTTCTTGCCCCATATAAAAAAAACCTTTCATCAGAAAAATGAGGAGAAAATTAATTTGATTGTACATTCTTTTTCAAAAAAGATACACACAATCACTCACACACAACACTCTCAACATGAAGACACAATATTAGACACATCCTCCTCCATGGTAGTACATGATTGATAATAGAAAAACAAACCCTTTGAAACTAATTTACCACCACCAACAATGTACTGCCACGTAGGATGTTGTATGGATTTAGTGTTGTGTCTTTCATGTTAGCACCCTAAGGGTTCAACGTTTACATACATCTTTCCAATTGTTGAGGGACCAATTTTTCTTAACGTTGTTATTCGGAGTACAAAACTTTCTATATGAATGGTTTAGGTTTAGCACTTATGAAACCCTAGATTTTAGGCACGAGCAATATGTCGAACTTGGGTTTTGAATCTTTTGATATTGTTGTACATTGACAGACACATAAACAACCATAAGAACTTCATAAATTGAACGGCCAACATAGATTTGAGGTAAAAACGTACATCTCCTAAAATAAAAAAGGAAGCTCAGGCACGCTTCCAAACGTTTTACTAATACGTTCGGGACACAAGCAATTCTAATACAATATATATACCTAAAAAATGGTCACCCTAAATTCAAGAGTAGTTATTTGGTGATGGAAATGAAAATTGCATGCGATGCCCATTGTAACCAACTTCAGATGCCCAGTGCTTCAGTAATTCAAGACATTGACGTTTGGAAATGGGGGTGTTGAAGGTCGGCCATACATTGACTTTTGAAACGGGGTGCTGCAAGTCTTTTGTAAAAAAAGATTGACGTTTGGAAACAATCACTGTTGAAAGTCGGCCTTCAACATCAAGACACACCAGACGTCGATGTGTTTTCCTCCTCGATTTCATCTACATGATTGATAATAGAAAAACAAACACTTTGAAACTAATTTAAACCACCAACAATGCCGGAGATCAATCGGATGTTGATGCCGCACTGTGTATGGGGAGCCCACAGCAACCCAGATCCTGGTGGAAAATGCTAGTAATAGCAAGGGGGATTATTACAAAATCATGATTTGGGTATGTGCAATTTTGTGTCATATTAACATGTACAGCCTCTGAATTTAACATGTACAGCCTCTGAATTTACTTCTACAAATCTTTCAAAGTGCAGAAGAACAAAAAAAATGGAGCACATTAAAATGCTGGCAATCTGTTCTTTCTTTCTTTTCAACCAAAAACTGATAACATAGGAAAGTATGACAGCCATACATCATCTCTCTCCCATTCGGAACATCAATTCCCTAAGTGAGTCATTTCCCAATTCATAAAACTCAGCAAACAACAATTCCATCGGCAGCTGCTTTCAAATGGAATGTCTAACAAGTCAAAACAATCCCTTCAAAATTGAAAAACCGGGTTCGGGAATCTCCTCCTATAGCTGAATTATTTGACAGAACAAAATTTGCCGGCTTGAATCTTTTCTTTCAAAACTCAACATTTTCACTACCATCTACCACTAAATGGCAAAGGAAGGAAGTAAATATACCCATTTTTAACCACCTCCGGATCCATACTTCTTTCCGAAGACAATCATCTGCAGTTTATCATAACCTGCAAGCACACTAGCCCCAGCAACGGCACGAAGAATGTTTGCACCAGCACCCTTGAAGAGAGACTTGGCCCCCTCTTTCTTTACGATCTGAGAGAAAGCATCGAAGGAGCTCTTGTATTGGACAGCTTCACCGGAGGTCATCATCATTCTTCTCCTAACGGTGTCAATTGGGTATGACGCGAGACCAGCACCGTTGGTGATGACCCAACCAAGGGCAAAGCTAGCAAAGAAACTATCCTGAAAAAAAAAAAAAAGAAAAAGGAAGATGTAACAAGTGCTGAATTGTAAATTCCAGGATTTCAATAGAGATCGCATGCATGCCCAACAAACAAGATGTCGAGTGAAAGCTTCCAGTCAATAATCAAAGTAACTCTCAGAGGGGCGGAGCTAGGATTTTGAACTGTGGGGTCAAATACCTCTAAGTCGCCTTTGACAATGATAAAACAGCAAAGTTTCTAATATTAGTGGGTCTTTGGGACAAATTTTTGACACTGACGGACCAATAGTGTGAAACACCAGTTAAATTTAGACCTATTGTAAGAGTTTTCACCAACTCAGTGGAGTCGCTTGACCTTCATTACAAGCTCTCCCTTCCTTCATCCTTTGCTCTTGCATAATACACCACCTTGTCACTGAAATATAATTACTGGTATTCGCGTTATTGGAAAATAAAAGAAGGTAACAAAAGCGAACCCTTTTACTTGCACAGTTATACAGTATTAGTGTATATCATCTAACGAAGGGAAAATTATGCATGCTAACTGCAACAGCTAACATTGATGAAAATTGAATTTGAAGTGGTTAGCGTTTAAGAGATCACTGTTACATACTTAAGTAAATCGATTATAAACAATCATAAGATCACTCGTACAAATTACAAACCTGCAACTTTCCAGTAAGGACCACCGGCTTCAGAGAGTCATACATTCCAAAGTACAGTCCACGATAGACGATGATCCCAGCGCATGAAATATTGAATCCACGGTAAAGGCCAGCAATACCATCAGTTGCTATTGTCTTTTTATAGACATCAACCAATCCATTAAATTGCCTCTCTCCTCCCTTCTTGGAGGCCTTTGCATCATTTGCCAAACGTGTTCGAGCATAGTCCAGTGAGTACACAAAGAGCAGAGAGGAAGCACCAGCTGCACCTCCAGACGCCAGGTTGCCAGCAAACCATTTCCAGTAACCGTCCTTGTTTTTCTTGAAGTTGAAAAGACTCTTGAAGTAATCTTTGAAAGCAAAATTCAAGGCCTGTTGCAAATTTCCTAAATAAGCTTACAGCAGAAAACATAAAGACGACATTTATCGAGAAAAATCATGTACGGGTAAGTGTAAGAAACAACTAGCCTGAGTTGGAAAGTAACGGATGACATTGGCAGTGTTCCCTCTCCACAGAGAACCAAACCCTTCATCCCTAATTGTTCTTCCAAAACAATCACCAATGCCCTTGTACGTTTCAGACAGTCTTCCGGTTTTAATCATCTCATCCTGGTTCTGGATCAAAAGCTTTACACGCTCAATTGGAGCAGCAGCAGTTTTAGATATAGCAGCAGAGACACCACCCATAAGAAAATCAATGGCAAAGCCGGCAAAGCCTTTCTCGGAAGGGGCTTGGACAAAAAATGGTGATCTGGTCGAGGCCAACATGGAAAAGTCCTGTGTTGCTTGGCATGGCTGCAGCATGGGAAATTGTATTGCAGTGTTGGTGTAATTCCGGTAGTGGATTCGTCTCTGGTTCAAAGAAGGCTGTTCTAAACCATTCTCATATTCATGGACATCCAGAGATGGGCTAGATTTGAGAAGGAGCTGGCCAGCAACCTTCTGAGCAACAGTGGGGTGTTGTGGGTGATCAATCATCATGTCTTTCCCCTGCAAGGGGGAAAATCGTTGTCAAAGAAGGCTACTAAGAATAGATGCATAAGAAGCTCCAACCTATAGCTTTCACACAAAAGAAAAACAATGGCAGTACAACCAAAAACCCTATTTGAAAAGGTAATTGAGACAAACACACACAAAGCACAAAATCGGACAGGTTGTACAGAAACATTGCATCTCTGAAGAGCCCTATAACAAAGAGAAAACAATCAAAAAAATAATTGACCTCATCAACTGGAACACTTTATATGGAACTTAAGCGCAGACCATTTCCAAATAAGCAATCAGTTGGAAAAAATTGTATATTTTGCTAGCTCTGTGAGACCCAAATAACAAAATCACACCAGAAAAATCCATAACAATTGACCAACCACCACAAAATCTCATAACTCCACTTCTGTCTTAAGGTACAAACCTTCGTGTAACAAAACCATAACTAACACCAAAAAGTCCGTAACAAAAACCAAACAATCTCATAACACACTACCATAGTTTTCTCCTTCCGTATGAGAAAATAATCTGGTTAGTCTCTCCTGGAATCTAAAATCCATCACACTGCTCTGTAAAACTCGTATCTTTTCATCAAAACTGGTTTTTTCCACAAAATAGAAACACTCAATTACATTGTGTTGATCAGATCCAAGAAACTATGGATTTGTACGAGGTTTCTAAAGAAACTTTATATCCAACCCAAAATCAATTGACAACGAGTAGAGAGTCCCTAATGATATTAAGCGATATTCCATTCCATACCCACATGCAGCCGCATTTGGGTCTATTACATGTAGCTACTTTTTTGAGGTCCCTCTCCGTGTATCCTTTCTTTGTTTGGGTGCGTCATCATGGAGCGCACACTATTTCAATTTTTGATTTGGGATGGAATAGCCCCACTCTTAAACCATGTGCAAACTTTATACCCAACCCAAAACCAATTGACAATGAGTGTAGAGAGCCCCTCTAACGAGAAGAAGCAAAACGCACCTGCTCGTAGATAAAAAGAACCATAATGGCTGCAAGACCTTTTTAGTAATAGTAGTAAATAAAGTGCCGTTCAAACTCGACAAGTTGCTAAAGCAAAGACTTCTCTGTTCAGGCAGATTGAACACCAACCTAATTAGAAACCACTTGATTTCATCACTTGGGTTAGTTGTTGGTCAGTAGCCATCCTGTCAGAAAGACTTTTAGGGATAGAATACGAACCAACATACCTGTTATGGGGAACTCCCGGATATTATTAAGTGATCCCCCATTCTATAATCGAGCAATATGAGACCATTCTCTGACACCGTCCTCACGTACAACTGCATTTAGGTCTGTCACATATATCTACCTTTTTGGAGTCTATCTTTGTGCACCTTTTTTTTTGGCAGTCTTTCATTGCGGAACGTGGGCTATTTCAATTTTTAATATGGAAGGAATGAGCCGCTCCAATACCATGAGAAAAAATATTTATATCCAACATAAAACCAATTTGCAATGAGGGGAGGGGTCCCTCATGTTATTAAGCAATCCTTCATTCCATACCCAACCAATGTGAAACTATTATTTAACACCCCCTCATGTGCAACTGGATTTAGGTCTATCACGTGTCGCTACTTTTTCAGGTCTATCTTCATGCATCCTTTTTTGGTGAGCATGGGCTATTTCAATTTTTAATTTGTTATGGAATTAACCCGCTCTGGTACCACGTGGAAACTTTATATACAATCCAAAACTAATTGACAATGAGCTCAGAGATCCCTCAATCCTCATGCTATTAATTGATCTGGCAATCCATAGCCAAGCAATGTGGGACAAATCTCTAACGCAGCCCTATCTAGGTTTGCAACGTTACACATAGCCACTTTTTTGAAACTTTCTCTAGGGTCTGTTGCTCGAACTATTTTCATTTTTAATTGAGATGAAATTGGTCCGCTTTGGTATCATGCGAAAACTTTATATCCACAATAAAATCAATTGGCAATGGAAACGGATGGAGACGTCCTCGTGTTATTAAGTGATCTCTCATCCCATAAGCAATGTGGACTGTTATCTAACATAAACAACATATCAATTTTCAAGAGAGAATAGAGATGATCGAAAAGTAACAACAATAACAGCGACGTCAACACTTCAGGTATATGGTAATATAAAATGACAGATTGGTTAGAGAATTGACTGATTTTACACTCACCGATGGTTTTAAACAGAACTTGAAAAGAAAAAAAATGCAATGAAGCTTATCAAAGAGATGGATCTTAACCTTGTGAGGGAGTTCAATCTAGCTCGTTGTCTGGTTCTCTGAGATTGTTGCGAGGGTTGAGAGGATTGAGGAAAACTCCGCCTAGGGATGCACAATGGGCCAGTAGCCCGCTCAATCAAGCCGGGTTTTTTTTTTTTTTTTGAGACATTTACCATCAGGTCATCCTTGGATCCCATAATTACCATCAGGTCAATCCCAACTCTGAAAAATTCTCATCAACTCCCTAACCCGTATAAAAATGCCTAAATCATAGGATATCCTATGAAAGTGCCTAAAATCCTCTGATACCCTATGAAAGTGCCTAAACCACTAAACCCTATAATAGGAAAGTGCACCCTAAACCTAAACTCTAGGGTACCCTTGTCACTAGGGTACCCTATGACTAGGGTACCCTATGAAAGTGCCAAAAATCCTAGGGTACCCTACGAAAGTGCCAAAAATCCTAGGGTACCCTACGAAAGTGCCTAAAATCCTAGGGTATCCTACGACTAGGGTACCCCATGAAAGTGCCTAAAATCCTAGGGTACTCTATGAAAGTGCCTAAACCACTAAAACCCTATAATAGGAAAGTGCACTCTAAACCTAAACTCTAGGGTACCCCCTATGACTAGGGTACCCTATGAAAGCGCCTAAAATCCTAGGGTACTCTATGAAAGTGCCTAAACCACTAAGACCCTATAATAGGAAAGTGCACCTTAAACTCTAAAAAAGAGTGACTTACGTTAGTGGTAATTAAAAAAAATGACTTACCTTATTGGTAATTAGACATCTCTTTTCTAGACCTAGAGGTAATAATCCCTTTTTTTTTTATGGATGGGATAAATATTCAGGTCCATAGGACCGGTCTGAGATTTTAAGCCCATTTAACGAATGGGCTGGGTGTGAGAAATTCCAATGAGGCTCAACCCCGATCCGATTTAAATAATATTTTGTTTAAATTTTATATATGGAAATTGATGGATGTCGGAGAGTTTCAATACTTTAGTATTTTAGTTGCACTTTAATTTATAAGTCTGTTTTTAATATTTTTGTGAGAATTTTGTACTTTAAGTATATTATTACTATTGTGAATTATAATTGTGATTGTTATAATTGATTAATTTATGTTGTGATATTATGTTTTAGGAAAATAAATGGGCTTCTTGGACGAGTTTGAGAAATTAAATTTTATTTCAGTTGGACTTGGACAAATTAAATAAAGACCGATTGTAATTAGGTCGGGTTTGGAAATACATAAATCTTTTATTATCTAATATAAATCTGGCCCGAACCCAACTCAGTCCGGTGTATGTGCACGGTGCACCCTTAACTCTGCCTCTCGCTCTGAAGCCAGAGAGTGGGTGGAGAGAGAGGAGGAGAGGGAGGTTGGTTCTTAAGAACCGTTTTTCTCAATTATTATTCAATTATTACCTCTATTTTTAAATTTTATTTTTATTTTTCTCTCTAACTCTCTCCAATCATTAATACCTATTTTTTAATTATTATCCCTATTTCTCCCTCTAATCATTACAAAAACCAAAACTCAAAACCCAAACCAAACACAACCTTGATATCTCTTTTCTCGGTAAGCCCAAAAGACTATTACAATTTGACCCTTGTTCTACCACTTGATAATGTAGACCCTCTGTTGCGCCTTGCGAGGATCACAGCCCAAAGTGGTTTGCGTATATTTTATTAACTTCTGGAAATATTGTAAAATGAAAGTATTATTGATTCCTGGGGAAATATTAGTGATTGCTCCTATGTTATCACGTCATTAGATCTGACCACTCACACAACTACACTTTTATGTCAAGCAAATAACGAGTGTATAGACCTCACATGATTGTGTGGTTGTGGAGGTGGTTGAGAATTGAGATGCAATGGGGTGGTGTCTGTGACATTCGTAGTAGTTAGCAGAGTTGAACGTGGGTGTAGCATGGGATGAGCAACAAATTCCTTATTGAAGCCACGTGGTTTGACAATTGCCCAATATCGACGGAGTTATGATGTGCCAAGGCCAGTGGACGATTTTTGTCATGTGTCTCTTTGCACGGATTCGCTCTCGTTATAGAACTCACCCTTAGATGTTCATAATGTATTTAATGTCGCAAGATTTCTATCATTGTACCGTCGCTTAATTAGATTTTTGTGATTGATTGTACATTTAAGATTATGAGTGGAGTATATGGTCATGTGTGCGGTGAAAAATACCATAACATGTCTAAAAAAGGCGAGAGAGAGTTTAGAGAGAGAAAGTGAGGAGAGGGAGAAGCCTCCCATTGCCGCCACCCCTTCCCCTCCCCCTCCACACCCCTTCCACCTTCTTCTTCCTCCTCCTTCTCCTCTAAACTCCTTTTTGGGTGATCGGAGACCCCCCATGCCGGATCCTTTCCTCTCCGGTCCGATGTAATTGTCAGCGCCCGATTTTTGGGCCTCTGGGGGCCAGATTGGGGGTTCCCGGTTTGGATCTCCACCATCGACGACTAGCGGTGGCTTCCAACAGCTCCGACGGGCGCGAAGATGACGACTAGCGGTGATTTCAATTTCCTATACTTTTCTTTTCTTTTTTCATTTTTTCTGTTTTTTTTTTCCTCCCGGTTTTTTTCTTGTATTTTTGCAGTTTTTTGTTGTTGTTTACTGTAGTTTGTATTACTTGGCATTTAATGAAACTCTCTCTACTTCTCAAAAAAAAAAAGTAACCAATTTTGTGCAACTGCGTTTTCTCTTCTCACAGGGCCACCATTTTGTTGTCTTCCCTTAAAAAATTTCATAAACTTTTTTTGTTTTCATCATATCTACATTTCATATTTGAATGTTTGTATTGTGTTGTGGCTTCATTCACGCCACTGCAATAATGGTTTAGTGGACCTGATGGACGAAACAAAATTTAACGCCCTCAAACATTATGTGGGATCCATGTAGGTGTAGGTCTCATCTTACGTTAGAGAGGCGTTACAAATAACCGTCGCATTGAAAAATTCCTCGGTTCAGTGACGGTCAGTTATTGAGGCCCAATTGGAGAATAATTGTAGGCCCCAAGATTCAGACACTAATTGTGGGCCCCAAAATTAATGGGATTCTTGGTTCAGTTATTGAGGCCCAATTGGAGACAAGGCAATGGGCCTGGTTTAATTATTTTGGAATTAGGACTATCTGATCAGCCCCTTTTTTTTTTGAGCAAATGCAACAGATTGACAGAATCATGGAATATGGAACAGCAGCCTGCAGGCCTAAAAGCAACAGATGCAACAAAGGAACAAAAATGTCTCCGAAAAAACAAGAAAACAAAAGAAAAATAACAAAATTAAAGCTATAAAATTCAACAGCAGCGATATATATATATATATATATATATATATATATATATATATTTATATAAATTTTATTCTTCAAGAAAAATCCAACCTGAGTGTCTGTCTGCTATGATTTTTTGCTTTCTATTTTCTTGCATGAGAGTTCTGGAAAGTGAAAGGAAAAAGCAAAACTAATCCCATGCATGCGGTTCAGTGCCATTTTTTGAATGAAATATTCAAGCACAAACACAAACACAAATACGAATGCGTACGTAATCGTTTAACGGACGTGGAGTCCAAACAATACGCGTAAAACCTATACGCATCGATGGCTTTAGAAGCGCCTATGCATAGAGTTTCCCTAATAATTTGGACTGATTTATTGGTATGGATCGATTAAAATAGGAGCCATGAGCTCTAATTACCGATCCATTTCCTACGGGATTTTCGGGATGTGCCGTTCATCTGTCGGTCTATATGGTAGGGACGTAGGGTGAAGAAGAAGGTAGAAGGGTAGCATAGCACACTCAATGCTTTTTTACCTATTACTCCTATCTTTAGTTTTTGTTTTTGGGTTTTGTTGTTAAAAGCAATTCCAGTAGGGAAATGACACGAGCCATTCTCATTTTTTTTTTGTCAAAAGTGCAAAAACCCTAATCTAATAGCCACTCATTAGCCCGGCCATAAATGGATGCACCCATTTGTCCACTCATTTTTTTGCCACATTCAATAATTAATTATTTTGGGTGTTGTTATTAGAAGCAATTCCAGTGGTAGGGAAATGGCATGAGCCATTCCCATTTTTTTGGCCAAAAGTGCAAAAAACCCTAATCCAATAGCCACCCATTTGCCTGGCTATAAATGGATCAACCCATTTGTCTACCCATTTTCGGTCACATCACCATAGCAACCACCAAATTCTCCTTCTATCTTACATGTGTACGGTTTGAGATACAAGGGGAATTATGAAAAAAAAAAAATGGCATTGAAGCATTGCACAAACATTGCCATTTTTTTGGCTAGATGACACTATTCATAGCCATTTTTTTGGGAATGGCTTGTGCCAAAATGGCACGACCACTGAAATTGTTCTAAGAGATAACTTGCCTTAAAATAAAATTTGGTCTCGAATTGTTTTGTAGTATTAAGCATTCGTATTAAATTGGAGAAATCTAAAGAGTAAAAACCTTTAACCAAAAGTTTTAAAAACTTATCAAAGACAAAAGTGATTAAAAAAAAATAGTTTTTGAACCTTTTTGTTTGTCTTCTATGATTTGTTTTCAGTTTTGTCCGTATTTTCGTAGTTTTTTTAATTACTGTCATTCATGATGAATATTTAATCCCCAAAAATTTGGCAAAAAACTAAGAAAAATTCACTAACCGTGTGAACATAAGTCATCATCTCTAAAATAATTAAATTAGTACAAATACCTTTTTTTCCCTCTGCGAAAGTCGGTATTGTTAGTTGTAGTAGGGTATGAACTCCAGCGCATGGAAGTACATAGTACTTATCATTGGGCTACCAGTCCACTCACAGTGTATCTTTTGAGCATGGGGCGATAGTAGTAGGAATTTTTAGATCGTACGATGCATTTTTGTTTTGGGGATCGTCTAAATTCCTCTTGAACCATCTTAAATCTGCCTGCGTTAGTAGGAACAAAATAATTTGGTTACCCTCTGTTTTTTTTTTTTTTTTAAATTTTATTTAACTTTGATTTTATATATGGATAATTAACTAATTTTGATTCAGGGCTCAAGTTTTTCACTTTATTTATATATGGATAAAACTAACCTTGATCAGGGCTCTAAGTTTTTGGGCAAAACTATTTAAGGCCCCAACATAGCATAATATACTATATGTAAAGTATTGTCAAACCCACCAACGCAGGCCGGCTACGAGCCTCTAATTTTTGGGCAAAAAATAAGGCCCCAACATAGCATAATATACTATATGTAAAGTATTGTCAAATAGGCTAACGTAGTTGAGCACAAGTTGCAATATTCATTTTACATGCTCAACTGCAAATAACAATGAGAGGCAAGACAGGTCAAAAAATTAATTTTACATTTCTGTTGCAATATTCAGGAAACTGGATCGGGGAATCTTTCGTTATTGCTTCCGTACTCAATTTCTATTCTTGCAAACATTTTCACGCTCTCGTTTCCGTTTTCACTTTCGTTTATGCGAAACAGTGAGGAAGCTTCAAGATTATCATGGCTCTCTGTTGGCACATAAATTTCTTCCATCTTAGAGAGAGAGAGAGAGAGAGAGAGAGAGAGTTGAGAAACTAGGTCACTTTTTATTTGGTAATTTTTTTCGCTTCCATAAATTTTTATTCTCGTAAATTTTAGTGGTTTGCGGGAAAACTAGGTCACTTATTATTTGGTAATTTTTTTCGCTTCCATAAATTTTTATTCTCGTAAATTTTAGTGGTTTGCTCTCGTTCCTGCTTTCGCTTTGATGTGACTTTATTGCGGAAGTTTCAAGGTTATCATGGCTCTCTGTCGACACCTAAATTGCATCTAGAGAGAATTGAGAAACTAGGTCACATGATTAATCAATATTTTTTTTCCGCTTCCATCTACTCAATTTATGTTCTCATAAATTTTAATAGTTCGGTTATCTTCACGCTCTCGTTTCCACTTTCACTTTGATGTGACTTTATTGCGGAAGTTTCAAGGTTATCATAGCTCTCCCACTTTCACTTTGATGTGACTTTATTGCGGAAGCTTCAAGGTTATTATATATCGCGCTCTTTGTCGGCACCTAAATTGCATCCAGAGAGAGTTGAGAAACTAGGTCACATAATTAATCGGTAATTTTTTTCACTTAAATTCATCCAGAGAAATTTTGAGAAACTAGGTAAAAAAGCAGGTGTGGTTTATTTTTAATTAATCGGTAATAAATTTTTTTTCCGCTTCCATACTCAATTTCTGTTCTCGTAACAAATGCGAAAAAAATTTTCGTAAATTCGGTAAATTCGGTTATCTTCACGCTCTCGTTCCCGCTTTCGCTTTGATGTGACTTCGTTGAGGGAACTTCAAGGTTTATCATTGCTTTCTGTCGGCACCTAAATTGCATTCATCTGTGGGAGAAAGGAGTCATTTTCATGCAGAGACCAGGGGGATGCGGAGCAAATGAGAAAAAAGTTGGAATGACGTGATGTTTGTACGTGAACAGTGAGTTCCAATAATTTTGTTATCTTTTGGCATTCATTTGGCATTACTCTCTCCCCTTGTCTCTTGTCTCTTTGAGTTATTATCAAGTGATCTTCGAGATCACAAGGCGGTGCTGCAATATCCTCATCCACTGCACATTTTTATAAGGTTCATGCATTTAATTCATGATTTTACAGAAACGTGCAATGAATAAGGGCCTGATTGGTTGTAAGATAAGTTTTGGGTGGATTAAAGATGGAGCGGATAAAATAGTTGGAAGTATTATTTATGGAGGGTGGACCCATATTGATGTGACTTTTATAGAGAGTGGATAAAAAATTAATTGGTTTGGATGATGTACTAAAAGTACTTGGTTTGGACGAGGAATAAAATGAAGAATATTATTTTGTAGTTGAAATTGGCCAGATAATTTTTGGATAGCTCAAAGGGGGTGTCCAAATTTTATCCACCAGCCCTCTACGCCCCGATAATCATGGAGGGGAATTAGTATAGAGAGTTGCAGCCATGCCAAACCAAGGCAAAGGAGAGGGACCCACCTCCGGAAGGCTTTGACTGCATCCAATCAGGCGGAGTTAGGAATTTCAGTTAGTGTAAAAAATTAGACCCATATGCAGGATATTTTTTCTACTTATTAATCCAAAAAATAGCAAAATTTGAAATTAATTGTAAGATAGATATACACTGATAAACATAATTTTGCTTTCTTATTAGTTCCAAAGCCATTTTGAAAATAATGCATGAAAGCTTCATTTGTAAGACCATCAACTCTCGAAAAAAGGAGAACACTTGAAATTTCTAAGCAAGTTATGGGCAATTTAATGATTTTTAGTGGGGTCAAAATCATAAAATTTGGCTCCAAATATCAAAGATTCAAAATCGCTTATGAGAAATCAAAGTGAGTAGAATCGAGTAACCCATCTCATATGAATGTCCCTCCGCACCTGGCGATACCCAAGATCACCAAATAATTTTTCCCATCGACATCTTCCCAAAAGTTCGTAACAACCATGTCCCCAGTATTAATGTTAGGTACCTATCTCCTATTCCTTTGCCCAGTACTTCAACAGTATTAGAGCCCTTCACTTTGTCTGTACTAAGTTACATTTAGGGAAATTAATGCCAATGCTCAATCAATATTGGAGGTAGGAGGAAGTTAGTTTGACATGCCTTTTATGGAGTATTTTTTTTCTTGGTTAGAGTTGGTTCAAATATCAATTCATTCACTTGGCATGCCTTATCAAAATTTACATTTTTGGTTGGAGAAGCTCTAAGGTCTTTAATTTGGTTCAACTCTCCTTGCCCACAACTCACCCTCACACATAAGCATGCAAAAAGATGTGAAGGGCTCAAGGATGGTGCTAGTATGAGATCCATGCCACCCCCGGGTCCAAAAATATTTTTTTTGCGTTACAAGAACAATGTTATTTTACAAAACGAGTGTATTATTTTTAGTATTAAGTATACTGATGAATGATTAATCGATGGAAATGTGTAATTCTTGGGTATCCAAAGTATGCTGATAGAAGATTAACATATGAAAATGTGTATCATTTAATTTTTGGATAGCTCAAAGGGGGTGTCCAAATTTTATCCACCAGCCCTCTACGCCCCGATAATCATGGAGGGGAATTAGTTTAGAGAGTTGCAGCCATGCCAAACCAAGGCAAAGGAGAGGGACCCAACTCTTATCAGGGGGGATTAGTTATCCGGTAGGCTTTGACTGCATCCAATCGGGCGGAGTTAGGAATTTAAGTTAGTGTAAAAAATTAGACCCATATGCAGGATATTTTTTCTACTTATTAATTCAAAAATAGCAAAATTTGAAATTAATTGTAAGATAGATATACACTGATAAACATAATTTTGCTTTCTTATTAGTTCCAAAGAGTTAGTCATTTTGAAAATAATGCATGAAAGCTTCATTTGTAAGACCATCAACTCTCGAAAAAAGGAGAACACTTGAAATTTCTAAGCAAGTTATGGGCAATTTAATGATTTTTAGTGGGGTCAAAATCATAAAATTTGGCTCCAATTATCAAAGATTCAAAATCCCTTATGAGAAATCAAAGTGAGTAGAATCAAGTAACCCCACTCATATGAATGTCGCTCCGCACCTGGCGATACCCAAGATCACCAAATAATTTTTCCCATCGACATCTTCCCAAAAGTTCGTAATAACCATGTCCCCAGTATTAATGTTAGGTAACTATCTCCTATTCCTTTGCCCGGTACATCAACAGTATTAGAGTTAGAGCCCTTCATTTTGTCTGTACTTAGTTACATTTAGGGAAATTAATGCCAATGCTCAATCAAAATTGGCATGCCTTATCAAAATTGACATTTTTGGTTGGAGAAGCTCTAAGGTCTTTGGTTCAACTCTCCTTGCCCACAACTCACCCTCACGCATAAGCATGCGAAAAAGATGCATGTGACGGGCACAGGGATGGTGCTAGTATGAGATCCATGCCACCCCCGGGTCCAAAAATATATATTTTTTGCGTTACAAGAACAATGTCATTTTACAAAACGAGTGTATTATTTTTAGTATTAAGTATATTGATGAATGATTAATCGATGAAAATGTGTAATTCTTGGGTATCCAAAGTATGTTGATAGATGATTAACATATGAAAATGTGTATCCTTTAATTTGGGTACTACGAATAGTAATCTTAGAACATTTGTACTTTTTTGTACTAATTTCTCCCTCCGCCGTAAAAATAGACCACTACCAAAAAACGTCCAATTTCGGTTTAAAAAATAAACATTTATGTGTATAATTTTTTACATTTCTTGACACAAAATGAAAGAACTAATTGAGATTTTTTCCAAAAATTGCACGTTGGTTTACAATAGACTATTCTTATGAGACAAAGAGAAGGGGAATATTGATTTTAGGTACCACTTCAGAGGAAAATCATGGCTCCGTCTCAGAGAAGATTGTGAGGGTCGATTCGCGGTGTGTGCAAACGTGACTCGAAACACCGTGCATTACAAAGAAAAAAAAAAAACAAATCTTTAAGGATTAGATTAATTAGTTTTGAAACACATTAGAGAATGAGAAGTTGGATTTGGTTCCCAGAGGTTTTGTTTCTGAATTGGGAGACACAGATTTTTTGGAAATACCAACACTAGTCTTGAAGATGGAGCCTCAATTGAAGACCTAAAAAGCTCGCACGTACACCAAAACACACACTCGTGCAATCTTGGAAGCCTACCATGCATTACACAGCAGCACGAGTTGTAGTCAAAAGAGAAGACTCTTTCTTGGTAACCTTAAATTTATTTAACTATTATTTGCATGTCTATAATTTAACGTTATTTTACATTGCATGCAAATAAATCATCCCTAGAAAGCATAAACCATGCAAATAAATGAGTCAAACAATTAATTTTTCTTTTTCGATCGGCGTCAAACAACTACCGGAGAGAAACAATTAAAATTTGCATGCCTAATATTCGAGTTGAGAGTACCGTAATTACAGCTCTACTAGATAAATCATACAAATAATAAATGAGTTAAACTAAAAGAATTTTTTGATCGGTGTCAAACAACTACAATATATAACAAACTCGAGGCAGAATTCAATAATCGGGGAGAAAAAAATTAAAATTTACATTTCTAACCTTCGAGTTGAAAATATGTAAGGATGATCAACTGAACTAACCTTCAACGATAAATCACATTTACTAATAAATATTACTTATGATTTTCTTCACTAAATTTATTATTCAACAACTTGTTTGAACTTATTTGACAATGGACCCCAACAAGTTGTAAATACTCTATTTAAAGAGTCCTTGACCCAAAGATCTTGGTTACGGGGGAAAATGTGAAAGATTTGGGAAAATGAAAATTGCTAGGTCCACAATTTTTTGCTGCAATCTAGGTTCCATTTGGCCCGATAAAATCTTGGTTGTTTTATCTCACATGTAACTTTGAATCAAGTGAAAGAGATCTAGACTGAGAAAAAATAAGTTTTGGCTTTACACATTTGGACTTACCTCATTACCAAGACAGATTTAAAGTCCATAGGTTTACTAATTAATGTAGTATCAGTTTTTGTTTGTTGTCTTTTTGATAAATCAGAGTATTCGGACTATCTTATGCGCATAGTGTTTAGGTGCGACAACTAATTTATAAAGGATTAGTCTTACCGTTCGGTAATGGAGACCAATTAAAGTTATCCGCCTTGTATGGGCTAGTCCCACAAAAGTTGATACTATATAACACCTAGGAGATTTTGAACCCGAGATTGGGAGGGAGGAAATCCCCGACTTGGGATACTGGAGATCACATCTGGCCCATTCATCTCCTCAATTAACGGTCCGAATTTAAAAGAAACTCTTTCATGGAAGAGTTAACTCTTACATGGAAGAGTTGCTTTAAATCTAGATCTAGACGGTTTAAAACGCTTTTAGCTGGTCCGGATTGTGGAAACTTTATATCCATCTCAAAACTAATAGGCAATGAGTGGAGAGGTCCCCGCATTTATTAAGTGATTACTCATTCCACTCCTAAGCAATGTGAGACTATCTCTTAACATCCTCCCTCACGTGCAGTCGCATTTGAGGTCTGTCACGTGTGACTACTTTTTGGGTCCTACCATCGTGTAACCTTTTTTGCTGGTCTGTCATCGTGGAGCGTGGATTGTGTGTTTTTTTTAATGTGGGATAGAATGAGTCCCGCTCTGATACAATGTGTAAACTTTATATCCATCTCAAAACCAATTGACAATGAGTGGAGAGGTCTCAGCATACATTATATGATCAACCATTCTACTCCTAAGTAATGTGAGACTATTTCTTAACACGGATGTGATCTTCAGGGTGCTCTCTAGAACCCCCGAATCTGGAAATCCCTTGGGGCTTCTACTATTTAATGGCACCAGTGATTATCTGCAAAATATGTCTTTGGTCGCTGAGATATCAGAAGGTTGAATGTACGTAATTAATAAGGGTAAAACTGCCAGTACTTTGATGAGGTATGAATAATTACAAAGTGAAAATCTTGTTGCAGGAAAGCAATATGAATTTTGATCTCATGTGCTCTGATGAAATTTACACACCATCAATTTGCAGTACACAGAGTAACTATTTACCCACAACCATTAATGTAATAGGCGGTATGGCCCGTGAGTGTCATATCAGTGGCTTGAATATGAATGGAGTTTTTGCCGGTAGTCGAGTGTAAACCCTATAATACCTATATTTCAGATCACAGGAATGCCAAGTACACGGTCGATTAACTTTTTTTTCAAAATTCATTCAGTATTCAAGATCCTAAATTCTGAATGAAGATTAGATCGATTGCTTACATGCATTTATCTAATTCTTTAAAATTATTACACGGCTTGAATTATTTTTGTAAGACCCCAAAGTGAGCTCCACACAGTTATCTATACCATACGAAAGCATATGAGAGAGAGAGAGAGAGAGAGAGAGAGGAGGGAAAAAATGTGGCTGGACAAAACAAAAGTGTTGCCCTTTCACCCATATCTCCATCTCTCTTTTATAATATGGTGTAGATATAATTCATTGGCAGTCACTATCTTAGCTGGCTATATTGCCTACATTTCTTGCTGTTTGTCATATTTTTTTCATGTTTCACCATTGATCAGTCCCAATTATGCAAACAGTTTTATACCAAATTCCCTACTCTATAAGCCCGTAGGATTAGTCCGGTTAATTGGTGGGTAGCATTCCTGCACAATTGATCAGTGTTCTATCCTTAAGAGAGTAATTTATTGTGAATCCCCCAGTCACAGTGTTGATGACCTGCCTTTGATCAGATTGAGGATGAGATTAGACGAGGTGAACGTAGTTAGCCCGAACATTCTTAACCGTCAAGTTTTAAATATAAAAAAAATCCCTTCTCCATCACTTTGAAAAACATAGAGTACGTCTATTGATAGCAATAAAGAAAGCGACATGAAACAAAAATAGAGGCTACACTGGTAAGTAGATCAATTAATCAGAGAAGTTCTAGCTCTTGATAATTTGACCAAGCTATATAAAGCTTAGTTGTCTAAGCTTTATGTAGCTCGGTCAAATGAGTAAAGGGGAGTACTAATTCGTTTTCCGTAATAATTAAGACAACGCGAAATATTAATTATGTGCGAAAATGAATATCCATGCGTTGTTCGACATTCTTATATAATTTCGTGTAATTAAAATTAATTGTCATTATTTTTGTAAGTTATTACTCCTCAAAAAATACTGACCTAGAAGGATGAAAATTCATACACCTCAAAATTGGTGAAGAGTTTTTTGACTGAGTCAAGCCAAAAACACAAAATCAACAGTGATGAAAGGACACAAGAGGTTAATTCAATGTGCACGTAGAAAGAAACAGTAAACACACCCACCGAAGCAAATGTTGGGTACGTACGTAAGAGTAAAAACTACTCAAGTACACATTGCTATTTGCTTGGTGAAAGGTAATGGAAAAAAAAAAAGAAGCTGTTAATGGACGGTAGAATTGATTCCCCTATTATTCTGTCGGTTGAGCCATAAAACGAGTAAAAAAAGTCCTCTCCTTTATCTGGCATCACTCTCTCTGCCACTCTAGAGCCGGGAATCGGGAGGCAATTTTCTTGATGATTTAGAAGTTCCATTCAATGGCGGAATCAAAAAAATTTCTCGAGGGGGTCGACTTATTATAGCGTAAAACTTTTGCTTACCAATATAATACGTTTGCACATCGAAATTATTCTAGTTCAATGAATTAAAAGTGTGTGAATCATTGCGTGCGTTCTATTTCTTAACTCTACGACAACACACATTTTTTTTAAAAATTAATTTACGAAAGAAATTGCGAGATGAGAATGTAGTAGAATAAACTATTTCTGTTAAATTAAACCAAAATTATTTAGATCATAAGAAGTCTATGACACTAATAATAACAATCAAAACTCCAACTTAGAGATCATGCATGTTCATAATTTTTTTAAAATTTGGGGGAGGCTGGCCGGGGCCCTATCCAGCCCCAACATATACAGTTTCGCCCCTGGCTACATTATTTCACCTTGAAAAAATATTATCGTACACATTCACTAGTATCAGGCTAGCATAGTAACAGAGAATGACCAAGTTCACATTACAATATATTTTAGAAATTATTAAATTCAGTTGCTAAGAGACAAGAATTATGTAAACTTTATTAGCAGCCAGCAGGTAATGCCATGTACAAATGACAATTGAGTCATGTTTGGACTATGCACGAATGGCGTAGGTGTCCTCCAAAATGGAAAAATTGACAAACCTAGCGGGTTGCAAGCTTGTCTCTATTAACTTTCAATTCATATATTATCATATTAAAACTTTTTTTTTTTATCACTATTCAACTTAAACAAACATGGTTTAAAAGTCCTTACACGGTCCCTACCTATAACATGTATCAAACGAGCCATCAGTTCTATGTCCGCGTGTCTATATATATTACATACACTCATATATGCGTACATACACATTAGCTATCTCTCTGTGTGCTAAATCTCTTATCACCAAAGTCCCAAACCATCTCTATACAACAATCCTTTTGGCTATAGCTCCAGCTCCCATCTTCAAAATAACATGACAGAGCCCTACTCAAACTTCTTTAATGGATGGTTCAACTTCATCCCTCTTCACCCACACCACTACTCTTCCAATTATCAAAACCAGTTCTCAAGTACTGCCCCCTCATCTCCTCCACTGAGAGAAGCTCTTCCCCTTCTCAACAGCCTAAGCACCTCCCCATGCACTACTGCCACAGTTGAGAGCATTTTTTCAAGAACAAACGATGAAAGGGAAGGTGTTACAGTAGCCCTACATATAGGGCTCCCTAGTCCTAATTCAGAGGTAACAGAAAAGGAAAGCTTTAGGGCAGTTAAGTCTGGGTACCCTTTGAAAAGCCTAAACAAGGGTGGTCAGTACTGGGTTCCTACCCCTTCCCAGATTCTCAGTGGTCCAACACAGTTCTCATGTCCTCTTTGCTTCAAGAACTTTAACAGATACAACAACTTGCAGGTATATATAGACAAACCAATATGTATTGTGTATATATGTATATAGTGCTTACCTTCATAAGCTTTGGCACTTGGTTTTTGATTCAAGAGGGAGGAGATATGTAGACATAATTGGATTTTTTTCCCTCCTATTTGACTTTGCTCTGATTTTTCTCTCGTCTATAGCTCTTTTATGAAGATAAAGTATGATCAGATTGTTGCCAACATAGAAAGCAAATGCAAAAAATTCCTTTTCCTAAGGGCCTAAGGGCCTAAGGCTCATTTCATGACTTGTAAGTTTTGCAGAATGGAGATCTTGTGGTCAATTGTAGATATTTCTAAGGTTTCTTCTCACTCACTGTACAAAGAATTTATGACTCTTTGTAGTGAAAAAAATTATTGAAACATATGTATTTTCCTAGCTCCATTTGAGAGTTATGATTAGTTTCTAAAATTATTCCCCTTACCAATTAATTCCTGGTCATTTACTGTGATTTTCTTCTGCCCACTTTCTTCTCTCTCAAACGGATGTCTTTCTACCCAAAGGGTTACCTCAATTGGTAAGAAGGGCGGAGATCTAGTGTTTTACAAGCACAAGTCTCAAGTTCGACTCCCACCGATCAAAGGCATGCGTAGTCATTCATGAATAACCTGCGTTTGATTGGACTGAATAGGAAATTAGTCAAGGTGCACACAAGTTGCACGAACATTCCTTTACCGCTCAGGAGTTGTTCCACAAAAATGACTTATTGCATTTTATGAGACATGTCACTCTTTCACAACAGATCAACTCAACAAGAAAACTTAAGCCAGTTCCACTAACTTATTGCCAATAAGTCAGTTTGTGGAACACTTCCTAAACCTAAGAAAGTGAAAAAACTAATGTCTTTCTATTTAATTCTTGGGTTCATAATGGAAAATGGTCCCCAAGCTGAAAATCCCACAGCATAATGGAGATGGTAAGGACTAAGGACATTTTGAAAATTACAAGTCACACAATAGCTGTTGTTTTAGTTCGAAATTCAGATTGCTACAAAAGGCCATCTCATTATGGTTGAAGCTTGAAGTGCTAGTGTTGTTTGTACACCACTACCCATTTATTACTTTAGGTCATGGTCTCTGTAGATCATCATCTCTAAACTAGTTAGGGTTTTAACTTTTGCTTTATTTGTTTGGCAGATGCATATGTGGGGACATGGATCTGAATACAGAAAAGGGCCAAAATCTCTAAAGGGTATCCAGCCAACAGCAATGCTAAGGCTCCCTTGCTACTGCTGCGCGGCCGGGTGCAAGCACCACATTGATCACCCAAGATCAAGGCCACTCAAGGATTTCAGAACTCTCCAAACACATTACAAGAGAAAGCATGGAGTCAAGCCCTTCAAGTGCAGGAAATGTGGGAAGACATTAGCAGTGAAAGGTGATTGGAGGACACATGAGAAGAATTGTGGCAAGATTTGGTATTGCATCTGTGGGTCTGATTTTAAGCACAAGAGGTCTTTGAAAGACCACATTAAGGCCTTTGGTCTTGGCCATGGCCATGGTGATGTCGGTTTTAAGTGCATTGGAGAAGATGAAGAAGAAGAACCAGCCTCCGAAATCGAGCAAGATGGTGATTGGTGACTCCTCCATGTGAAACAAGACTAGTTTTTTCTTTCTTCAGGATAAACTTTTTCACAGTAGCAAGACTCGAACCCGAGCACCACAGCCGGCTAGTAACTAAGAAGCTTCTTATCCACCATATCAATCCGTTTGTCTCGAAACGAGAGCTTAAAGCTTTGAAGATGTAAAATCTTTTAGTCTAATGAATATTTTTAACTTGTATAGTTTTGGCTTACTTTCTACTCTTCTGTAAACCATGTTATTCAGGAGACTTTGGGTGTATGCAGCATTAGAATTCCACCTATTTACTGGAGTTTTCAGCCTCACTTCTTTTATTCTCTATGTGCTATGGTGAAGCTTCTTCATGGTCATTTTCTTTCCTCTAATTAAGGAGTTGGGTGTGGTAATTGAGGTGCTCCATGTCTAGGTTCGAGTCTTATTACTTAGAAGTTAAGCTTCTCTTTCTCTTCTCCAGACTCCACTATGAGTAATTGCAAGAAAACTTTAAAATAGATAATTTTGTGCATTGGTAGATGAACATGTGTGTTTTGTTTGACCTCTAAAAGTTGTGCTTGGGTGTGATATGAATCTCCAGTTTTCTGAAAAAAGAAAAAAGAAAGAGAAGGTTTGTTTAGGGGAGGGTATGTACAAAGAAAGGTTTTTTTTTTTTTTTGTCAGTTGGTAGAGAATTTATTCAACTTAACGAAATAGAAGAAATATCAAGAAGTGCTTCCCTGTAAATCCAGCTCGGAACATTAATCTCCTGCCAGGTTGTAGGGGTCTCCAAAGATAGGCCAAATTTGGCAATCGCATTAGCCACCCTATTACAAGTACGTGGGGCAAAATTAAAAGAATATAAAATAAACTTATTAGCTAACAAATGTGTGTCCTCAATGATGACATCCAAGCAAGCCTTGACAGGAGATTGGCCTTGAATCATCTTAACCACAGTCTGAGCATCCCCTTCCACCACATAACATTTATCCACAGAGCAAAGAGCGGAATTTAACGCACATCGAAAACCATCAGCCTCTACCATTTCGGTCGACAAGCTACATGTAATTGGAAAGGCTGCAGCACCTATAATGTTACACATCTGATCACGGACCACAATGCCCACACCCCCTCTTCGTTTGACCCCATCAAAGGCACCAACAACGTTTACTTTCAACAACCCAACCTCTGGTGGCTGCCATCTTTGAGCCTCAATGTCACTTGCCTTTTCGTTACTCCGCTCTTGACGAACCGCTTGTAAGAAGGTTTGATGATCATCCAAAGCATGCTCAAGAATTTCAGTTTCTAACATCCATTGTTGTTTAAAAATCCAGCTATTTCTTGCAATCCAAATATGCCATCCAATACTTGCAAAAAGTCCTGCAGCCGCCATTTATTCTTCACCGTTTGTTTTAATCCCCAACTCCTTCCAAAAATCCTTCAATTGTGCAGAACTTGTGGTTTTTGGCCGATATCGAAAGGGTGATAACAGCCAAACTTCGGTCGCTCTTACACAATTAAAAAACATATGGGAAGGAGTTTCTTCCTCTAAACCG
Organism: Vaccinium myrtillus; assembly: GCA_016920895.1. Classification (NCBI taxonomy): domain Eukaryota; kingdom Viridiplantae; phylum Streptophyta; class Magnoliopsida; order Ericales; family Ericaceae; genus Vaccinium; species Vaccinium myrtillus. The sequence continues at coordinate 7,375,523 of CM029281.1, read as the reverse complement.
CGTAGAGAGAAAATTGGGTCCACGTCAACTTTTTGGTGAAATATGAACTTGCTTGGACAAAGTTCCATATTTGGGTACATATTTTTAACACCAGTCACACGGATTCGGCCATCCGGGGGTGCTGCAAGGCACTCCTGGAGGGCGGCCCTGTTGGCATGGGGGAGAGAACAAGAGACAAGAGGGGTTACTTGACCCCTCTCGCTTTAATTTCAGACAAGGATTTTTATAGTTTACAACTAAATTTTGTAATTTTGACCTAGTAAAAATTTCATAAATTGCCCCATTGCTTAAAATGTATAGAATTTTTAAGTTTTTTTTTGCTTTTGAGAGTTGATAATATTATAAATAAGGCTATTGTAATACAATAAGTTGTTGACTTGTTGTGACCAGTTATAAAGCAAAAATACATGCATCAGTGAATATCTACGTTATAATTAATCTCTTAAGTTAGTTATTTCTTTGCACGAGCAAATATAGAAAAAATAACTTGCCTATAAATCTAATTTTTGACTCCGCTAACCTATAACCCTAGCTCCGCCCCTACCTACTAGGAGCATTTGGACAGTCAGATGTGTTTTTAATGGTTCAGATTTTACACATTATCTTTCTGTGAAATTACCAATTTTACACATTGTTTTTTTGTGAAGTTACCAATTAATTTTACCATTAAGATAATTTGAACTGTTGAAGAAACATCGGATGGTTCACATTCCGCCCTGCAGCACCCTCGTTTTCCACCAAATTGTGCCTGGGTCGTGATTAGATGTAGGGGTGAAAGAAAAACCGAAAAACCGAAAAAAAATCGACCGAACGGTTCGGTTTTCGGTCAGGGAAAAGCTGTGTCGGCTGACTTCGGTTTGGACCGAACCGAACCGAAAAATTATTGGTTCGGTCTCGGTTTCCTGGAAATTGGTTTGGACCGTACCGAACTGAACCGAAATCATGTCAATTTGGACCGAATTACCCCGAAACCACCCCTATTTGGACCAGAAACCCAAAAAAACGATTTTGACTCCCAAAAAATAACAAATCCTAGCCGTCCATCTCAATCTTAACGCCAGACCGAAAAAACCGAAAAAAACTGAACCACCCCGAACTGATCGGTCCATTGTTTTTTTCGGTCGGGATTGGTTCCCAACAAAACCACCCCGAACCGATCGGTTCGGTCCCGGACACCCCAAAAACTTAACCGAACCGACCAATTTTCACCCCTAATTGGATGTTGTTGAATTCTCTACATAAATCCTCATGTAAGTGACGCGCATCATACATGCACTTTCATTTTCTTGGAAAAAAAAAAGGGGGTAAATTTCACCTACCTCCCCTAAGGTTTCTGACAATTACAGGGACCTCCCCTAAGGTTTCTGAAATTCCACTGACCTCCCCTACTTTTGAAAATAAATGTCACATACCTCCCATCCGTTAACTTCCGTTAGAAAAGCCAACGGAAAACGCTGATGTCAGCGCCACCTCACTCTCCTCTTTTTATTTTAAATCTTAAACGCTTTGTTTGGTTGAGAGTTTTGAGAAGAATATTTTGAGAAATATTTTTAAGATAGTGTTTGGATTGGTTTTTGGAAAAAATAATAATTAGAGAGATGTGTAATAATTAGAGAGAGATAGAGAGAAAAATGAGAATAATGATTGGAGAGAGGGGTATGAGTAGAGAGAGAAATGTGATTAATAATTGGAGAGATGAGAGACAAGAAAAGAATCTTTCTGAAATTCTTTTTAGAAATGTGAAGTGAACACAGTGAAAATGTTTAGAACTTTTGTTTTATATATTCACTTTTTATGAAATTTATATATATTTAAAATCTACTCGAAAAGATCTATAAAATGAGATCCATATTCAATGTGAAATTATGAAAAAATAAAATATTATTTTTTCAATGTGAATTTTAATTATAATGTTACATAATTTAAATTATTTTCAATGTGTAAGTCAAAATTTTATGCAAAAATTGTAATATCTCCGTTCCAAATTGTTTACCCCTTTTGGGAATGCATGCATTATACACGCAAAAAATAATGTACAAGCATTAATTTTTTTCAACAAACTTTATACCAATTTAAAGATCTTATTGAGAAGAAAAAATTGGTGTAATTCTTTTTCAAAAAAAGTTCTCATAGACACGTTATTTTTTTAGTGTAAAATGCACGCACTCCCAAAAGGGGGGCAAACAATTTGGAACAGAGGGAGTATGAAACATCATAAAATCTTCTTGTATAACAATTTTGTTTTTTCCAAATATATTCTTAATTAAATGAACATGGTAAATTTGTAAGTCCATTTTTCTATTTAATGGTGACTTTGTCCCAATAAAATTTTAAATTTTCATTGCAAATTTTAATTATATTGTCTTTTTTTTTTGTTTGCCATTCGATATTCTTTAATAGAATTAGCTGTTAGATGTTAGTAAACTACAAGGGTTGACATCCTCTCCATAAGAGTCGAGCTCAGAACCTTACAAAAAAAGTTGTAAGAATTTTGAGGTTTAAAGTTTTGAGTTAAACATTGAAAAATTTAAATTATGTAGCATGATAATTCACATTGAAAATTAAGATTTTATTTTTTCATAATTTCACATTGAATATGGATCTCATTTTATAGATCTTTTCGAGTAGATTTTAAATATATAAATTTCATAAAAAGTGAATATATAAAACAAAAATTATAAACATTTTAAGATTTAAAATAAAAAGAGGAGAGTGAGGTGGCGTTGACATCGGCGTTTTCCGTTAGCTTTTCTAACGGAAGTTAATGGAGGGGAGGTATGTGACATTTATTTTCAAAAGTAGGAGGTCAGTGGAATTTCAGAAACCTTAGGGTAGGTCCCTGTAATTTTCAGAAACCCAGGAAAGGTAGGTGAAATTTACCCAAAAAAAATACTCCGTAAGAATACACCAAAATAAGAGGAGATCTCTACTACTGATATGGCCCCACTTATCTTGTAACTGTCCGATTACCTTCCACTCTGTTTCCCACTTCCCCAATTTCATTAGTAGTTGCTCTGTATTCAGATTTTCAAACCCTAAACCCACTGCCACAGTTCTGCGACCAACCCAAAACCCATTTCGAACTGTCTAATTTTCCTTGATCAGATCAGTTTAATTTCAACCCAAAATGGCTTTGGCTTACACCATTACCGCACAAACCCTTGCTTCTAAACCTGTAAACAGTATGAAAATCAAGTCCGTATCAAACACCAATCAGAGAAAGCCACAAACTGTTCAAATTGTCGCGGAGAAGAGATGCTTGAGGTGTAATCATTTGTACCAAGACAAAGATAACTCACCAACTGCTTGCTCTTTCCATGGCCACACAACCGGTACGAATATATTCCATCTGTCTGATCTCTTAAATAGCCACACTTGCAGTTGTTATTTGGGATTTTGGGTTTGTAAATATGGAAAATACCCCTCTGAAATCTCTGCCGAAGAAAGTAATCTGCTTATCCAATGAAATACCCATTAATTCCATGAATATTGGGGAAGGAAGTATCGGTTATAAATTTATAATACAGTGGCCATCAATATACCCCTGTAAGACAAACAAAAAACAATTGAGTGAATGTGCCCTTAGTCCCCTTACAATTGTTTTTTCTGTGGATCAATACATTCGTTAGTCCTTCGTAGCATTAGTACACACAGCCATATTAGCCTTTTCTGTACTAAATTTGTGGAAAAGTTGATGAGCTGGTAAACTTTAGATAGTACTATTAGGTTTTCGGATTCCCCCAGTTAAAGCTTTTTCCTTGTAATTAATCAAATTTTTTTTTCGATAAGTGCAGAATTTATTAAGCTCAACCAAGAATGAACCAAAGTTTAGGGATTATTACCCCAATACAACGCCATGACAAAAACAAACAAAACAGCCAACAAACTTGGGCCAAGCAAAAACACAAACTATACAGAAGTAAAAATCCTCTCAGTCAAGCCCCAACTGGAGCAAAGAGCTTTGTTCTTCAATGAGGGCTTCAAATGTCTTCTAGAGCTGAGGAAGTCTCTGATCTCAGTGCAAATACGGTCGGACACTTGCTCTGACCCAGCAAACACGTTTCGGAAGATTCTTGAGTTTCTTTCCCTCCACACACCATACACTGCAGCAGCAAAAGAAACTCTAAGGCCAATACACCGGAGGCCTTTGCCCTTAACATTAAGAGAGAACCACTCCAAGACAGCCTCCATACTGCTAGACATCCTTTGGACCTGGTTTTTTAACATCAAAGCTTTCCAAACAGTCAAAGAAAAGGGGCATTCAAAGAATAGATGATGGTGTGATTCAATGCCAGAGCTACAGAGACAACAACTATCATCAACCAACATACCCCACGATCGCAGCCTATCTCTAGTATTTAGTCTAAATTGGGCAGCTAGCCAAAAAATAAAAGACCAACGAGGCACGTGATTGCTACCCCAAGCTATCTTCCACCAGGGCACAACAGGGAACCTTTGTCTAATGGCATTCCAGGCAGAAGCAGCAGTATAAATTCCACTAGGATGAGCCATCCATCTAACAGAATCTGCCATGTGAGGCATAGGAATCAAATCAGGAGGGGACTCAGCAAGTATAGATTGTATTGGGAAAGGCAGTTTTGGCTTATATCTGTAGTGTGTGCGCGTGTGTGGAAGTTCATTTCAGTGAACATTTTAGTGAAAGTTCCGCTTTTAACCGATTGATTTTGTTGTCATGTCAATGCTGAACGGGAATGAAATACATGCTAGTTTGGTTATCATTTGGTAGGCAATGACACTGAAACTAGTTTATCGTTCTTCATAGGAAAGCTATTTGAAGCAGTTCCCAGTTTCACTCCACAATTTTCTTAGAAGAACATAGCAACTCTGAATCGTCACACATTTTTTTTATGTTTACTTTCACCTCACAATGAAAAGAAAAAGGCATTTGGGATAATCCTGAAAAATAGTGAGTCCTTGCTGGACATACATTTTAGTAATCCTGAAAAATCAATGGGAAGAACTCCCACCCGTGTTACTGCCAGTTTTCAGAACAAATGCAAGACTACCTTTGAACATACTTCAGTAAGATGCAATGGTACATCACGGAGTACAAGTTATCGATGAAAGGTTTTCGTAACATTCTTTTTCAGCTTTTATATTTTTATTTAAACTGTTTTTCTCTTGACTAAAGGAGCGAAAGAAAGGAAAGAATTGAAAATGTTGACGTAGACTGGCTTCTTTGGCGTCAGAGGAGACAACTTCATTAACCGGCATTCTGATCAGCCTAATACTGCCCGTACAAGGGTTCCTATGCTGTCGATTTTGTGAGAATTAGCTCTGAAGTAAGATAGTTTCTTTCGAACACATAATGGAACATAGCCGTGCCATCCCACATTATGTACGACACTTGTAAATTCATCCTCAAACAAACTCAAGCATACTAAGTATTTAGATGGGTATATCCTATTGATGCATATCCGTCATTTCTTGCGCTCTTCGGTGGAATTTTCAGACTCACTTATGCAGGAACATGTCTTCATAAGTAGATAAATGAGTAATCTGGCTTATGGTACCTATGCTTTAATAATTGTAGGAGAAAAGGGATTATTGGCATTGGCACCACCTCATCAAGGGATTGATGGAGAGTGGAGCGACCGATCTGGGGTGATTGTCTACAAATGGAATGAGAAGAGTAATAGACCAAACACAGGCAGTACCAACTGGAAAAAGAGATGGAGCTGTTGTGCTGAGTACGGTGAGAATGCCCCTCCATGTCGAAGAGGATGGCATGTCTCGTACGATGATGGCCATACAATGTATTAGCTTCATTTGGATCAGATATATATATATGTATCGCCATATCCTTGAGGTTTTGAAGAGAGGGAGCTGTTCAGGTATTTGTACGGATGGCCCTCACCACCTTCCTGTCGTAGCACTTCATCGATGAAGCAAAGAAAACCCAAGCTGTGTATAGCTGTTCATATTCTCTTGCTTGCATAAATGCTTTAAGAAGTCATCAGTTTCGCGGATCTTCATTCTCCCCGTGAAAATATATAGTTGCATCTTGTAGTAGGGAATAAAAGTTGAACGAGTTATTTTTCTCTGTATAATCAAATTCTAGAGTTATAAAGTTTCTGATTTTGTTTGCTTAATTTGATGCTTGGAAGATTAGTATCAGGGTCTGTTTGGCTGCAGAGCTTGTTCGCATCCTGTATTTCTGTATGCTTTCAAATCCCTAGTTTTGTTTTGCTATTTTTTCATTAGGAATTTAAGATCTATCCTGGTTCTTAAGCGATCCCATCTTTCCCCTAGCATAGGGAAACCAGTTCTAAGCAAAATGCTGCAGATTTATGCTCTTTCCCATCTTTCCCCTAGCATAGGGAAACCAGTTCTAAGCAAAATGCTGCAGATTTATGCTCTTTCTGGTCACCACTGCTTTCTGTAAGTAGAGGTTTTCATATCTGCAATGCGCGATTATAATGTCACGAAAAGAGCACAATAAATCACAAATATCAACAGAATCTCCTCGACACGACACAAGATAACTAAAAACAAATGACACTTTCAGAAAGACCACCTAGTTGTGTTCCCATTGTTCAACCAAAAGCAATGTTATTCTCAAATATAAGCTCAAACAAGAAGATCATTGTATACAAGTACCTCTTATACTACAGCCCTCTCCCCCGCTCTTATCCATCTTACGTTGTACTAAAAAGACCCAACTGTTTTAAAGGACTTATGAAGATGCTTCAGGGTTTCTTGGTCCTTCTTCCACTCCGGCACAGGCGCGTTAACAAAATGTGCGTACAACTTGTTATTCGAGCAAGTCACTGAAATCAAGCTATGTGCGCCAACCCCATCAATCTCGTAAACGTAATAAACTTGCCCCTTCTCGTCCTTGGTCTCCTCCGAGGTCACGCTATCCGCGCTACTAATCAAGTCCAAGAGTCCCACGTCAGACAATGCCAGATTATTAAGTACCACCTCCTTTGGCGCCAGCTGCCGGAACCCGGACAGGAATGTCAGGTACTCTTTTTCTGCCTTCTTTTTCGGGTTATAGAATTCGCTATCGGTCCCATTGGTTCCCTTCTCGACTTTCGATACTAACCGCTCTTTCCACCCGTCGGGCACGTCGTACACGTACTCGGCCGAGTCTTGCTTGCTGGAGTTTCCGCCGTAGCCGCCATAGTTGGCGGCGCTCGCGGCAGTGCCGTAGTATATTTTGTAGGTGGTGGGGGAGTCTGCTAGGGAAGGGAGGGCTGAGGTGGTTAGGATTGCGGCGGCAGCGGCTGCTGCGGTTAGGGCGGTGGTTAAGTTAGTTAAGGGTGGTTTAGAGTGTGGGATGGTGAGGTTTTGGGGTTTGGATGGTGGTGGGATTGGTGATTTGGAAGAGATGGTGGTGGAGGAGGAGGAGGAGGGAGAGAGGAGGGCTGAAGGGGAGAAAATGGTTGCCATATTGGGTGGAGGATAGGTGGGTTTGTGGTTTTGCTTTGTTTATCTCTATTTGGTTGGGAGATTTCCCCTTATCCAATAGAGGAGAAGGAAGGCTGTGTATTTGAGCGCGTGGTTGGTGTTCACCAATCATGTCATGATCTTGAAGCCATGTCATCTTTACATTTTTTTTAGCAAACAAAACATATTCGGAGCAGTTCGGCTAACACTTATTTTGACACACATTTTGACACCTTACATTTCTGAGCCTTATTGTGATGTTCCAAACCGTTAATCTTATTTAGATGAGTAAAATTGGGGGCCCAACACAAAATTAACTCAATCGGATATCGGTAAAGGTTTGATCAAAATAGTTTTGTAAACCCATTTCCTGTCACAGCTTCTGCAAAATTGTTTGGATATCTGATTGAGTTAATTTTTTGTAGGGTTTCGGAACATCACAGTAGGACCTAGAAAAAATTTTGTGACAAAATAAGCGTTAGCGGAACACTCACGAAACATATATTCACAAACCAAACATTGAAAGGGATTTACCGGTGCCGGAATACAACAAAGGACCCAAAACGTCTTAACAAAAATAACAAAATAAAGATCCACCTAAGATTAACAATTGCACTATTGGAGACCACCGACCTGCTCATGAATGTGGCTGGAGGAAGTTGGAGGAATGACATTGGCATTAGAGCTCTCTGTCCCTTCCACCCATCACAGATGCTTTGCCTGGTGCCGCTACCACTGTTGCTAGAGAATTCACAGATCGTCGCCTAGACTGATTGGATCTGAGGATTTATTCGGATAATGAAACCATTATTTTGGAATTGGATGAATATTCGGACCAAGCTATTGTGTGTATCAAATTCCTACTTTATCAATTAAACTCGGAACAAGAAATTCCTCTTTAGTTTTTTTGGACATGGAACAAGATATTCGCACTGGCCGAGTTCAAGGCGCCAAGTTGTTCCTTAACTTACGTATCATAGTTGCAAAATTCAAAAGAAAGGAAAAAGTTAAAAATCGATTCAGAAATATCATTTGGTATGCCGTGTTACTAGCTTATTTGCTTAAATTTTGAATGGAAAAATTAATAAGACAACGTTCCATTCGGAACGCTTGGTTGACTATTGATCCTTTCATCTATAAATGTTATACTATGTTTGGTTAAATTTTTTTATGTATAACCTAAAGTAAATATTAATCAAATATGCGATTCACAAAGAACACTTTTATTTGACCGGATACACGTATTTGCTAAGTAGCTTTGCGGGTTTGTTTAATCCAAAAGTATATTATAAACAATGGGAAAATGATTTTCACAACCCATTTTTATCCTCAAACACTTCATTTTTTTTGTCTTTATTCCCTTGAAAATACCAAATTACCCTTCATAAGAAAAAAAAGTAACTCTTCATGTAAGGGTAATTTGGTAATTTCAAGGTGAATAAAGACAAGAAAAAAAAAAGATTGTTTGAAAATAAAAGGGGTGTGAAAATCATTTTCGTAAAATAATGTCATGAACATGAAAATTTTACCCCTTCGTTTTCAAACAGGTGTCATGAAAATCAACTCCATAGCTATTCCCTCAAATTCCACAACCATCCTCACCCATTCGGAAAATTCCCAAAAATCCATGCCCAGCAATTCCAAAATCCCAATCGTTCAGAGTGGGTATTTTAGTAAATACGACCCCTAAGGCGTTTTGCCCATTAGTTCATTACCTCCCCTTCCCTTTCAACCTGACAGGATACCAACCGCCCCCGCAAAAACCCTACAGAAGGGTCTCCACATATTTTTTTCCTTCGTTCGAATCCATTGAAAGCCATGTCTAAGAGGTAATTCCCAATTTCCTTTCGATATAGTTGATTATTTGATTTTTTTTCTGAATTCTTTCCTTCTGTTGGCTGGGTAAATTTTTGGGATTTTGATTTACAGCCTCTTTTGAGGGTGGAGATGGTGAGAAGGAACGTAGATATGGATTCTATGACTTGTTTGGATTTTTAAGATTGAGAAATTGTGGATTTTGATTGGTCCAGTTTCGTTTTTGACAATCTCACCATCCAAAGGGGATTTTGGGATTTTAATTTGCAAATGTATATGCCTGTTTATACGATATATTTTCGTGCAATATCAAGAACTTTAGGTTTCAGTTAGGTGGATGGTGTGATTTTTTTTTTTTTCAATTGATGTTCCTTGTTTGTTCCCCAAATTGATGATTTTCCTAATTGCTATTTCACTATTTGTTGCATTTGAGGGCTTGGGCTTTTTCATATCAAGATTGGTTTTTTCCAAGGATTGGTGTTATTTTCCTCTCCTATTCATGTTGGGAAAATTGCTTATTGTCAAGCATTGCTTTGGTTGTTATGAAAATGGGGAAAAAAGAAATAACTGTAATATTGGTTGTAGCTTGTGGAAAACATGGTTGTGTAACTTGTGTTTGACAAATCAAGATTAAATTGTGGCATCCCAGCTGTAATCTTTAAGAAGTTGAATGTCAACTGACAACTGCATAAGGTCATAGAGGTCATTCCAAATTTTTGTATTTGGATAGATTTTCCTTCTGCTGGATACTCTGTAGGTAAATCATTGAGACATTTACACCGCCCCAGATAATGGGACATTGGACATGAATTCATCTATTGAGGCATCATACCTTGGTGATGCCTAATGAAATGCCACTGGTTTGTCAAAGGGAAGAGAGGGAACCCATGAAAGTGTTGGATGCATCTGTTGGTAGAGCATAAATGGCCCCATTTTTTAGGTGGTCTGATATGAATTAATGCAAAGCAAATCCGAGTGCTCTATTCAGAAGTAACTTTGTATGGCATAAGTAGTTAAGTGAGAAACTGGATGCTGTTTTGGGTGATGGTGTCGAAAGTCAGTTGATGCTCTTCTTGTTTTCTTTTGCTCAAGTGAGGATATGGGCATGGCGAAATGAACTTTTGTCAACCTTGCGGACAACCAGGCAGAGATGCTCTTCCTCGTGCCGATATTGCACTCACAGAGTGTATTGTCAGGCTTGAATTTGGTCTCCGAATTTCTTTAACAATGTTGGTTTGGTAATGTCTTAGTTAACTTAATTAAGTTGATCCTGGACAGAAATCACATTCTCTCAGTTCCAATCCTGTGTTCTTTGTCAGTCATCTGTCAGAGTGAGAATTAGTTTCTTCTCAGTTTCATGTTTCTCCTTTGTCCAGGGTTCTTTGCAAGTTCTTTGCACATGGAGCATGCTTAAAAGGGGACCACTGTGAGTTCTCACATGATTGGAAGGACCCATCGAATAATGTAAAATTCCTACTGTGGTCCATTACGTATTTGTTTCCTCTTAGTTGGTCCTTATTGAAATACTGTTGCAGGTGTGCACCTTCTACCAAAAAGGAGCTTGCTCGTATGGAAGCAGATGCAGATATGAACATGTTAAAGTATCTACACCACAGTCGTCCGTCGCATCTTCATCAACAACTTCTCACCAATTTTTGGTCTCTGATTCTGCTACTGCATCTGGGGGATTGACTATAGTCCCAGGTGTTACTTCAGATCTTTCACCTTCAAGTATACCTTTCTTCCCCCCTGCAAAACCGGCATGGAGTCAAACATCTCAGCATCAGTATTTGATAGAGTCTGATGATGTTGGCGATTTGAAGGGTCTTGATCCAGCTGATCTTCCACTCTGTTCGTTTGGTGCCGCTGGTGATTGCCCACGTGGGAAAGCATGTCCTCATACGCACGGGGATTTATGCCCCTCCTGTGGGAAACACTGCTTGCATCCTTTCAGAAGCCAGCAGAGAGAACAACATATGATAACCTGTGGGAAGAAGCAAAAGCAGCTGGGCGATTTTAACGGTCTTGATCCAGCTGATCTTCCAATCTGCTCATTTGCTGCCGCTGGTGAATGCCCGCGTGGGGAAGCATGTCCTCATATGCACGGGGATTTATGCCCCTCTTGTGGGAAACACTGCTTGCATCCTTTCAGACGCCAGCAGAGAGAACAACATAAGAAAGCCTGCTGGAAGAAGCAAAAGCAGCTGGAAGAATTACAGCATAGTCAAGAGATTGAATGCAGTGTGTGCCTTGAACGTGTTTTGTCTAAGCCAACTGCGGCCGAACGGAAGTTTGGATTACTCTCTGAGTGTGATCATCCATTCTGCATATCATGCATCAGGAATTGGCGTGGCAGTTCCCCTGCCTCTGGAATGGATGTCAACTCTACATTGAGGGCCTGCCCCATATGTAGAAAGGTTTCATACTTTGTCATTCCCAGTGTCATTTGGTATTCTTCAAAAGAAGAAAAGCAGGACATTGTTGACACCTACAAAGAAAAACTCAGGTATTACTTTTCTGATTCTCCTGAACGGTGTATTTGTTCACCAATTCCTTGAATGAATTTTTCAATGAAGCGAGGATGAAAAGCCTTAATTCATCATTATTTCATTAGGAGAACGCGGGCTTATTTCGTTTGTTAATAAACTTAATTTATGTAATCGATCTGGAAAAATTGGTTGTGTAGGAAACTTTAGAGCATTGTAATTTAGAACTCACTCAAGCATGACATTTTTATTATGATTATGAGCATTTGATTGGTGATTTGATATTTTTCTCCTCATTACTTTTGAGGGGGTCTACAATTATGAGACAGCTGAACAGCTGATGGGTTAAGTGTGGTGTTCTTTTGGGATGGATGTTAAGATGACTTTCTCTTGCAGGTCAATTGATTGCAAGCACTTTGACTTTGGAAATGGGAGTTGTCCATTTGGGTCTAGTTGTTTTTACAAGGTAAGTTATGAAAACAATTGGTTTGATTGTCTCTTTCTCAGGTGTAACCATTTACTTAACAGAATGCGTAAATCCCCGTTCAATAATTATTGTGTCTTCTTGTCAAGCATTCTCCGCACTACCAAATTATTTGGACAGAATATTATGGTGCATTAGTATGTTTGTGGAAATGAGTTCTAGTAACGAAGCTAGATGGTGATATGCTCTCTCAGATGTAACCTTTCGTTAATTTCTCTTTGGATTATTGTTGGATTTCGTGGAGCATTTTTCGATGCTCCAGTTGTTCAGTTTAGCAGTTTTGGTGTTTTCGTATCATGAGCAATCAACTGGACAACTGATACTAGAACTTAAAATCCACAACACTGCATCTTTAAACTTCTAAATTTACCAACACTTCATTGAAACTGAATCTTGATGGTTCTATTACATTGCATTTCAAAGCTAATTCTTACTTGAGATGCGTATAACAAAAATGACAGTGTTGGCCAAATTGTTTTTGCACTTTTTAGCTGATAAGTTATCAGGTTCCAAACTGTGAATCAGCTGGGAAAATCAACAGATTTCGTAGCATTGTAGTAGAAAGGCGGTGGAAATAATTGAGGTAATAAAAAATAAACCTTGCGAGGGTTTCAATAGTTTTGTAGGTCTTTGGCTTCCAGGATAACTCCTCCAATTGTGCTTCATTAAATGTAATAGCTGGTTGATCATTATCTTGATGATATGAATGCATTGGGTGTATCACAACGGGCAAGGTTTGTTGGTTTTCATTAGAAAATGCGCTTCTTATGTCAATGGTACCTTGATGCTTTAGTGCTGAAGTATACAGGTTTTCAATTTGTCTAGTTTATGTGACATGTTTTCCATTTCGTATGTCATGGTACCCAGGTTTATGACTTACGTAGTCGTTTACCTCATTTTCTAAAACCGAAGTGTGAACCTGTTCGTAGGTTGTGTGTTTAGTGCACTGCAAATTCTAGGAAATTGCTAGGTACTTATAAGCCTCATTGCCAGTATAATCCCTGCAGAAATCTGAAGCCTGAATGTTTCTATTTGAAGATTTACTTATGTTGAAATTTCATTGTAACTTCTTTGTTTCTCACAGAATTCTTTTTGAGGTTTTCTTTTAGCATATGTAGCAGATGACAAATTGTTTACAATATATAAACTGATTTCTTCTGCTCTGGAGTTTTTTACCTTTTTAGATGATGTCCTTTGAATGAGAGAGAACCTAATGTGTTTATGTACATGGATTTACATCATTACAGCATGCATATCGTGATGGCAGTTTGGAGGAAGTGGTTTTGCGTCATCTTGGGGCTGAAGATGGACATACAGTGATTGCTAAGAATATTAGGTTTTGCCTTTTGCCTATTATTTTTTCTTCTACTTGATTATAAAAACAAAGATTGTTTTCTTATGGAATTGTGTTCTATCTGTTTTCTGGGTTTCCCCCTTCACTTGTTTGAGTGTATTTTCAGGCTCTCGGATTTCCTCCGTAGTTTGCACATAAGGTGAAGAACTTGTTTAGAGCTGCCAGAGTAAGTTCCAAGTCATTAGTCTGTTTCTCTCTGAAAGTTGCTCTCCTACATAATTTACTTGGCTCATGCACATTGATCCCAACAATGCAATTCATTTTTTGTGCCAATCACCTATTTGCTTATCCAATTATGACTAATCTCTTGACATAAGATTTGGCTTAATGCACGTCTCCAATTTTTGTTGTTGTGTGGTGCATGATTTCTGGTCGTTGATTCCTCCTCTCTATAGCCTTGCTGCTGTAGTGCCTCAATATTGCAGTCCGTCCTTCGTATTCATTTGCCCTTTCATTTGCCCTTTAAGCCTGATAGAAATCAGTAAACATAGCAATCGACTTGTAAGATTCACGTGCGTATGATGTGCCTTCTCTTTGGTGGGTGATTGATTGAAATAACCAATGGCAATGTTTTGAAACCCGGAAACTGGAATGAACCGGAGATGAGACTGGGTTGACGGATCACCGGTTCAACCGCAGGTCAACCGGAGTTGAACTGTGACATCATAATTATGTATTTTAAAAATTATATTTATAATTATGGATATTGGAAGAAAAATTACCCAAGTTGTATAGATTTTAAAATTAAAATATTCAATTGAATAGGCTTTTGTAACCTGTTCGAAATGAAAAAACAAGAAAAAGCGTAAATGTACACTTCTAAAAGTTACTTCTCTACAGAGAATTAGTCCTACATCGTAAGAGTACAGGAAAAGTTAGCCTCAGTGGACTTCATAAACGGGATAAGCCTCTTCTGAAGCATGAAACATTGGCTACCGTGCCCCTCTCTCTCTGTGCCACTTGACACGAGAAATCAGCGTTCTTTTGAATTATGGGCAAACCCGTTCAGTGAAACCTGTCCACCTGTCCAATTCTCCCGTTTCGCTGGGTTTGTACCAGTTTAGGATGGTTCTATCCGGTTTTATGCTCTGCACGGTTTTTATGGGTTGACCAGACCGGAACTATGCCAACCAGTCACACTGGCCGGTCCGGTTGTCATGACATTGCTCTAGGTTTCAATGCATTTTTACATTGCTGCTGCACACTACTGTCTACCTTACTGATGGTTTTTATCATGTGTCTGAAATTGTCATAAGTTAGCTGACTCCTTGCAAGTAGTTTGTCAAGGTTCAGCATCTGTATTAATGAGATGACACTTAACAGTACATGTCTATGCCTACAGGTTACTTGCTAAAAAGAAATTATCCCAGCTTAAGTAGCCAACAATCTTCAATCTTCCGAATGGTGCCCTCCAGTATTTATTCAGGTGTGCTAAATATCTGTTTGGTTTTTGAATTCCGATCTTTATGTTGCCTTAAATCTTTAGTGTTGAAAATACGATCTCATCCACATTTTCACGGTCTTCCGATTCCATCGCCCGTAAGTCTGCTTATATAAGTTCTGCCCTACAATTATCCCCCCTGATATGCACATTGCTGCTCTTTGGTAAGCGTGGTTGGTTATCCATGTTATTCTAGAATCGAGACATTTTGATTGGCGTTATATGGATCTTACTACTACTAATTTATGGAAAAGTTCATTCAAGCAATTTTAGTCAAGCTATGTACGAATCTTTGGTTGTTTTGTATGCTCGGCTGTCCTGAGTTGCGGACATTGTAAGGCAAAGATAACAGCCGCACGCAGAAAAGAAAAAAAACAATCGAAAGACAAGATACAAGATATACGTGGTTCCGACTTAAGCAAATCACTTAATTATACTCCGTGGGGTGCTGGGGGGTTTCACTATGATGAAGAATGAGTAACAACACAATAGGGCTGCCCAATACTTTGCCTTTTATAAGCAATACAAGAGAAGCCCTAAAAAAACCCTAAGGGGGAGTTCTTGAATGAATTATTGAATCTTTTACAAATAGATAAAAGGAAGGGTTGATTTTATCAACCATTTTTGAAACCCATAGTGGTCCACAACTATTTTATCACACTAGATTTTATCTATTGGGAAAACAAGGTGATTTTATCACCCCTCCATAAAACACCACTAAAATGAGATTTCTCATTTTATCTCATAAAATCCATTCAAGAACTCCCCCTAAAAACGCATCAGGTCGCGCGTACGCAGCTTTGCTCGTCCGGACCAGAGACACCTTGGTTCGGACCAGAGATATTGCAGCTTGTTTTTTGCTTCCTCTTGCTTGGTCCAGACCACCATTGGCCTGGTTTGGACCAGAGATGCTGAAACTCCACAAAACGCGTAAAAAATGCCGAATTTTACTTCACACTCAACATTAATAGTTCTCACGATTTTAGCTTTATTTATTTTTGTCTTAGTACTTTTTTTTTTTTTTTTTGGTGCGATGGAAGTTCTCAACACACTAAACACATGGAGAGTTCTGCAGTGCTTCAAGTATAGTTGACAAATCAAAGGGTTAAGCAAGCCCAACCCACAACAGAGCTAACCAAGAATCTGCCTTGTGTTAAGCCGAATCATGTACTACCTAAGCGAAATGGGAGCCTCCGTAGAAACTACCCATTCCTTAGTTTATTCAGCTCCCAAGCGAGCCAAGTGGTCTGCAAATTGATTTGCCTCTAGATATTTATGGGTCAAGTTCGAGCCCGTTCAAGATAGAATAGCTTTATCCTCCTTAAGTATAACACTTTGGGGATGGTTCATATTTGGCCCTTCATTATCAACTTGACAGCCATGAGAGCATCCGTTTCAATTTGAACATTCTTCAATCCCTTCTCCAAGATAATGGTCAGTCCTCTACAGATACCCCTTTTTCTGCCTCCTAGCTGGTGTCACAAGTCATTCTGCCAAAGTATCCTAAGATCCAGTTTCCGTTTGATTCCCTAAAGAGTCCTCCAAATCCTGCTGCTCTGTTAGCGTCATACCAGCACCCATCCGTATTGAGTGTGGTTTCCCCTGCACATGGTAACATTCAGTGTGAGTCTAGGTTGAGTGTAGCCACTGATGAGAGGAGATTTAAAAGCCCTTTAGTTTACTTTCTCTCTCTGTGGGACTAGTTCTTGAGTTGTTCGGTCTTAGAGTCTAGGTTTAGTGCTGTCCATATGCATGCATAGACAATTTCCTCTTTAACAACATACTTAAAAAAAAAATACTCAGTACGAAACGTTCCCTGCCCTGATCGCCCAAACGGGATAAGGCAATTTGCCATTCCCAAACTAAGTGCTCAGGAAGGGCATTAGTAGTGGTGAAAAAATTGTTGGTTCTCTCCCCTCCATATTATGCGTGTACTTTGCGTTTTGCAGGTTTTATTGTTTTGGCCATACTTCATGAGAAAATTTTGGGTATGGAGAGGGTATTGCCACGTGGTGCCTGACACCCCATCCGAGCCGTCCAAACATGTTTTGGACGGCCCAGATTTGTTTCTGGGCTGTCCAAAACATGTTTGGACGGCTCGGAGGGGATGCCGTGCACCACGTGGCAATACCCTCTCCGTACCCAAAATTTTCTCGTACTTCATGTGTCTCTGATTCGATTTGTTGTGTTGTGTGTCATACGCAGAATTCATTGCTGTTGTTGGTCCAATCATCGGAGAGGCTGGGAAACAAATAACTATGTGAATAAATTGCTTCTTATATATATTTAAACAGGATTAAGAGTGTATGCTGGAGAAATTTTGTAACTGTGAATTGAGCAATATAGTACATTATTTTATCTGCTTACCGGCAACATCTATGAATTGTATAATAACCAAACAAAGGGGTGGTTTTTGAGATATAATTGTTTGCATTGAGATTTTGAGAATGAGTTTGTTGATGTTTCGATTTTTATTTTATTTTTTTGTTGTTGATGTTTCGATTTTGGTCTGGATTTTTAAGCGTATATCATATGTATCACATGATGATGTGAATGTTTTTTTAGATTCTGTTCAAAATTGATAAAAATTGTACCTCGAGTCATGTTAAGTATTTAGTTCTGCTAAGGGTGATATTTGAGTTTCAAATACGCAAATTTTATTAGGTGTGGAAATATTTGTTACCAAGCCTTGAAAATTGTAGGCCAGGCTTCTTGTTACAGTTGGTGTGGAAACTTATCAATGATTAATTGATTCTTTTCCTTCTTTTTGTCATATTGGAATAGATGGTTGTTTTAACCTTAGTAGTAGTAAAGTTTGCTTGTTTGGATCATCGATCACGACGAAAATCTAACGCTTTCTTTACTTAATAAATCTCTCATTTCTTGATTATTTACTTACTCTTTGTAAAAAGCTTCACAAGTTCCTGATCCAACTGGTAATTGCTGTTTCATGTGGAGCATAATTGTTGTCTGCTTATGTTTGTTAACTAGCTGTTGGAAGTTTTATTTGATTTTGCATGATCTTTATTGCTGGGAATGTTTGGAATGGGATCAAAATGTGATGGTTGATTGGCAGCAAAACTGAAGCACTTTCGTGCTCGTGCACCGATTAAAAATAGGGATGGCAATCTTGACCGAATCGATGGGTACCCGAACCGTAACCAATTTTTTTCCCCGAACTATAATCGAAATATTCCCCGTGGGTGCGGGTATGGTATGGGATGTGAGATAACCGAACGAGTTCGGTTCGGTTCTGGTTTGAGTTGATAACCGAACCGTTTCCCAAACCGAACTGAACCGGATATGTGTAATTGCAAAATTACCTTTCATATGTAGAAGTTTAGCCGGTGTATAGCTTCAACGCATTGAATTTATAGTTAGATATATATTAGTTTTGCATTTAAAATATCTAGATGCATATCTGCATACATTTTTAAGTGGCGGATCTATAGCATTTCCAATTTAACTAGATTTTCATATTGATTTTCAATCATAATTATTTCGTTTTTATTTTGTTTTTAATTTAACGGGTTGTACTTGAAACAAACCGATCCCCGATTGGTTCAATTATGGTTTCAATTTTCCCTATCCGCTCGGGTTTCGGTTCGGTTCTGGTTACCCATCTAGTTTCGGGTAATGGGTTCGGAACTTCGGATATTGCAATACCCGAACCGAACCGACCCATTGTCATCCCTAATTAAAAACACTGATTGAGAGTATTTTGGGTGCAAATAGAAATCTTTAAATTAATGGGGAAAAAAAACTATAGAAGTAGGAGTATAGAAATAGACATATTTTCTCTGTTTTTCCCCTCGTACTTTAGTAATTATTCAGTCTTGAGGCACCACCAAGTGGTATTAAGCCGTTATCCACCACGCATTTGGGGGGTCCAGTATTAAGTGTATAGACTCAAAACAAAGATATAGTGGATAAACGTGCTAAGTTACCAAGTGACGGTATTCTAAGGTCACCAATTTTTTTGCCATACATTCTACCAATAATTCCGCTTTAGCTACGTAATTTGAATTACGAGCTTTTGTTATTTTTTATAACTGGATGGATGTCTGGGTTTGTGCGCATCCCGATTGAATTTCGATGGGTGTTCCACTAACAAAAAACTGTTTTTCCAAAAATCGAGACAAGTCATTCTCTCACAATACATCACATAAAAAACCGTGAAAAACCAGTTTATTCAAAAAATTAACTTTTAGTGGAACACCCCTAAAGTTAATGATGGTACAAACGTCTGCTATCTCCAAGGGTAAAAATCCGACTCTGCCTTGGTTGTTAATTCAATTCCCCAAAAAAAAAAAAAAAATTCATGAGCAGAACTACGAACACTCGAGGTGTAAATAAACCACACTGGAGTATATAAATCCGTCAAGAAACACATGAACAGAACTACGAACAGATCAGTTCGTATATATATGATATGTAGGGTTATAAACGAACTGATCTGTTCGCGAGCCGTTAGCCGCTCGTGCCTTGGCTCGTTAAGGCTCAGCTTGCTTTAAGGCTCATTTAGTCAACGAGTAGAGCTCAACACTCAAAATCTCAGCTATTTTGTAGTATAAGCTTAGTTTGCTTGAAGAGAATCGTTAAGTAAATTAACTGGGCTCAGCTCGTTTACAACCGAACCAAACCCGAGTTCGAATTTTAAGCTCGTTTAGTAAATAAGTCGAACTTTCCCACTGCTGCATTAGTAATAAAAATTGAGTCATTAATTGGCTGCAAAATTAAAGCACTTAGTGCTTATAAGTTGACAAAATTACAGAGGTATTTCAAAAAGTAGAAAAATAAAATAAAATTACAGAGATTTTTGGTAGAGAAGCTTGTTTATTCATTCTACCACCAATTTTGTGGTATGCTGCGCGGTTCAAATTAAATGTAGTTTGTGCCGGAGAAAATACTGAACCGAACAATTACAAAAATGTTAGGATATAAGAAAAGTTTATTCAAAAGTGTCCAAAAAAAACTTTCGGGAAAACTTTTCATGCACCTACTACTCCTCGACCAATTAAGATATTGTATTTAAATAAACCAAGACAAAACTAGCATATAAAGCCATAAATTAAGTATAAATTTGTGTAATAATAACCATAGGCATAGAATGTAATATAATCTCTCTCTCTCTCTCTCTCTGTAAGAAAACAAAAAGCAACAAATAAAGAATCCCTCACAATCACTTCCACGAATAGATATAATTAATACTCGTATAACAATCTCATACTACTCCATCGCATTTTTACATTGTATATATTCGCGTTAATTGGGGCCGTCTACTGCTTCACGAGAGCGATAAGAGACAGAATCAACGAGGAGAACAGGATCGCTCCAGGGATCGGCAGTGAGTAAGCGGATCCGGTATCTGTTGACGGCGCCGGTGCCGGTGCCATCTCGACGCCTTGTACCGATGCGGTTGTGGCGGAAAAGACCGCGACGACGAAGAGGATAGTTAAAGCCTTGGACAACGAGCTCAATTGTGCCATTACTGCAGATGGAAGAAATATGTTTGTAGAGAGAGAGAGAAAGAGAGAAAGAGAGGTTTTGAGAGAGATTAACAAAAACAAAAGCAAGAGAGGCAGAGGGAGTGATGGATGGTTCAAAATTCAAATGGGAGCCATGAGGTATTTATAGGATCTTTTGATTGGGTCATTGGCGCGTGGGCCCACAAAGAAACGTGGACAGCTGGACATGCAGATGTAAAACGTTAACAAACTTAAAAAGACTTTCTATTAAGGTCGGCTGTGTTGTTTTGCAAGATTTTCACACTTTTAATTTGTACAAGTTTTGCTTTAATTGTACCTTTTTGTTCCTTTTAAGCAAGAGAAAAATTTATTTACGGAGGACGCATAATTTTTTGATTCACAAAAATTCACTCACATCATTTAGTTAGTTAGAAGACTCTTCTACTGAAAAGATTATTCTTACGCGAAAGAGATTGTATGTTTCAAATATTTTCTGTATTTGTTTATTTCATGGAAGAGTCAACCAAGATCATTAAAATTGTAGTAGTGGCAACTTGCTATTGGTTTCCGCAATTCTTTGATTCACGGAGGGTCTGTCAATAAGTTTATCTCCTTAAGTAATAAAGTTGCCTTTTAAATTAACTTCATGAGACTAGTGGAAATCATCCGCTAACAAGAATTTGAACATCGAGCATCCGCACCGTTCATTCCGAGATCCAATCGTCCGGATCAATGCATTCTTTTTCCTCGTTAAAAGCAAATAAAAAAATAAATAAAATTCGAGTGTTTATCAGGGCCATTGGATCTCGGGATGGACGGCACAAATGTGTTCGGTGTGCAAACTCCTTGTTTGAGGACGATCCGCAAATAAGTTATTCTCACTATGCACACCTTCTTATTAAAACAAAATCGCCTTCTAAATTTTTTTGAAATTAGTTGAAGTGCACATAAATTTGCCTTGACATTTGCTTATCAAAACGAAAATTGTAAGATAAATTTTGTAATTCATAATCAAATCCAGTTATAAAGAGACCATTCTTTATTTAGCAAAAGAAGTAGTGTGAAAACGATTTCACATTTTCACTTAGGGACCAATTGCTCTTTAGTTTAGGTGTGGATGTTCGCCATTGTTGTTGAGTCTTTTTATCTACTTTTAAAGACTTTTTTCGATTAATTGTTCATTTCGCAATTATTTAATGTCTTTCATGGTCGGTGATAACTTCGAAGCAGGTCCCACTTTAGGTATACATGGACCTAATAGTAAATTTCCTTCCAAACTCTAGATAAAGATTGGTTAGTTTTCCGTTTGATTTTAGCAACCCACTTGCTAAAAACATGGTTGATTTTATCAAATGAGTTCACCTGATGCTAAAATCATGGTTGATATTAGCTTAAAATCAACCATGATTTTAGCACCTGGTGAACTCATTTGCTAAAATCAACCATGTTTTTAGCAACTGGGTTGCTATAATTTTTTAGAAAACTAGGCAGAAATTTATAAGACCTGAAAAAGACAAAGCAAAACGGAAATTATGAAGGGAAGAGAAAGGGGGAATAGGATCACCTCCATGAAGAGCTGCAATCGAACCGAGCTGTTCGCGAGCAGCTTGCGGCTCAGCTTGTTAAAGCTCATCTCATTTAGTAAGTCAAGCTCGAGTTGTAGGCTCGTTTAGATTCTAGTACTTTATTTTATCTGCTTACCGGCATCATAAATGAATTGTATAATAGCCAAACAAATGGGTGCTTTTTGAGATAATTGTTTGAATTGATATTTCGAGAATGAGTTTGTTGATGTTTCGATTTTTGTCTGATTTCTTAATTGTATATCGTACGTATCACATGACGATGTGAAAATTTCAGATTCCGTTCAAAATTGATAAAAATTGTGCCTCTGAGTCTTGTTAAGTTTTTAGTTCTTCTAGTGAAAATTTCAGATTCCGTTCAAAATTGATAAAAATTGTGCCTCTGAGTCTTGTTAAGTTTTTAGTTCTACTAGCATAGGGTGATATTTGAGTTTCAAATACGCAAATTTTAGTAGGTGTGGAAATATCTGTTACTAACCCTTGGATTTGGTAGGCCAGGCTTTTTGTTACAGTTGGCTTCCTTCTTTTTCTTCATATTGGTATAGATGGTTGTTTTAACCTTAGTAGTAGTAAAGTTTGCATGTTTGGATAATCGATCACGATGAGATGTGTAAGAGAGGTTCTTGGTTTGTCAAATAAATTCAATTAAGAGAGGCAAAAAATAGTCAATGATTAATCGAGAATAGAGAGATTTATGGAGGGGTGAAAGAGAATGCCAAGTACAAAGAGAAAGAAGGTAGCGGTATTCAGTCCACTCCTTAGTTTAATATCCCTATGCACAAGCTCCAGGAAGACTGGGCTCGCGAGTACTCACAAGAACAGTGTTCTTGATTCCAAGACTCAAAAGCACTTTCTCTCTCTAGAATTTCTATGCCTTGGGGATGAATCAATTTCTTGAAATTCGTGAAGGAATTTCCTCATATTTATAGGGATCTACACCAATCATTGGGCAAGTAGATATCCCTCTAATTATAATATGAGGACACGTGCTCTCCGTATACTAGGACCACGTGGGTGACGTCACCTGAGGATGATCTCGCAACATAGTCTGTGTACGCCATTCCATCGTGGTGATCCCTTTTCTTCTTAATCCAACAAGCCACTTATATCTCCCATATTCCCGTTACATACTAGGCATGGTTGCGATCGCGCCAATTCCCCAAACAAGGCTCAAATGACCTTTCTGGCCCTGCCTTATGGTCAGATTTAGTCATGAGCTCGATCCATGAGTGCTAGCAACTTCCTGTCGCGTTAATTCCCTCTTGAGGCATCACAACAAGTGATTTCCTCATAATATGGGGTCCCTTTACGAAGGGCACCCTATTCTTGGGTTAACGTGTCTTAAATTTACTTTCGGGGAGGAGCATCTCTTCGAGCTATGTTTTCTTTTCGATTTGCTGACTTTATTCAGAATCTGACGTGTCCATCGTGGACTTTCCTTCCACGTGGAGGGCTCTGGTAGGCTAGTCAACGATCACCCATGGTCAAATTAATAGCTTTTCCACAAGATGTATCAAGGTAAAATAATGAAAAAATCTAACGCTTTCTTTACTTAAATCTCTCATTTTTTAATTATTTACTTACTTTTTGTAAAAAGCTTCACAAGTTCCTGATCCAACTGGTAATTGCTGTTTCGTGTGGATCATAATTATCTGCTTAATTAGGTTTGTTAACTAGCAGTTGGAAGTTTTATTTGATTTTGCATCTTTATTGTTTGGGAATGTTTGGAATGGGATCAAAGTAGGATGGATGATTGGAAGCAAAACTGAAGCACTTCTTTTTTTTTACAACAGGGTGTCTGGATTTATGCACATCTCGATTGAATTCGGAGTCATGAAGTTAATAACGGGACAAATCTTAAAATGCGGCCCTGCCTTGGTTGTCGCATCTCCAATACTCAGCCAAACCCTTTTGGGTTAATTCAATTCCGAAAGAAAATCATGAAAAGAAATACAGAGATTTTTGGTAGTTAGAGAAGCTTGTTCATTCATTCTACCACTAATTTCGTGGTTTATGCTGCGTGGTTCGAATTAGATGTTATTTGTGCCAGAGAAAATACTGATCCGAACAATTAAGATATTTCACTATGTTCACTTCACATTTTCAAAAAAAATTCCAAAAAGATTCTTTTCTTATCTCTCATCTCTCCAATCATTAATCACATTTATCTCTCTACTCATACCCCTTTCCCCAATCATTAATTTTCATGAGATGGGATTGGGCCTACTATTGCCCAGAGAGTCTCTCTCTCTCAAAATTAGAAGAAACTAGGGTTTTATCCCTCTTTTTTGCCGGCTACTATCCCTTCCGGCCTCCCTATCTCAGATCCACCCCTTCCCTCCCCTTCTCTCACCTTCTCCATCAGTTCTTTGGGGGTGGGGCTGCCGCCTCCGCGCCCCACCCCCACCGGTTTCCCCTTGCGCCGGCTCCCGTTCCTCAACCCCTTGCCATTTTGCCTCCAGCCGGCCTCCTCCACCACCATCCATCGTCACCCTTTTCAGCCTTCTCACTCCGCCACCTCCACCGCTGCCTGGTTCCAAATCTGACTTTGGGTTGATTCACGGGTGTTTTGGTCCCCTCCGATGCAATAAAGTCCTCAGATCCGAAGGCGGTCGGACCAGGGACTTGGCTCTCGTCCCGGAGAAGCAGCTGGTCTGTTAACTCGGTCCAACTCGGTGCATTTGAACCAACTCAGTGGGCGACTCAATGAGTTGAATCGGTTCTACCAATCTCCAAGTTCGGATTTCCTGGTTTTTTTGGTTTAGTTTTTGCTTCGGTTTCGTTTGCCTTTTTGGATTACATATGCACTGCAATGTTTTATGGTTTGAGCCGGGTTTCCCTTTGGGTTCTCTTCTGCTAGCTTTTGATCGGATTCATCATTCCGTCCCGTAGGTGTGCGGGTGTGTCTCATGGTGGCTTTATCAATGCTAGCCTACAATGCCGTGTTTGTTTCATTTGGTAGTGGATTTGGTTTTCATTTCTATCTTTGATGTAATCGGTGCCGGATGGCTTTGTTATAGAATATCTTGACAACTTCAAAAAAAAAAAAAATTCATTAATTTTCATTTCTCTCTCTATCTCTCTCCAATTATTACACATTTCTATAATTATTACTTTTTTCAAAAACCCATCCAAACATTATCTCAAAAATATTTCTCAAAATATTCTTCTCAAAACTCTCAACCAAACAGAGTGTATAGTAAATTTGTGTAATAGTAACCATAGAATGTATATAATCTCTCTGTAAGTAAACAAAAAGCAATAGCAGCAACAAATAAAGAATCGCTCACAATCACTTCCACAAATAGATATAATTAATACTCGTATAACAATCTCATACTACTCCATCGCATGTGTACATTGTATGATATTCGCATTAGTTGGTGCCGTCTACTGCTTCACGAGTGCGATAAGAGACACAATCAACGAGGAGAACAGGATCATCGCTGCAGGGATCGGCAATGAGTAAGCGGATCCGGTGTCTGTTGACGGCGCCGGTGCCGGTGCCATCTCGACGCCTTGTACCGATGCGGTTGTGGCAGAAAAGACGGCGAGGCGACGAAGAAGAGGACAGATAGAGCCTTGGAGAACGAGCTCAATTGCGCCATTATTGCAGATGGAAGAAATCTGTTTGGAGAGACAAGTTTTGAGAGAGAGAGAGAAACAAAACAAAACAAAACAGAAAGCAAGCGAGGCAGAGGAAGTGATGGATGGTTCTAATCTGATGGGAGCCATGAGGTATATATAGGATCTTTTGATTGGGTCATTGGCGCGTAGGCCCACAAAGAAACGTGGACAGCTGGACATGCAGATGTAAAACGTTACCAAACTTAAAAAGTCTTTCTATTAAAGGCCGGCTGTGTTGTTGTGCAAGATTTTCACACTTTTAATTTGTACTACAAGTTTTTTTTTTTTTTCTTTAACAGCAATTTGTACAAGTTTGCTTGAGTTTACCATTTTCTTCCTTTTAAGCAATGAAAAGTTGCCATTTCAACTTCATGGGACCAGTTCAAAAAAACTTCATGGGACTAGTGGACGGTGCACGTTTATTAAAACAAAACCGCCTTCTAAAAAACTTTGAAGCAGATCGAGGACGGATTTAATCATCCTTGTCCTAGATCTCCGAATCAAAAACACGATCGGACGGACGAGGGTGCACAGCACCCCCTGGCCCCCTGGATTTCTCAACCTCCATCCCCGATCCTTTCCCCCGAACGGGGAATCCCTTCCGCCCTCCATCTCTACTCCTAATGGGGTTTGGGGATCCCCGCCCCGATCTGTACAACATATTTGATATCCAAACCGAATAATGAGAAACATGACAATAAATTTTAAATTTTCAACAAAATCCCAACTAGCTAAATAAAGTTATACAGTCATACATTAGATAACCTATATTTGTCACTATGTTTGAGTATCTATACTTTGGTTAAATGGGTAATTACACATTGTTGTACGAGGAACCCCTCCGACCTGTTCCTTGTACTTTTTTTATTTATGTTTTACCTCCAAAATGAAAATTGTAAGATAAATTTTGTAGTAATTCGTATATAATCAAGATATAAAGAGATCATTCTTTATTTAGCAAAAGAAGTAGTGTGAAAACGATTTCACATTTTTACTTGGGGTTCAATCTCTCTCTTTTGTTTAGATGTGGATGTTCGCCATTGTTGTTGAGTCTTTTTTATCTACTTGAAAAGACTTGATTCGATTAAATAAATGATTCATTTTGCAATTATCTAAAAGTCTAAGCTTTTCATTGTCGAAAAGAACTTCGAAGCAGGTCCCACTTCACATATGGGCCTATTATAGAAAATTTCCTTCCAAACTCTAGATGAATAAGAGGAAACATTATTTTCACTGCCGCCGGAAATAAATTATTTCTTTCAAATCAATCATAGCAATCCAGTGTGATTGTATACGTACAATCATGCACACGGACCGTTGTGATTTATTTAGAGGAAACATTTGTTTTCACCATCGGCGGAAATAACTTATTCTCGATGAATATGTGCTGATTGGGTAAGAAATTTATGAAACCAAAAAAGGCAAAAAACAAAACAAAAATTATGAAGGGAAGAGAAATGGAAATTAGGATTAGGATCACGTCCATCCTTCAATCCAAAGTCTTAAATAACGGTTTCGTTATATGTAACAGTAAAGTTTCAGTAGTATTGAGCGTTTGGTAATGAGAATCGGGTGTAGTCGTCGTGAATTTTTTTAAAATTATTTTCTATTGAAAAATGATACGGATTGATACGGAATGAAAACTGGGCAATACACAATCGATACGTAACGGTTGTGAACCGGTCATGAATCGCATACGGACCGATATGTAACGGAAACCGGACAATACGCATGCGATTTTTTCCTCTCACCAATATACCAGGGTGTAACAGTATTAGAGCGACCAAAACCGTTTTGTAACGGGAGGTATATAAAACCATGCTTCAATCCACTAATAAAACTCTCTTTCTTCGGTCTCACACATTTCTTAACCTGACCAGTACTACTTTAGAAAATCTCGCAATGAAAAGTAAAACTGGAAAAAAAAAAAAAAAAATAACATAGTTTCCTTGTGTAAAAATTGCCACACGAACGTAAGAATCTATTGTTTATAATATGTTACTATTAAACTAAATTTTTATGCACAAAGTTTCCGGAGCAGGATCTACTAAATGAACGGTTTCTATCATTACGTTACAAAAATGATTGTGATACAAACTTTGTGGCACAACCAACCACAACCCCACTCACATGGGGTGTGGGTCTCACATGAGCGCCACGTACGGGCCCCACACCCCATGTAAGTCGGGTTGTGGTTGGTTGTGGCACAAAGTTTGTGGACTATCATTATTCATTACGTTATACTTTGCGTGGGAAAAAATTAAAAAGAAATTTTCTATGAATGGTGAGGTTAACACAATCATTTTTTTTTGTCAGAAGGTTAACACAAAATTACACAATTCAAACACGCCGCAACGTCGGTAGGTCGAGTCATGACTCGTTGAGTGTTCGTCGCCGGCACGTTTCTCTTGTAGCCCTCCACATGTCACATAGTGGTTAAACAAAACTAAAACTGTATTAGGACTATGCCTTACCGACGAAGAGTCACCAACCCCCTTTTGACACACGCCACCCGTTTTGCTTCTTCGACTCGACTCGACTCGGCCTCCCCAGTTCCCCAACTCACTATGCATTCTCCCCGACCCATCTGTCCACGCTTTCTATGGGCTCCACACGCCAAAACACACACACATTCTAATATAAATGTGTCCAGATCAACTTACGCACACCTTCACCATGAGACCAACCTCAGATCCAATATCGGAAAGCCCCAATTAAGTGGCTTCGAAGGAAAACGTGTGTTTCAATTTTCAAAATCGGTTGCATTTTTTGACGGCCCGGTTGTGTTGCACGGAGCCCCATTATGCTCTGCATTAAGTGGCTTAGAATGAATAAATAGCACCCGTCACTTGAGATGTTTCAAACTTAAAAAGTTAAAGTGTAACAAATTCCTAAATTTCAAGTCTTGACTATCAGGGCAACGAAATCATTCGGGTTTATACACACAGTCAACTCACATCCCCTGTATATATACACCCTCCTCCACACTGATTAGAGCATTCATTCTTTTGTGAAGTTTCTCTCTCTCTCTCTCTCTAGATCACCATATTTTTCTTTCCCTACCAACCTCTGATTCTTTGCAGTGCAATGGCAAACATGAGGTCATTCAAGGCTTTTGCTGTCCTCTTCGTTGTGGCCATCTTCTCCGCTGCTGCTGCAACAGCGCAGGACTTGGTTCCGGCGCCCGCGCCGGCTAGCGGGTCCGCGTACTCGCTGCCGATCTCTGGAGTCATTGTTTGCACGTCTGTGGCTTTGTCTTTGGTCGCGATTATGAAGCATTAGATGGA
Source organism: Vaccinium myrtillus (assembly GCA_016920895.1). Lineage (NCBI taxonomy): Eukaryota > Viridiplantae > Streptophyta > Magnoliopsida > Ericales > Ericaceae > Vaccinium > Vaccinium myrtillus. The sequence goes on along the minus strand of CM029281.1, from coordinate 7,346,565 downwards.
TCCATTTTAGTGCATTGATTGCCTGGGGACATGCATACAGATACTATACGTACATCCTTCCGTATCCGCTGTGTTCTTTTTTTTTTTTTTTTTTTTGTTGAAAATTTGTCATGGTCGAGTATGTGAGGGATTCCTTTTGTATTGAAATTTGTTTTTAATTCTTGTTTTTGTTCTTTTTTTTTTTGTGATTTTTCTTTGGTAATTACTGTGTTGAGAGTGATTACCCATTTACTTGTTTATGACATACGTGGATTTTCTTGTTAGCATATTAGTGTTGCAACTCGTGCAAATCTCAATCTATTTCTCAGTCTCATGATTTAAAAAAAAAAAACACAAAAAAATAAAATAAAATAAATAACAACACACGCAAAATAAGAGTAGTTGACAAGATGCCAACTATACTTAAACACTTCAAAAAAATTACTCCATAAAACATCCTGATGTCGCCTAAATCGCCGCTGTGGCCGCCAATCCGAGAATATATACACCCTTGGAATTCATCTTGGGAATGATGCTTATTTCAAATATATAATAGAAAAGGAGAAGGGAAAAAAAAATTTAAAAATGAAATTATGGAGAATGTTATTCTTATATCAATACCGTTGGTAATTGGTTATTACTTAGCAGTTTAGCTCTTAAAAATTGTCAAATGAAATACAAGCAAAATCTACTTCTGGAAAGGCCAAATTGTGAACTATGGACCCAAATTGTGAGCCTAACAAATGTAAAAAGTCAATTAGACTAGGTTTTATAGGCTTTGTTTTATTGTGACAAATAAACCAAACCAAACCAAACCGATCCCTATGTCCCAATTAACTGAGATCGGCTTCTGGTTATTTAGTCCCCAATTAACTATGGACCCAAATTGTGAGCCTAAACAAATGTAAAAAGTCAATCTTTTTCTTTTTTTTTTCCATTGAGCTCTATTCTCGTAATCATATAAGGATTCATATCATAAAGATTTAACGGGGGTTTTTACATGGTCCGTCAGCTACCTAACGCATCACCCCTCCTTTATTCTGACTTGGGATCGGCTAGGAAAAAGACAAATCTTTAGCCACGACCCAGACGGGGTTTTTATTGTGACAAATATTGTCTATAACTTGACAAGCCCTTCAATTGTAATGGCATGTGTAAAACCATCACGTAATCAATATTCTCTCACAGCTTATTCTCTTTTAAACATTTCCGCCTTTCCCTTTCCTAGTTTTCCATCTTTTTTTTTTTTTGTGCGTTATGTGTACAAGCAAGCAAATTATTCTAACCGAACCTAATCTGACAACACGACACGTGTCTAAGAGAACCCTGGCTACCACTAAATGGCTTTAGACTATGCGTTGAGCTAAGAACTCGTTGGCGTTTTCCGTCTCTTTAGTTATTGGAACCAGAGCAAAATACTCGCTCAAAACGTTAATTATTTGTGGCTGACACCCAATTACTAAAAATACAACAAAGAGAAAATTACCCGTTCTATTCCAAAAATAGGGCAAGCCAGCCCTATAAAATGGCCACCCTCCACCACCCTCGAACCACCACAAAGGCAAACAAGCAAAGGCGTGATCCGGCGAAATACTCTCTCATTCTTCGAGTTCCGAACCCCCGCCCGATCACGCCACCTCCAACCAAAAACATGGAGATGAAGAAGATTGTTTGCGTCGCCCTTGTGGCTGCTGCCTCCGTGAGCGCCGTCTTGGCTCAAGAAGCACCGGCTCCCGCACCAAGTGCCGCCAGCGCCGCCTTGCCGGCCGTCGGTTCTTTGGTCGGAGCCTCCCTCTTGTCCTTCTTTGCCTATTACATGCACTAAGCTTGTAAATGAAATGAAGAAAGAAAGGGTTCGAAAAGAAGGGATTTAGGATGTAACAGTTCTCTTTTCTTGTTTTGAGGATCTATTCTCTTTCTTGTTTATGGGCATGTAATCAAGGACCAATCTTTCGAATCAATAAAAGAGCATTTTTAGCTCCACTTTTATGTACATATTGTGTTCATGGGCTTGATTTCCTTCTTTCTTTCTTACCTAGTTTTTTTTTTACAACTTATTCGCCCCTTATCGTCGTTGCATTCAGGGAAGGAGTCGAGATTCAAGTTAGAGAAAAAAAGATTCAAAGTGAATAAAGGCGAAGGTGACATCTAAAAAAACCGTTTTTTGGATTATTTTTCGTCTTTATTCACAAAACTTTAAGTTTGGCTAATAATTTTATACTTTTTAGATTCATCTCGTCGAGACAAGCCAAGAAATCACAAAAAATTGACCAAAAACTAACAAATGTAATTTTTTTTTGAACAAGGACAAAACCAAAAAAAACAAGAAAACAGTTTTTTCAATTTATCCAAACCAGGCCATAAAGAAGAAATAAGACGGGAGAGTAGACAAAGATGAAAGAGGCTAGGGTAGACACAATTAGATAATTAAATTTATTTATTTTTAAAACCGGGATAGCCGGCGCCACCTGCCCCCTCTTATTTCTAGTTGTTGGGAGAATAGAACTAGATCTTTTCTCCCATAATTATGCACAAAAGTTATTTAGGAGTATTTAATTTCCGAACTGAAAATAAAATATTGAAGGTATGGGACAGAGGAAATATTATACTCCCTCCGTTCTAAATTTTTTATTCACTTTCACTATTCACGACACCTCAAAATATTGTTTATATATAATTTCGAAATGTATAATTATATATATAATCATTATCGATATCGTTTGTTAGTTTTCGATGAATTCTATTAAACAAAATGGTAAAAATTGTTATAGATTAAAAATATATATACGCACTTTAAAAATGGCACGCATGCACGTAAATTGACAAGAAATTCGGGATGGAGGGAGTACTCCGCAAGGCAATTGATTACAGCTAGCTAGGGGGCTAACGGAGATTTGATGAAAAGAAAATAGATTCGTGAAATTTTTTTTTTTTTTGTTCGTTATTTTTTTTTTAACTTTTTTTCCTCCACTTATATATTTCCAACAAATTCAATTTGAACACATCATCTGAGATTCACTCGTCTACGTATGGAAAACAGAATGGACTCCAAAAATTCAAAATACGACATATGGAGTATAATCAGTATATATATACTTCATGTCCGTATATTACCATGGTTGAGTTATGTAAGGTGAAATATTTAGTAGAAATTACTATAAAGCAAGATAAAATTACTCATTTTAATTGAAGATTAAAAAAATTCTACTTCATTACCATAATTTCCCGAATAATTTTTTTGTTTATAGCATAATTATTAAAAGTATTTTTCAACTTCACCAAGACCTATACAAAATTTGGGGTTGCCGATCGACGCCAGCTAGCTCCACCAAATTTTCAATGACAAAGCTTTATGATCTTGTTCAATTAGTTTAACGTACTCCCACCGTCCCAAAATAGTATTCTCATTTCAAAAAACGTGTAAATTTAGGATAAAAAGCTAAGAGTACTTTTACATATGATTTTTCGAGTTTCTTCGCACCAAATTAAAATCTCAATTACTTACTCCTATTTAATTTGGTACGACAAGATTCAAAAATAATTAACAGAAGTACTTAGGTTTTTTTATCAAAAAATTGCAATTTTTTCTCTTAGGGGACTATCATATTTTGAGACTGATGAAATAATATATAGTAAATTAAGCTATGTTTGAGTAATCATGGAGTGCGTGATGGGACTAGTGAATAAATTACTCATAGTGCATCATCTCTTATACGTAGTAGATGCCTTCTTTTGTGAAGTTGGTCTGGAATTTTTATTTGTAATCTGTCCAATTTTGTTCAGATATTGGAATACAAATCCCCTGCTTTGACGGCAGTGGTGGTGCCGAATAGGTGGTACTAATTCATAAGAAAATCAAAAATTAAGAAGGTCTTAGTTTCACTCCATTTACAATGGTCCCTGTATATGAAGAATTTGAGGATTAGTTTTCAGTAATCCCTTGAAAAAAAATTGCGATGAACACTTTTTAAGAGAGGTTCTTGATTGAGTCAATATTCAAGGAGAATAATATGAATGAGTTGGAGAGAAAAGAGTGATCAAAAAAAAAATATATTGGAGAGAAAAGAATAATCAATGGTAGAGATGAAGAGAATGGAGTGATGTAGATGAGAATGGAGTGATGTAGAAGAAGGGTGAAGAATATAGCAGGTGCATAAAGAAAAAGACTTAAGGCAGTGGAGCTCTTAGTCTAATCCATGGAGGTTCCCAAGTGATCTAGAGAATGGGATGATATCACTAGAGATAATGTTTTTCTCTGCAAATTAGTGACTGCTCACTTTCTCTCTCTAGAATGACACACTCTATCAATGAAATCACCTCTGAAAATTGTGAAAGGAATGCCTCATATATATAGTTACTCTAAGCCAATGATTCGGCGATAGGCTCTCCCTGTAATATGAGGACACATGCCTTTTCCATACACCTTGGACTGCACAAGTGACATCACCCACCGCGGGGTTGACCTCGCGGTTACTCGTGTGTGCTACTCCACCCTTGTGCGAAGAAGCTCTTCTGCTTTTGTAGCCACTAAGCCACTAAATCCCCTTCCATTCCCGTTGGGGCATGGTCATAACATGTTCGGTCGTGCCTGTACAACAACCAAGCCTCAGAGGGCCCCTTGGGTCCTGCCTTAGATCGGAGCAAGCGTTTTGCCTAGGCCAAACATCAATAACTAGATTTTTGCATTCTTGCCCATGTCTCTGGGCTGCACTAGTATTGCTCATGGGCTTTTCTCCATGATCGGATGGCCCATAGCTATTATATACTAAGTGCCCTCTTATTGGGCTTTTAGAGCGCGCGCTAGGCTCTTACTGGAGGGTTCTGCGCTAGTAGCAGACGTGCAGGGTGACCCGCGAACACAACTGACCCAGGCGCCTTAGCTACGTGTCATGCTACCAAGGGAGACACTTGTCACTTTATGAGTGACTGGTCAACATTGACTTAGGTCAACATTTTTTTGAACGCTAACCTTCCCTACACACTTCATACTTGGATTTTTAAATCTATGATCAACTGAATTAATTTTTTTGTAGTAGCACCTGCAACAGAAAATTTCAAATATTAGTTGGGAGTATCAATGACCCCCTTTTTGGTGCTTTAACCAAAGGTTAAATGAGATGTCCACTTCTTAGCAGGCATTTGAAGCGAGGAGGTATCTATAAAATTTGACGGTAAAAATCATTATTGTTCTAAATCAAAATATGAAAAATTTATAAAGATACCGTTGAAACTAAATAAAAAATAAAAATAAAAAGGTCAAAACATATGAAAGTTGAAAATATATTAATAAATTTTAAATCTGAAACTCTAATTGAAGAGAGACCTTTGTGAATATTGATGCTAACTTTTAGAATGTCAATTTGTAATGTCACACTTCAAAAAATTTGACATCTCTATTTCTAAAGCATGCTACAAGATTCTCTAACATCCAACTAAATTTGTGGTAACCAAATTATAGTACTCGCCAACATGATATGTCCCGAACAAAATATGCCCAAATTAACCGTTTCTGTTGTAGTTATGAGCCTCACATCGAGCTTATTTATTTGACAATCATACAAAATTCAAAAACTTTTATTTGACGTAAGAGGTAGCATTGCATATTTATTAACCGTTTCTCGTCTTTTTTTTTAAATGCTAACATCCCATCTTTTCGCATACATCAACTGTTTTTTAACACTTTAAGTCATTTTAAGATTCCACTAAGCTAACTTATTTTTAAGCAATTTTTTTCGAATCTCAAGACAGATCATTCTCTTGCAATACATCAATAAAAAAAAAAACCAATAAACCAACTTATTTTCCTTAGCGTATCTAGGTAACCACTCCTAAATGAGCCCAGTAAGAAAAGGGGGAATTTGTCTTTTAGAAGTAGTCTAGGTGCGCGTAGAACGTAATCTGGCATGGCCACATAGTTTTAGAAAAATAAAAACGTGTTCCATGGCTAATTCGTTTAGGACTACTCGTGAGTCGTGAGTGGTGACCGTGCCCCGCTCCCATTAGAGCCCGAATCAAGTGTGACGCGTTAAGGGAAGAAACACAAGCCGCCAAGTTGCCACGTAACATCAGGAAGAGGCAAAGATCAACTGAATGACCCCGTACCGTATGATATGATATGATCTCACGAGTAGGACTTTTTCTCCCGTGATGGCGACGACATTAGTCGATGTGGTGGTGGGACCCGCCAATGGGGGCTTCTTTTGAAGGCCGGCCAGTGGTGGACGCGGAAACAGGCGAAGAAGAAACGAACGAGAGGAGCACGGGGATGATGGAAAAGTGTGGTGGACACATGTGACGGACACGTGTACGCCACGGCCAAGGGGATGACAGTGATTCGTTATAGTAGTGCGTTCCTGGCTTGCTTCGACCTTGTTCGTTTTGAGTTTTAAGACCCGGTTTTTTCAATTATTACTTTTAATTTTAAATATTATTTTCATTTCTCTAATCATTAACCCCTATTTTTAATTATTATCACTATCTATTCCTCTAATCATTACCAAAAACAAAACCCAAAACTCAAACCAAACACAACCTTCATTTTTGGTGGGTTCGCTCGCACGGAGTCTGAATCCTGTAGCGCAAAGCCGAACCATAGTGGCATACGAGCCGTTGATCTCGGTAATCAATGGCTTGGATTTCATCTTGACAATGGACGATTCGGATCATACAAGTGCCGAGATGAAATCAGGACCACTGATTACACAATCAATAACTCAGATGCTTCACTACAACCCTGCAACTTCACATTACAGGATCCCCCATTCCTTGCTCGAACATGGAGTAATTTTCTTGGGTCGATTCTCAGGATCGGACCACAAGAAAGTAATTTCACGTTAATTCCCTAATAAAATGTATCGGAAAAAGGTAAAAATCTACTATATATTCAACTTATTCTTATCTTCGTGAATTTTTTAACTTTTAATACTAAAAAAATTACTTCTTGTCAAGATGAATAAATAATTTTTAAAAATAAAGTAAAAATAAATAAAAAATCTTAAAACATTAAAAAGAAAAACCAAAACAAATAGTTCAAGTATTTTCTTTTCTTTTTTTGACTATCATAAATAGTCCAACCTAATACTACCATCACATTTAAATAGTAAAATATATTTTAGCTGTATTTTATTTCAGCGGTCAGATACGGCGGCTCAAAGCTGTGGGTGACAAATTGCTCTTATCATCTTTACCGGGGGACAGCAGGATGCCTTGCCCGGGTTGCCGCCCCCCACCCCCTAAATTTCCCAAATTGCCATCAAAGACTAAAAAGGCGCCGTACACAATACTACAACTAGAGAACTAGAGATGCAATATAATATTTTTTAAATAGGGTATGGTAATTGGAATTTTCAATCTTCTATGTCATTAATTTATTGCCATTATTGCTTTGCTTACATACTAAACTTTGATTTTTTTAACCATCGATTGGTCTCTTCGATTTTTGATATGGCACATAAAAGACTGTCCACTTTACTTAAAAAATTCGTAACGTCCCGTTTCATTTCACGCTTTCTAATTAAAGTTAATGTTAATGCTTGACTAAATGGTAGACGGAGAATATATTTTGAAGGAAAAAATGAAACAATTCCAATCATTTTCTAACGGGCACGCCATCTAGAAAGTTTAATAAATTTTTTTTTCTCTATATCGATGACTATTTCTTAATTAATTAATCATTCATTTCTCTCCTTAAACCTCACTTGTTTCGTAAAAACTTTAATCTATGCTATTACTTATAGTTGACAAAAGGTTTCTATTATTATCTTCTAGCCACCTCAACCACTTACTTTTATATAATATATGCGCCAAAATACAATTCTTCATATTTTACCATATTCACAAAAATATTATTATAAAAGTAACACAATCTCTTGTTATCAGTAATTGTCTCGATACAACTAATGCATCGCCACGCGGTCTCCTAATATATTCAACACAACACATGAAAAAAACGCGTTTTTCCTTGTTTTGTTACCCGCCTCAACCATGTACTTTTAAATTGTGCGACAAAATACAGTTCTTTATGTTTTATCATATTCGCAGAAATAACATGCATTCTGTATTATCTGCGAGCACGACTTATTATAAAAATGACAACCTCTTGTTATCGAGTAATTAGTCTCGATACAAATTAATGCATTACCACGTGGTCTCCTAATACAGTGTTCAACTCCACAGATGAAAAGGCGAGTTTTTCCTTGTTTTATTGCGGTGCGCTTAATCGTGACCATTAAGCAATTCAGACGTCAATTTCAATGTATAGCCACACAAAAAAAAGAAAAAAAGAATACGAGAAAAGTCACGAGGGCATTTTCGTAAACGCGAAAAGCAAAATGCCTCATACGCGTCTCTACCAGGTCCATATTCCCTCGCCTTTTACCGACCTCTCTCTCTCTCTCCTCTTTCTCTCTCTCTCCTCAATAAAACTCCACCCCCTCCATTCCCTCCACCCCTCAATTATCTCACAACCAAGACCATACCCAATCTCTCTCTCTCTCTCTCTCTCTCTCTCTCTCTCCTCTAAAATTTCATCAATTTATCTTCAAAATTGTCACTATGGCTCAAAGGACCGAGAAGGAGGAGACGGAATTCGAGGTCGTACCGGCCGACTCCACAACGATAATCCTCTGCGTCAACAACTGCGGCGTAATCGCCAACCCTTCCACCAACAACATGTGCCAGAACTGCTTCAACGCCACCACCTCCTCAGCCGTGGCGTCACAGAAGCCTAGATCTATATCCTCGCGCTCGCCGAAACGATCAGCCTCGAGCCAGGCCGAGACCTTCCCAATCCAGACCGCGCGGGATCTGGCCGACGGATCTGAGACGACGCCGGTTGTTGCGGCGGCGAAGAGGGAGGTGAGCCGGTGCTCGGGGTGCCGGAGGAAGGTAGGGCTGACGGGATTCCGGTGTCGTTGCGGGGATCTGTTCTGCTCCGATCATCGGTACTCCGACCGCCACGACTGCAGCTACGATTATAAAGCTGCTGGACGGGAGGCGATCGCGAGGGAGAATCCGGTCGTCAAGGCGGCGAAGATCGTCAGAGTTTGAAGTGAAATTACATGAAGTGAAATTCGAAATGGAATTCAGAGATCCGATGGGTCTCTTTCCTCTGTGTCTCGCAGATGAATCTGCAGCAGATGTAGGAGAAAAACGAAGAAAAGAGAGATTGTTCGAGTCATGTGAAAATTATTTATGATGGAATTTCTCTTTTGTGTGGTGTAATTTTCAATCTTTGTGTCTATAATTTGTCTTTTCTCTCTCTGTTTGTGGTATTTGCTTTTTAATCAAAGTGAATTGTAGCCGACGACGATGATATCTGCTTTTCGTTCATCCTTTTTCTTTTTCTCTTTTGGTTTTTTTCGTGTGCTCTGTTTGGTTGTTGAGAAAATAGTGAAAATAAAAGGGTTTTTCCGATGATTAATTATGGACGTGACGGGGTTTCCGATGGAAATGAATCCAGGGAAGTCAATTGATCAGCTGGTGGTTAGCTGGTTGAATTTTTCTATTGGGGATAGGAAAATTCCAAAAGGCATTTCTGATAGTATTTTTTTAATGGTTATCTATTTTCTGGTATTTTTGGTGATCGTCAGTGAAGAATGAAGAAAGCGACTGGTGAATGGAGCGTGTTCGTTTATTATTATGGAAAGGCGTAGGAATTAGGAGAGAGGAGAGAGACTCGGCCACCAAAAAGTGTTTTGAACAGCCGGATTGGATGTTCAGACCCTGAAACCGACCAAAAAGTGTTTTAAACAGTCGGATTGGATGCTCAAGACCCTGAAACCGACACGTGGTGCCAGTTCGGCACCCAAACTTTTTTTAATTTGGTTAGATTTCTTCTCTTTCAAAATGGGTTAACCTGTTTGGCCAATATTTTAAAACAAGTTGGCTTTTTTTAATGTTTCGAAACTTATCAAGTCTTATTCGCAAACTCCGGATTTAATCAGACTCTCTATAGATGGATGGCGGGGGTGAATCTCTCGAATTAGTCGATGTGCATGTATAAGACTTAAAATTATTTTTTTTTTAAAAAGGAGATTTTTTTTTTTATGTTGGTGTCACATCATTGATGGAGACGGGTTCTAAAGTAGCAGTGGGTCCCGGATCTTGCTAGTGGCGTTCTTCTTGTCGTTAATGTTTTTTCAGCAATAGGAAATGTGGAACTGTACATACGAGTAGTATCTTAGGGTGAGTTTCCGAATGAATTTATCTAGATTTTATCAATCTGATAAAATCAAGCCTTGATTTTATCCATTCGTGCAGAGAGTCGATAAAATCTTAGATTTTTGAATGCAAAATTCTAAGATTTTATCAACTCTCCTCACGAATGGATAAAATCAAAGGCTTGATTTTATCAGATTTTGATAAAATCCATTCGGAAACTCACCCTTACTATTCGAGACATGCCAATGTAAAAAAAACAAATTACCACTAGCTATTTATATGTTGTGTTAATTGTTCAGTTATTTCTTTTCATAAAATTGAGGACTTAACGGAAATGCTAACAGTTGTCATAGTATACTCATTAAGAGTACAAAAAAAAATTAAAAGTACGCTTGTACGTTTAACATACAAACGTACTTTAAGGGCAAAGTGTACTTTTTGTACAAGTGAAATCCACAAAGTGTACTTTTTGTACTCTTAACGGGCATAACCCTAGACCTAAAACTGACTTATGGAAATAACTCTTATTATAAATTACTTATGAAAGTAAAAATTTAAAAATTCGCACAATTTTTACTTAACTTTTCAAATAAGACAAATATTTTGATAAGAGGGGCCGAGTATTGGTTTTTAGAGGACTAAATTACGAGGCAGAGGGAGTCTTAACTCACCCATTAAACTAATCATTTGATGGGAAGGGCCGAGTATTATTTTTATAGTATTTTCAACGACGAAAGAGTACCAAAATTTTGATAATTATACTTTAATATTTTTCTGTTTGTGTTCATCATACGTTTATTTTCAACATTAAAAAATAAATATGAAATATGAAAATGTAGTTATAAAAAAAAAAACAGAGTGCCAAAATCAATTACCGTATCAAAGTTTCTTCATGTATAAGATCCTTCCACATGTAGAAAGAAGTACAAATTACTATGGTACAGAGCACGGGTATGATTACTTTACAAAACCACTTTTGTGGTAAGCTTTTGCAATGATTTTGGTGAGGCCAATGATATGGGCCGCACATTATTAATACTAACTGCCTGAGTTTCTTCATTATAATTTCATTTGCTTTTTTCAAATACCTCTCCCCCAACAACTGAAACCAAATATGGGAGAAACGATCCAGTGCTCCTGCACATGCATCATCACATCCATCTCCAATTTTTTATTTTTCTGTGGAATTGCTAAACGGTAACAACTGAAACCAAATAGGAGAAACGATCCAGTGCTCCTGCACATGCATCATCACATCCATCTCCAATTTTTTTATTTTTCTGTGGAAATGCTGTCGTTCGAGTAATGCTGTGAAATGTGTTGTTAAATGTGTTTTTATCACATCACCAAAAAAGACAGCGCCGTCACCACCAAAAAGGTATAAGATGGTATGTGACGCTCACTCTACACAAACATAAGGTGGGAGCGTACAAAACCGAGTAATGTATGAGGAGTAGGGTATGTCTTTACCATCAAGTCTACCACCTAGTGGTTGGTAAAGCACCATCTACCATCTACATCATCACTTCCATCTAGTTAAAAAAAGTTGGTAAAGCCTATCATAGCTCCACATCAGCAGATGTCTTAAACTTTAGCACAAGTGTACTTTATTGCCGGATTTGGTTAATTGGTCCATAAACTTTTTTTGGGTACTCCAACAAATACTTCAAATTTCAATTACGTATTTAATAGTTGCTTTATCTTTTCTTAGCTCAAGCGGTCGTGGATGGACACTAAGGTGCCATTGTGATGTCTCGGATTCAGGTTGATTAATGGTGGAGCCAGGATTTTCACTTTAGGGGGCCCGATTAAGACTGAAGGTGAATTGAAGTTGGTTAATCATAGAAAGGCCTTTCCAAGAGTAAGATTATCACTCTTGGAGAAAGGCCCAATTCGGTAAAATATTTTCATTATATATTGTCTAAATTTTTGTGGAACAATAATTTATGCTATTATTCTTTTTTTTTTCCTCAATAATTACAACATCCATATGTGTTTATTTTCATCTATGAGTGAAATTAAGAAATTATTTTTACATTTGAATAGATCAAATCGAAATTATTACTATATTTTTACAGAGTTCTACACTAAATATGTAGACAATAATCATGTTTCGTATAATATTACTAGAAAAATTCTCAAACCAGGGGCCCCCAGGCCCCTATATAGCTCCCCCTTCAAAGTTGATTGAAGGACGTTAGTTTGCTGTAATAAGATTATTCTACTAACGTCTGGCATAAAAAGTGTCAAATTTATGAGAGAGAGAGAGAGAGAGAGAGAGAGAGAGAAATTTGAAGAGCGATTCAATGTATATGGACTTATAGTATCTGCTGGAATAATAAGATACTACTGTCTCAACCTTCTCAAAAAAAAAGTTGGTATTTGAAAGTTCTATTAGATGAAGGTTTTTTGGACATACCAGTAGCACCGAATAAATCATCCAAAAAGGGATGGATACACCAACAGACAGGCAAACAAAATCATGAATGAGACACACTTTGATGAATGCCCACATTTTGAGGGAAAGAAGGAACACACCTATTTTATATTACTATAGTTCTAAAAATATATATACCCCAACTGCCCATTGTGGATGAGGATTCCTTTCCATTGTGTCTGCTAAATATTCTCCTCCATCACTCTGTGATTAAAAAGAATTCTCTTTTTTCTACTCATGATTAAGGCAACCCAAAAAAAAAAAAAAGGAGATTAGAAATTAAATTCTATCATGAAGTAGTTGTACAATATTTGCATAGTTTGGTTTCCAGTTGGGCATTTGAATGGATGGAACCAATTGATTTGAGGATGGAACCATTGATTTATTGTCTTTTTTTTTTTTTCATAACGATATAACGAAAAACTAATTAATTTCACACTATTTGAAAAATTAATTTCAAGTTCACCATTTAAGCCCCATTTAAAAGAGAGAAAATTCTCCTTATGGACTGACCGAAATAAGTTAACAACAGCTAAGAGGTTTTAAAACTAAAATCTTAGGAAGAAGCAAACTTTTAAGTTCCGAGCCTTGACTACCAGGCTAAGCCTCCTTTGGTATTTTGCTGGTATGGAAACCTCTTTTGCTACTAATAAACAAATGCAGAAGTAGATAGCTTCTTTGTCCTCTTCACCTTCTTCTTGGATTTTAGCACTTTGTTTCTCAGTGCCCTCGAAACGAATAATAATTTACATTGTGACTCAATGGATCAAGGGCCTCACAACGATCTGTCAACTTTTTCATTTTCTTACCCAAATCCTCGAGAGATTATTCAGTGCCCCAATTGCACCGCCACGTGATACGTGATGATGGAGAAGCTTGACGTGATAAATTTCCCCTAGTCCTCGATTCAAAAACCGTCTTGGTGTCTCTCGTGGCACATGTTCGAGTCATGAAAATAGGTTGTTACAAAAATGTGGCAGGGCTACTTGCACTTGGCCCTTTCCAATGAATCACCCAAGCGGCACTTTAACATCCTCAGAAAACCACAAGCAACACTAATCAGTGCACCTGTTATACTTTAAAATGTGCATTTTTCTAACCACTCAAATAGGGCAACCGGAATAGTCAACATAGTACTATGGATAAGAGGCAAATTCCAGTTCACAAATAGCTTGCGTAATCAAGACCTGCGAAAATCAAATTCATATCCAAGGGGCATCCTAACATCTCTTACCAGTTCAAAGCAGATAAAAGTTCAAACAAAAGCATCATGCTATATGACATCTAGTAATATTCCAGATGCAGATAACGGGCGCAGAAGTAGAAAAACATACAAACTTCCTACAAGATCGATCCAATTTGGGCTATCGTAAGCCAAGTGACAACAACAGAAGAAACTAGTTTTAGGGCAGGTAGGAGAAAAGGTTCCGATATATTTAGGCCCCATCTGGCTGGAGAAAAGGATTAGGAATCTCATCTGTTCCATCGGTTGGTGATACAAGCATCACTGCAGTTCCCCTACAAACCTGCAATATAAAACGACACTTTTAGAAACACTTACAAAATTTGGTGATCTAGCTTCATATAAATGAGGGCCATGTATTTTCAATCCAACCAATCTTAAATGACGTACTTACTAGTTAGATGTTCGGAGAAGCTTATGAATGCTCAACCTTTGAGTCCGTGCATAAGATTTGAAGGACCTAACACTTCACTAATATGAAATGATAAAAAATCCAATTCTCACAAGGTAAAAACATAAAAGATAAGATTTCCCCTCGATGAATAGGTAAAGGAGGACGGGATTAAGAAAATCTGAGTTCGAAAGAATTGGACCCCTGTTGGATTTCGCAAAATAAAACTAGACCATTATGTGGAAAGGAAATTCAAAATTGATGACGACAAATGGGTCCGGCTGTGGTGCCCCAAAGTGGTATGGGGGCACCGGTGCTTCAGTTTTACTTACCACGAACACTGAGTCTATAAACTACAAAAACAGATCACACTTACCATAATCATAGGATTTACTTATCACACTTTATAGCCTATACATGTGGTAAGTAAAGCATGTTTGTGGTAAGTAAAGCCTATGTTCATAGTAAGTACAATTGCGCGGGAAAAGAGCAAAACCACCCTTTTTCTTGGGGTGATTTTCATTAAACGGCTTAGATTCATCTATTTTTTATCTAATGGCTTAGATTTAGTGGGGCACCATAGAAATATTTGATGTTATAGGGAACATACAATTAAGCCAAGCTGCCTGGTCTGATCAGTGGATCCTCTGAATCTGCAGCGAAAGCACTCGTCAAAATTATTCCTCTTCCACATAAGAAGATAATGATTTATGAGACCCGATTTTATTTATATATTCAGATGCGCTAGGACTGTACTGTTTATAGAACCGATGCAAAACAATAAAGAACTTAAAACATAGTACAGCAGTACGAAGAAGATGAAACTTGCTCCAAGTGTGCATCGCACCCGCCACCTCAAAAAACAGGATTATAACCTCATGCTGAAACTACATTTTTAAAAACCTGAGTAACCACTTGCCAAAGGGATCGCATGCCAAGATGGATTCTAATAGTCTTGCTTGAAGGACAAGCTCAAATTGGTGTTATGGTCTATACAAACAACAATTCATCTATAAAAAAAAGAACGGTTCAAATACTTGAAAGAAAACTTCATATACGGCGACCTCCCTAAGATATCAGACTCTCAATTATAATATACAATCATTCAATTCGTGAGGGGACAATAACATTCAATACTCTGGTTAAGTTCTCAAATCATGATTAGTCAAGGGCCCATGTAAACATAAAGTCAACGTTTGACCGCTACAGGATGATACATAAAAGGTGGACCATGAGCCATGAGGTCCATAACTCAATGTCGTCGACTAAATTGTCCTAAGCTCGCATGTACAGGCTGATAAATATCAACGTGTTTGGAAATGAAGCGTTCAAGACATCCACTGGTACAAATTCAGGGGGGGCTAAATAAAAGAATATATAAACTTGTAGAGACCCCATATGTAAATGTGTATCGAGCGATCGATCTATATCTCCCCCATAAACCTGATGAAGCATTTCGATCTCCTATGAGCAAAACTAAGGGCCTAGTTCCTATGGAGGTTCACCTTGGTCTAATTCCAAGACAAAAAGGGAGTCAGTGTGGCATAAAGTGAAGATTGGAAAGAAAAAGAGAATAAGGGTAGCTAAGGCTACACTATGGCTGGAGATTAGTCCCAACTCCCAAGGCCCCTAATGTTGCATTGCACATGGAGATTAATCCCATGGCCCCTAACGTTGCAATGCACAAATGCAGGAAAACAAATAAGAGATCTAAACAGTAAGATCAAATGAATAAATTTCAGCGAAATTAGCAATCATTTTCCCAAGTATTACTGAAAAACTGCTGATTCCTGAAATTGACATTAATTTCTTTCTCCAATAAAAAGAAAGATCAACCAATCATTTCATTTTAAATATAATACACAAAGGACATTACTAGAAATCAAATATGCTAGAATGATTTTGAATAAACACGTGCTCAAGCACACAATAACAAAAAGATAGTTACCTCTTAGGAACTCTACGGCTTCATCCAAGACAAGGTTCAATAACTGATCATATCCTTTCAAGGTCCCTGTCACTGCAACATTAAAAATTGTCTTACAAACCTTCCACATTGAAAAAAGATTAGTTACATGGTCACAGTCAATCGTTTGTTCCAAAAAGATGCGTTTGTTTTCAGCAGAAACCCCGCAAAATGAAAATGAGGTCATGAAAGCAAAGGATCAGGGCCTGCAAAAGTATCCCACGTACGCAACTATAAACAAGTTTCACAAGGACCAGGCCTATAAAGAGGGACAGGTAGATAGCATTCGAAGAAAAGCTAGAGATGTCAAATGCTGTGTGGCCATTGTGCAACTCTATACCACATTTTTAGAGGTTCACAAGATCAAGATGGCATGACAAAGTCCACACGAGTGAAACAATATAACACCGGGACCTCTCTCTCTCTCTCTCTCTCTCTCTCTCTCTCTCTCTCTCTCTCTCTCTCTCTCTCTCTCACACACACACACACACACACACACACACACAGAATTAGAGAAGTCATAAGAAACAACCATGTATTCTACCTTCTCTCTTACCCTTCCTCTGATGAACATGTCATATACATGCAAAACTCAATTTCGGTTATGTCACAGCTTTTTGGTACTTCCTTCCTACATTTGTTTCAATTTTAATACGAAAATTTTGTTGACCACTAACAAAACACAGTTCGTATGAAACTTGTTTCCGATAGAAATGGAAACTTTATTTTATGTAACAAAGCCAATACAGACTCGAGGGTTCCCTAGATTACAGCAGTTCAAGAAATAGAGGTGAAAACTGGCAAATGGTGTCAATCGTTATTTTCGATAGTTGTTTGTGGGAGTCTAACGCGGGAGAAGTGAAAGTAGCATTGCTAGTTAATAGGACTAACACATGATTGGGTCGACGTGGGAGAAGTGAAAGTACTCATGTAGCTGTATTTGCTCTACTTAAAGTAGCTAATCGCTCTTTCCTTTTCATGATTACTTGTTAATTGGCTCTTTGTTTTGAGATAACATCCAAAACAAACTGAGCTTCCAGATAATATAAACATTAAATGGATATAACAAATACGCAAACATGTTACCAGGAAAATATACTTAGAGAGAGACAGAGAGAGTGGTACCATTTTACGGGGTGATCGAGCTTCTTTCAATAGGTTATATTACAGCTCGAAATTATGAAGTTGAAGTGACCAATTGCTGAGCCTGAAAGTGTCAGATTACAGGTTTCAAATCAGTGGAAACTAGAGAATTGGTAACCCGACTGACCATCAACGAGAAAATGCGATTGAATTGGACAACTGATACATCCGAAGATACTGGAAGCACGAAATTACCAGAAAAGCTGAGGCTGTTAGGAGGAATGGCGATGCGAAGACGATGAAAAGAGAAGCGTGCCCTAGCCCACTTCAACACGACGTCGGATGGTAACCCTAGACCAGCGTTTTTCTTCCCCTTTTAATTGGAACTGGAATAGTGTTTAGCAGAAGCTGGTCTTTTCTTCGTTCGACAAAGCAAGTAAGAGCATCAACAACAGCATAGCTAAACCATTAGCTAAGCCATTTTAGCTAATCAAAATGTGAAAATATGCCTCCAACAGATTAGATAAACCATTAGCTAACCTTCCCAAAGCTAGGCATAGTTTTCCAAAAGATTTAAGCAATTCAGTTGCTAAAATCTTGATAATTTTAGTAAATGAATTCAGAAGGTGTTAAAATCATGGTATTTCAAATCACAAAATTAAGTGTTTTCGTGTATTATTTTTTGAATTTTTTTACACCGAATTAAAGTACACGAGGAGTACTTTAAATTGGTGCGAAAAAAATTGAAAAACGATACACGGAACCACTTCATTTTTTGATTTCAAAAAATTGATTTTAACATCTGCTGAATTCATTTGCTAAAATCTTTTGGAAAACTATGCCACCCAAATTCCCCTATAACCACTATTCACACAGGGATTGAATATTTTATTTTTTTTGTTCCTCCTCTCTCTCTCCGTCTATACCTCTTTCTTCGTCTCTACCTCACACAGGGCCGGCCCAAGGGTTTGGAGTGTCCAAGGCCTAATCCAAAATTTGTGCCCTAAGAGTACAACATTTAAATATTTTTTCCAACAATAATCATAATACGAGAAAGCCAAAATAAGATGAAGTTCTACTAATTATTATATATCCTCTGCGAAATGTTTTAAAATGACTCTTAATCAAAAAGAAAAGGTGAGCGAAAGGTGATCGTGCACTGTTTCCCTACTGAATTATCTCTTTTTTTTATCCGCAACACGTGACCTTAAGAGAAAAACTCAGAGGTCTGACCCGCTGAGCTACTACAACATTATATTATCTCTACTCCTATACATGCAAATTGCTCTTCTACGCTATTTGATCTAATTCTCATCTCTCTCATTGATCTCATCTTAACGAATGACACGAAACAACACCTAAAGACATGATGATCAAATAATAGCATTTCCCCAACCTAAGTCAATAAATGCTGCATCATTTGTCACACATCAACAATGCCTCTTTGGAGAGTAGGTCCTTGATTAAATCTTCAGTTTTTTTTCCCCCTTTTGGGGTCTCTGTTTTCTTGATCTTATTTTGTTGTTTTGTTGGACTGAGCAAGAACAAAAGAGAACATAGTCACTCGTCTCCATCAAGAAAAAAAAGAAGTAAAATGGAAAGGAAGATGAGAGGAGGCAGTGCAATAATAATAATAATAGTGAAGTAAGACAGTCATTGAAGAGAGGAAGTTGGGAAGCCTTTTGTTTTGTTTTAGTCCCACATCGAGCAGGAAGGAAAGATGAGAGAGAGAGTGGTATATAAAATGAAAAGCCCACATTATGGCTCTTTTAATTGATTAGGCCTTTTTGAAATTAAACTAGGCCTTTTTAGTTTTCTTTTTGGGCTAGAAAAGAGTTAAAAAAGATTCATACTCAAGCCTATTATCAAAAATTCTTAGAGTGCCCCTATTTTTGGGAGTTTTTTGGATGCCCTAGGCCCAGGCCTCATCGGCCTTGGGCCTGGTCCGGCCCTGACCTCACACACACTCACACTGCACAGGAGCAGCTATGGGGGTTGTGGGTATGGCGACCTTCACAGGAGCTTGTGGGTATGGTGACCTTCACAGGAGCAACTATGTGCCAAATCTCTCTCTCTCTCTCTCTCTCTCTCTCTCTCTCTCTCTCTCTCTCTCTCTCTCTCTCTGTTCACCTTCATTAAGAAGACGATGAGCCCTCCTCCTCTCTTTCGATCGGAGTGGGTGTAGCGACGGCGACGATCGATATATACACCGGTTGTATATATACATTGGTTGTAGTTCTAGCGACGGCGACTTTTCGGAGGGGAATTTGATTTGACTTGATGGGGTCAAGAATCTATAGTTTTTTTGATAATCCCCCCGGCCCTACTAAAATAAGTTCAATTTTCGGATAAAAATTTAAAGTATTTTCAAGCATGATTTTTCTAGTTTTTTCGTACCAAATTAAAGATCTCAATTACTTCTTTAATTTAGTAAGAAAAAATTTAAAAATAATGAACAAAAGTACTTTTTTTTATATCTGAAAACGATATATCTCTTCGTATGGGACTATCAATGGGTCGGAGGGAGTACATTAGACTACTAAAACAAAAGAGATATTCAATATATAAATGTAAAAAGTGGTATGTTGTGTTACTTGGGACAGAGAGAGTAAGAGAGAACAAAAAAGAAAATTATATGATGTGTAACTTTGCTCCGCTTATTCGCATGTGAGAAAGAGTTTGTGAAAAATTGGTGGGACCACGAAATAATGAAAAGAACATGGGAGATTTCAGTGAACTATTTGGGCAAAGTTATAAATATTTCATGTTACTTGGGGCAAGATCTAGAGAAGAAGCAGTATAAATTTGGGGGCAAAATTACCAAAATATTCAAAAATATATGTACATATCTATAGGAAATTTTAATCCAGCGGGTCAGGTGACCCCCTTTGCCTCTATGTAGTTCCGCCCTTGTGAATGAGTATTCATCAATATAATTGGGTGTAGCTACCCCGTCTTAAAAAGTTCTGGGACCACCAAAAAAAGAAAAAGATTAGAGGTGATCAGGAAAAATTATTTGGGCATAGTTATATTTATTTTTCGTTACTTGGGGCAAGATTAGAAATAATTTATAGGGTATGGGGCAAAATTACCAAAATACCCAAAATTATATATACACGGTAGTAGGAAATTTCAATCCAGCGGGGTCGCTTGACCCCGCTTGCCCCTATGTGGGGCCGCCCCTGTTTACTGGGTGTACCGATCTTGATTTCTAGCCATATATACACTGGTTGTATATATATATACTGTATGTATATATTTTAAAAAGGAAAAAATATTATTTTAATAAGAGATAAGGTATATGCACTATACACTAGGTTAAAAATTTACCCAAGCTGCTGGGGATGCTCTAATACTCCGTAGTCCGTAGTATTTTACATGTAAGATTAGTATCTACACCGTATCGTGAGGCCATGTGGGGCCCACCTCGGGTCCGTTATTTGATTTGTTCATTTTGATTGTCTCATGGAGTATATAATCTACATAAAATTTACTTGATCGGTGACCATTTAACTTATAACTTTTTAAAAAAAGATCACCTACAATAGTTTATTTGAGTGTTCCGTTTCCAATAAAAGTGCGGTATGAAAACATGGTTACCGATCTCTGATCAACATGAATTTTTACATGAACTCTTTAAACGACAAGATGAACAAAATAAACAATTCAGAACAAATACTAGAACCCGAGGTGGACCCCATATGGGTTGCGCAACATGCGTGTTGTGCACACAACACAATCCCCAAATCCCTTTGTGGTTGATTTTTTTTATTTATTTTATTCAAATAAACCCGGATATAGTAGTAATTTTTTTCAAGCCCCTCGCATCCAAAATGTTGGTCTGGGAGGGTGGTCCGGGTTTTAAAATAAAACTCTCAGGGAAGAGACTATTCTCGAAAGAGTTTTATTTAAAACTTAGACCGTCTAAAATACTTTTAAACATTCAGGATGCACACTACAACATGCGTTACAGGATCCCCGAATTCGTAGCTTTGGGCAGGACTACAAACAAGGAGAGGTGAGATAAGAGTGAACCAAATTCATCTTTAAAAAATCACGGCATGGTGCACTATACAAAACAGTTGGACACAAACACCTTGTTTGGTTTGTGTCTCAAAACCCACCCTGCACGGTCTCCAATAAAATTTTCTTTATATCTTTATATACTCATTACTCCCAAAAACCTCCCTCAAAATCCAAACCGAACAAAACCATGGTTAACTGGGGCCGCCGGGTTTCATTTTGCAAGTACTTGTACCACTTACGTAGCCCACAGTGTAATTAGATGGGCTTCTTCATTGGGGCGAAAGGCTCCTAACATTGTCGGGCAGCCTTCTTAACTTTTTTGGGCTTATTCTACCAGCCCTACCGCAAAGTTTTGGTGACCACTTTGCCTACCTAGGGCCCTATTAATATTTTATTTTAGACTTTAGTGCTTTACTAGCCTTTTATTTACAGAAATGATAGGTACACAACGGAGAGCCACAACGGAAGGCCACAGCGGCCCCAAAACGACGTTCGTTTGGGGCCCTTCCCATTTATAAAAAAAAAAAAAAACGCGATCAAAATTTGAGAAGATGATGACTTCCAAAGGAGTTGTTCCTGATATGATCACTTACAACTCCATTATCCATGGATTTATAAAACAAGAGAATATGGACAAGGCACTGCATTTGGTTTACAAAATGGAAAATCAAGGACTGTTATTACATACAATGTTATTCTGGATGGTTCAAAACACTGGCTAATGGCTATATTGAAGTTCACGATTCATATATTTCACGCAAGATTTTCTCAAATAATCAGGACAAGTACAAGTCTCTTTGAGGAGTAATATCAAACACTTGGTGTGCTAGGGCTGATTTAGATCTGTCCCAGAAAATAGAGTTAGGGTTTTTTTTTTATTTCAGAAGGAGAGGGTTGAGATAGGAGACTTACACGATGCTGCGACGGCGGATGACGGGCAATGGGGTCCTTGAAGAGAAGCAGACGACGGGCAGTGGTGGTGTTTAGCGGCGGCGTCATACGGCAGAGGTGGTGGTCGAGGCGGCGGTGTACGGCAGTGCTGGTGGTCGAGGAGGCAAAGGCGGCGCCGTTCGCTGGGTTGGAGTCGGTGGTGGTGGTATTGGTCGAGCTTGGATGCCATTCGCCCCCTATCTCTCTCTCTCTCTCTATTACGACTGGAGCGGGGAAGAAAGAGGAGAGGAATTCTGGAAAACATTTATCCTTCTTTTTTTTTTAAATGGGAAGGGCCCCAAAACGACGTCGTTTTGGGGCCGTTGTGGCCTTCCGTTGTGGCTCTCCGTTGTGTACGTATCAGGATTCATTTATTTACAGTATCTGTAAATTTGCAAAGGGTGTTTCTATTTTAGTCTTTAGGTTTGGTTATATAGAATTAACACTAGTCTTTGGTCATTCATAGACCCTTTTCTACTGCAAATTTTCATAGCTCAGCGTTTTCGGATCAATTTATGCACAACTCGACTATGTCTATGCTTTCCTTTGGCTAAAAAAACCATTTTGGTTTTTTTCGTTTGTGCTTATTCAATTTTTTTTTTTGAATTTGTTAGTTTTTCGTCTATTTTTTGTGGTTTTTTGGTTTATTTTTCGTCTTTATTCACAAAACTTTAAGTTTGGTTAATAATTTTATACTTTTGTAGATTTCTCTCGTCGAGACGAACGAAGAAACCACAATAAATCGACCGAAAACTAACAAATGTAAAAAAAAATTGAATAAGGACAACAAAAAAACATTTTGATTTTTTCACCCAAAGGAGGCCATATATGTCTGGATGAGTTTAAGCACGACTCAATTACTCTCTGGGGGAAGAAACAAATTGGGCTCACACTAGTAAAGGAACCGTCAATAGGCTATCGTGAACCAGTACAATGGGGCCCACTAGAATTCGCTTATTGAACACTTCAGTAGCAAGTGATCACATGGGAACATGCATTTGCCGGGAAAAATACTTTTGACCTCTATCTCTCTCTAGCTGTCTTCATTTATTTCTTTGCCAAACTTTGCGTGTCCGTATTTAAGGCGCAGAATAACGGGGCTGCTTCATTTATCCGTGTTCAAAAAGTTTAGCTCATTTAATTGGTTCTAGTATTAAAATTTTCTATTTTCAAACTAACATGCAATTTGGGGAGCGGGGACCTATAGTGTCTCAAAGCGCTACAAGGTTGTAATCTCACAATCTTAGTCGTTTGTTTGACAATCAATGGTCTGAATTATCTTCACGTTATCTTTCCGTAAAAATAAGTATTTACATGTAAAATAATCTGAACTGTTAATTCTTTGAACGGACGGCTGTTGTTGGAAACTACAACTCTGTAGTGTTTTGTGGCACTATAGGGTCTCCAGATCCAGCAATTTCATACTCTAGAATATAATTCGAAGAACAAAGCTACAATACACACCCATTATTTGGGTGTACAATATGCATCTATTGATTGGCCCAATTATGCAACCTCATCGGCAATCGTAACATTTTTTAGTTTTTCGCAACTTTTCAACAATATGATTCGTAACATTTTGGTGTGTCTCGTAACCTTTTATAAAAAAAAAAATTGTAACTTTTACAAATAATTCATAACTTTTACAAGGGTGTGTATGATACACACCCAAACAAAGGGTGTGTACTATAGTCTTTTCCTAATTCGAATAACCTATTGGGTATAGCGTGCTGCTGTGATATCTTAATGGCCTATGTTAATTTCAAATCCGAAAAAAATTCTCTAGATTATTTATTTTGCAGACCTTGACTCGTAGAATAGCCAATTCAACAAATCAAGTTGGTCGAAGAGTGATAACCTAGTAAATGAATCACATTTAACTAATTTGATACGATCGTTGAATTACTGGTGTCTAATTAACTCAAAAATGCTACTTGTACAACCATTTACAATCCCCTCATATATACGTCGGGCCTACACCCATAATTGTGTGTGGGCTCCACATGTATGTGAGGGATTATAAATGGTTGGAGCCGAAATCGTTGTACATGTAGCATGGCTGTAATTAATTTTATCTTTTAACAAAACATTATACCTGTTGATGTCTACAAAGTGAACGATTCAAATATCGCATCTAGACTCAGAATGGGGCCCATTAGAAGGGCCATAAGAAGCTCCGATTTCTAGTTATAAAAAAAAAGTAGTTTTACTGAGAGTCGAAAATGGGCTCATGACATATTAATCTTGCCAAAAACCACCTTGCTGAAAATGACCATCATGCCCTAAAGTTTAGGATATTAATCTTGTTGTAGTCGGCCGAATACTCTGTACTTTCTTCTCCTAAGCAAACTCTCACTTAACTGTCAAAGTGTCTTCCTGGCCACCTTCTTGCCAGGTTTGACACTAATGTCAAGTGTTGCTTGTTGCAGGAGGGTTAAGGGTTCAGGCGCGCAAGTTTACTCAGTGACAAAGAGGTTTAGTTCGACGAGGCTTCTAGATTGACGGTCACCGCACTTGCCAATCTCCAAAAGTTTAGGAGATCGAATGGCAAGATTAATAAAGGTTTTCTTTTTCAGACCCAAAGGTTAACAATCAAGTACTATCAAAAGCTAATTCTGCACTAGAGTAAATTTATTACTCCTATTTCTTGTTGAAATATACTTCAATTTTTTTCATATTACTGTAAATTTCTCGTAACTACCTTTATGTATTTATATACTTTAGCGGAACAAAAACATGATGTGCAAGTTTCAATTTGCAAAAACATTTCAAGCTGCTTGTGTTCAATTTTTAACACCATTTTTTCTGCAGTGTTCCCACTTTTATGGTAATGATAACTTTTGTAAGCATGCATGCAAGCTTCAAATAAAATGCTTATTACCAGCTAAGTCTTTGATTATGTTATTTTTCCAATAATACTTTAGGATTGGGGGCCTGAAGGCGAGCAAGCTCACTACATCCCTGTATGGCAATTATGGTCGTCTATTCGGCAATTAACAGTCCAGATTATTTTACATAAAAGATAAGTGTCTTACAAGTAGGATAAATGCATTTACTCTAGACCATTGATTATTTAACGGACGATTATAATTGTTTTTTACTGAGCCCGAAAAGGAGATTAATTGAGGTGCAAAGAAGCAAGGGCGGAGCCAAGGGGGGTCAAGCGGGGTTACTTGACCCCACTGAGGTGTCAAATTTTAATAGGATATGTATAATATTTTGTAGAATTTTGTATTTTTGCCCCTTGTATATTGTATTTTTGCCCAACTACTTGCCCTCCTTCTTACCACTGACCAATCACACTAAATAATTTTCCTTGTAACTCTCTAATTCTCTTGAACGGTGATACATACACTCTCTGTGAGCCACTCTCAGCCACACCCTCTCTCACATGGGGTGTGGTCCCCACATCTGGGCCCCACACCCCATGTGAGAGAGGGTGTGGCTGGGAGTGGTTCCCATGAGTTGTATGTATCATTTTTCAATTCTCTTCACCACTATTTGCCCTCCTCACCACACTCAATTGCGTCGAGTTGTTGTATACTGTCATAGATATGCAACTCCAAGAGCTAAATAATCACTTTAATGAGGTAAATACTGAATTGTTTCTTTATGTTGCATGTCTAAGTCCATCCAACTGATCATTTGCAAGTTTTGACAAACAAAAGTTAAACCACTTGGCCGAATTTTATCCTAAAGACTTCTCCGGTACTGAGCTTTTGCACTTTTCGGATCAACTTGAGAATCTCATCATTGATATGCGGTCTAGTGTCAAATTTCAAACTTGAAAGGAATTGGTGATGTTTCTTGAGACTCGAAAAGAATAAGGTATCCATTGGTTTTCAGGCTTTGACTTTGACTCTAGTTTTACTTGTTGCGACAGCTACAGTAGAAAGAGTTTTTTCTACCATGATTGTGAATAATCGACTTCGTAACCGAATGGATTATCAATGGTTGCATGATAGCTTGATTGTGTATATTGAGAGAGAGATTTTTAATAGTATCACAAATGAGACTATTATGCTACGATTTCAAAATATGAAAAATCGTCGGGGTAACTTATAAACGCTGTTATAGATTTTAAATCGATACCTGCTTAGCTACTTTTGTCGGCATTCAAGTGTAGCTTTTTGAGGTCGGTTGTGGATGCGGTTATAGGTTGTATATCTAAGCTAATTTTTGTTTAGTATTTTAGTGTATATTTGGGGAGATCAATTGTAAATGAAATTAAATGTTATTAAAATATATCTACTTTAACTCCTTTCTATTTGGCATATTGTTTTTTTTTTTTCCCTATTATTTTGCTTTAAGAATTTGACCCCACTGACATTTAGGGCTCTTTTGGCAAAAAAGGAAAAATCATTATTTTGGTTTTTTCGTTGTCTTTATTAAAAAAAATTTGCATTTGTTAGTTTTGCGTCTTGTCTTCGTGGTTTATGGATTCGTCTCGACGAGACGCATCCAAAGAGTATAAAATTATGGTCGAAACTATTTTTTTTTTCAAATAAAGTCAAAATTAAACTAATAAACTGGTTTATTTTCGGCTTTATTCAAAAAAATATTACTTTTCACCATAATTTTATATTTTTTGGATTCGTCTTGTCTAGACAAATTCATAAACCACAAAAACTTGACGCAAAACTAACAAATGCAAAAAAAATTTAAATAAAGACAACCAAAAAACCAATTGAAATTTTTTTTTTTTTTTTTGCCAAAGGAGCCCTTAGTTCTGGCTCCCTGCAAAGAAGCTGGCCTGCATACCATGTGCATCAAACAAAAAAACGAAAACATGAGAAAGTACTACTAAAGTCGGTTATGCTTTCACTAAATTCGACTCTTTGATTTACTTACACAGATTTTCACGTGCATACCACTTACTTTTAGTGAGGGAATCAATCCGAACCGTTAAAAGTTAGAAACGTACAGCGAGAGCAAACACCGCATTATCCGTAAAGATTCTAAAGAAGATTTTCTCATTAATCATATAGTAAAACATGAGAAAGTTGTTGATGCTTTCACCTAAATTTGATCGATCTCTATCAAATGCTTACGCAGATTTTCACGTGCATGCAATTACTAATAAAACTTAATATATTAAAACAAATCAAATTACACGTAAAACATTAATCAAATTACAATTGCACAACGTTAATCGGATCGTTGTCTTAACAAGTTCGTAACGGCATCCCACAAAGGCAATCATTGCCCACAAACGACGACGCTTCGAGGTGATCGAACGCCGAGCTAGCCGGAATCCGGCCACACAGATGGTTATGGCTCATATCCACGTGCCCGATATAACTCGCCGCCGTTATCGATTTTGGTATCGAACCCTTCAAGTTATTAAACGACAAATCTAACGACGTGAAGTACGATTTCGGACAGAAAACGTCCGGTATGAACCCCTCTAAGTTGTTTCGGCTCAGATTTAGGATACTCAAACCGGTGTTGCTTAACAAACTGGCCGGAATGGAACCGGAGATCTGGTTGCTATCGAGCTTTAGCGTCGAGAGGACCCGCATTTGGCCGAGTTGGGTCGGGATTGAACCGGAGATCTTGTTCATGGAGAGATCAACGTCGGCGAGTCGGTAGATATTGGCGAGTGAACACGGGATTGGCCCGGTGAGTTGGTTCCGACTCAGCAAGGCTCGGCTCATCATCTTGAGCTTTCCTAAATCGGCCGGGATTGAACCGGAGAGTTTGTTGTTGCTCAGATCGAGGTGCATTAGGCTCTGGAGGTTCACGATGGACGGCGGGATTTGGCCAGAGATGAGATTATCTGCGACGTTGAGAACAGTGAGTCGACTCAGCCGGCCGATGTCGGCCGGGAGCTCGCCGGAGATCTGGTTCCCTATCACGTCGAGGATGCGCAGGTTAGGCAGGGAGCTGACGCACGCCGGGATCTTGCCGGTGATTCCCTTCCAGTCGGCGACGACGAGAGTCGTTAGCCGGTCGAGCTGGCAGAGGGAGGGGGAGAGGGAACCGGTCATGAACCCAGTCCGGCCGGCTTTGAGGAAGATCGGGTCTTCAGACTCGCCGCGGAGGGAAATGTCGGCGACTCGCTTGGTGGACTGGTCGCAGCTGACGCCGTACCAGTTTTGGCAGCAGTCGGTGCCGGTCCATGAGTCGAGGATGCCCAAGTAAGGTTCGTTGAGAGCGGCTTTGAAGGATAACAGAGCTGCCCTGTCCGACGGCGGGCAGCAGGTCACGGCGGACGTGACGGCGAGTACGATGAGAGGGATGAAAAGGATGCCCATTCTTAAACTCAGTGTACAGTGTGGTATGGTACGACTGTTGTTTTTGCGTTTGAGTGTGCAGTGTGCTTGGGAGGTGACAGTATTTATTGATGGGAGAAGGTGGTAGGCAATGAATAATGGGGAAGTTTTAATACACACCCTCCTCTTTTCTCAATACCCACACCAAAAAATCTCAAGAAAGTGTGAGACTCACACTTTCTTTTATAACCGGATATCCGGATCAGCTTGCGCGCACTTTAACTAATTCGTGAACCCTGGAGGTAACAACTGGGCATAATCTCCAGTGACCCCAAAAGTTTAGGTGTGAGCAAATCCCGAAGTCTCAAGACAATACCGTTTTGTCAACTCCTTAAGGTTGTGTAAGGCTCACATTGGAATCACTTTAATAATTCAAACGGTCTATTCTGTACTATAAAATAATGTGTACATTATTCGCATAAATGATAAAGTCAATCGAATATCGGTAAGTCTTTGATTTGTCTTCAAAACAATGGACAATTAAAAGATTCAATTGTTCCTTTTTTCAATAGAAAATGAGAAACTTATCAATAACTGATCAACTTAAGTTTTTGCAAGTATGATTTATACATTTTTTTTTTTACGAAATAGATGGTTTGGACGATTGAGGTGGGGCCAAGGTGAGCCCCACGCGCCTTCTTAAGTTTTTTTGTGTGTGTGTACTGAGAAAAGAGGAGGTGCAAGTAGAATTTCCCTGAAGAATGGCAGAGTGTTTGGACGAAAATACCCTGTTATCTTGGAGGGTGGTTGGCGATTGTTAATGGATTTATGCAGCTTGCAGGGTAGAGCCATGAAAAGTTACATTGGCTGTGTTTGATTAGATAATTTAGTTTAGTTTTGATGATGTCAACAGATGTAATGAGTGAAGAGAGATAGAGAGAGAAATGAGAAAAATAATGATGTCATCAAAATTAAAACTAAAACTAAACAGAAAACGAACAATGTCATTTAATTTTGTATAGTATAGTAGAAGTCACGTGATGAGGCTGATACTTCAGTGATCATCACTAGCATAAAGCCATGAACAAAATTATCTTTTTCCTTCTTTGGCTTCTTGCAATGTACTATATTTTTGACTTATTATATTATATTCAAAATGTGCTATTTTATAAAATATTTAGGAGATACGTCCAAAATGTATTTTGGAATAAGAATAATGTTTGATATGTATGGACAACACCATCTCCCGTTCCGTCTTTTATGTTAACTAAAATAGAAAAATGAGAAATAAGAAATTGAAAACGAACTCATCTCTCCTTATTTTTTCCTTTTATTCTCTAACAAAAAAAATATCAAGTCCAACCCAAATTTTGTCGAGAAAGTTTGTCAAAAACATATAATCATAAAGGTTGTCAAAAAATTCGAACATGATTTTTTTTTTTTTGTCAATCCTTAGAACCTATTTTAAGGCAAGGGGAGGCTTTGGATCATACCATTGAGCTAGAAGCTCGTTGGTATTTAAACAAGATTTACGTGGGAATTTTTGTCTATTGCTAAATGACATTTTAAATGGAAACAAGATGGGATGAACTTCCGAGCGGAAACAAGGTGCGTACTGATCCAATCCGGGTCGTCCGTTTTCAGCAATTAATGGGTTAGATTTGCTCAGGCCCAAACATATTTTGCACCGTTCATTAAAAACTTGATATACGCCGAGCACGGATGATCTAAATCGGGTCAGCGCACAAACACCCCTGTCCCTTCCCAGCGGCCAAAGCATTGATTGGATTCTTTACTCCACTGGCCGGTTTTCCAGCTAATTAATGGACTTCTTTCTTTTCTCTAATAATGTCGTACCTATGCTCTGGATCATGAGAATATTGAAAGAGATTGCAAAAATGGACAAATCCAAGTGCTTGACCCCACCAAACAACCACAGAAAAACATGGAAGATGGGTCCTCCGAATGATGGTTTAAATCAGTCGGTCAATTACAGCTGATTTTCTTCACAACTTTAATGTAATACTCCAATAAACTGATGGCTATCAGTTATTGAGGCCTTGTTCTATTTGAATTTGTAATTTTTTTTGTCCTTTTATGGTTTTCTGAGATAAGTCATCTCTTTATGTACATTAATTAAAAAGGTTCAAAAAGTTAAATTTATTAATTGTTGAACTTTTTTGGTCTATAATATCGAAAATCAAAATGAGGGAGAGAGAAGTTGAAGTAATATGCATTAATCATTTGGAAATGGGCATAAATGCATTCAAATGATATCCTCATGATCTATTTACTTGACAACTAATGATGATGAAGTGATATCTAATTTTACGGTATATATAATATGCACGCATTGGAGTCGTTTGGATGGGGATATCACCCGCTCATATTTTTCCATCCCTCTTACGAGGGGGGCCCACCCTTATCCCTGGTTTGGCAACTCCATTTTGCCCCCCTGATCATATTTTTTCACCCCATCTTCCCTTCTACCCATGGAGGCTCTTCCCCCTGATAATTTTTGGGCTGCCCTCACCCTCCCCAAAAATTATCAGGGTGTAGAGGGTTGAGTTTTTTACCAATACACCCCTCCTTATCCCCCCCTCCCCCAACTGACTGATTTTCAACAGAAAATGTGGTCGGAAATCTCAGAGTCGCCGGAAGACGCACAACAATGGCCGGAATCGCAACCACCAACTGGATTTTCTCTTTTTTTCGGGCTTCATTTAGAGAGAGAGAGAGAAAGAGAGAGAGGGAGGGAGGGAGGGAGAGAGAGGCCATGGTACTGGAAAACCCAGATCCGACATGTTTTTCCATGGCCGAAAATCACCCACCACGATTTCAAAGAGAAGAAAGAGAGAGAGATGTAGTTTGGTCGGGTCTGGGCACCGCCCCTTTCAATTTCAGAGGAAGAAAGAGGTAGACGAAATGGGGCATTATTCAGTTTGAGAGAGAGAGAAAGTGACCAAGCTTTTCTTTGTTCATTTTTTTTTTTTTTTGCTTTAACTAGTTTTCATTAGGTTTTACAGCAATAATTGGGCTTTTATTGGATTTTTCATTAAAAATATGTTTTTAGAAAATATACTACAAAAATTGAATTTCTGAATTAGATATTTATTATAGCTTAAAATTGCCGAAAATAATTAAATATACTGGATTTTGCATTTATATAATTAATTTAATACATACTTAAGTTTAACACAATACAAGGGCAAAAGAGTCATTTGACAGCTTTTTCCATCATCCACCCTCTCTTATTTTTAAGTCATCCAAACCAAGTCAAAAGTTATCCTCCTGTTTAATCTCTCATCCAAACCATCTACTTTTTTATCCTCCATCCATAAACATCACATCAATGTGGGTCAACCCTCCAAAAATAATACCCCCTCTTATCTTATCCCCCTCTAAAATTTATCTCCCTGAAAATAACACCTCATCCAATCAGGACCATAAAATAGTACTTATCAATTATGCAATCTGGGGGCTGCATGCGGGGTGCTCTACAGGTCCTGCCAAGCACCATTCAAGTCATCCAAACGTATTTTGAACGTCCAAATTTGAGGATGCGTACTCAGGGGCGGAGCCAATGGGGGTCAAGTGAGGTCACTGACCCCACTGAGGTGTCAAATTTTAATAGGATAGGTATAATATTTTTTAGAATTTTATATTTTTGCCCCCTCTATTGGTATTTTTGGCCCAACTACTTGTCATCCTCCTTACCACTGAATGAGGCTATTATGCTATGATTTCAAAATATGAAAAATCGCCGAGGTCACTTGTAAACGCTGTTATATGTTTTTTGGGGGCGATTCTGCTAACACTTATTTTGACACACATTTTGACACCTCACATTTCTAAGTCCCCCTGTGAAGTTCTCAACCGTTGATCTTGTTTAAATGAGTAAAATAGGGGTCTTGCAAAAAATTAGCTCAATTGGATATCGGTAAGGGCTTGATTAAAATAATTTTGTAAACAACATATCCTGTCATAGTTTTTGCAAAACTGTTTAGATCAACCACTTACCCATATTCGATTGAGCTAATTTTTTTGCAAAGCCCCCTATTTTACTCATTTAAACAAGATCAACGGTTCGAAAACATCACAGTGAGACATAGGGGAAAAAAATGTGTCAAAATAAGTGTCAGCGGAACCGCCCCCATGTTTTAAATCGATATTTGTTTAGCTACTTTTTGTTGGCATTCAAGTGTAGCTTGTGGTCAGTTGTGGACGCGGTTATATGTTGTATATCTAAGCTACTTTTTGTTTGTCATTTCAGTGTATCTTTTGGGAGATCAATTGGAAATAAAATTATATGTTATTAATAAATATCTACTTTAACTCCTTTCTATTTAGCATTTTGGTGTTTTTTTTTATTATTCTTCTTTAAGAATTTGACCCCACTGACGTTTAGTTTTGGCTCCTCACCTGTGCGTACTGAAAAGTGTTTTGGGTATTTTACACGATAATGTACCCATCTCAAATCTGAATCGTCGAAACGTTTTTGGCCGGCTCGGATGGTGCTTGGCATGGCTTGCCGAGCACCCCACACAGCAGGCCCCCGGGTTCATCAATTATATCATACTCTGCTTTGTATTGTAAATCTCACATTTTCTTATGAATTTTATATATCCGAGACATGTTTAAATCAAATCGTAAATATTTAATCCAATAACAAATAATAGTATTTGAGTTAGTTTAACCTTGGGAGCACTTACCCTCTTACTTAAAGCACTTACCCTCTTCTTCTTCTTATTAATATTTGAATAATACATGCTTATTTACATAGATATATGATTGTGTATATGCTTAAAGAATCAATTGAATATTCTTTTCAGATTTTTTTGACACGGAAATAAGAAGATTATATTAATGAAAATTCTGTTCCAGAGTTTGAAGGTTGCTACTCATGTAACAAATTTGTAAAGAAAGAAGATGGATTTAAAGGTTGAGTTAAATGAGATTGGTGTTTGCTACTTCTACTGGAAATGCTCTTAGGACGCCTCAATAGGTTACCAGTACTCAATCTACATCTAACGACGAGCCAGTTATGTTTCACTTTTATGATTGACCAAACGTCTCAAAATTCCTTGAGCTACTACCCCTTTTTTATTGATTATATCTTATGTATAATTTGGCAAGTTTATGTCCACTTCGACTAATCACATGCTCTCAAATTAACGACTGGTCAAACCTCCGTTGGTTCCAAATTAAGTTTGGAACATAAACATTTAGCCTTTGTGAGATATGACTTTGCGACCCATTAAGGACCAAGCCAATTTGGTTGCTATCTCATTCCTCTCAGCCAAACCACTAGGGTTGTTCTTGAGCTACTACTGATTGGGGAGTGTGGAGGGTCATGTACTTTACTACTTTTTCCCCTTTTCGTTTGTACGTTTTCCAATTGCAGGTGCTTGGTTATCCTCCCCCAAAAATGAACGGTAATCCTACGGGTACAGACCATTTTGTACATGCTCTCGGGGATCCACTTTTGGGTTCCACACGAGTGATCCGAACTGTTCATTATTTTTAGAACATTTTTCCGAGGGGCTCCACAAAACTTCAGCTCAATCGGACGGTTAAAAGTACTTGAACCAAAATCACGCCGTTTCGTGTGGGACCCAAAAGTGGATCCCCGAGAGCGATTTGTACATTTTCTGTACAAAATGGTCTGTACCCGTAGCAAGATCCAAAAATGAATTCCATGAAAATGTATTTACCTTTCTTTTTTCTTTTTTTTAAATTAATGGTAGAGACAAAAATTAAAAGTATTGGGAGATAAGCTTTTAGACAAAAAGAAAAAATCACATGGAGGGCCATGTGACATGAAGCTCGATGACACTTTTGATATGAACAAAAAGGGTGATGATTGTTGTACAATGGTTTGAACTTTGTGTATGAGGAAACCCGAACATGCATGAAAGCATGGAGAGCGGATCTGTTGTCTCGAAAATTCTGTCCCAACTCGTTGTCCCGTCCATTCGAGTAATCTACGGCTCAGATTCACAGATAGGCATAAATGGCTCAGATTTTTTTGGGTTGAGATGAAAATCCGAGCTATTGATTGCTCGGATAGATGATTCCCTTTCTTTCATTGGAACTGCTCCGAGACTAATCGGTTACTACTAGGTTGGATAGGCTCGCAGGACAATCCTAATGCCCATTTTAGGTTAATATCATAAGGCTTGGATAGAGAAGATAAGGAGTTGAGACAGAGAGTTCGAGGCAACGAATCAACTAACGAAAACATGAACATGGGTCACGGACCCACGGGCTATGTTGTCTCGATTACAACATTCGTCAGTTTTTCTCACGTGAAAGGGACCCTAGACATGGAATATTCATTCAAAAGTGTTTTTGTTTTAATTTTGTTTGCAGAAGTGGTTACTAATCTAATCGGATAAAGGTTATTGGTCGGTGGGCATGAACTGAAATTAGTAACTGCATTTAATTAAGGATATTGTTAATGCCAAAACTATATTTGATTGTGCCAAAACCCAAGTGCATGAAATACTTGTACTCATGTGTAAAGTACAAGTTCTTTATGCACAGTGGCGGACGCAGGATTGTAGCTGCGGGGGGCACTCCATAGAAAATATACAGAAAAATTGAAAATGTACTAAAAATACACTGAAAAAATTGAAAATATGTCGAAAATTGGGGGGAGTGCGGGGGCCGAACACTCCCTCCGCACCCCCCCCCCCAGGTCCGCCCCTGTTTATGCATTAGAGTTTTGGCACAATAAAAAACAGTTTTTGACATTATCACTACCCTTAATTAAATCCGATAACGTATTAAGTTTATTAATTTCCATAAATTAAGTACGTGCATCTTTACATATATGTTGCATATCTACATGGATGTGCCATTTTTTTCGAATTACCAAAAAAAAAATCATACAAAATGACAAGGACATACTCATTTTGAAGCCCTACAAAAGTTTCGAACTTGATACAGGACGGCCCATGTTCGAGGGTGGAGATCGTTGTTGGCCAATAGCTGAACCTGAAAGGCCCCTAATTCTACAACGCATCAAACGTTTTGGGCCCAAAAAACGCGAATGGATGTGGGACATCAGACATGTAAGGGAAGAGTATAGAGGCTTAAATTTAGGCCCAAAAACTTTGAACAAATAAATGTATCAAAACTAATTTGATAATGAAATGGAGGAGATCCTTCTTTTCTTTTTTTTTTTTTTTTTTTTTCCATTATCCAAATTTGAAGTATCAAACTTGATCCTCTCAAATGGTGAAGGAAATAGAGGATGGGTTGTCGTTGCATTTCCTTAAAAAATGGAGAAATTAGGGGTAGGCTGGGATGCCCTGAATAGACTTTAATTCTAATTCACTTTTTTTTTTTTTTTTTGGCTAACATTGCAGACGTTAGTATGGAGTTAGACATATTGAATGGGTATTACGTGGCCGAGCTTACGTGGTGTTCGAATGTTGCATCTGGGTCATCCACAAGTGTATTGGACAACCCAGATCGAAAACCCTCTCTCTCTCTCTCTCTCCCCTTTCTCTCTGCTGTTTCTCTCTCTATAATCCGGACCATCCAAAACTAAAATGGACGACTCAGATCGTGCGCGCAGGTACCACGTGGATCGTGGTACCCGCTCGGTATTGAAAAATTGCACCCAAAACCTAAATGCATCACACTAAACTAATTGACCTTTTCTAGGAAAGAAATAATGAACATATTCTTGTCGGTATTCACATTGCCATCTCTCCGCTTTCCGTTTATAGCAACAAAGGTGATGTGTGGAAATCCTACCCAAAAGGAATCTTATCATACCCATTCTAAGAATCTATTTACAAGATGAAGATGCCACCAAATCTATCCGAACATCCTTTAGGAATCCGTTAAAAGCAAATATTACAAATCTTTTGAAATAGAAAGCTCACCTCTTTTTGATTTTTGGAAAGGAGAAATAGAAAGGTCACTCAGGAAGGTGAAAAATACGTTTAACAACATTGTTATTCTTCTGCCAAAGTTTGTAAAAATATGTACCAGCCAACGCAGAGTGCTATGCAGGTTTTGACCCCACCACCAGATTGGTTGTTTGTTGGGAAAATATTGATCGCACTGAAAATTTTCAACTGATGTGTATATATTGTACCATAGAGATCAGTCATGGAAAGAGAGAACAAAAAAAGGGGGAATTTTACTTTGGGATTATTACCCCTAGGTCTCGAAAACAGATGTCTAATTACCACTAAGGTTAGTCTTTTGTTTTAATTACCAGTAAGGTAAGTCACTATTTTTTGGAGTTTAGGTTTAGGATGCACTTTCCTATTATAGGGTTTTAGTGGTTTAGACACTTTCATAGAGTACCCTAGGATTTTAGGCACTTTTAGGGTGCCCTTTAGGGTACCCTAGAGTTTAGGTTTATGATGCACTTTCCTATTATAAGGTTTTAGTGGTTTAGGCACTTTCATAGAGTACCCTAAGATTTTAGGCACTTTCATAGGGTACCCTAGTCGTAGGGTACCCTAGAGTTTAGGTTTAGCGTGCACTTTCCTATTATAGGGTTTTAGTGGTTTAGACACTTTCATAGAGTACCCTAAGATTTTATGCACTTTCATAGGGTACCTTAGAGTTTAGGTTTAAGGTGCACTTTCCTATTATATGGTTTTAGTGGTTTAGCTCGGAGTTTCGTATGGTATCGGGTAGCGACTTTTGCTTGGAGGTGGGAATTTTTTTTGGAGTTGAGTGATCGTCTTGGCGATGGTAATTATGGGATCCAAGGGTGACCTTATGGTAAATATCTCTTTTACTTTTATACGTAAGCTTCAAGTGTGTGTGTGTGTGTGATACGCGTGAGAGAGAAAGAGAGAGAGAGGAGTAAAATTGGGAGGAGAACCAATGAGAGAGACAAGAGAGGGGTCGGGACTGTAGAAAGAAAAAGTCGGGGCTTCATCCCGTAAAATGACTTACGGAATTTTTGAAGGGAAGTAATTTTCCTTCATTTCCAGGAAACAAATTTCCAGAGGAAAATGTTTTACCCATATTTTGTCAACCAAACACCAGAAAATGAGGAAAATATTTTACAGGAAAATGTTTTACGCCGAAACAAACGGCGCATTAGTAAATGACAACAAATTTTGCAGTTATTTTGTATGTTACATTCTTGGATGCTCGTTTTATATGTTGAACTACCGATTGTGTCGGTCGAAAAAAAAAAGTTACTGATTGTAAGCAACAATTACCATTAGTATTATTATTATTATTTTCTAAACTAATTCACTTTACTTTTTGAACTGATGAATGTAGTTACCAGGGCTGACCCATGCCCAAGGCCCACAAGGCCTGGGTCTAGGGCACTCCAAAAATGGGTTGATTTTTGGGGCACTCCAATATTTTTTACAAATGGACTAGACTAGGACTCTTTTTTAACCCAAATAAAGAAAAAAAACTCATTATTAGTTACAAAATAACCCAAACCATTGTGGTCCAATCTAAAAAAAGGCCCAAAGATAAGTTAAAAAAAAAAGGCCCAACATGGATTTTGTTTGTAAAATCCATGTTGAATGTATCCCGAAATCAAAATCTGTATTGTATCTTAGCAAAGGTTTTTTTTTTTAATTGAAAAATGATTAGTTAATTGAAGGATGATTATGTGATTGATTAATTAAAGGAAAATTAGAATGCTTCAATTTCTCTCAAAATCCGGAAAGAGGAAAAAAAATTCATCTTCATAGTTGTGGGTTTGCTGTTTCTTAATTTGACTTATGGATTTGTCATATGTCGAAGAGTTTTATACTCTTTGAACTTATCTCAATGTATTCCATTTTTTTAGTGTAATAGCTTCATTTTTTGCCAATGAATTCATTTTTTGATGCCATGATAAAAATGACTTGGTAGAAGAGGTGGATTACACAAGTGTAATTGATACTTTTGTTTCTAAAAACGCAACACGAGTAATATTTAAGTGATAATCGTGCGTTATATATATATTTGAAGACTTTGTGTTTTGACTTTTTTGTTACTATATAATTATTAGTAGAACTTTATAGTGTCTTAGCTTTGTCGTATTGTGATTATACTGAAAACAAAATTTAAGTGTTATACTCTTAGAACACATTTTTTAGGCTAGGCCTAGGGCACTCCAAATCCTAGGGCCGGCCCTGATAGTTACGACTTTTAATTTTCAGAAAATAATGGTGCTTAATTGGGAGAATCGTATTCGAATTTCGAAGTTTATCATCAATGACTAGTACTAGCTCATGCTAATAAATGCATGACTATTGGGTTTCGAAAAGATTTTTTTTCAAAAAGATACTCCACTACATAGAGAGAGAGAGAGAGAGAGAGAGAGAGAGAGAGAGAAGAACAGGTTTGGTTTGCCACCTGAGTTCACGTTAAATTTTTAGTCTTCACATTAATGTCAAAATACAACTTTGCTTTCACTAAAAATACCAATTATGTCTCCCTAAATTAGTTGTTTGGTATTTTTTTGTTTTGCAATTTTTGTTAAGTTTTTCATCATAGTTTTTTGGATTAATCATTCTTCTCGATGAGAGAAATAAAAATATATAAAATAAAAAAAATGTGGAGCGAAGTTAAAAAAAGTTTATATATACGAAAAAGATACCTAAAGGTGTCTTCAAGTAAGTGAAAAAAGTTTATTTGAAAAAAGTTTTTTCGCCTTTATTGAACTTTTATTTTCTTTTGGTCATAATTTTTTATTTTTTATATTCCTTTATCGAGACGAATGATTAATTAAAAAAATATATAACGTGAACCTAACAAAAATTTAGAAAAGACAATCTTTTGACTCATTTAATTAGGAGAAATGACTTATCTTCAAGTAAGTGCAAAAAATATACTATTTAGTCCGTTTAAGACATTTTTGTCAGTAGCGTGAACTTTCCCTAAAGTTTGATGATCTAGTAAAATACTATAAAAGATGGAAAATATTTAAAATACGATTTTATTAAGCCCATGACTTATTTTAAGGTTGGAAAAGTGTATTGAAATGTGTGAAAAGTGTCTAGTAAAAAGTGTATTGAAGTGTGTGTTGTTTTTGTTTGTTTATGTATTGAAATATGTGTGTAGGGATATGTGAAAGTGTATACATTATGCAAAAGTGTAAAAGATTAGCACTAAAGATTTTAGTTTGGTTTGTCGATGAGGTTTTTTCTCCTCACTTTAAAGATTAGTTTGGTTTGACTAGGATTCGGCGGGAACGAGTGACAAAGAGATCAATAGTCGTCAAAGAGAAGATTTGAGGGTGTCATGACATAACTTGGGGTCCGCGGCCGCAATAAAGTAGTAATATCTTGTGAATCCCCTAGTTTAGACGTGGATGACCTGCCTTTAACCCGACCGAGGAGGGAATTAGTTGAGTTACGCATAAGCTAGCTCAGACATTCTAACCGTTAAACAAAAAAAAGTATTTTTTTTTTCCTGGACAAAAAAAAATTATAAAGTTGTGAAACAATTACCACACCTGCATTAATTATTAGTATCGGGTTAGACACATCATGTCGTGCAGATGTTCCAATATATCTTCACTTTATTAGATGGTTTACCATTTAAAAACTTCACAAAAGGAAAAATTCCCCTAAAAAACTTACTCAAATTTCCTTTTTCTTATTTCTAGGTTGCTTGAACTTTTAGCCTAAGAAATTTTATCGAAGCAAACGCAAATTCACGTGTCATTGTTTCCGTCCACACAAACAAGTAATCTAATCACCTTTATTGGAATTTTAACGTCAAAGCTTTAAATTTGTCTTGTCATTTTCATTATCCACTCTTCTTGGCTACAATGAAGAAATTAAAATTGGAACGAAACACTTATCATTTCTCTTCCCCACTCGCGCGATTGAGGCTCGTGTTGGAATATACATTTGTTCTGTTAAGTGAATTATTAGGTTTTTTTTTTTTTTTTTTTAACTTTTTACGCTCTATGAAACATGTCATCTAATTAGATTATTAGAGTATGTCTTACATTAACTTCGGCAAATTTTTAGAATGGCAAAGATGATTTTGTTGAAGCCTTCATTGGCTTTCCTTAAAAATATTTCTCCCGGAAGGTCCAAAATAAAGAAAATAAAAAATAAATAAATGGCCCAAATAGACAAACACCCTGTAATCCAATAACTATATATAAATCGGAAAATATATAAATCAGCCCATTTTGGGAAAGCTAATTAAATCAAATGAGAAAGGCCACTGATTTTATCAAATGAAAAGACTTTTTTTTTAAAA
Organism: Vaccinium myrtillus; assembly: GCA_016920895.1. NCBI lineage: Eukaryota > Viridiplantae > Streptophyta > Magnoliopsida > Ericales > Ericaceae > Vaccinium > Vaccinium myrtillus. The sequence goes on along the minus strand of CM029281.1, from coordinate 7,305,927 downwards.
AAAGGGCTTTGAAATTTAATTGTGGATTTGACAACAATCCTCATTTGATAAATCGAAAGTGCGGTGTTAATTGTTGAAACATTTGATAAAAAAGTGTTGATTTTATCAAATCTTGATTTTATCTTTGAAAAATATTTTGAAAAACTCAGCCAAGTAGATTTTTTTGAAAATGCTAAATCAACTAAAGAGTAAAATCTCTAATTTCATTGAAATTCGTGAGAGCGAAAAATTAAAAAGGACTTAAAAGAAGAAGTAAGCGAAAATTGAAAGTAAAAGCAAATGACCAAGAACTATGTGACTTAAAGTGCATTTTCAGAAGGGCACCTCCAAAGTTGACCTAGAACAGCATTTTTCTTGGGGTTGGGGACAGACGACAATTCACAGGACCGACATCTAAAAACCCCTATATAAATCACCACACACAGCTAATTATCAAGATTTGATAAAATTAACTCTTGATTTTATCAAATGAGAAAATGTTTAATAAAATCAACTTTTTGCATTTTTAAATTCATTTCAAAACAAAAATTTTAATCGGAAAATGATAAAAAAATTAATGTTTTTTCCATGTATTTTAACTTTTTTTTTTCTTTTTGGCTTTTTTGACTTTGGAGGCTCTTTGGTGAAATTTTATTAAACATTTGGATTTGAAAAAATCTTTTGAAAACTCAGCCAAGTAGATTTTTTTGGAAAATGCTAAATCAACTAAAGAGTAAAATCTCTAATTTTGAAAGGAAAAATTAAAAAAAAAAAAAAAAAAAAAAAGCGAAAATTGAAAGTAAAAGCAAATGACCAAGAATTATGTGACTTAAAGCTCACCAAAGGGCACCTCCAAAGTCTAGAACAGTCTTGGGGTTGGGGACAGACGACAATTCAAAAAAGCAAAAATGTGCAAAAATGAGAATTTTTGCTTTTAAAATTCATTCCCAAACCAATAATCGGAAAAGGTTATCTTTTAATCTATGTTACTTATGCTAATTATTTATGTTAATCAAGCACAGAGACTTTTATAAGAAATTTAGTACAAGTCAACTGGTTATTATCGAAACAGATAGATGTTTAGTTCCGGGTCAACTGGTTATTATCGAAACAGATAGATGTTTAGAGAGAGAGAGAGAGAGAGAGAGAGCTTTCATAATATAAAGTTTATTTTTTTAGTTGTTTAGAGAGAGAGAGCTTTCATACTATAAAGTTTATTTTTTTTGGCACATACCACTGAGAGTTTCTCTAGTGAATTCTCCGGTTTCAGTGTAAATAGTCTGTCTTTGATCAGACTAAAAAAAGAGTTAGATGTAGCGTGTGTAAATTAGTTCACACCCCTTACCGCTAAACTAAATAAAGGTGATAAAGTAAAAATCATTCAGAGCATGGTTTAAAACACTCACAAGACTGCCCGGGTGGTGTCCACTGTAAATTGTGTGAAATCCACGGCCCTTAATAAGAGGGGGTGTTTGGCTGATGACTTTTTGCATTTTCTGTTTCTTCTTTTTAATTTTTGGGTATTTGGCTGCTAAATGCCGAAACACATTATGCCAAAATACATTTCCAGATTTTGACATTGGACGCAAGAAGGGAAAAAGGAGTTTTGGAAGAGCTTTTTGACTTCTTATATTTGGCTTTTCTCATTTTGTTTAACAAAAGGACATATATAATGCATTATGCTCATGTCTCCCAAATACTCTCTTTTTGGTGTCCTTAAAGTTTGACACTTTTTGGACAGTGTGCCATTTTCAAATGCCTATATCTTTCAATGTAAATGTCAAAAAATATGCAATATGGATCTTATTTGATAGATTTTAATTAGTTCTATTAAACAAAGTTTTCAAAATCACATAAAACGTTATAAATAAAAAGATATAAGCAATCTAAAATGCACGCAATCCCAAAAAGGTCAAAAGTTTAGGGATGAAGGGAGTACTAATCCTATTAATTGCAAAATACATTCTTCACATTTCTTTCAAACAATTTACCATATTCAATATACATTTGACTATAATCTAAAAAGTCAAAAAGCTAAAAAAATTAAAAATGAAAAACTGAAAAATGAAGCTCTAAAACACCCCTAAGTGTATTGGGTCATGTCAGAGCTATGATTATTGGTTAGAAAAGCTCTACAAATGTCCACATTGTCTCCAACAATTTTTTTTTTGTGTGAAACACAATTATTCGATACTGATGGGGCATGTGAAATTTGTTGTATCAATGGTATTTTGCGTGTATTGCAATAGAAAAAGCGATTACAATTACTTTAATGTGCCAAATAATGATGTTAAAAGTTGACCAAAAGTGGTGTCTTAATTTATAGATATCTGCGGCCGCAACCAAACGTAACTGTAGGAATTCGACAGTATGTTAGTATTGGTTTCTATTTCCCCGACGGTTAGGGTATTCAGGTCAACTTACGCGCATCTCGACTAATTTCTTTCTTGATCCTGCCAAAGACGAATGATCCACGCCAGAACTAGTGAGTTATAAGAAATTACTTTCTTGCGACATGACTACAAGAATCTAACCATGTTCAGTTGCGTGTAGAGCAAACTCATTAACTAACCGAAACGCTTGAATGTGGACAATCATTCAAAAACTCTGAATGCACTATCATTTTCAACCTAGCATTAGTTGGGAAGATGAAAGATAATGAGAAGACTCGAAAGATTTTATTCGTAGTCAATGACTCTAATCTCTACATATGCTGCAAAACGCTAGTGTGGTCCATTGATCAGAGTCAACTTTATGTGATTTGGACCCTTTGGTAAATAAAATTATTGGTTGGCTCTTGGGCTGATGTTGAGACCTGTTAATTCTAGGCCGTTTAGTTTCTTGTCAATATATATGGAGTAGATTGAGAGCCAAGCTCAAGCTCAAGCGTGCCAACGGATTCTTATGTATGGTATTCTGTTCGGGAGTACTAACAGATTCTTCTTGTGTATCGTATAGTATCATATTGCCTGATCTGTCAAGGTCTTTATTTTATTCTCTTATAAAAAAGATAAAAGCTCACAAGTTCAAAAAAATATAAGAAGAAATCTTTTAGTTACAACACGATTCCAAAACGGAAAAATTCAACGAATAAGTTTCTTTGGCTTATGTTGGGTTCAAAGCACAGGATGCATGTATTTGTCCTATCACCGTCTTCAACTAAAGTATTTTCTACGGGAAGTGTTGTGAGTTGCCGTTAGGAAGTCGAATACTCACAACACTTCCCGTAGAAACTTATTCATTTCTAAAAAAAGAATTTTTTTTTTAATTTACCACTCAATTTTTGGGTTACTAAAACAACAAATAATTTCTCTAAGAATCACCTGTTTATCGTATCCTCGTTTTTGTAGCAAACCAAGGAAAAAAATTTACTCCAACCATTTCATTTCCCTCTTCATTTTCATTTTCATTTCCTTTTGGTTAATTTTCCACATCGGAATATTGGATTCCAACATAGGAAAGTGGATTTCTTCATAGAGAGATAGAATTGCCAAGGGCTTTCGTGGTCAAAGAAGTATTGGTGACAGAAATTCGAGGAGACGATTGACTTTTGAAGAAAAGTCAAACATTCAAAGTTGACGTATCACTTTGATTAAGTTCATATTTATATATAGTTCAACTTGATGTTGAAATGAAGTTACCTTCACTTTCACAACCAGCTAAACCAAAGCATTGGGGTTACCCATCAAAATAAGAAAGGTAAATCGAGAGGAACCGATGGGGTGTACCGATTATTTATCAACCGACCTCGGAGATTCACTTGTGGTGGGTTTTACATAAACAATTCGAACCGTTCATTCATCTTAAAATGATTTCTCAGGGGACGCCACGAGAAATCAGCTCCATCAAACGTGCGTAAATGGTTGATCCAAAATTCTCCCATTTCATTCAAAACCCCATTTGTACCAATAGCAGCGTGGAAATAAAAATGTTAGGATCACTTCTTGGTTTCTCAAGTACTAACAACTTTTGATAGTAATTCAGTGATGAATAAGACATTATTATGGAAAATCCTATGGGTACAACAGTTTTATGTACACCAAATGTACACCGCTTTTATGGGACCCAATTGGGGTCCCACACAAATAATCAGAACCGCTCAATATTCTTAAAACACTTTTTTAAGGGTCACTTAAAAAAATTAGCTCATTTTAACATCGGTAAGGACTCAATTGATTCTACGCCAAATTTACTGACAGGAAAATGGGAAAATATTCGATCGAGGCCTTACCGATGTTAAAATGAGCTAATTTTTTTACAGTGGCTCTTAAAAAAGTGTTTCAAAAATATTGAGTGGCTCCGATCATTTGTGTGGGACTCCACAACGGTCCCACAAAACCAGTACTTTTGGGTACACAAAAGTATTGTACCCCTAGCAGAACTGCATTATTAATTACTATGAGACCTTGTTCTACTAAGTGGACGATTGTCTTTTCACGCTTTACGAGACATTATTTTTCTCACATGCATCAACTAAAAGAAGTCCAAAAAGCCTGAAAGCTAGCTTAGTGGAACAGGCATAATCACGGAAAAAACTCAAAGTGAGAGTGATTTCATACCCATTTATAAAGTCTTACTTATTAGTTCATTTTGCTTAATTGTTTTTATTCTGAATCTTTGTTTATTTTGGTTTTTGCTTCACACAAAATTAGCAAAGAAAACCAATATGACGGGGTCATGAGTGAAGTTTTCAAAGAAGGCTACCCAACTTTTTTGTGTAACTAATTTCAACAAAACAAAATTATTCCAAAAGAGAGGCTTCTTCATACTACATCACAAATATCTCCATATTCTTTTAATTTACACAATAGGGTTACTTAAGCACCCAGAGAAGAGGAAGAAAGGGTGTACTCCATTCGTTCCAAATTGCTGGTTGCTTTTGGGAATTCTAATTTTTTACGCAGACATGCAATAACTGCATTCAATAAACGCATTAAAATGATTTACTATTAATTTTCAACAATGCACTTATATTTCAACTTTTGAATGAAATTATTGTTGTTGGTAAATGAGTTATTCTGGAAAATTGAATATATTTTGTTTTGATTTTTCAAAGAAGACTAACAATTTGAAACATTTCAAAATATATAATATAAGTGACAAATAATTTGGAATGGAGGGAGTATTATAATACTATTCTTGTAAGGAAGGCGTCAAGGTGAAAAGAAGTCTAAAAATATGGCTGCATCTTCCCAGAAGTCAAAGATGCGTGAATACCGAATAATAAGGTTGCCATTTTGAATAAACAAACAATTAAATCACTAAAAACTATTACTATTCTAAAATATCAGTAACTACTATATGTTAAATTTGGAATCGGGTCACAAAAACCAAACCTTTTATTTCTAAGAAATATTTATTTATGAAACTGTGACAACACATTACGTGTTGATGTAGTGTCATCAATCCATTCATAATTATCTGTGTATATCCGAGATCAATCTTGAGGCCGAGACGACAAACGTTCTGAGTGGTTTGTCAACTCGGTCTTGGGTCTCATCTTGAACACGTGCAAAATATCATTCACCAACGACATATCAACGCGTCATGTGGCCACCTAGGGGCCATTTTATGCCCCAAGGCACACCATGCCTTTAGTTTGTACCTGAGCTTGAAATTATAACCCGAAATATTTATTTATGAAACTATGACAACACATGATGTGTTAATGTAGTGTCATCAATCCATTCATAACTAGCCGTGTATGCCCGAGATCGATCTTGAGGCCGAGATGACAAACGTTTTAAGCGGTCAGTCAACTCGGTCTTGGGTCTTAACTTGAACACGTGGTGCAAAATATCATTCACCAGTGACATATCATTGGGTTCGACTGTTTGTCACCTGCTTGTATCGCTATTTTTTTTAGGATCCTTCTATTGAGAGCCTACTGGGTGACAGTAAGTAAATAAGAAGACAAAAAACACAGACACTTCAATGTACTTTCTATGTTTTTTACTTTTTACATACTCTGCATTTCAATACATTTTTCAAAACCTTAATGACAGCCTAATAGATTGATTTTACTCCCTGCGTTCCCACTACACCAAAAAAGGGCTATAGCGAGGATTTAGTTTCCTCGCAAAAGGAAATGGCAAGGAAAATTTTTCTCGCCAGTGTTCCTTGCTTAAAGTAGTCACAAAAGGTATTTTAGCGAGGGAAAATATGTTTCCTCGCCTATTCTGACCAATTTGGCGAGGAAATTTTTCCTCGCTAAAACTCCTGAAAAAAAAAAATCAATTCCCAACTTTTCGCTTCCGCTGCAACTAGAACCAGCAACATCTTCTTTAACAACAGGCGATCCATCCACCACACCAACTTCCTTTTTAATGCAAATCTCTTCAACTTTTAATATATAAACCTTTTGTAGTTTTTTTCACCTCTCTATTTTTTTAAAAAAATCTTTCTGTCTAATTTTAGTCTCTTTGTAGTGTTTCTCTAAACTTGTTTCTTAATTTTTTTTTATCTGGAACAATTGGCGAAAAAGCTACTCTTTTGTGAGGAAAGATAATTTCGTTGCCAAATGGGTGCCTTTTAGCGAGAAATTATTTATTTCCTCGCCAAATCTTAACTTTTTTGCGATGAAAGATAATTCTGTCGCCAAATCTTAGCTTTTTGACGAGGAAAGATAATTTCCTCGCCAATCTTAGCTTTTGGGCGATGAAAGATAATTTCGTCGCCGAATGAGTGCCTTTTTCCTCGCTAAATCTTACTCCCTCCGTCCCTTTTTAAATGTGTTACTTCGTAAATCCAACTTATTAAAGAAACATCATCATTACATCTTTCACATCAAGTTTTTCCTCTACTTTACACTTTTCACATCAACTTTTTCATCTACCTTCCAAAATTATCCTCCACTTTTATCCATTAACTCTTTACCCACTAACTTTTCAAAAGGGCAAAATGATAATTGTACAAACTTTTACCCATTAACTTTTCAAACTACACACTTATTTAGGGACAACCCAAAATGGAAAGTTAAACACACAAAAAGGGACGGAGGGAGTAGTTTTTTGGCGAGAAAAGATAATTTCGTCGACATAAAGTACCATTTGCCGATGAAATTGATTTCCATGCCATAAAGACCCATTTGGCGAGAAAATTTAAATTTCGTCGCCATAGGTAGTTTTTAATGTAGTGTCCAAAATAAATCCACCAAGAAAAATCATGTCATTTTTCAAATATAAAAGTTAAGTACTTTCGCGTATCATTTTTTAAATTTTTGGAAGTACTTAGTTTTATTTAAAAAATGACGAGTGAGTGAGACACCTAATTTGAAACAGTTCAACGACACTTATTTTGGAACGGAGAGAGTAACATTTCTTTTTTGTAAAATCTGGTATCACTGCTTGAGAATTTGGATAATCATCCTTGATTCCACGTCACTGACATGACGGTTGAGGAACTCAGTTCTCAAATGGCATCCCCCGTAAATAACAGCACGAGAATGGGGTAATCTGAGGAAATTAGCTCAATAAATGGGATATCATAAGCCCACAAATCCACAATTGAATACAGCAAGCACCAGATAAAGCTTCCCTCTTCCTTTCCTACGATTCCACTGAAAATAGCAACAAATTTTACTCTCTCTCCTCTCTCTAGATTTCAGTGCTTCCAACAAAGTAAGGTACTCTAGATTCGATCTTCAACCTCTCAAAAAGCTCGATTGGAACCCTATCAATTAAGGGTATTTTCCACTGATTCTCAATCCAATCACTCTGTTTTCAGCTCAACTGATACAGTTGGAATTCGTCTCTGTTGAATTCTAGCCATGTATGGTACGATGTCGAGAGACACGAATCTCTTGTTTTCCTCGACTCTTAAGCAAACTGATGGAGAACTCGTGAAGAACAGGGAATCAATAAGCACAGATCTGTATCAACAGCAGCAGCAGCAGAACCAAAACGGCTCTGGCTTGATGCGGTACCGTTCAGCTCCGAGCTCGTTCTTTTCCGACCTAATGAACAGCGGCGGCGGTGGGGACCCAGAATCGGAAGTCATTTTCATGTCAACTGGTGGGTCCGGTGGGGATTCTGACCAGCCACAGGACCTAGGGTTTCCGACGGGTGTGATAAAGCACGAGACGACGTCGGATCAGAACAACAACCAGTATTCTAGTGCTGCGAATTCGACGCCGATGGTTTACCGAGGTTCGGTGGATCACAATCCTTTTTCGAATCACAGTAATTCGGATGTAAGTCTGAATGGTTCAGTAACGGGGAGTACTCCGGTGCGGGTAAAGACGAGTGGTGGAAACTGCTCGAGTCTTTTACGGCAGAGTAGCTCTCCGGCGGGGTTATTTTCTAACTTGACGGTTGAAAATGGTATGGTACTTTATTTCCTGCTTTTGAACTTTTTATCTGTCCTGCTTTTGATCTAGATTCTATGTTTATGATTGGTGTTCTACCGACAAAAAACTGTTTTTTTCAAACACCGAGACAGGTCATTCTTTCACAACATATCACATAAAAAATCGTGAAAACCAGTTTATTTAAAAAACTGGATTAGTGGAACACCCCATTTATTTGTCGGTACAAAATAGATTGAATTAAGCTGGAAAGTATTAGGAAAATTCTAAGTTCCAAAATAGTTGCCCAGAAAGTGAAATCATAGTTAGCCAGAAAGTGAAATCATTGTCACGGATTCACTCTTACCCAGAAAATATCTTCGCCAAGAATAGTTGACTTTTATCTTACTTGAGGAAAAAGGTTGAGGTCATGAGTGTAAGTATAAGAAATACTTTAAAGGATTATTTCCTATTAAGTATTTAAGGCAAAATAAAGTGGATACAACTGTTATTTCTAACGTCCTCCCATGTGGGGTGGGTCCCATGCATGCTTAGGTTCCATTTCACATGGGAAGAGTGTTGCAAATAACCGTTGTATCTAAATTTTTCTCAAACTTGCGCATTTAGTACGTATAGTGAATGAGGACCGGAGGCTTCATCCCACCTCCTCCCTGTTAAGAACCCTTAGGCGGTGGATGTCATTTGTGTCTGGTTTATGACAATATTCCTTTTTATATTGTACCATATGTGGATGTGGTATATGAAAAGCAAATAGATGCTCTTATGGCTTGTCTTACATCTTGTTTACTGTATTGTAGAATCCGCCGTGTCATTTTAATCAAGAAAAGCTCCTTAATGTTAGGTTTAAATTAGACCGTCTTGAAGCTCATCATTGTATTGTATTTCAGGAGCTCTTGTTTGCATGTAGCATAAGTATCTCAAGCAATTCTCTTAGGGAAAATTTCATAAAATCCCCCAAACTTCGACCCAAATATCAAAAATACTCCCAAACTTATAATTTTTTCATCCGCACTCCCAAACTTCACTTCCGTTATTCAAACATACTCCCACCGTCTGGATCTGTTATCTCACTAACGGGAAATGCTGAGTTGGAACTTAACAGACCCCAAAAACCGTTAAGTGGCCCAAAACGACGTCGTTTTGGGCCTATTTTTATTATTTTTCTTTTTTTAAAAAAATGGCTCTCTCCTTCCTCCCCAATTCACACACACACACACACAGACCAATCCGCTGTGGGTTAGGTCATGGTGCAGGAAACTGGTTTCGGGGCAAACAAATACCCGTTTGCTCACCTCCGGCGACTCCCGCTTTAGAAGCTTCCACGGCAACTTGTGGCGTTGCCGGTGCATTTGGAGGTTCTGGTCCCGTTGGAACCCCTGGTTGCATATCTCGCATTTGTATTGGTTTGATTCTAGTAGCATTTTTTGCGACAGTGAAACCACCTCCGCATCCGGATCCACAATCACCATCATTTGTATAGATAGATAATTCAGATGCTGAGATCCAGGATTATCATGCTTTAATGGAAATTGTCCATCCCAATAGGAGTTGTTCGATTTTATAAGAAATTGTCCATCCCACACGAACACAAGGAGTCATTGGTTTCAATTCTTTCTCCTGTGATCTGAATTCACTTTATGGCCACTCGGAATAGAGCCCAAGCTCAGGAGATCTTAGAGTCCCCTTATGCCGACCTGTTATATATATATAGACCCACAGAGAGAGAGAGAGAGAGAGAGAGAGAGAGAGAGAGAAGAGAGAGAGAGAGAGAGAGAGAGAGAGAGAGGTACCAACTGGGTGCCTTTTGCGTGCGTTGGAAATTCCATTTTCTGAGTAACCGAGGCATCAAAAGAAGAAGAATTAGGAGGAAGTGAGGCAGTAGTGGTGGTGGTGTTGTCAAACGTGAGTTGGATTGATCTCTCTCTCTCTCTCTCTCTCTCTCTGTGAATTGAGGCGGAAGGAGAGAGCCTTTTTTTTAAAAAAAAAATACTAGTAAATAGGCCCAAAACGACGTCGTTTTGGGCCACTTAACGGTTTTTGGATCTGTTAAGTTCCAACTCAGCGTTTCCCGTTAGTGAGGTAACAGATCCAGACGGTGGGAGTATGTTTGAATAACGGAAGTGAAGTTTGGGAGTGCGAATGAAAAAATTGTAAGTTTGGGAGTATTTTTTATATTTGGGTCAAAGTTTGGGGGGTTTTCTGAAATTTTCCCATTCTCTTACCAGCTGTTATTAACGAGAATCGTAGTTGCAATGACTTGTGTATTGATGTTGAAGACTGGTGAATTGTGATAAATGGCAGGATTTGCTGTTATGGGTGATGTGGCAAACTTTAGAGTTAGCAATGGAAAAGCCAGTCCAACGAAAAGATTGAATGGTCATATAAACTTCTCATCCGGGACATCAAGATTCATGCCGCAGATCACTGAAAATGGAAATGAGAGCAGTAGTCCGGATAATGAGAACTTGGGGAATGATAATAGCAGCAACGGGTTTTATGTACCCAGTTTCCCTAATGATTCCTGGAATGATTCAGGGTTCACAGGCATAAAGAGGAATAGAGACGGTGAAGAGAAGTTTTGTGGTTTCAATGCATTAGAAAGTCAGGTAGCATTTGCAGTTAATTTTTGTAATTGTTGTTTGTTGCAATTTTGCTTCTTTGTTTTTAATGTTGCTTCCTTATCAGCATAGGGACTCCAGAAATTACTCTTCTGGTTTGACTCACCATTTGAGCTTGCCAAAAACTTCTGCTGAGATGGCTGCCGTAGAAAAGTTTTTACAATTTCAACAAGATTCTGTCCCTTGTAAGATCAGGGCCAAAAGAGGTTTCGCAACACACCCACGAAGCATTGCAGAGAGGGTAAATTCCTCAACTATATTTCTGAAGGGAATAATTTCTAATGGGGTTATTATTGTATCTGTGTTGTCATCGAATTAAATGTTTGTTATGGCTTTTTGGTTTTTATTCAGATGAGAAGAACACGTATTAGTGAAAGAATGAGAAAACTGCAAGAGCTTTTCCCAAACATGGACAAGGTAGGTTTCAAGATTCCTGTTTCCATGCTCATTTGCTTTGAAAGTATACAGAGAAACTCAAAACTCTTTCTGTTTCCATTTTCCAGCAAACAAACACAGCGGATATGTTAGATTTGGCTGTTGAGTACATTAAAGACCTTCAGAAACAGGTTAAGGTATACCCAAACAAGTTCTCCAGATTGAACCAAATGAATTTCCAACCAAATTTATCTTCCCTCGTCTAATTTCTTGCTTTTGATGGCAGATTCTCGAAGACATTAAGGCAAAGTGCACCTGTTCAAGTAAGCAGAAACAATCTTCAAATCCTACTGGTTGACTTGCTCTTCACTGATGGTAACAGTGAGGAGAAGATGAACAGGAAACAGATAGCAAAGCTAACTAATCTTTTTCAATGCACGATATATGGCAATGAAACAGAAATTTGGTGTAATCTTCACCGAATCCCTCGGATAATAAAGCTTGTTTAGCAATAAACCTAGCCCATGCTCATATTGTAACTTATTTTTGTAGAATTTACCCCGGTAGTTGAGAGGTTCAACCAAGTTTAGATGATACTACTCGGCTCGAAGCGTAAATGTGTGCTGATTGTACTTGTAAGATCAAACTGAAACAATAGTTATGGGTAGGAGGTGCGGATCAGAGTTGGAAACCTGATCTGGGATCATGTCATTTGTGGAAATTAAGTTGTGCATGTACTATGGGAATGGATGGCTACACGAGTGGTGTTTTGTAGGAGTATGTTGTATGCTTTCTGCTACCTTTAACTGCATTAACCTTTGTTTCAACTGGATATTGCCTGAATTCGATTCTATACTGCATTTCGGTACCTACCCTTTTGGAAATAACATGTACTAGGAAATTGGATACTTAATAAAATGTAAATTGGATGCTGTAAACAGAGAACTATATAAGAATTTATTTATGTTCATTAACTGGTTTTGTGGACGAGAAGGGGAAAAAGCAAGGAACACCACATGAGGCTCATGAATCGCGTCTCCATGATACTTAGCTTATTGAATCGGCATCATATATTTGTTCGATCTAGTTCCATGCCGTGAAGACAAAGTTTGATTAGCAAAAGCTAATCAAATAATCGGCTCCTTTGCATGTAAAAGTGCTAGTTGGATCATCATAAGCATAGGTATAGGCCGAGGGACAAGAATCCTTGAAGAATTTTGAGTAGCTGACGGCTTGCAAGTGTTAGGATTGTCGTAAGTACCAGTGCAGCAATACTCGGGTTGGTTGAAAGCCATACACGCATTCTTACATGCCACAACCTGCCCGTTCCTCCTCACTTGCAGTTTGCTGGGGCAGTGCAGGTTCAAGTCTGGAAGACACGTGACTGGTGTGCAATCCCCTGACCCGCCGGAAGGGACTATGGAAACTGGAATGTTGAATCCCGCGAGGAGGCTAATGGCGTAGGAATCAAATTGTTCGTCTAGCAAGAAATCTGCGAAAGTGGCTGGTGGTGGACCGTCGGTTGCAGTACCGCATTCCTCTATGCCTCCGCTACAGTTGCCCGTAGAACAGTTCATTCCCCCGGCTTGGTCTAAGGAGCATCCGGTGCGGGCCCACACCATGCCAAACCACCCTGCTGGGGCGGTGACTTTGATGGTTTGGCCTGGGTTCAACGCGGCTCCGTCGCCTATGAGTTCAGGATATCCAGGCTCCGCTAAGCTCCCTGGCCAAATCGGGGCTGTGCATCTGTTTTGTAACGTTATGACAGCCGCATCGCCACCTGGAAAAATCATCCTGCAACGTTAGTTTTTTTTTTTTTTTTTGGTACATGAGGATACAATATATTGGAAAGGAAGATTGTGCCAATGACAAGAATTCGAACCCTCGACGTTCTAGTGAGAAATAAGCTAGCTAGAGTGCAACTGTAGGGGCACGGGTGGTATAATTACTAATAATATATATAGTTGTATAATTATTATTTAGATAATTATTATAATAAATCTCTGAAAATCAAAATTGTTTCGATTTGATATAGTTAATAATTAAAATAAGTCTATATTGTCATGTAAAATTTTCCCAAGTTCGTTCATAGACGCAATTAATTATACATGGGTGTTGTAATTGTCGATAAAAAAATGTCATGTACATTAATGTAATACGATACAGTAATGTACATTGTTGTTTGAAAATAGTGTTTTTAAGTCTGCCCCCTCGGTTAAAATCCTCGCCCTGCCACTGAGTGTTAGTCCATAACTTAAGTTTCTATCTGAGCAATCTGAACCAATCCCAAAACCCATGGAACACTAACAACATCAACATAAGTCTATCCAAAGAATGAAGAGAAAATGAGAGATAGCAGGTAAAGATGAAATGAAATGATGGGAGAAATTCTTTACCCAAGAAAGTGGAAAGTAGGAGAAGAGGAAGAAGGAATAATGCCATTTTGATGAGTAATTTGCTGTACAATTACAAAGGGAGCAGAGACTTATATATAGGAGCAATTCAATGGCACACCCTTGACATGGTGTTGCAGTTGGAGGAAAAGAAGCTGAGATGAGTGAGTTTGCAAAAGCTATGCCTCCGATAAAACTTGAGAAAAAAAGGGAATACGCTTTAATGTGATACCAGGTTATTAATGGTACTTGATATTACGGAAAGTTAACCTGTATAAATATATAAATCCGGACATAAATGTATTTGGAACTGGACAAAATAATAAGGGTTTTTTGTGCATCGAATGGTTTTAGAGACATCGGTAGCCGGATAAATATCTGTGTTTGTATCATTACTCTTCATATAACCTTCTGACAATGAGTTATAATCCATCTGGGTAAGATGTATCTCAATAAGCAGATTTGATAGTTTCCCGATTATGTTTAAATTGGTAGGTAACAAGGATAATTCATTAATCGGTTAGGCCGAGTAATATTTTTTGGGGTTTTATTGACAATTATATATAAAAAATCACTATAATAATAATAATAAAAAAGAATAGGTGCATTTATAAGAGAAGATTGTGAAAATCATTTTATTTGTTAAAAGCAAATTACAATAAGAAAACACGAGTATGCAACAACAACACCGACACGAGTATGCAATGTTTAGAAAAACTTTCAGCAATTTTCCTGCGGACTCCAACACGGCAACACGAGTATATGCAATGTAGCAAGAAAACTAGCTACGGTTTTTGGTTCGGTTCGGTTTTGTGGCATGGATCTTTTGAGCAAGAAGATGGCCCAGATGAGAAGACGGACCCCTAATAACCACCACAGAGGAATGCATAAGCCTCGATTCCTAGGTACTCCTGTTTTCTTCAAAAATATCGGACCGGATCTGTCCTCTTATTATTTGGTCCTGTTCTGGTTTCGATTTTCTCTAACCAAAGTTTCCATATTGGTGGTACAAATGCTCCGAAGCCAGCCAAACCGGACCACAACGGACTTTTTTCACTTTTCACCCCTAATGGTTCACATCTTGGATTTTGCAGTTCACCACCAGACCAAATAATACCTCGTCGGACATACTTAGGTACAATTGGGGACCCAATTTTTTAGAAAAAATTTAGGGCCCGAAGCAGTGACTTCCTAGACTTGCGTTTAAACATTGGATATTGGATTACGATTCATACAAATCTGTATTTATTACAACCATTTCCATGTCTTGAAAACAAAGTTCAATTCACAAAAGCTGATCAAGTAATCCGCTCCGTTGCATGTAAACAAAGCTACTCGGATCATCATGCAGGTAAGTAAAAGCCTGCTGCGGACAAGAAACCTTGAAGAATTGTGAGTAATCGGCGTCTTGCAAGCGTCAGGGCTACAATACTCGGATCATCATGCAGGTAAGTAAAAGTGGATGAAGTGTATGGAACTCTAATCGTGTTCAACTTGTTAAATGTTCTCTCGATATCAAGTTATGGACAAAAAAATGAAAATTTGGATGCGTTTTAAAGTGTGTTTATTTTTTGAGTTCGCTTAAATGCACTCTCGACACATGAAATCTTAGTTACTTGAGCTCGGCTTGATAGCAATTCTTCCTCGGTTTTGATTAAAACTCGTTTGTACTGCATATATAGAACTATATACGTATTTATGAATGCGAGTATATTGAGTTCGTGGATGAATCACTTCTCCATGATACAAGAGAACACAACATTAATGCATATGAATCAGGTCTCCATGATATTACTCGGCTTATTGATTCGGCAGTATATATTTGTTCTATCAAGTTGCTCGTCTTCAGGTCGACGAAGTTTGATTAACAAAAGCTAATCAAATAATCAGCTCCTGTGCATGTAAAATGGCTCCTTGGATCATAGTAACCAAAGGTAAAGGCCGAGGGACAAGAATCCTTGAAGAATTTAGAGTAACTCGACGGCTTGCAAGTGTCAGGATTGGTACCAATGCAACAGTCCTCGGGTAGTTGGGAAGTCCAACACGCGCTCTTACACCCCACAACCTGGTCATTCCTCCTTACCTGCAGTTTACTGGGGCAATGTAAGTTCAAGTCCGTAAGACACCTGACTGGTTTACACTCCCCTGACCCTCCAGAAGGGACTATGGAAAGTGGAATGTTGAAACCGCCAAGGAGGCTGATAAAATAGGAATCAAACTGGTCATCCAGCATGAACATGGCGGAAGTGGTTGGTGGTGGACCATCAGTTACGGTACCACATTCCTCTATGCCGCGGTCACAGTAGCCAGTGGCACAATTTACTCCCCCAGCATGGTCAAAAGAGCATTCGGTGTGGGCCCACACCTCGCCAGACCATCCTGCTGGGGGGCTGATGTTGAGGGTTTGGCCTGGGTTCAATGCTACTCCGTCCCCCATGAGGTCTGGTTTTCCATGCCCGGATATGCTGCTCCTTGGCCAGAGAGTGGCGGTACATCTGTTTTGTAATGTTATGACAGTCGCATCACCACCTGGGGAAAAAAAAATCCACATTGCAATGTCAGTATTTTTGTTCTTGGTTCATGATATTGTAGTCTAGGAAAGGGAGATTTTGACAAGACTCCGAACCCTTGACCTCCTAGAGAGAAATAAGCTAAAGTGCAACTGTTAAAGATTTATTTTCGTCGTACTTGTTTTAGTATTAGTCCGTGTGCTTTGTTACTTAACTTTCTATCAGAGCAATCCGATCCAATCTTTGAACCCATGTAACACTAACAACATCAACATTTGTTAGCACGAGCATGTAAAATAGAATTCTAAGCTATCTTCCTTTATTATCTTGAAGTTCGTTAAAAATGGAGTAAGGAGTGACCTTCTTTGAGTTTGAGTTGATGTAACTATTCCCCTCTATCTAGATAATGAAGAGAAAATTAGAAATATCAGGTTTAGATTGAAATGAAATGATGGGACCCAAAATTCTTTACCTAAGAAAGTGGAAACTAGGAGAAGAGAGAGAAGGAATAATGCCATGTTGATGGGTAATTTGGGTTGGTTAACAAAGGGTGTAGAGAGGTATATAAAAGGGATGGTTGAATTGCACACAGCCACACACCATTGATATGGGGTGGCAGTTGGAGCAAAAAGAGCTGAGATATTGGGGTTGCCGAAGTTACTCCTCCGATAGAACGTGAGAAAAAAAGGGAATACAAATTAATGTGATACCGGGTTGTTAATGATACTACTACTAGATACTTAAAGAAAGTACTCAAGACATTTGGTTATTGTACGATGCACGTGGTCTCACAAAATAAGTAATGGGGGTTTCACATGTATTGAATGGTTCTATAGCTATCTATGACCAAATTTTTACACAACTGCCTCTTGATATTACCATCCACAGTGGGTCAGTATATATAATTCATCCACAGGGAGCAAAATTTGGAAAAACTTTCAGCGTTTTTTCGTGTGATTTTCTACTCGAGTACGTAATGGTTAAAATGATTTTTGGAGGCAAAACTTCATCCGAATGTTGCAGCATTTTGTTCAGAGGAGGCCCTCCCCATTTTCTATGAGAATTGGAGATTCCAGGACCACCTTATGACCTTGGATTGGATTTCTTTCCAAAATTATGCATAGATATCAGTTAAGATGATTTCTTTATTTTCTTCACTCTCGATAACCGAATCTTGGGTAACAAAAAAAACAAAAATAAAATAAGGTTTTCCCATAATTTCGATGCCATATGATACTATAAATTAACCATCAGAGTGGCAGACAGAGATATGAACAAGATGGAACTTGCTCAAATCCATGTTGACAAGTTACATTCTGGGGATTACAAGCTCAAGACTGATATATGTGGATTCAACCATACGTTACGACAATTCGAATGGAAAACTGTGTTTGAATCTTTTATTTGACGAAGGAAACGAGAGACCGAAAAAAACAGAACATAGTAATGCAGAAAAGTTGATGTTTAGTCAGGTTTAAATCAGGCATTTCTTGAAAAGAGGGATGATAAGGTACAAGAAAAGTTATCCTGAAAACGTCTGGGATAGAGAAATGAACGGTTCAGATTCACATTATTACGCAGGATAACGTTTGGGATAGAGAAATGAACGGTTCAGATTCACATCATTACGAATTTGAACCGTCCATTTTTCTTTCCTGAACATTTTCGGGATAACTTCTCCTGAATCCTAATGAAACTTCAGCTTCTTGTTTGGTTTCTGTAACCAGATTGCAGGCATATGTTACTGTGAACACCCTTAATCCCAACTAACTCCCAACCACCTTGACCCAATCACGAATTCGAAAGTCATAACCACCACCCATCTTTTCATAACCAAATAACAAGAAAAATAAAAACAAAACAGAATCATGAATCTGAGTCTTTTTCCACAGAAAAACTGCTAAAATTGATTAGAAAACATATGATCAGCTCACTGATAAACTCTCAAATTTTGCTTGTTGAAACAATTTTCATCCTGCATTTGTTCCGACAATGTCCATATCGTGAAAAGAAACTGTTAACTAACAAAAGCTAATCGAGTAATCGGCTCCTTTGCAGGTAACAATGCTGCTGGAATCATCGTACGCGTAGCTATAAGACGTGGGACAAGAATCTTTGAACACTCTCGAGTAACTTGACGGCTTGCAAGTGTTGGGATTATTATAAGCACCCGTGCAACAGTACTCGGGTTGGTTAAAAGCCAAACACGCGCTCTTACACGCCACGACCTGTCCGTTCCTCCTCACTTCTAGCCCACTAGGGCAGAGCTGGTTCAAGTCCGCAAGACACCTGACAGCCCTACAGTCTCCTGATCCGCCAGAAGGGACTATGGAAACAGGAACGTTGAATCCATCAACGAGGCTAACATCGTAGAAATCGAGCGGGCTGTCGAGGGTGAACTCGGCCAGTGTAGCCGGTGGTGCGCCGCCTGTTCCAGCACATTGCTCCATGCCACTGCCACAATCACCGGTGGCACAGTTACCTCTACCGTATTGGTCGAAGGAGCATTCGGTGCGGCCCCACACGCGGCCTGACCACCCTGTTGTGGCATTGATGTTGATTGCTTGGCCTGGACTTAGCACGAGTCCACCGTTCATGAGTTGGGGGTGTCCTGCTCCGGCTAGAATCCCCGGCCAGATAGTGGTGGTGCATCTGTTTTCCAACGTAAAGACCGCTGCATCGGTACCTGAAAAAGAAAAGAAAAGAAAGCACACCATTAGTGAAGACAGAAATGACTGCAACATTAGTGAAGCAAGAGAAAAAGAAATGCAGATTGTGGATAAGGGGGCAAAGAAAAGAAAAGTAAAGATACAGGGGTAAAAATGGTTAGAATTGGAAGTATTTTTATACCTAAGAAAGTGGAAATTAGGAGAAGGGAAAGATGCAATAAAGCCATGGATGGATTTGGTTATTGGAGTCTTCAACAAGGACTGGAGAAGTATATTTATAAGGGTGGTTCAGTTGCACACTCTTTTCATGGGGTGGCAGTTGAAGCCAAAAAGAATGTGATGAGTTTGTCAAAGCTGTCCTATCCTAAAACACCTGTAAAAATTGAATATTAAGGTGATAATACTAAATTGTTCTCATGGCACACCACTACGCGATGCTCAGGTTCTTTTACGCCATACATGTGGGATTCATATACTTTGTCTTGGACCCACCACATTGTGTGCCACAGGGGCAATGAATAATTTTTCTTCCATACGGGGAGTTGGGGGCCCTGCTATGCCAACCAAATAGGTCTCGTTGGAAGTCCGAAAATGTGATCCGAGCTGTTTACTTCGTAGAAATTAATGAGTAAAATAGCCAGGTTAGTTACTAAGGTTTTTTTTTAGATAATGTAGTTATTAATATCGGATCAATGTGATTTTCTATAGGCTCGAAACGAGGCCCATTTAGATGACACAACAACCTATGTGGTGATGTGATCTAACAATACACAGTTATACTGTAAGTATGATGAATTCCACTATGCAATTCTAATCGTTCGATGTAGTAGTTAAATTTGAATGTGACATTTAAAATAGTAGTTTATTACTAAATGGTGATTCTATACGTTA
Source organism: Vaccinium myrtillus (assembly GCA_016920895.1). Lineage (NCBI taxonomy): Eukaryota > Viridiplantae > Streptophyta > Magnoliopsida > Ericales > Ericaceae > Vaccinium > Vaccinium myrtillus. The sequence continues at coordinate 7,286,187 of CM029281.1, read as the reverse complement.
AATTTATTGCTTAATCACTATGTACCGATTAAATTTAATATTGATGAAGCATTTTCATCCTCTAGCAGCTTGGCCTGGCTTCATAGCTTGGCCTAGCTTCATTGCCAGAGATAGTCGTGGAACGGCTCAAGTTTGGAGTTTTGGTAGAGTGGTTGCGTCTTCGGCTATTTTCACCAAAGCTTGAGCTTTGATAATACGGTTAATTGGTCTAAACTCCTCATGTAAGGTCCATTTAGCCCAATCTATCTTTTCATAAGCTTTCGGGTCTATTAATATAAAAGTGCTAATGTCTACAGTCTTTTAATGGACAAAAATAACCTGGCATAAAACATCGTAGTTTTCTCTTGCACTCCCCACTCTCTATCCCCGGCGAAAATGGCAGCCGCCCCACCATTGTCAGCCCCATCCCCAGCCCCCGCCCCCGCCCCAAACACCACATCACCTGAAAACCACCCAATCCCGCACCCTCGACGTCCAAATCGCTGACCTGGATCCTGAGCTCTTCCAGTTCGAACACTCTTCAATTATTTTGTGAACAGATCACTATTCATCAGATCGTGTAAATCCTCTTCTTGTACGTTTATTTAGTACCTTTTTCAACTGTTACGTCTGGAAATTTTATTGAATTTGAAATTTGGAAACTCTGTTAAATCAATCTGTTTTGGAATTTCTCGATCAATTAACTGACAAATGGATCTAGAGTTGTGGAAATCACTTTTTTGTTACAGGAATCACATTATCGGATCGCAGCTTCCATAGCTGCTGCCATGGTGGTTTTACGGGCTTCCGATCGCAGCCATAGTGATGCGAGCGGAAGGTTTATGCCACGAGAGGGGTAGAGGTGAGAGTCAGGAAGAGAACGCATCCTTTCGAGTGAAAAACGGTGTTAGAACGAGAAAGATATTATAGAGAGGGAGAGACTCCAAAACCATGTTCCCTTTTCATTTCACGCACTGGGTGTCTGACGTTGAAGAAAGAGTTAAATTTATTCTGTGTGATTAACCCCCAGAGGTATGGTGCACCATTCTAAGGCTCTGTTTGTTTCAGGCGGAAACCATTTTCTAGAAAACCTTTTCCATAGAAACCATTTTCTAGAAAATAAAACGTTTTCTGGTATTTGATTGTGAGATGAAAACATTTTCTAAAAAACATTTTTCATCGTTTGGTTGACAAGGAAACCACTAATGTGATCAAATCACTTTCCAATCTGTTCGAAACCAAAAAAAAGAAAGAAACTCCCTAAGAAATAAAAAATACAAAGCCCAATACGTTCAAATTCAAACTAAAAACTAAAGCTGAGATTTTTGAGGTCCAAGATATTACATTTTCAGTTCTATAATAAAATTGAACCTTGCTCTCCCATGTGGGAGAACCAAGAGATAACCGCTGAATCAACAATTATACTTTACTTGATCATTATAAAATTTAAATTAATTTTTACAACTTAAATATGTGAAACCTAATGGTTATGACTCATGACATATTATTAATTTATAACTGAGATATTATTATCTCTTATTTTGTTTTTGTAAATAGAGTGGTTGTTTTATCTGAGATACCATTTTCTCGTTATTTATTTTTGTAGATAGAGAAAACCATTAATGTTTTCTCTATATAATTTTTTTTTTTATCGACAATGTTATCTCTATATAATAATGGACGTTATTTGTGTTCATTACAACTATTCTTGTAAGAAAAATGATAGGGGTACTGGCCCCATGAAGATCCCACAAAAAATATCCGAGCCATTCATTTATTTTAAAATAATTTGTGAGCTCTCTAAAGAAAAAAACGATTCAATCAAATAAATGTAACTGCTCTTGATAAAAAAAAATTAAAAAAATGTAAGTGCTTAATCTGTTCTTTTTTTAGCTGAGATACTGTTATCTCTTGCTTAACAAGATTTTTTTGACAACGGATATTCAGGCTAGCTTGGGTGTTCTTCGTTTAATCTCAGAGCTTTGAACTTAACGATCGCACACTCTGATTAATCTCAAAGCCCTAAAATTAATGATTGGACAAATTTCAGTGGCCCAAAATTTATAATGTTTGGCATTCGTTTCAATCTAAAGACTCTTGTGAGGCTAGCTTTTTACTTTATGTGTTTGTTTAAACAAGTAATCTCAAAAGCCAAGAAAATACATAGAAAACACTGTGCATTGTCGTAGTTCGATCTCAACCATTTACTAATATAACATGTTCCACATTTTGAATTTTGTTTTTTGAGATAAGACAGAGTATGGAGGGAATAAAGAATTTTTTAGCTAAGATACCATTATCTCTTGCCTTTTTTAAAATACATCGATTATTTTACATGAGATACTGTTTTTTCCAGCTGAGATGTTGTTATCTCTAACTTTATTTTTGTAGATACAGAGCCCGTTTTATCTGAGATAACATTATCTCATGCTCTACTTTTTAACTGATATACTATTATCTCATTCTTTATTTTTTAATATATGAAGACTATACAAGATGATATCTTGTTATTTCTTAGATTTGTTTTTGTAGATATGAGACTGTTTAGCTGAGATACCGTTATATCAAGCTCTATTTTTTTAATGAGATATTATTATCTCATACTTTACTTTTGAATATACAGAGACTATACGAGATGAGATATCGTTATCACTTGCTTTGTTCCGAACCATTTACTAGCATAACGTGTTCAACATTTTTATCGTTGTTATTTTTTAGATAAGATAGAGTGTACATGGTATAAAAGATTGTTTAGCTGAGATACAATTATCTCATACTTTGTTTTTGTTGAACCATAGATTGTTTGAGTTGAGATAGTTTTATTTCTATATATTTTAGCTGAGATATTGTTATCTCATTTTTTTGTTTTAGCTGAGTTATGTATTTGTAGAAGCAGATGCTATTTCAGTTGAGATAGTGGGTGTATTTGGTTTGTAATTTAGTTTAGTTTTGATGATGTAAGCAGGTGTAATGAGTGGAGAGAGATAGAGAGAGAAATGATGATATCAACAAAACTAAACTATATAACCGAACAAGGCCAGTGTTATCTCCTCCTTTATTTTGCACATTGAGACTATACATTTTAACTGAGATACTATAATCTCATGATTTGTTTTTGTAGAAACAAAGATTGTTTGAGTTGAGATAGTGTTATCTCTTAGTTTATTTCTGTACACCTGTAAATTTTAGCTGAGATACTATTATCTCTTATTTTGTTTTTGTACCGTTCTCTTTTCTTTTTTTTTGCAAAATGACCGTTGGATCATGAACATTACTAGGATTGTGTAGACAATGCCACACCAAATAATTTTCTCTCAGTCATATCTTCTTGTAAATCAGTACTAACTCTTTTCCTTTTTCTCCATGTGTTATCAGGCCTGGTTTGGCTAAAGAAGTTAAGCCAACTTTTGGCTTTTTGGTGTTTCAAAAAGCCCAGAAAAGATGGAAGGTTTGGCTTAAAAAGTCTCCAAAAGAAAAGCCATTTTTAGGCCAAACTAGCAAACTTTTGGGAACTTTTTAGGCCAAAAAAGTAACTGAAATTCATAAGAAAAAAGAAAAGCTCATTTTATGCCAAACTAGTTTACTAATTGTTTGTGGCTTTTTTCCTCAAATAAGCAAAAAGTTAGAAGTAGAATGTACTACTTATGCCAAACCCACCCAATCTCTCTCTGTCATTGCAAGCAGACTCCCAATTTGCTTCCACGTGCCCAAACAAAGAGTAAAATATTAGAAACCCAAATTAGTGAAGTCAAGTCAGTACTTCACATCCTTTCAAAAAAAAAAAAAAAAGTCAGTACTTCACATCTGTTTCACATCGTCTCTCTCTCTCTCTCTCTCTCTCTGCCATCCATGGCGACTCACATCTCTCTCTAGCGACTAGCGGTCATCCATTGCAAGGATCTGCGATCTCTCACTCCCAAAATAGCAATGGCGCTGCTAGAAGAAAGACCGATTCTGTGTATCCACGCTGCCGATGGCATGCTGGAGCTGATCTTGAAGCGCAGCTGCCACCGCCACCGGTGCACGAATGGAGCTGAGAAGCACCGCTACCGCCGCCTCCTGCGCCCTCGTGCGCCTGCGCTACCCACCTTCAACGCCACTCCTACAGCCCCGCACAAATCAACAAATCTCTCTCTCCGACACTGGGTTGCTTTCTATATTTTTGGGTCGTTTAAAACGTAGGGGTAATTTTGGAACTCGCGTCTACACTAGGATTGGAGGTTTTGTAAAAAGTTTGGATGGACTATTTAGGGCTTGCACTCCGTGCCCACTCCAAAAGCTAGCTCAAGGAGCGAGGCTTTCCCTCACAGTTATAAATTGACCACCAGCCCCTTCCACAGCCGATGTGGGATAACCCAACAATCTCCCCTTCACACATTGGGCCTGAGTTGGATGTCCGTCAACCCATTTCTCCCATGGACTATTGGACAGAGACTGTTGTAAATCTGAGCTCTGATACCAATGATGGGTGGTCTTGGGCTTCTCCCACTCCAAAAGCTAGCTCAAGGAGCGAGGCTTTCCCTCACAGTTATAAACTGACCACCAGCCCCTTCCACAGCCGATGTGGGATAACCCAACAGTTTTTTAATCAGATTGTTTGGTTCTATTCAACTGCTTCAATGACCCGCTCGAGCAAGGGCCATGGGAGATCAAAGCTTTGGTAGAAGATACTATCAAGAACTGGGCAGTATCGAGGAAATGGGAATTCGCATGGTGTGGTAGAAAGAGGAACATGGCTGCTCACTGGTTGGCGTCGAGCTGCCTTCACACGTTCACAGGAAAATCATGTTTCATTCGGGTTGTCTTCCGCTCGGGCTAGATTCTATTCTTGTTAGGGACTTTCCTCAGTAGCTTTTTTCGTTATATTAATGATCTCGTAAAAAAAACAAAAAACAAAAAAACAAAAAACTATGTACTGAACAAGGACAAAGGGAGGACTCCAATGCACTACAGGATTTAAGGCGCCTCAGCGTACTTAATTAAACAATTTCATTGTGATATGAATGGTACATCTATACCAAAAATCAAGTTAATCGTTCAGTTTGTCTCACAGTACATTTTTGGGATTATACTGACCATCCATCTATTTTTGTATAACTAATGTTATCTGACAACTTCTTGTGGAATTATACATGTAAACCAAAACTTGTGGTTACCTCGGAGCCCTTTACTACTGACTAACTTGAAAAATTAAATCAAGGACGCTACAGTTAATAGTCCCAAAAAAACTTACCCATGTTCTGAGCCTGTTACTATAATTTATTTAGATCTGTAGAGCCAACACACGCAAGTGAATTTCAACCACACGTTTGGAATTCGAGAATAATTCCCGGGAAACAAAATATGAGACCATAGACTCCTTGTTTTTCTGTTTTATTCATCTCGCTAGTTGATGGAGATCAAAGAGCATGGCTTGAACCTGTACAAGAAAGAACCATTGGCAATAGAAGCCAGTTTCTAAAGATATCTCCCGCCCCCATGCTGGAGAGTTCATAACTCCCCGAGTTCTCCTGCCTGCTTGAGAATGAGTAATGCAAGATGTGGGGGCCGAATATAAAGGTATGGGGCCGGACCTATGGTCAGGCCGTATAAAACAAATACACGGAATGCGTCATCCCATTATGGCCGACTGAACATAATGCCGTAAGTGCATGATGGAGTCTCGACAAGGCCGTAGGGCATGATTGTATGGTTCCGGATCAAGGAATGAGCCTAATGGGTCAAGCGGTATACGGGTGGGCGGTTAAGGCCCGACCCATGAGCTTACCCGATTGGGTTAGTAAGACGGTTACGGAGAGCACGTGCCGAGGGACAGTTGGCACTATGGAAGAGGCTTCTAGAAGCCTCTAGGTGACCACGTGGAGTCCTACTATAGGCCGTGTCACGTGACCGCGAACGTGACGAGTGACGTCACGTGGCTTGGAGAGCAAGTACATGGATATCTATAAATACCAAGGGATAAACCCTAGAGGTACACACACAATCTCAGATCTCTACTCTTTGTACTCTCTTTCTCAATACTAACTTGAGCGTCGGAGTGTTCTTGGGCAAGAGGCCCAACTGACACTAACCAGTGTTCTTTGGTGCAGGATCGATCTGTGGAGAGAAAAGTACACATTGAAAGGAATCATTGCGCAGTCAAAGTTTAGATCGTTCACAGTAGTACTTGAAATTTATCAACTCATGTTTGGTAGGAGTCAATCACGAGTATCAAGAAGGCAGATGGAGATATGAAAAGATGACCCTTATATATCATCTTCGTTTGAAGAAGTGTTCAATGTGCTGTGCATTGTGCATCACCGTCCTCCTGTTACTCAATAAACTTATCCAGAAAATGAATACTATTTGACAGTAACACAAGACAAGCGATTGATGGTTTATATTGAAAAGAGAATACAAGAATACATAGAGAGCAAAAACAACTCAAATAACAGAAGCCCAAATTAACAGGATTTGGCACCTAAAATGTAACATTTCCACTTATTATTAGCACCATAGGAAATCACATAACACTAAGGACAGGCTCTCCCTATAGCTATCAGTACACTCTTTATTGATAAGCATTTCCCCAGGCTCTGGCTAGTAGTTTTACTTCCCGATACCACCTGCACCGAAGAAAAGATAAAAACAGCTTCAGTGCAAAGAGGCACATATTATTGGAAGAATGACGATTTGAATCAAGACATAATGTGCTTTCGTGAATTTCTCTTGAATTCTTTCCTCACCAATCAGAAGATCTCAATTAGGTCTTGCACACAGAGTTTCTCGAAGGGGGAAGAGAGAGAGTGAGAGAGAGAGAGAGGGAGAGAGAGAGAGAGTGTTACATGATTCGAAGTTAACGGTGCACTTGTCGGGGAGCTGCATTGCCATGTTCCGATCGACGCCAGTGATAGGAGGGCCATTTACAAGGACACACAAGCAAGGCTGGCCTAGAGTTTTGATGGCATTGCAGCAAGCCGCACTCGGGGGAAGGGGGTTAAACGGCACAACTGCCGCCCTGCAAGGAATTAACTGAACCAGTGATGAGAAGAAAGTGCTAGCACAAGTCTGGGCCTTGCCTTGCTCCACCAAACCTGCCGCCACCACCATAATCACCAACACTGTCAGTGACTTTGAGTGAAAATGCATCATGTTTGAATGAATAATTAATCCTCAGTATTTCAGCCTGGGGCTTTTTGGTACAAGGAAATGGAACTTACTATGGTATACATATATAGGAGGTGAAAAGCCATGCCCATGTGTGCCTCTGTCCTAACCCTACGTTACGGTTAACTCATGTTATTTTCATGGCAGCTCTGCCATTGAGCTGATTCGTACCCAAGAGATGATGATCATAATTCATAACAATAGGCATGTAGGCAAAGCAGTTTGCGGTGTCAAATTTTGTGACAACGTATCTCCAATGACATAAATAGTTGTAGTGTAATGTGGACAGTGGAACATTTAGGTTTACAAGAGTTAAAGTTTTAGGGCACACAAATCTGTCTAAGAAATTGTAGAACTATACTCGAGCACTTTAGTTCACTGGTCAATTCTACTCATTTCAAAAATGACGACCGGCAAAGTGAAGATAAATTCTATGCAAAAAAAGGCCTTTACAAAATAAGCCAATGGTCTCTGATCCAACGCTTTCAAGCTCAAGTTGGTCTACGATCAACAGTTGTAAACTCAAGTTGCAAAGGTCACCTCTTTATCAATAGAAAGGAACGCCAGAAAAAATGGTGTGAATTCCCCCTAGAATTAAAGAATAAATAGCGGTAAGTGATGGGGTTACGTACATGTGTGCGTAGAAAGTCAAGCATGGTCATATTCTCTACAAGAACATACGCATTTGTCATCCTTAGCAAACTTCTGAACCGTGTAATAGTCATGTTATGGTTTTTCATTTAGCCCGCAAAAGTTACAACACATACAATGGGAAATACTTGATTCCTCGTAGGTTTTCGTCTTTCACCAAAAAAAAATGGATTCCTTTCATTTTAACGGCTAGAAAACGAAGATGCCAACCATTTTGGCTATAACAGACTAGTAAAATGGTTAAAAGCTAACGCCATATCATGAGACTTTGACCTAGAAAACAATTAGAAAACCAGTATTGTTTCCTGTTATCTTGATCATTGAAATTACATGACTTGGGCACAAATAATGTGTCATTGCTACGGTGAAATCTGCAGCATGTGCCTAGGTTACAACTAGGCACGCGCTAAATATTTGATTTGTCCCATGCCCTTTCAGATTAGCTTCTTACAGTAACCAGGCCATCAACTTAACCCAGTACTCAATATGCTCTACCCTGCTTCATGTCTGAATGAGACGCCATCATATATAGCCTCAATTCTCCTTTCTGCTCATTTCTTAGCCAAAAATTTAGACCCTGGCACTTCTGCCATGATTTGTAATGAAGTTCTTGTCATCTTCATATCCTGCAACAACAATGACCTCCTGGCCAATGCATCAAAAATCATTTCCATTGGAGTGAGTAGATCTGGCTACCACTTAGGGGTGATTTGGCTAAATCCAAAAAACTGGTTTTTTGGTTTTTTTCGTTTTGTTCTTATTTAAAAAAATTGCATTTGTTAGTTTTCGGTCGATTTTTTGTGGTTTCTTGGCTTGTCTCGACGAGAGGAATCTAAAAAGTATAAAATTGTTAGCCAAACTTAAAGTTTTGTGAATAAAGACGAAAAAAATTTATACTAACTCAATTTTATACTAACAATTTTATACTTTTTAGATTCCTCTTATCGAGACAAGCCAAGAAACCACAAAAAATAGACCGAAAACTAACAAATGCAATTTTTTTTTTTGAATAAGGACAAAACGAAAATAACCAAAAAACCAGTTTTTTGGATTTAGTTAGCAAAAAAAGAAAGAGCAGATCTGGCTACCAATGGTCAAGGGACATACATTCAATTACGGAAACTGAGAAATACTATGGTGACCGTATTTTTGTAACCATGTGATGTGTCACCATACATTGGTATAATATGTCCCATTTGTTATGTTGGGAGCGAGCACATTCTACCAATACATCAATAATACATCACATAGGACCAAAAATGTGGTCACCAAAGTAGTAGTGAACAAGTAAAAGACCATTATATTAGATATTCAGGTATAAGTTTATTGGGAGTAGGCGTTTCTTCTTTGTTTATTTTAGTCTTTGTTCTGTTCGCATCCCAATTAGGTCTATATGTGCCTTGTACTCCTACTAGTCTATCAATGTGTTCTGTTTTTGTAGGCCTAAGTCGTGACAGGTTAGTTTTGTTTGGTCTCCGCCTGTCGCCGGCACCCTTTCCATGTATAGGCGACATCACAGTTGGATTAATGAATTTTCTCTCTTTTGGCAAAAAAAAAGATATTCAAAAGCCCTAAAGCTGGGACATTCGGTCTTCACTCTCTAAGAACTTAGAAGAGTACCAATAGCATTTCCACCCAAAAAAGAACACAAATTTACTCTCCTCGAGTCTCTGCATTCTCCTTTCCCCAACACTAACATTATTGGCAAGGGTAGTACCTTCTGGGGGAAATTCTTATCATCAGTATTCTCAAATTCATCTCACCCATAGCAAACGAAAGACGAATAAACAAACCCGTATAAACAGAAGCCTTCACGGTTTATTATCTGGTAAAAGTAGATGAATTCGACAAACAAACAGCAGGACAGATGATGAACAACAGATGGGTACTGAAAATGGCGAACAGATTAAATCCAAAGGCAGTGTGTATGAAAAAAGCGCAGACAAGGAATCTGAATTATAAGAAATTTGAACAATACCCAGATCGATATGGATATGATTTTGCTAATGTAAATTTCTATTTTATAATATCATTTCTCAAAAAAATAGAGAAGAATGAAAAATGATCATAATTTTTTTTTTTTTGCAATGACTTATTTTTGCAAGCAAAACAATGTAATTGTCAAGGTTCTTCTACTAAGAATTTTCATTTTTTCATTCTTTTTTATTCATTACAAAGTAAATATAAATTAGTAAATTTATAAAACGCATAAATACTTAGGCCTTGTTCTTGAATGGATTTTATGAGATAAAATCTAATTTTGATAAAATGTAGTTTTGTTTAGAGGTGTGATAAAATGACATTGTTTTCCCGATGGATTAAATCTAGAGTTGATAAATGTGTTTTGTAATGAGATAAAACCTAGTGTTGATAAAATCTAGTTTTGCTAAAATCCGTTGAGAATGTTAGATTTTATCAAAACTAGATTTTATGATATAAAATTCATTCAAGAACAAGGCCTTACACAAATTCAATTAGTTAGAACTAAAAATCATTTGAAGGCTTAAACTAACGCCGTTAGAGTAAACTTAGCGGAATAAGGGAATCCTGGTAATAGTTTATAAAGCAAGAGAGGTTAGTGTAATTATTAAATCTCAGAGGAGATCTCTGCAATTGCTATAAACCTCAGGGGAGGTCAGTGAAATTTACCCTTTACCCTTGAATGCTATTTAATCTCTCACAATTCACAAAACTCAGAGAGTAACCTCACCTTTAGCTAATAAAATTGATACCAAAAAAAGCAATTACAAGTTAAACGAATATGGAAAAAGACATGCGTACACAAATACACAAACACTTACAGAAAGAACAAAAAAGTGAGCACGGATAGTATTATATACAATACATAACTTGATAAAACTTCGGCCCCAAGGGTTGTTTGAGATTTTTGCCCAAGTCCAAACCGAGTTCAACACCAGATTTTTTCCAAGACCAGAACTTGGGCTAAAATTTATGTTACTAAAGCCCTAATTTTTTGCGACTTTGATTCGGGTTTACCCAGGTCAAGTCGCAGTCCTAGCCATGATCTATAAGTCCATAATGCGTGTGAATGAATGAGAGCACGAACGTAAAAATGTAATTTACTGAAATTCACAAAAATGTAAATTAAGAGAGCGAGTGTAGAGGGAAGATTGGGAGGGGGCTGTAGTAGAAGAACCCCTTTTTCTTTCATGCCACTTAAATTAGGTTATTAATGAGGCTACTAAGTCGTGGTAAAGTGAGGAAGTTGAAGGAGAATTGTAATCAGATAGAAACCTGAATGATGGGAAGAAATCAACTCATCAGTGTGCGGCTCCAGAAAATTTGAAAAGGATGTTCAAGATTTACCGTAGCCCTACTATCTGTATTAACTAATCATATATACAAAATTATTCATATATTAGTGTGAATAATATAGAGCAATTTTTGTCTCAGTCATATTTTTTGTCCCAATTGTCATATTAATTTTCCCCCTCTCTGCCAACTCAATCCCTCTCTCCCTCTCCACCCTCCACCGGCCCACCACACCAAACCCAAATTTTTAAATGACATCCTTTCTCTCTCCCTTTTTCGAAATTCAAACCACATTCTCTCTCCCTACCTCTTCTCCTTCCCCCTCTCTGAAATTCGAAGGACCATAAAGAATGGGTACAGAAACATGCATCGATTGCTCAAGTCGTGCCTTTAGGCACGGGCACAGGCATGCACTTAATAATATACATAAGATCTCACAATTGTTTTCGGTGAATTCTATATTTTGGGCCAAGCAAAGTTAAAAGTATTTAATGAAGGAAATTGTGCGAGGAATAAGTTCGCACGGATCTTTTTGAACGTATGTTCTTGTTTTATGGGATATAAAGTTGACTGTCGCTCAGAGAGAAACCATATATGCTTTTTTCGCTCTCTATTTTCCTAAGTTTGTCACTAAATGTGTGTATTTTGTTTTGATCTAATGTATTAGATGTTTAATTGTGAATTATCTGGACTGATATGTTCATAGTATATAGAACTAAGCATTCAAATTAAACCCCAGGATACAATTATTACATGTTAAAAAATAAAAACCCATAGGGTATTTATTTGACAATATGGAGCTGCTATAATTGGGTTCTTTGTATTGGATTGATTTGTGGGCTAATTTTTTGGGTTTAGTGTGCAAATATTTTTGGTTTGGGTGTACAAATATTTTTGAGTTTAATGTTCATGAATGAATGGCTAAACTAATATAAAACTAAAAAAATTACATGAATTGTAACAAAAAATAAATTTGGGGGGTGTTCAAGTGACCACTCTTTACCAAGGGTGGAGCCGTTCTGCAACTCCTCTTCCTCTTGTGATTCTCGTGAGATTGTGATAAGCGAATAATTAATTTTTTTCCTAACAAGTATTTAGCCGCCATAACCATAATCGATTCGATCACTAAAAACTAGAACAACGGAAGAAACAGAAGCATTGGATTAAAATCCTGAGCTCTGATACCAGTTTGTTACGAGAACGCGAATATAGAAGAACAAACAAGAAAGCAAACTATGCAATAACACAAAATTTTACTTGGTTCCACTTAAGCACAACGCAAAAGTGTACTCCACGGGCGAGGAATGACGAGGATTCACTATGAACGAAAGAGATTACAAAGAGCCAGTAATAATCCGTACTTAATAGAGGCCGCAATATGAGAGGAATAGCCAATTTTTTTTTTTAAAACCCAAGAATCTCCTTATGTATATAATTAGCTTTAATACGAGTTGTAAGTGCTTTCCGTGTCCGTGTATCCGACATGAGATCAGTCTAGACAAAAAATATAGAGAGTCAGTCAACCTTCTCTGTTTCAGTCAAAACCTGAACTATAGAACTTGTAGAGATTGAATTCAAGGCACTTTTCAACAAAAAAAAGAACAAATTATAACACATTGATATATCTTAATATCTTCTAATAAAAAAGGGTGCTGATTTTTGGGCTCCCTTTTTTTATGTAGGCACTCCAATATTTAATGAAGTTACAAAACTACTCTTTTTAAGATATAAAATTACTGGAGACACTTCACCCCCAAATTATCTCATAATTTACGAAGGCACTCCAAACAGAAAAATGAACCAAAACCAAACATAAACATTAATATTACGTTCCAAACATTAAACATCCACAACATAAATATTAGGTTCCAAACATTAAATATGCATCTATGTCGGATTGCTTCACGTCACTTTGCAAAAAAAAAAAAAACTAAACATTGCTAGAATCCTCCAAAATAAACAGCACACAATTGAAAATGTTGATGCTGCAAAATCTTCATAATGACTGCAACACAAGATCTTTATATTTTCGTACTCATTATCTATCATTTTTCCCTCAAAATCTTCATAACGGCCGCAAATCTACATTTTAAAACTCATAGTGAGACAAACAAAGCACATCACCAAAGTTAGAGAACTTTTGAGAGGAAAAGTAACAGAACTCTCAAGAGACTTTGCATGGACAAAAGGATGGTTCTACAATCATAGGCCGAAGAATACTTCCCCAGATACAAAACATGGAGACAATAACATAAAGACTCTTCCAAGTAAACATTACATATGGAAGTAGACAATTTAGTGATGTGCAGTAAAAGGAGTTGAGCAACTATTTGCTTTTTTCTGAATAAAAAAAAAACTATTTACTTTTTTGGAGTGCCTAATGCAAAAGAGAAGAGTAAAGGTTTTTTAGAGTGCCTGAAATAAATCATGAAACTTGCAAAAGGGTAATTTTGAAAAACTACTGTAGCTTGGAGCCCCTGCATCAAAATTGGGAGTGCGAATATTTAAAAAAAAAAAAAAATACTTTTGAGACTCCAAAGCATGACTGATATATGGGGGTGTTTGGGAGCCTACTTTTTAGCTTTTGATTTTTGACTTTTTGGTTTTTTGGTTTTTTGGCTTTTGGTCAGAATGAGTTTTGGATATGGGAGGAGTGTTTGGAAGAAATGTGCAGAATGTGTTTTGGAAGGGAAAATGAGAAGTAGAAATCAAAAAACACCTCCAAACCTATTTTTGATTTCTGGCTTCTAAATGGAAAAATGGAAAAACGATTTTTGGAGAAGTAGTTTCTGGGTGTTGCTCCCAAACACCCAGAATGCAAAAATGAGAAATCAATAAGTTGATAAATAGGGGGCCAAACGGTTAGACTGGTACAAACCTATATTTGAGCCGATACAGAACGGTATTTGAGCCAAGTTACGGTTCGACGGGTTCCGAAATTTTGGTTTTACAGTTTTACTTATCAAGGGAAAAAAAGAAAAAAAGAAAAGAAAAGAACAAGTGAACATATATATATACCTTTTACAGTCGGTCATGAAATACTGTAGATTTTTTCCCAATTAAAACTTAAAGTACGAATATATAGAAGCAAGCAAAAATAGAAAAAAACCAATACAGACCTAAGAAAAAAAAGGCCCAAGCCCAGTAAAGTTTGGGTTCATCGTATTTCAGTCAGTTGTACTCTCTCTCTCTTTCTCTAATAAAACAGCGCAATCCAAAAATATAGGGGGCCGAATTCCGCCGTCCCTCAGCCACTTCCCTTCTCCCCTTCTTCTCTCTAAAACCCCCCCGCCTCTCCTCCTCCGCGCCTCTCTCTCTACCATCTCTCTCTAAAATCAACTATATCTATAATCTAACTCACTCGTATCCTTACAGATTATATCATATCTATGATGCTCATATAATCAAACAGCTGGAGTGCGATTGGAGCATTTATTTATTGGTAATCCCACTTACAGTTTTCTTCATTACTCACAGCCGCCACATGCTTATACGTGTAATCATGCTCACCCAACTACCCAAGTACATATGTTATCTACAAGGTTTATGTTTATTTGTCGTTATTCACCGATGCTTGATCAAACTCATGGATTCTGATCGTTTCTTATTTTTGCTGGTGATTAATTTGTGTATCTTAACTTTGAACTTCATTTGTTATTGGGTACTCACTTTGAAACGGATAGGGTGGAGATTCCAAGGGTATTTTGTGTTTTCCCTTCGTGTGTTTAGGTCCTTCAGGAATTGTTTTTAAGCTTTCGCATTGGTGCAGACAATATTTTCTTCATTCCTGTTCATAATTGCTCTCGCGCCGTTGTTGGTTATCTTTAATCTGGAAGAGAAGAGTGTATACTGGGGTATGAGTTGGGTATATACTGGTTCTGTATACCTTTGGGATATGACAAAAGTAAAACTAAAGGATGAAGTTTTGTGCCGGTATATATGTAGAAGTACCCGTTATGTAGCTGTGTACAACTTGTTTCTTGAAGTTGCCATCTGTCATAATTACGGAAAATAAGGTTTTTCTATGCTTGGTATGAGCTTTTAGTTTATCTGGAAACTGTTTGCTGTTCTTAGGTATTTTTGTGGTGTACTATTGGTGTAAAGAGAAAGAAATGGCGGGAAAATCGAACAAGGGGAGGAATCGAAGAGGGTATCATAATGTACCAACTTCTTCGGAAGCGGCAGATGCATCTGATGTTCCTTTGAAAGACAATCTAAGCCTATCAAAGTCATCCCAATCCGATACTAATGGTGACGTGCCTGTCATGGAATCAACTGGCATAGAGCCAGAGTTAAAGCAGTCGGAAACTGCAAATTCAGAGAGTCAGTCCAAGCAAGGTGATGTTAATATAACCATACAACTTCAGCTATGATCTTCGGATATGATAGCAATATGTCCTTTTGATAATCATAGTTCTAAGGTCTTTTATGCGAATATTATTATTGTTTATGTAATTAAGCATGAATGCTATCATATCATATGTTGTGTAGCATTAGTAATTCTCCACATATGCATTTACTCAACTATTCAGTAATTGCAGTTCCCAGAAGAATCTATAGAGAAAGTAAAATGTTTGATTGTTAAAGTCATTGACTTTGGGACAATGTAGTGTATAATCTGATACGTTGCTGGATGAATTTTATAAGCTGATATACTTTTTCTACTATGGAGGTGCACCTTCAGCTTAAAAAAAGGGCTCTCGCTAATGCCTAACCAAAAGGAGCTTTCTTGTGAATGGAAAGTGGCTTTTGACTTTGCCTTAGGTAGCATGGTCCAGTGTATAACTATATGTCTTGGTGCCTTCAAAATTGTTCATAGTGGATATTGATTTTAAATCATTCAAGTGTTATCTTTGTTATCGGGCAAATTGTGTGTAAATCCTCGTTCTTCGTGGTCATGACTCGGAAATTTGATCCCAGCCCATGTTTTTTGGTTATGGAATTTTGTCTGAGATGCCATGCGAATAATTAGATTCGGACAGTCTTCTCAATGCATCAGTCATGGTCCTAGATGTACTAGACATATATTGACCGCATATTTCTAATTTCTTCAGAGATATCCCTTTTAGCATGCATTTAACTGTTCAAAGTCTTGAGTCGCTTTGCCATTCAGGCACTCACTGTGGCGGTTGCACAGATGAAGTAATACAGTTTTAGAATTTCAGTGGTAAATTTTGGAGCATCTTTGGGACATCTAGAGAACAAGGTTGAATCTTTATTTTTGGCGACAGATCTCGGGGTTGAATATGTGTTCAGTAACGGATAGGCGAAGACTCCAAAGTCTTTTCTTTGTCTAAAACATATTATGTCTGTTTTCCATCTGGCATCAAAGAATCCCAGCAATCAGCAGTCATTAACCCATTTAGATGTTTTTATCGTTGGAAAGAAAAATAAAAAGACGAGCCATTCTGAATTAGAAAGTATTGTATGGCAGACTTGCATTTCTTATGTTCTGTTTCCCTCTAACAACCAGTCATCTTACTTTTCTATTCCAAATTGATAACCCAGCCAAAACTCAACTCAACAAAACCATATTACCATACCCTAACACTATCCGGATTATTTATGTGAAGGACTATTGACCATAGTTGTGGAATTGGTTTTCAAGCCTTTTAACCTAGTACTGGAGTTTCAGACACAGGACTAATATGGGATTTTTTCTGGATGCCATTACTCAGAGTTCAGACACAGGACTAATCTGGGAATTTATTCTGGATGCAGGTGAAGTTCATCTTTATCCTGTTTCTGTCGAAACACAAGGTGGTGAGAAGCTTGATCTACAAGTGAGCTAACTATATTAAGTTTTCCATTTCTAGTGTTGTAAACCTTATTTAATTGCTCGCGGAGTTTGTCCGATATATGAGTTTATTAGCTTCTTGGCTGCCTTTGATATTCTGTTCCTTCTTGTTACTGCAAACGTTCTGGACACTCTCTTTCCTTCTTGTCTGTTATTTTTAATATCATGCCCTTAAGATTGCATTTGGTTGGATGATCTTACTAATTACGTTGAATTATCTTATTCATATTGAATTCATAATTCATAGGAATTTCTTAATTGATTTTCAATGGCAGTTAAGCCCTGGAGATTCTGTTATGGATGTGAGGCAATTCCTCCTTGATGCTCCAGAGACGTGTTTCTTCACATGCTATGATCTACTACTGCACACAAAAGATGGTTCGGTTCATCGACTAGAGGACTATAACGAAATTTCTGAAGTTGCTGACATCACAGCTGGTGATTGCTCCTTGGAGATGGTCGCTGGTATGTTGGTTCTATGCTTGGTTTCGTTTATAAGTGATAGGTGCAATACGAAGGTTAACGCTTTTCACTGTCACTATTTTCCTTTGTGCATCCAAAAATGGTGTAATAGCTACTCATTTTATGCACAATATGGCAGGAAACAAAAAGAGGTGCCAAATTGGTGAACCTGCATTCAGGTTTATGTATTTACCTAGTATTTTGGGATGTGTGCTCTAACTAAAGAATAATGTCTGCAGCATTATACGATGATAGATCCATCAGGGCCCATGTTCACCGAACGAGAGAACTGCTTTCTCTTTCCACACTGCATTCCTCATTGTCAACGTCACTTGCTTTACAGCACGAAACCAGGAAAAGTCCACCTGCAAATTCAGGAGGTCTCGAATTTTGAGTCCACAGTATTTTTGTTTCATGGCTTTATGTCCTTATAAACAGTTATATTCAGTTTGGAGTGTAGTCACAACGACCTTGATTATTGAATTTTGATGTGATGTAGATTCTGCAAAAACTGAGGTCCCAGAGCTTGATAGTTTGGGTTTCATGGACGATGTGACTGGTTCACTAACCAATTTGTTGTCATCACCTCCTAAAGAGATCAAATGTGTTGAGTCTATAGTGTTCTCTTCATTTAATCCACCTCCAAGCTATAGGAGGTTAGTTTTCTCACGCTTTGGCAGTTGGCACTCATTTAATGTTTTAGATTAAAATTATGGTTTTGTTAATGCGCGTTCTTTATGTTTTCTCCAGGCTTGTTGGGGATTTGATTTATCTTGATGTGGTAACATTGGAAGGAAATAAATTTTGTATTACCGGAACCACAAAGATGTTTTATGTCAACTCAAGCATGGGAAATGTCCTTGACCCGAGGCCAACTAAAGCTGCTTCTGAATCAGCCACCCTTATTGGACTCATGCAAAAGTTTAGCCCTAAATTCAAGAAAGGTAAAATAGCATGGCTAGGGAGCAGTGGTTTTCATATTCTTTACAGAATCTAATTAGTCCTTGTACCAGGGTTTTTATTAGTATTTATTTTGATCGGGTTGTATCAGTTTAGTTTCTAATGCTGGTTAACACTATTGAAGCTTTTCGGGAAATTTTGGAGCGAAAAGCTTCTGCGCATCCGTTCGAGAATGTCCAATCTCTGTTACCACCAAATTCCTGGCTTGGACTGTATCCTCTGCCAGGTGAGTTCAATATTAAAGACTTTGTCTGAAATACTTGTCATGGTGATGGACTTTCAGCTCCCTTAGTTGCAAAAGTATGGGAGGTTGAGGTTTTTTCCTCGTATTGTATGAGTTACATGTTGATAATGTTGGCCGATGAGCTCGTTGGCTGGTTATCTAAACTCTGAGATGTGGAAATAATTCCCTAGTTCACAATTTACAACTTCTCTTGGTAGGGATCATTACAGTGGAGAGTCGTTCTTTGATGCAGTTAACTTGAGGGTTAGAAATTGAAAAAGCGAGTAGAGGAGATACGAACTGTGAACTCTAAAAAATTGACACAAAACGTGGTGGTTCTGTGCCTTACTGCTGTGGAGTGTGCCACCCATCAAATCTTACTTTCTTTTAAAGGACCTGTGAAAACAATACAGGACCCAATAGAATTCTTTCCAGTGTGGCCTGAGAGTTCATTTTTGAAAACTGTCCAATTAAGGGTCATAATTTTAAATTTTATGTTCCCTTCGCGGTTTTTGTGGGTATTCAGAGGAACATTGCCCCATGGCACTCACCTCCGTAATCATAAGCTCCTCACATTATGCAAGCACCTCCATATGAGGATCCCCTCCAGAGGGGTAATCCTCCTATAGTAACCCTCTGTGGTGCCCTCCATAGATTCTCGAAAACACCTCGATGCCTCACAATAAACAAGGCTTCATTGAGCCTGGCGACTCTTCACAAGACCCTAGGTACCTCGTTTGGGACCATAGGAGGTATGTGGCATGGAGGCTAGAGCAACGGGACTTGTCGAGGCTCATCCTCCATGAGGATAGCCGCTTGACCGGTCATAGAGAGAGAGGGGCATCAGCCACCTTCATCATTACTAATTTACTACAACCACCCTCATTACTACCACAACCACCCAAACACCCTCTTCATCCTTCTCTCCATCCTTCTGGCCTCTCCATCCCCTAGCCTCTCCATCCCTCTGGCATGTCCATCTCACAGACCTTCATATAAGGATGGTTGCCACACCACCAACATAGACGCACAACATCCAATACCTAATACACTTGCTCTCCGGTTCATTGCTCTTTGCTCTCCACTGGCATCCCTCTCTCTCTCTCTCTAAGGCTGCCCGGAGCTCTCTCCTCCACCTCCGGTGGTCCTGAACACTGTTGTAATGCCTCCAAATTAGGGACAACCTCAGGCACTCTTCCCATACCTCACACCCATAGTTTTATACCTTAAGGAATGAGGTTTTGGTTCATTGCAATTCCCTACAGTTATGAAATACCGATTTAGAACATTGTGAAGCTTTCACTGTTGGAGTCGAATAATTTGAATATTGGTGGGCTTCTCCTCTACTTAGCAGTATAAGTATTTTAGAAGAGATAATATGTTTGCTTCAAATACCAAACACCTCGAGCCATCATGCACTCAAGGGAGAGGGAAATGGGCAAGAACTGTGTGGCTGCAAGGTTGTGCTGTTCAATATATTGTGCCTGCTAAGTAATCTGCAGTGCAGTAGGCGCAGTTTTGCTATTTCTTGGTGCAGTTCATATTTTGTCCAGAAGAGCCAGAAATTTTGTTTCAGATCTATATCTAGTATATTTTTTGATGTCATATTTGGGATTCAGATCACAAACGCAATGCTGCTAGAGCAGAGAGTGCACTGACACTTTCGTTTGGAAGTGAGCTAATCGGCATGCAGAGGGATTGGAATGAAGAATTGCAGTCTTGTCGGGAGTTTCCCCGCACAAATCCTCAAGAAAGGTGTATTTTGGTCTCTGTGTGTTATAGTCTCTTCATTTTCTTCTTCCATAATTTGAGTTAATAGAACACTAGGTTAAGTTTGTTCAGTTGTGGCATCGTCTCGATCACTTACATGGGAAGTTCCATTGCAGGATTTTGCGGGATAGGGCGCTTTACAAAGTGACATCTGATTTTGTTGATGCAGCAATTAGTGGTGCTATTGGAGTCATCAGCAGATGTATACCACCAATTAACCCAACTGATCCAGAGTGCTTTCACATGTAAGTAGGACTTGGAAACCCTGACTAATATTTCATCCGACTGACTGACTGATTTATACTTTTAATTGACCAGTCAAAAAACCTGATTTATGTACTGCCTTCTGGATTTTAACTTCTGCCTTGGGCTTTAGTTTCTGAAAACGATCACATTATCCTTTACCTTATTTTCTTTGGTCTCAATGAGAATTATTCTGTACTTCTTTACGGGTAATCTGCTTACTGGGCCTTGACATGTCAGCAAGTGTGGATAATTGTATCTCTCTCTCTCTCTCTCTCTTCCCCTCGCTCTTGGAAATTGTTTTAGTAATTATTTCTAGTTGAAAATGATGTATCTATGAGTTGGTATGTAGAATTTGTAAGTTCATGATAGTATATTAATCTGTTTTGGATTTTAATTCGCTCCTCTCTTGAATTTGTTTTCTTTATTTTTCTGTAACATCAACTTATACGCACTTCTTGTTTTATTTGTTCTTTGGGTGGAAATACGACCTTGTTTGCTTCTGACTTCCACCAGCCCATCGGAAACATGAAACCCAAAGAAAGACAGTGTGAATTGTGGTGGCCACTATCGATCCCATGCATGTTTTTTCCCCCAAAACATTTATCAAATATGTCGAAAACCCAGTTAGAATGGGTTGCTTTTTATGCGATTTCTAATCATTATCGTACACCTTTTCAGCTACATACTTTCCTCTCTTTCCTTTTTTTTCAAATGAAAATATCCAGCGACTTGGTGAGCATGAATGCACTTGCTTTTGTGGATACAGAAGTTAATAACGTTGACTAGAAGTCTACAACGTAGAATTGGTTACATATGCATGTCTAGAAAATCTGTTGCTTTAGCACTTTTGTTGAATGCTCCTTGTATGTGTGGTCTCTGCTGGCTTTGACATCTTTTTCTGCTCCAATTTCCAGGTATGTTCACAACAACATATTCTTCAGTTTTGCTGTGGATGCGGACCTTGAGCAGCTATCCAGGAAACGCATCGCTGATAAAAATCTAAAGAGTGAGAACACAAGCTCAGCAAGCAATTCATCTGAGAAGACTTCCAATAAGTTGCCACATTCAGCTGCTAGAGTTCCCAGTGGGGACAAATCCAATGGCACAAGTACAGAGGATATTGGTTGTTCCATGGTTCCGGTTTCTGATGTTCCGTCTGAGACACAGCTGGCTGAAAGTGAGCAAGCCACATATGCTTCGGCAAATAATGATCTGAAAGGCACCAAGGCCTACCAAGAAGTTGATGTTTCGGGTCTGTATAATCTTGCTATGGCCATTATTGACTACAGGGGTCACAGGGTAGTGGCTCAGGTTCGTTTTCAATGTGAAATAATATTTTTTTTTTTCCTTACTGAAATCATCTTTACCCTGAATAGAAGGCTGATATTGGCTATGATGTCTTGATGGAGGTTTATAAGAGTATAAAGAAGTAGTAGAGATGTGGAATGAACCTGTGCTATTCTTTCGTTGAATTTTGAATGAAGGATGGGGGTTGACCTCTATGTGTTTGAAATTCCTAAATTCCTACTGAAGTGATTGAGGGATTGCTGCATCTGGAGCTACATACCTAGCAAAAATGTGCAGTCTACTAGAGGATGAAGCCTCGGAAGAAGCAAATGGAAACTAGAGGATGACGCATGTGCAAAAACAAAAAATGCTCTTTTGAACTCAAATATAGCTCTTAGGGACGCTAAACCCATAGGATCCATATTTCGATTGTCCCCGAATATGGTGAGGAACAGAGGTAACATACTGGATGAAACAATCTTCATCGGTGCATCCCTAATCATCCAGAACTTTGTTCGCCTCCTTACAGCAATGAGAAACCAATGATTTCAAGCCCGTCAACATCGCCCGTATTTTCTCAATCTCTAAAGTCTAAACTCTTGACAAATATGCCAAGGAAAATACAAACATGATTGATGATAGCCGGTGTATCCTTTGAATCAGATATAGTCAGTATATCCTTCAAATCATATACAATATGCACAAGGACGAAACCATGGTCAACACAGTTGCACAGTTGAATACCAAATATGAAAGTATCATCCTCAGCTTCGAAATGAGTACGAATGTCCCTAACAATACCACTGCTGCCACTCCTGGCTTTTAACAGCTGTTAATCTCTTAACCTTTTTTAATGGACTTTCTTCACGGTGTGCATGTTGTATTGTTTGAACTTTGAAATTTGACAGTAGTCTCTTACAAAGTGGAGATTTGACTGGTTAAATGCATCCTCATTTGTCAACTATTTGGTTATTTTATGTGATGGCTATCTGCACTTTCAGTATCTTTAAGCACGTGTTTCTTATTCAGTTTCCACGGATATTTTCTACTTTTTCCGATTTCTTCTTTTTATGTTTTAGACTTGGTGATGCTGTTTCTTTTGCTAATTCTTATCTTCCTAATCTTTTTCCCCCACCTTGCTGTCTATTATAGAGTGTTTTACCGGGCATCCTTCAAGGTGATAAATCAGACTCCCTTCTTTACGGTTCGGTTGACAATGGGAAGAAGATTTGTTGGAAGGAAGATTTTCACTCCAAGGTGAGGAAGACTATTGTTTTTTCCTCGTTATGCTCTATCTCCTAGTATTGCATTTGTTTTAGTAATTTCTGCAACCAAATAGGCTTTTCTTGACAGAGTATGCTTTGTTAGTTATAAACATATTGCATTACAAAGAGACCTTGAAAGTTATGTTGTGTGTAATTCCTGTTTTGGAAACATATTAATTACACTAGGAGAATAATATTATGGAAGCCATCCAGTCATCTTCATTCCAAGTTGAGGCTGAATTTGGATTCTGACTTGTTATGCAGTCAATCTCTTAGTGTTGCATCTTTGTTACTAAGCAGTTTTCTGATAACCTTCTTGGCCTATCATGAGGATAATGCACTCAAATTGGAATTCGGGAGGAGTGATATCTATAAGTACCCTTCAACGCCAATTTATAAGGGCATAGTATTGAAAAGTTTGAAAAGTTTGTTGTGTGATAAGTCTGGGTGGAACTTGTAGCAAATTTTTTAATCGGCACAAAAAAAATTTCATTATTTGGACAGGATCAAAACATGAAGTAATGACAATGGGAAAAGAAATGCATGAGAGAGCTTTAGAGAGAGAACATTAACTCTCCTAATGCTGCTTATGGCATAATTTCATTCAGTATCTTGATTTTTAATAAGCGAAAACAAAGGAAATTATCCTGTTGTGGTGACGATGTGTTTCTTTTAGGGATTAAACATTGCTATGAATGACTATAATGTTTTTCATTTATCCAATGCAGTGGGGCAAAAAAAGAATGTACAGCTCCCTACCAAGACAAACTATCCACAGATGCGCCACTTGCTAGGCATATCTCTTCGTGCGTCTTCCTAAGGGAACATTTCCATTTGTGTGATAACTCTGTAGGAGTTATCTGTATTTTTTTCATTATCTGGGGTAACCATTGTAGAACGCTGAGTCCAACTTTCAGTGGTTTTCACCTGAGAAATCTTCTTGATATGCATAGGGGCTATGATTATTTTTGCTTCTGGAGCAATTACTAAAAATGCAATATTTTTAGTTTCAAAAAGGTCATGAATCTGGGCCTGCAACCAGTAACGTGAACACTTGTGCTAGGCCATAACGTGAGAAATAATCTTCACATTTATTTTGGAATATAATGTTCACTTCTTGGCACAATATTAATCCTGATCTGGAATTATTTGTTCTATGACTTGTGTGATGAGTTTAGCCTTATGTTCCCATAGGTACTGGAGGCTGCCAAACGCCTCCATGTGAAGGAACATATGGTCTTTGATGGATCTGGAAATGCTTTCAAGTTAGCTGCACCTGTTGAATGCAAGGGAATTGTCGGAAGTGATGACAGGTCAATGCGTTCGTCATTTTATCATCATCTGGTGGAATATCTTTTAATGTTTTTTTCTCAAACTTGTTATTCATACTGGTATAATCTGTTTGACTTCCACATTTTGGACTCTGCGGATTACCTGTGAGATTTGATATTGGCTTTTGAAGTTTGAACTACTATAGCATTAAAGTGTTGGATCAAATATCGTGACGATTGATTTTTGCATCATGAACTTGAGGAATTGATATATCGACGTTTCACTTTACTAATATGGTGCCTGCTTGCAGTTTATGTGCCTACTTTTTTTCCCCTTCAGGTTTTATGCTACAAACAACTGTAATGCAACACCACATGTGATCTATCTGAACATTAAACTTTTGTATGCTTTGACGCTTCATATTACTCTTCTTTTGAACTTCAGGCATTATCTCTTGGACTTGATGAGAGTCACTCCTCGTGATGCAAACTATACTGGTCCAGGCTCCAGATTTTGTATTTTGAGGCCCGAATTAATTTCTGCCTTTTGCCAGGTAGTTTAGCTGTGTGCTTTTGTGAACATTATTTTGACCTCCTTTCTATATGTTCTGAAATATCCATATTGGCTTGATGGATAAGGTTGAAGCGGCAGAGAGGCCAAAAAGTAGTTGTGAACCGAAGGGGGAGCTTCCTGGTACCAGTGAGTCTCCAAATGTTGATAGTGCTGAAGAACTGGTGACAACTGAGGCAGATGCTGCTCTGTCAACTTCTGACAAACAGGTAAAGGTGACGTTCTCTCAAGTAATTTGTGGTTCGGGGAAGCGAGGTTATGCTTTCCCGAGTATCTCTTGTATGCTACCGATAGGAATGCGTCCGATGTGATTATCTTCAACACCTTGATGGTGCTATAGTGTGCGATATTCACTTGCGTAGGGATGTGCTTGATTGGGAAGTCATTTATTGCCTTGCTTTTTAGAGTGAATGGTTTACAAAGGGTTAGGGGAGGATGAGAGGCGTTGGAATCTTTCTAAGCAAGGATCTTTTCATGTGAAATCTTACTACCAAGCTCTATATGAGGGTGGTAATCCCTCCTTTCTTTAAAAAGAAATTTAGAAGACTAATGCTCTGTTGAAGGTGTTTTTTTTTTTTTTTTGATAATTCGATTCAAAGGCGGAGGATCATTGTCAATTGGTGTTGTATGTGCAAAAGGGATGTAGAGATGATTGATCATCTTCTCATTCATTGCCTGGTGACATGTGAGCTTTGGACTTTGGTGTTTTCTTGGTTTGGATTGAAGTGGGCCATTTCGAGGAATGTCTTGGAGCTCTTACTCTCGTAGAGGTGCTAGAGTGGGAAAGAGAAGGAAATGTGTTTGTGCCATGATCCTTCTTGATTTGATGTGGATTATATGGCGTGAGAGGAACATGAGATGTTTTGAAGGTGTGGCACATCCTTTATTTAGGATCAAGAGTTTTTCGATTAGCAGCTTGTATAGTTTGGACAAGGGGGGAATATAATCCTTCTCTTGACCAATTCATAGATTGGTTTAATCATCTTCATACTGATAGTAGGGTATAGAGCTTTTTGTAATCGCCTTCTTTTGTATATGGGCGGGCAGTCCCGCGGGCAGTCCCTTGATGCCTTGTTTCTAATATATTCATTTCTTATAAATAAAAAAAGAGAAGCAGACCAATATAATGTCTCCTAGTACTTTTGCTCTAGGAAATGGTGTCATGTCCCTTTAAGCAAGTTCTTTGATTTTTATTAGTGGGGATGAGAGGGCAAGGAGTGAGATGTAAGCTTAATTTTTTTGTTGCTGTTTCGTCTTGTGATTTTATTCTCTCTTTTTTAGGACAAACTAAAAAGCTTATTCCCGAAGATTTAGAAAGCTTATTTTGTGCCTTGTCTCTCCTATTTGTGGATCTATTAGATCTTCTTTTAACCTCCCCTGCTTGTTAGGTTTTCAAAATTCACAAACACCCCAGTCATGAATTTGCTCTTTTTCAAAATACACAAACACTGCTCATAGATTTTCAAAGTGGCAATGTTTAAATTTGTAGTGTGTGTTGGTTGTTCTTGTTTGGATTGAATTCTACCAAAAGGCTCTCCGTCATGGATTTGCTATGATTCCTTTTCACAGGATGTGTTAAAAGAAGGTAAACATGAGGCTGCCCAAGAATGTGGTTCTGCACCTGTCAGGAATGGAAAAATGTTTGAAGAAATATCTTTCAATCCTAATGTCTTTACTGAGTTTAAGTTAGCCGGAAGTGAAGAAGTAAGTCTTGTATGTCTGTCTTGAGAACATTCTGTTCAAGTTCATGCTTATGCCCTTTACATATTATAGTCATTTGGCTGGGTATTTATCAGGAGACTGCTGCTGATGAAGAAAATGTTAGGAAAGTTAGTCTCTATCTTAGAGACATTGTGCTTCCTAAATTTATTCAAGATCTTTGTACCCTTGAAGTTTCACCCATGGATGGTCAAACATTGACTGAAGCACTTCATGCTCATGGAATTAATATTCGTTATATCGGAAAGGTAAGTATAATCTGTTATGAGCTTCATGGATTCTCTGACTTGGATTCTGGCTTGTAAATAAATTGTTGGAGAGTTAAACATTTTTCACAGCTCAAATTGGAAGCCTAAAGGTGGGGAATGTGAATATCAAGCCTGACTTTATATAGTCTCTCTTTTCTGACTTTGGCTTTTTGCACGTGGAAACCTTTCTCCAGGTTGCTGAGGGGACCAAACACTTACCTCATTTATGGGATCTTTGTTCCAACGAGATTGTAGTCCGGTCAGCTAAGCACATCCTCAAGGTGAACATTTTTTACCACTTAAAATATCCTCTTCCTACACATGTTTCCTTGAAAAGTTCTCTTGCTGTGAGCTGTTTGGGTACCGTGTGAAGATAGGGTGATGGGTCAAATTGAAATCTTGTATGTGGTTTCATATCAGCTTGAGACAAGTGGGGTATTCCTGTGCAATTACATAAATTTTTATCACTTCTTATGTTTATATAAAATAATTTTTTTGTGACAAAGTGAAGACTCGACATTTTACACGGTAAGAGATACAAAAAAATGAACTTATTCATCTTAACTTTTGGAAAAAAATGCTTCTCCTAAATAATGGTAAATGAACTCCCGAAATTTGATCAAGAGTTTGGACTTGGAAGCTATAAATTTGTTTCTTTTAATAGAACAAATATACAACGATTTATGAGTTCAAAGAAATTTTATTTCCTAATTACTGGCTAATTGAGGGTCTAAAATTGTATAAGGAAATACTGCTACATGTGATATTAAATTGGAACTTTTGAATTACCTTTTATTTTTTCCTTTTTCTACATTTTTAGATGGATTTATAATTGTTCATTCTCATACTTCCCTTTTCCAGTGGAACTTTAGAATTTTTATGACACGTGAAGTACATTGCTATGCTGAATGATGCCTGACTGACTTGCCTCGCCTATCTCTGTCTTACAGTATTCATTTTCTTTCCTTTCTTTTTTGCTACTGTTTCTCGATTTCATGAAGACTTGAATTTTTTTCTTATGTCTCTATTAATTTTAAAGCCATTGCCCCTGTTTATTGTAAAATTGGTGTCTTAATTTTAAAATCACTGTTATGGGACCGCAAATGTGTGATCTTGAAGTGGATCTTCTCTTGTTTCACATTTGCTCGACTTTTGTGTTTTGAGACAGCCATTTGAAAAAAATCGCTTGATCTGTAATGCCTGTTTGTAGCTTGGAGATTTCAAAATCTACAACTTGGTTTGCTGATCTACCTGTTACTATTCCACTTGCACTTAGCCCATTTGGTTATTGTGCCATTTTTATGTAACTTCATCAGTGACATAGGCTGAGTGATATTTTGGCACATGCACAGCACTGACTGTCTCCAACTCATACAGAGCTTTGAAAGTGGTTTGTGCATTTACCATCACTTCTTGGTTTTGCAGGATGTCCTGAGAGACTCAGAGGATCATGATGTTGGGCCTGCAATAGCACATTTTTTCAACTGTTTCTTTGGAAATTGTCAAACTGCTGTTGTAAAAGGTACTCCTAATGGTGTGCAGTCCAAAGCCCAAAAGAAGGTACACCAACATTGATACATCATCTTATTCCTAGTTCACAATGGTCGTTATAGATGTACATTATCTTGTTATAATTGTAAGTGCTTCTATGCTAGTCCAAGGGTTAAGGATCCCTTTATTGCACATGCAAAGGCTTTACGTACCCATAGCCAATGAAAAAGCTTACTATAGGGAGAGTTCATACTCTCAGAAATAGGAAAAGTAGAGAAGTTATGTTGTCTAGTATAGGTGAAAGGAAAAATTCTCAGCAGAGAATTCATTTTTCTAGTAGATTTGTTATGTTGATGGCAGCCTGAATCGGGTTTTAAGATTATCTTCTGCGAATTAACTTGAAGATTTACACGTGCGTAAATCCTACAGGATCACGCTGGTTATCAAGGCAAATCATCTAGGGGCCATTCAAAGGGGGCAAATGGAGGATATTCACGTAAGGAACAGTGGTCATATTTGAGTATTATGCCCGAGAGTTTGTGGTCTGACATTGTAGAATTTGCGAAAGTTAAATACCAGGTACTTTAAACTTGAGCCAATTCGCCGCTTTGATCCTACCATAGACCTTTGACGGTTCTCTTATATTTTTGTGTGATGGGTGCTTAATTATCTTTGCAGTTTGAGTTGCCGGAAGACGCAAGATCACGGGTAAAGAAAATTTCAGTAATACGCAACCTTTGTCAGAAGGTAGCTTTTCCTTCGGTTCTTTCTGTTAATATAAATAGAACACGAAACCATTTATTGCCTCTCATTGTTTGGAGATCTTTGATTCCGGTTCACAACAGGAGGCTAAGTAAAAGATCATTTGCACAGTCGTTTGGAGGAATAGGAAGTATGTCTTCTTATGAGGTCAGGCACAGATGTGTGCGTTCTCCCATGGAGGTCTGGAGGAGCAATAGTGACTCTTATGGCAGAGATAGAAGGTAGATGTCAATATGTCATTTGGAACCAGGAGTAAAAAAATTCCAGTGAGATTCCCTGGAAAGCCAGGCTCTTGGTTTAAGGGGTCGACAAATGTAAAGAAACTCCATATTTTGGGAGTTTTATGATTTTATCCATTGCTTGGAGGGAACTGATGCAACTGATAATATTTGGAGTTGGTGTGGTTAAAGATTAGGTTAGATGTGTTGTTCGAAACAAGTTGACCTAGACTGATGGTGTTGCCACTGGATGGATACCCCGTCCTTCACTACCTTTCTCACTACACACATTTGGAAAGTTAATAACAAAAGAAATTGAATAAAATTTTTGTAGGTAATGAACTGCTCAAGGAGGAATGTTAACATTGTGGCTTTTGTGTCCTCCTTGATCTGGTTGGAGTTCTAAAAATTTAAGTACAGTTTGGCTGTTGTAGTAGTTTCTAGTTTGGTTGCGAGTGTTCCTCCATGAATCATATGCTTTGCATATCGATTACTTCATTGTCAAGTCTTAATCAAATATCAATGCACAGTTTGTGGGTAGTAGTGTATTTTTTATGCAAGCAATATAGGTGTACCGTACTATATATGGAAGTGCGGGAGGCCTCAAATTAGTTGACTTCTAAGTATGAAATGTCTGACTTGTTCTTGTTGGCATGTATATGGATTTGCTCTCTTAAGAAATATGCCTTCTTCTTTTCTGCATGGTTTCAGTGTGTGAAAGTTCTCAGGCGTGTAAAATATGGGAAGTGAAAGGTTGTGGATGGAAGTTTGTGAACTCTTGCGTTTTTATTTTGAAATATCCAACATTTTCAAGTTTTCACCATAGTTGTTTCAGCTCTGGAATTGGTACCTTCTTCATGAGGGTGGGCTCTTGAGTACTTTATTTGACACATTTATTTGGTGGTTTTCACAGGTAGGGATAGTCATTGCAGCTCGGAAATATGATCTTGATGTTGTGGCACCTTTCTCAACATCAGACTTTTTGGATCTCCAACCAGTAGTAAAGCATTCTATTCCGGTCTGTTCAGAAGCCAAGGATCTTGTAGAAACAGGAAAAGTTCAGTTGGCTGAGGTATGAACTTCTAACGTGTCGTCATAAACCCTATGCAAATTACCCAGGAATGTGTTATCCGAAAGTGGGGTAGTAGTAGTTACGGTCTTACCAATAATTCAGCAACTATGTGGAAGAAGTAAAAACAAAGTCGAAGGTTGAACTGAAATGGAGGTGAAGCAACGTGGATGCCAAGGGGAAAATGTCTTACATTTGCTGAATTCTATGCAGAAATAGAACACTTGCCTAATCCTTTTTATGGAAGAGATCTTGTGCAAATTTCAAAGCTACATGTTAGGATCATGAGTTTATAAGCAGGGGAAATTTTGATATGGCTTTTGGCATATACGAGACATTTCAGTAGCATCAGAAGTCAACCCAACCACTAGGCCCGAGGCAGCTTTAAGCCCTTCGGTTTTTGCACCCAAAGTTCGGCTTTTGCACCCAAACTTTGACCTACATACTGCAATTGGGGCAGTAGCAGATTGCCCAGTGGCCCACATTGAAAAGCTCTATTAAGAATGGAAAATCTCCTGTCCAAAGGCCCAGCCAAAGAGGAAAAGAACCTTGTCGACAAGGCCTAGTGAGAACGTTTTTGCCCTATTTGACACAACTTTTAAGGGTTACTTGTCCGAAAGACCCATTTATAGGGTCTGTATATAACTCAAAACCTGGTCAGAAGAGTCCCAAGAGAGAACTATTCTTTTTATTAGTACTTAAATGTAAAGCATGTGTCCTTGAGATTCCACCTTGGGCCTCTTCGAGGGTTGGGCTGCCACACAAGTGTGTGGTTGCAGCAATTTTAAGTTTCCAAGTTCGAGTAGGAAGAAATGTGGTCATTAATTCTGTTGCACTTGTTCCAGGGAATGCTTACTGAGGCATACGCATTATTTTCTGAGGCATTTACAATACTTCAGCAGGTATGTCATGCCAGTTCTTTTTACTATTGACTAAATTTTACTAGTACGGTTAATAACCAGTTTCACATAAAACTGCAGGTGACTGGTCCAATGCATCGAGAGGTTGCAAATTGCTGCCGGTAATCATTGTCCACTTATGTAAAGCCTCTTGGCATGATATTTGATGTTGGCATTCTGCTTTACTTTCCAAATCTCACAAAATAGCCATATCCGTTCTTCAGCTTGGTCCTTTAATGTCTGATTCTAGTATGTAGTGCCGTAGAGACATTCCCAGTCTCTTGGGCCTCATTCCCCTTCTAAAGGGCTCCAGTTTGAGTCTCCTTAACTTAACCTATCAAAATAAGAGTTGATTATATCATTTGTCTTTGTATCACAAAATGTTTATCTTGTGGACAGAAGTCAATTTCTATTTGATTAAAGTGCTCAGAAGCCCCAATTTGTGACATAGGGTATAACGGAGAACAGTATGAAAGGTCATTGATTGGTGCAAGATTAGTGGATTTGGCATTTGAGGCATATTTCTGGGAGAAACTGGTTTTCTATCATCTTTCCCATTGTAGTAGTTTTCTTGTTGAAATTTTTTTGGTTGGTGATATAATAGGACCAGTTATTTCATGTGCTCATGAATACGAATATTCCAACCAATGAATGCTTAGAGAAACTAATTTTGAAGTTTTTTCTATGCAGTTACCTTGCCATGGTCTTGTACCATGCTGGAGACATGGCTGGAGCGATAATGCAACAGCACAAGGAACTTATTATAAATGAGCGATGCCTAGGACTGGACCATCCTGACACTGCTCACAGGCACTAAGTCTTGGCCCTTTGTATGCTTTGACATATTTAATTTTGCTTCAGTGAGGTTATGTAGGGACAGCGCCGCGTAATTATGCATAATTTTTGGAAACTCAAATGTTCCTTTTCAAATGAAAATCATCTCAAAATGGTACTTAGCAAAATAAAAGCATCTCAAAATGGCATCAGGGACAGATGTAGGGGGTGGAGGGTGTCCCCCACCCACCCCCACCAAAACAGACAAACAAATAAGTAGGAAAAGAGAAAGGAACATTGTCATTGATCAGAGTCCCACCAAAATCAAAGTTTCTTTGCCTTGAGCCTTTCTTTTGCAAAATTCTTAAGTCCACCAAGGAATGACTTGTATCAACAGGTATCGTCACTCAATGAGATTTTTTGTACATTGGTATATCTCAGTCTCTAGAATTTATGTGACTAGTTACTTGTATGGAAAGTGAATTTAAGAATATATTTATAGAACGCACCCTCTCTTCTCTCTCTCTCTCTATTTTTTTTTCCTTGAGTGAAGTTAATCCTGATGGTGTTGCGTATGTAAGAAAGTATGTTTTTACGTCCATTCTATGCTCACTTGTTCTGCTGGCTACTGCAGCTATGGCAATATGGCTCTCTTCTACCATGGGCTTAACCAGACTGAACTTGCACTTCGCCACATGTCCAGAGCATTACTCCTCCTAAGTTTGTCATCTGGTCCAGATCATCCTGATGTAGCTGCAACCTTTATAAATGTTGCAATGATGTACCAAGATATTGGAAATATGAACACAGCTCTTCGTTATTTGCAAGAAGCATTGAAAAAGAATGAGAGGCTTCTAGGCGAGGAACATATTCAAACTGCTGTTTGTTATCACGCTCTGGCCATTGCATTCAACTGCATGGGTGCTTTTAAGCTCTCTCACCAGGCATGTGGCACGGTTTTCCAATTATGTGTTTGATGTACAGCTATAAAAAGTTGTGCCTTGATAATGACCAAATAGGCTTCATTATGACAGCATGAAAAGAAGACATATGATATACTTGTGAAACAACTTGGAGAGGAGGATTCCAGGACACGTGATTCCCAGAATTGGATGAACACATTTAAGATGCGTGAATTACAGGTAATTCCAGAAACTGTGTTTCTGCTTTTTTATACTTCAATAAATTGTACGAGTTCTTTTATTCCCCTGCTTTCTTAATTATACTCCTGTGTTGGCAGATGAATACACAAAAGCAGAAAGGTCAAACTCTGAATGCAGATTCTGCCCAAAAGGCTATTGATATCTTAAAGGTGTGTTTGAATGCCCATTCTTCTTTTCAACTTTGATGGTGAAGCCCTTGATAGCTAGAGCTTTGGAAGCTTCAAGCGCCCAAGGGCCTTAAGGCGTGTGAAGCTTCACTTGAATCGGTTCAATTTTGTGGGGAATAGAAATAAAGTAAATGGAATTTCTTAAACATCTAAATTTGTGTATATACACCAATCTTTTGTGGGGAATAGAAATAAAGTAAATGGAATTTCTTAAACATCTAAATTTGTGTATATACACCAATCTTTTGTGGGGAATAGAAATAAAGTAAATGGAATTTCTTAAACATCTAAATTTGTGTATATACACCAATCTTATAATCTCATATATATTTTCTACCAGTACAAATAAAAGATGTAGAATGGTTTCAATATTCAAAGTATTTTGAGCATTCTCTCTATCAAAATGCAGGATCAAAATGGTTACGAGTTACAACCTATTTCTGTTTCTGATCATAATGAACTAATGTAATCTTTCTGCAACAATTTTAGACTCTTGTAAAAATAGATTTCTATTCGACAAATGCCGAAACATTTTGTGTTCTTGTCTGGCATTCAAAAGAAAGAACACTTAATGGATAGATACTGTGAGCTCAATTAATTGATAGTCGATTGGGCCATTATTGAGTTTGATTATTATTTCAAGTTGCCCAAAATTCTCACTTGCTGGTGGGCTTTATGTTATTTTGTGTGTTCAACGTAATGGTACTGGATTTCTCCTTTTTATTCTTGTCTCTGCTTCATTTATTATTTGTTATTCATTTATCTTTTGAGTATTTCAAGTTAAATAAGAATTTCATCATGAGTTAAATTTGATCAACAGGCTCATCCAGATCTATTGCATGCATTTCAAGCTGCCGCTGCAGCCGGAGGATCTGGTAGCTCTGGTCCCACTGCGAACAAGTCCTTGAACTCTGCAATAATAGGAGAGGCTCTTCCACGAGGTAGGGGAGTGGACGAAAGAGCTGCCCGTGCTGCTGCGGAAGTCAGGAAGAAGGCGGCTGCTAGGGGCCTCTTAATCCGCCCGCACGGAGTCCCTGTCCAGGCGTTGCCGCCGCTTGATCAGCTCCTCAATATATTCAACTCAGGGGTAAGCCCAGATGCTGAAAGCAAAAACGAAGCCGGTGGAGCGAAGAAAGAAGCTAACGGCCATCCTTCAAGTGGGCCAGAAGAAGCCCAGCCGTTAATTGGACAGCAAGATCAGGCTCCGGTTGGTTTAGGCACGGGTTTGGCTACATTAGATGCCAAGAAGCAGAAGACAAAAGCAAAGTCACCGCGTGAATGATTGAATTGAGAAAATTTCAGATGGGCAACAAAAGCCCATCTTTGGTCCTCAAAGTGGGGATATTGTGAGCTTCCGTTAAGGGTAACTTGTGGTCTCCCTACTTGTGGAAGTTTGGAGTGTCAAGACATGCCCGTTGGGGATGTTACATTTGATTCTTTAAATAATCAATGCTCGGAGAAATATGATTTGGACCAGAGAGCAGCCGGTCAAATTTTTTGAAGAAAGAGGGAATTTATTCTGGTATAAGCTAACAAATAATTAGTGGCAAATGTAACTTAGCTTTTCTGTTTTGCACCAAATCGTTGGTTCAATGGATACCAAATATGAAAGGATTCTTCTCAACCAAAGCTTCCGTGGTAATAATATCTTGAGCGCACAAGGTTGTTTACTGTTTCGCTGTGGAGTTCATGATTGAATAAATGTACAACGATTGTGCTTGTTAACAAATTCTGCCCGATGAATGTGTCAGTGCAATGAATTGGGTTACACAATGCCAAAAAAGTGGCACGTCGTGTTGCCTCCCCGCAACTTTTGAGTCAATGGATTTTCAGTGTTTATCATTATTAGCCTTTTTTTTCTCGGTATGTCTTCTCAGTTTCCTGAAACTTTGACTGCTTATCGTTTTGAGCCTATGAGGTGCCCGTGAAGTGCAGATGAATAAGAATATTAGCCTTGCCCGAGAATCTTATGTTTACTAGATAGTATATCTTACCCATAATTTCAGTTTTAGAATCTATACACAGGAAGCATATAACGTGCGTAATTGAGGGGGACAATGAGCAAATATTCGCTACATCAAAACATCGCCCAGAATTGAAAGAAATTGGATCGAGCAAACTACAGAGTTGAGGTATTGTTCGGATTAAGTACCAAATACCATCTTGTGGGGAATTCGACTTCATTTGTCATCTAAATGCCAGTATTCAAAGAGAGTTATTCTTGATGAATGGTATAGTGGTATAGGGATATGTACATAAAAATAGAGTGCTGCCTGAGTAATCTGGTCCAGATTCCAGCCATTGATATTATCCGATCAGTCTCAAAGGAGGAAAGCCAAAGCTCAACCTACAAATTACTAGTACAAAATTGCCAAGCTCAAGGAATATGGAGTCGGAAAATTAAGTCCACTTTATTCCACCTTCCTTTAAGGATGAAATTGGGGGTCATGAAGCAGTGTCCTCTTTATTGAACTTAAACAGATGCTCCAGCGGCAGCACCCTTGTCGTATTCCCCTTGTTCTTCTTTGGCTAACTCTTCCATTAGTTCACGCTGCCTTGGACTCAAATTCCTGCACAGAATGTCCCCATCAATAATTGTTAAAGCATGATACTTCATCACAAGGGAAAGGAAAATTTCTCCCATCGTGGTAGCTTCAACATAAAATAATTGACAGGAATACTGCACCTCTCTCCAATGTTTTAAAAACCAGACCGGGCCGGCTGGTTGGATTGTCGACCAGACCATGCTCCGGTCCATACTAACCTCAAAACCAGTAATTTTCAACAACCAACCTCTTTAATAAAAACTGGTGAAATTGAACGGGTGAACTGTCAAACCGTGCGAACTGGTCACGGGTCAGTCGATAATTAATGGCAACAAAATTTTTTAAAACTGTCTCGGGCGAATCAAGCAGTAGCTGGCATTGTCTTACTGCCCTTAGCCTTATCATGGCAAAATGGCTTCCAAGTTTGATATACCATATGTGGGACTAAACGTAAAATGTAATTATGACATTATGTTCTTTACTTTTTTACATTCTTTATTTTTATGCTATTGATATATATTTAATATAATAATGACATCACAGTCTGATTCTGGTTCGACCGTGGTTGAACCAATGACTCTTCCACCCGGTCCCTTTTCTAGTTCCCTCACCCATCCGGTTTTCAAAACATTGCCTCCCTTAGTGGCAAAAAGGCTATATTGAATAATACATCTCTACTATAAAATTATAGACAATGGCAGTTGAGCAGGCATGAAACTACTATTAACAAATAATAGCTAAGAGAGAGAACCTACGTTGGGATGCTGACATTGAAGTGCACATATTGATCCCCATATGAGTAGGAGTTCCTTGTTTTTATGCCTGTCAAAAAAGGGCAAATATTAAGGAAGCACTTACAATAACAGTTACTTTTTTAAATTTTTTGAATTTTACTTTTATTTTAAGATTAAAGAAAAGATGCATGCCTTTTACTTTGCATGTAACGCCATGAAAATGTAATTACTTTGCATGTAACGCCATGAAAATGTAAAAAGGGGAGCGAGACATTGTATAGGTTGCAAATTGTTTTTACCTTTTTGCTTCAAAACCACCTTCTGCCCAGGTTGTGTTCCAGGGCGGACCTGCAAACCAAAAGCCAACATCACCGCTTAACCATAACGAAAAGCAAACTAAATGCACCGAACAGCGCCCGATGATCAAAAATTCATTTCAAGGTGTTGCTTCAGCGATAAAATAAGGAAAACATGTACAGACATTTCAGATTGGTAATCAATACTGATATTAACAACAAACACAGTTAGGAGTTGAAAACAGACCTTGACAACAACATTTCCCGACAAAGTTGGGACCTGGATGGTTCCTCCTAAAGTGGCCTGCAAAATTCATTAAAAGAAAAATAAGTCTACTACTGGAAATAAAGAAGTTTCAGTAAATAAAGAAGGGCAGAATGGCTTCAAACTTGGGACAAGACAGATATAATTACTTTGTCAAATACCTGTAAAAACTCACAATAACTCTCTTTTACTCTTCCAGCAAAGTACGCAACCAATACAAGTGCAAATCGGTAATAACTCAAAATCCTTAAAAAGAAATCAAGCAGGTGAATGTGGCATCATTACTTTAGTTCATCTTAATCATTTAATCAGGTGAAGTGATTGCTCCCTCCGAACAATGCACCGTAAGACAGCTAACATCTCTCAGGTAAAAAAAAACTCACTGTGTTTGGTTGTTAGTTTTGAGAAAAAATTTGAAGATATCAGATAGTGTTTGGTTTGGTTTTGGAAATGGCTTTTGGGTTAATGATTGGAAAGAGAAATGAGTAATAAGTGGAGAGAGATAGAGAGAGAAATGAGAATAATGATTGGAGAGAGTGGTAATGAGTAGAAAGAGAAATGTGACTAATGATTGGAGAGAGGAGTAATTAATGGAGAGAGAAGAAAAGTAGGGGAAAAATTGTTTTGGAAAATTTTTCAAAAATGTGAACCAAACAAGGATTCATAATTGTGATAAATATTCGAAATGCACAAAAAAACTTTGACATGTATTTACTTCCGGTAAACCCCAATGAAATCTCATGAATAATGCAACCCATATATATCCTTTTGTGGTTAAAAGAATAGACAGAAACTTACCTGAGGTACACTCATTACAGCAAAATGTAATTACCTGAGGGATACTCAATACGGCATCAACATGAATGTCTGGCCCTTCTCTTCGAAAAACAGGGTCCTCTCTGACCTAGAAAAAAATTGGTACAAATTATTTTATTGGAATAATGTGATAAATTCTTATGCACCCTAACTGTACCATATGAAAGAAGTAGAAACAGTAATAACTGCCTTACAGCTATTCCAAAAAAAATAAAAATTACCTGCCTACAAATTATGTAACTTACCTTGATAGTAACATACAGATCACCAGGTTGACTGCCATCAGGATCCGCTCCACCGCTCCTATAAACCTTTATAGTATCATTATCATCTACTCCTGCAGATTGAACAAACACGATTATGTCCAGGACCATTGATGAAGTAACAAATTCATCCGGCGCGAACAAAATGAAGAAAACAAGCCCGAAAACAACATTCCATTTGCCCAGCCCTTCCCAACTCAAAAGGTGTTCAGAAGGACCCCTAATTGGCTAGGATAACATGAGGAGGTCTATAAACTCTCTAGCCAAATAACCATGAATACTGGACCACAGACGTCCAATAGACTAACACCACCGACATATTGCGTTGGTTCTTTCCATTACCGTTTTATTTGAGTTACATGGAAATGAAAATGAAAAGATAAGTTAGCAAAGCACAAATTGGGGCTCATGGTATTTAGGCAGTTCTCGAATACATTTTTGGCCTAATAATTCACACACATTCTATAATCGGAGTCCCTAAAAGTAGGTCCCTGTTGATTATGAAAGGCAAAAGACATCTCGCCATCTCGGAAAGAAACACACCAAAGGGTAAAAAGTCTAGTTCTCTGATTTGTTGAACACATTAAGAACAGAAACATATTGGCAACAGTAATAGGCCTCCACAACAATACATCATTTCCTTCAAATATTCAAAGTACCTGGCATGATATCCAGCTTGACAGTCTTTGTTCCTCTCACTACTTTTTCCCCATTACAGGACTTGCAAAAGTTCTGCATTTAAACCAAAGGATTAATACACATAGACAATAATCCATAGACAATTGAAGTTTTAGATAAAAAATAAATTTATACACCACAACCATTATACTTCAAAAGCTAGCTTAGCTACAGGAATGCCACCAGCATACAATCTATAGGAACTTTGTCTAAAGTAAGAATCCAATAAAAGGACATGCAGTAAAATGTTTTAACATGTCAAAGACCAGCTACAATTGATGAATAATAAGTTCATTTTGGATTGAGGTGTGATAAAGGATCAAGCAGTTATCTGATACAAAGATTCAGACAACTGACTGCAACGCTTTTACCCGTGTTTACTTCTCTCTTTGTTTTCCTCTTTTTTCTTTTGTGTGTGTGTGTTTGTGTTGGGTGTGGGTGGGGGGAGATAGTTGATCTCATATCAGAAAGACAACAGAATAAAAAGCCTCGGAATCCACACAATGCCTCACAACATCAAAGGGAAGAACAGACCAGAAACCGAACCTCAGCAGACATTCAGCTGCTCCTGCTACAATTCAGAATCCTACTGGAAAGGTTCCAAGATCGACAGACTGCAGTTAGACTCTTGATTGTCCACAGCCCTCAAAGTACTAATTTTAACAGTACTACCCTTTTAATTTCAATACACCAAACAAGAAACAATGATCCCATTAAATTTTCTAGAGAATCTTGATTAACTGAGTCTCAGTCCACACATGGTATTTGAATATTCTCAGATTCCCATGCTGCAAAATTTCCTTTTAAATTTCTTCACAAGTCTGCTGTCCTTATTGCACAGACATCCTTTATCACGTCTATACTCACGCAACTAAGGAATTACAACCCTGATGAATGCATTTGTCTATATGAAGTCAAAAGGAATGAGATCATAAACAACCCCGTTATTGGAGAGATTACTGACCCATTAGCTATGTTACAAGGAGTCGACTCTTGTAAGTCAGTTAAGTATTCAAATCATGATTATGACGCAAACACTATGCCTTACCTTAACAACTTTTCCAGTTCCATCACATTGAGGGCAAGTAACCTGGAGCCTGAATGGGCCAGTTACTTTGTTCATCTGAAACCATACAAAAACAACATATTATCTAGGGCTGGTTTACTAGGTCAACAATAATGTACACGACCATAAGAAAACAGACCATGCCTGAGCCTCTACAGGACCTGCAAGTTTCAGGCCTGGTTCCTGGAGGAACGCCAGTTCCACCTAAAAATTTCAAGCAAAAACAGAAATAGATAATTAGCACTTTCAGATTGAGATGATACAAAATAAACTATAGCCACTCAAAACAAAGGAAGAAACAAATAAAGTTACAAATAAAAAGAGCAAAAAGACCTAACAACAAAACTATAACTGCAGAGATGTCAAGCCCAGAGAATAGGCCCATACCACAAGTTTCACAAGGCAAATCAGCTTGGAAAATCAAAGTCTTGTTACATCCCTGAACAGCTTCCATGAAGGATAATTCAACTGAAGACTATACATTATGAAAGTAAAACAAAAGATATGTCAAATAACAAGCTATAGAATACAAAGGAATAACCAGGAGGTCCAGGACTGATGGATAAGATAAAAACCTTGATATCTTTGCCACCCCTTTCGAAGATTGGTTTGAAGATCTGTTCTCCATAATAGAAAGTTCCACAACATGCATATGGAGAGACGATTAAACTTCAGAAGTTGAAAATATAATATCAAAGAGAACTCTGAGAACCCTAGAGAGAAGGGGAAAAAGCAAAACTGTGTAGATAACAAGTTCGGCACACATAGAACACTAAGGTGGTTTTTTTTGAATAAACTGGCTTTTCACGGTTTTTTGTGTGATGTATTGTGAGAGAATGACCTATCTCGGTTTTTGGAAAAAACAGTTTTTTGTTAGTG
Organism: Vaccinium myrtillus; assembly: GCA_016920895.1. Classification (NCBI taxonomy): domain Eukaryota; kingdom Viridiplantae; phylum Streptophyta; class Magnoliopsida; order Ericales; family Ericaceae; genus Vaccinium; species Vaccinium myrtillus. The sequence goes on along the minus strand of CM029281.1, from coordinate 7,245,233 downwards.
GAACACCCCCTAAGATTGGAACACTAGACCAAAAACAACAAGAACTATAAACCAACAGAAAGAAGCCAGCAGCAATATGAATTTAGAAGGCACTCTGTAACTGGAAAAGGGGAAGAAAAGAAAGTAGGAATCCGAAATGAAAGATGGAACCTGGAAGAAACATATTTAGAAGGAAATTCTATACCAGCTATATCATTGTACAGTATAAATTACAGCATGCACGTCGAATGCAAGAAAAGAATCCCACCCAAATCATTATTATCAGCATTATCATCTTTATCCAACTTTCCGACAATAACACCAGACCCTGGTTTACTTAAAAACTGAAGCCCCACAAGTGGAGGAAAACCAGAGTCAATATGGATGGGTAATACAACTGTGACAGAAATGGTGATTATCAGATGTCACGTTCAAATGGTTGTCGACATCGAACACCAAATATCATTTGGGATGAAATAGGTACTTTGAGAATGATCACCAGGGCAACAGCCGAGTTCTTTGTTGCAAGGAAGAACTAGCGCATGAGCTTAAATTGTATCATGCATGACCTTACCAGGAGGATAAAGAGGTGTTATGCATGCCATAATAACTTCTATACGAAATGCTGACACGGACAGAAAAATAGTAGTTTGAGTAACATCCATGTGTCATGCAGAGTGGGGTAAATGTAAATTCTGCTTACTTCACATAAAACTCATCCAAAAACTAATCAGGCAGGTAAAGAAGATCCCTTAGAACTCCAGGCAAGGGGCAACAGTATTCATGAGAAACTAAGATCTTGTGTCTTATTTTTCACCTTTTCGTAATTTTTCTTCGTATGGTAACTGAGAGGTTTATTATAAAGAAAAGAATTCAAGAGGGAATTCGGCCATATAACAACTGAGGATCCAAGGCAAAGAAATGCCAATACAAACATATAGAAACTACAAGCTACTTAGAGAAACACAGATGAATCAACCATTTTTCACAAAAAAGAGTAGATAACTCAGAAGACTTGATGCTCATGCTCAAAGAGGCCTTGAGCCAAAACTCAAATTTAATCTGCTCAATGGCTGATGAAGGAGATCTATAAATGCTTCGAAAATATGGGCATTCCTCTCCTACCTTATGAAACAGATTGCATCAGCCTAAACTAACCTTCTAGGCACATTAGGGAAACCTTGGCCTCTGTAATTAGAATAAAACCAAGATACATCTTGAGACCAGCGATTAGGACCAATAGGAACACAACAGAGCTGAGAAATATGCAGACAAATATAAGTGGAAAGGAGAACTCAAAGAAGAGATAGTCCAGAGTTTCATCATGCTGATTGCAGAGGCGCACCAAGGATTATAAACAACCCCCCATCTGTGAAGTTTATCCGTGGTCTAAGCTAACGAAGAATGAAGAAGCTGTTTCTAGGAATCTACTTAGGGATACTGAGCCCTAACAGCATTCCAAGAAGCTGATACACGGTACCTAGAAGAGGGAGAGATGCTCCAAATTACTTAATCTGAAGCTATGAAGCACGGATACTCTATTTTGACCTCCGTATCGCGTATCGGACGCGTATCGGATACGGATACGCTCGGATACGCTCCCGATACGTATCGGATACGTTTTTATTTATAATATATTTATTTTTATATTTTTATATTCAACGTATCCCCCAACGTATCGTATCCGACTTTTTGGAAAAATCGCGTATCCGCGTATCCGTATCGTATCGTATCCACATCTCGTATCCGTATCCGTGCTTCATAGATCTGAAGCATCAGGGTTGGGTTGAATGAAAGTAGGGAGCAGGTACAGATAGAAAGGGCCAGGTCCATTCTTCATTGTGGATAATACAAGAAAAGACCAGCAGGATGCACGTTAACATGCCAGAAAAAGGTAGATGAACCATCTCCAACAAATATGTACTTGATAAAAGGCCTAGCTTTATCCCAGAGATTAAGGAGCTTCCTCCGAGTCCAAGAATAAGGGGATGGCAAACCCATAGTCCAAAGGCAGTTACGCTTGGTAACATATTACAACTCCATTTGACCCATGACGTGACCTGCCCAGAAACAATAGCCCAAGTATACCCAAGTATACCAGCATTATTCCAATCCACAATTCTCCTAGCAACAAGGCCATCTTCTTTTATAGGCCTAAAAAAAAACATCCCATGCAGCTTTATGAGAATGCTCATACTTCTCTCTCAGAACCTGACCATAGGAAGTTCTTAAGAAACTGCTTGGTATGCTTTAACAGACTTAGGCAATACAAAGTCCATAGACCAGAAACTTGCATACTAAACAGTAAACAGAATTGCTTTGATTATTTGAAGCCTCCCAGCATACGAAAGGGTCCTGTACTCCTGTTAGCCCAATCGGTAATCTTGGCAGTGACCTTATCAATGAGAGGGAAACAGTCAAAACAGCTGAAAGCTGTGGATATATATGACCTTTTTATGATTTGAATGGGCAACGAGGCCAATATTATTCAGAATTGGCATTTTCTGGTTTCTCATAATGACATAAGGATGAAAGGCAATCAAAATTTCCACAGGTAGCGAGAAGCAACAACAGTTCTGCATCATAACATCTTTGAATACAAACAGAAAAATATTTCTTACAGTTGAACCAAAAATGTCAAATGGATTGAAGCCAGGGCTCCATTGACTCTCATCCATGCCACCACCATTAGCAGTGCTCTCGAACATATCATGCCCAAGCTACAAGATTATGCATATGAGAGCATAAGTACGGAAATAACTGTGACAACAATTTATTAAACTAATCATGAAAAGTATAAAAGATAAAGCAACTACCCTCATCTAATAAATAGTTAACAAAGTAGATTGCAGTACCCTAACTTTTGCTGGGAACTATCTTACTATCATACACCATCATTTCAAGATTCAAATGCAAATGACAATTGCCGTTTTCCACTAAAAGATCATAATGAACCAGAAACCTTTTTTTGTTGCTGTATAGTTGGCATGAAGTTTAACTAACCAGATTGAAATACAAGCACGACAGGTATATGTAACCTATTAAAGATATCTACTGATGAATAAAAAGCATCAAACCATACAAAGAATGAAAACACAGGGAAGTGGCATGATGCATGTGGTTCTTACGTCTTCACCACAACAATAGTATGTATTCCTAAGTTTTTTAAAGTCAACTTTTTTGGGATATTGTAGGCATATGAAATGAAAAAATCACTCGTGTGGTTCCTTTGAGATGAAGAGGGGATTACCACAGTGAGAATTGATATAAAAGGTGAATTGGGCTTTGGACCTCAACCAGCATAACGGCCTTCAAACCAATTTGTATCCCCATACCCTACTCCTCACCCCTCTAAGTTGCACGGTATTTCAAACTAAATCATTCATATGCCATAAAGTACCTGAAACCTTCCCAATCCACTAGGGTCACTAGAATAATCAGATTACGGCTTGGAAAGGTGGAAAACGGTAATACAATAAAGCATCAATGGCAGTTAAGTAAGTTGCTTGATCTAAGGTGTACCAATTGAAAAATGATGTGGATTCACATCCTAGACCCTCGGATTTAAACAATTTAAATATGACAAGTTAATGCCTTGTCGGAGCTTTATGAACCATGTTTGTTGTGAGGTAATACAAGGCAACACAAAAGTGAACTACATTGCATCAAACTATTCTGACTATATGGATTCCATGGAAAAGAAACTAACTTCAAAACAAACATCACTTTCCGTGATAAAAAATTACAAGGGAAAAAGGTTTATCGTGAAACCTGGTCATATTGTGCACGTTTTTCTTCATCTTTCAAAACCTACAATGAAACAAACAGCCTTTTTCATACCATGAATAAATTGAAGAGTTTGAGAGTTGAAAACTTGTCGAACTAGTGCGCACCTCGTATGCCTTTTGGACTTCTTGAAACTTCTTTTCAGCTTCAGGGTCATTTTTATTTGTATCTGGATGCAACTGCTTTGCAAGCTGGGGAATGATGACAATATGACATCACATGCAAACATAGATAATCCTTAGGATGGTGGGAAAAATTTTCCTTTGAAATTGAATGTAACTGTTCCCATCTACATGCGATTACAGGAAAAAGTAGCACATTCAAATGTTTTGGACATGGATCGTCAAAGCAGGAGATAAGGCATATACATACCCCATAATAAGCTTTCTTGATTTCAGATGCATTTGCGTTCGTATTTACCCCAAGTACGTCATAGTAATCTCTTGCCGTAAATGCTGATCAAGAAGAAGTCAACATATAGTCAACTACAATATGCTTCAGCACAACATAGAATCTCAAAGACCAAAAATTAAATAAGTGAATTGAGAGCAATTCCATGCCCTGAAGAATGTCGTCGCGGGCACAATTGTCATCTTTTGTTGAACACTTTGTTGGTTTCTGAGGAGCTACCCCAATCAAGTCAAAACAGTCATGTATCATGGCTTTCTGGAATTTTTCCTAGCCCCTTGGAAATATTACAGTAACAGGAAGGGGGAAAATACTTCGAGTCTTGTGTCCTAGTCTTAGTCACATAAACCTTTAGGATAAACCTTTAGGAGGACCCACAGCTCCCATTCTCAATCCTCGCTTTGCACTCTCGCGAATTCTAGTAGTTTGAGATTGAAAGACGCTTTTACACTCACGTTCGCACTCCTGCTCACGCACACGCATTATGTGACTTAGGTCCTAGTGTCCTAGTTTCACATGAAAGAAGCAAGCAACTATACAATTAGGTGCATGTTAGTTCAATAGAGCAAAAACCCATAAACAAATACCAGTGCCATGAATTGGTCTTGGAGTGCCAGCCCCCAAATTCGACTTCAACACTCCGAGTGGCGACAACCAGCTTCTATCATTGGCTGTTTCTCAAAAATTCGAAGTACAAGAATCAGTAACCGAATTCCAAAAGAAAGAAGGGGGAAATAAATACGCAAAAAATTACACCTTTTCCACCAATTGACCATAACAACAAATATAACAGTGGTGGAACACGAAACAGAGTCTCAAAATCGAATACCATTTCTAAAATTCGAACTTGGAAAGACCCTAGGTTGGTTGAAGACGCCCGTGACGTATCTCCGGTAGCCCACTCGCAACAACGACTCATATATCTGTGACAATTGACCAGAAACTGATCATTATGACATATTCAAAAACATGTGTGTGTGTGTGTGTGTGTGAGAGAGAGAGAGAGAGAGGTGTACGAGTCTGGCGCCATTGGAGCGGGACATTGGAGCTTTTTGAGGAGGTTAAGGGGTTCAATCACAAGAAAAGAGAGGGGTTAATTGGATTGTTGGAATTAATTTTTGGGTATCCAAGTCCACTAAACCCTAACTAAACCCTAGAAATAACATCCGGGGTTCATGGAGGAGGTGTTTTCTGTCATTCAGAAGGTTCCAGTGGCAGTGAGCACTTTTGAAATGGTAAGAGCATCCCAATGTCATACTCAAAAAGAAAAATACTCAAATTTTAGTATTTAGACACACAAAAAGGGCTCATAATGGCATTTGGATAAATACTCAAAGTTAGCAACATTTTTTATAAATACTCAAATTTTGGCATTTGGATACTCAAAACTATCAATATTTTTCCCAATAATCAAATTTGCATACTCAAAACCACCAACATTTTCCCCTCTTTTGATTATGGATAAAAATAAATTATTGTAGAGCTTCACATTGCTAACTTTAGAAACCCATTAAATGAATACTCAAAAGATAATGTGACAACATTTGAGTATTCACATTTGAGTATGTCATTAGTGATGCTTTAAGGTCAGATTTTTAGGGGTGCAATTCTTGGCTCTGTTTGGTAGTTGGGAAAAAAAAAGGAAAAGAAAAGAAAATAAAAGAGAGAAAAAAGAAGAAGGAAAGATTGAGGAAAGTTAAGAGAGAAATTTTTAGTAAAAATAATTCGATTTAGTTATTTTTCTTTTCTTTTCCTCTCAACCCAAATAAAGGAAGAGGAGAAATTTTTACTTTCCTTTCTTTTCCTTGGGTTCCAAACAAACCCTTTAGAAAAGAAAGGAAAGTAAATCATTTTAAAAATTTAAAAATGATTCTAAAGGGTTTGTTTGGAATAATATGTTTACCCTTTAGAATCATTTTAATTAACAACTCAAAAACTAAATTTTTTTAAATAATATGTTTACATTTTTGAATTTTTTTTGCACCATATTAAAGTTCTCAATGAGATCTATCAAACAAGATCCATATTGATAAAAAAATAATTTTTGCAACTACATTATTTTTTAGTTTGAAAATAGCACGTAGTTTCATAGTGGACTATCAAATTGGAATGGAGGGAGTATTAAATGGAGTGATTGAGGATAAAATAGGAAATTAACAAACTCAAAATGTAATGGAAAAAAAGTTGGAATCCCCAAAATGGATCAACAAATCCGGACGGAGGGAGTATTAATTATTTTTTGTTTGGGTTGAGAGAAAAATTAATAACTAAACCAAATCATTTTAAACTAAACCAAATTATTTTAATTTAACCCCTCCCAATCCAGTCAAAGGTGCCTGCTATCTACGCCGTGACTAAGGAATTTCACAATAAATTACATAACTACTTTCTTGCGGTTTGACCCCAAGAATCGAACCTAGTCAATTGTCTAAGGAACAAATTCACCAACCAACCAGGTTTTATGGCTTTTCACAGCTTTCTAGGTTGATGTATGTGAGAAAAATGATCCAAAGTTGTGAAAAGCCAAAAAATCAGTTAGTGAAGAGCCTTGTTATGGGTACACCATTTATAGTGCACACCGCGTTGTGTGGGACCTGTTTCGGGATTCCACACAAATGATCGGAGCCGCTCAACTTATTCAAAATATATGTTTTTAAGGATTCCTATAAAAATAAGCACAGTTGGATATTGGTAAGAGCTTGATCGATTCTTCACTCAATTTCCTGTCAGAAAATTGAGTATAAAACTGATCAAGCCTCTACCGATATCCAATCGAGCTGATTTTTATGGGAATCCTTAAAAAAATATTTTGAACAATTTGAGCGGTTTCAATTATTTGTGTGAAATCCCGAGATGACCTCCACACAACGCGGTGTACACCAAATTTGGTGTACCCATAGTTTTTCGGTTAGTGAAGCATGGCCTAACTTTGGGTCTGAACTACAGTAATAATGAAAATGAAATTATACGATATAAACCGCAAAAATATTCTGAGCAGCTACTAACATTGAAAAGAGTACAAATTTATCCTGTTGCATATAAGAAAAATGACGGATCAAGCCCATGAACATGTTGTCGCAAAAAAAAAAACTTCTTTAATCCTCATCAACTTTTATTTATGTCCTTCAAGGAGTAGTCAATTTGTATTATTATTATTATTATTATTATTATTATTATTATTATTATTATTATTATTATTATTATTATTATTATTATTATTATTATTATTATTATAGAAACAGTCATTTGTAGTTTACTATATGTTAGAGAGTTGAGAGGGAAAAGCGAAGGAAAAATAAGCTGCATGTGATAATTTATTTCCATCGATACGAGATATATAACTGTTACTCCAGTATGAATTAGGAAGCGACCGGACCGAACCAATCTATTTTGATTTGGATTGGTTATGTGGTTTAATAGATTGATTCTGATTCTAAAAAAATGAGAATTAGATATATTAATTCGGTGCCTGGTTCCATAATTGGTAATCTAATACAGTATTATGTACACAAAAATATTTATCACAACACGTATTTGAAAAGTAGTACTCCCTCTGTCCCTTTTTAATTGTTGACTATTTCATTTTGGGTTGTCCCTTAAAAAGAATGTATTTTGAAAAGTTAATAAGTAAAAATTTATGCAATTATTATATTGTCCTTTTGAAAAATTAATGGAAATAGAGTTAATATATAGGTAAAAGTGAAGGATTTTGGAAATATGAGGTAAAAATTGACATGAAAAGTGTAAAGTAGAGATAAAAGATGATGTGAAAGGGTAATGATAATATTTCTTTAATACGTTTGATTTATGATGCAACATACTTGAAATCCGCACGATGACGGTCACGAAGATGGTTTCCTGGTGATGTTTCCAAATTCCGGCGAGTTTTTCTAGTGAGTTTTCCAGAGTCCGGCGACGGATCGGTGAAGTTAGGTAAAATTTCCGGCATATTTCGGTTGGAAATCAGTTGGAGTGTTGAGGTGGCAAGGATATATTTGGAGCCACTTTTCCATTTGTTCTATTTTAGAAACAGATTTGGCTCCCCATTGGAGCCCTTGTTTTTTTTATTGGTGCTATATTATAGGTATAGAACCCTTTTTACATCCCCATTGGATTTGCTCTTAACAACATTGTCAAATACCCTGCAGAACTGTAATAGCTTTGTTTATTTGACCAGACTCAAAAGAAAAGGGCAAATTTCATCGATAATTTTGAGATTTTTTTTCTGACGATGGATACCCCTTTTATATAACACATGCGACAAATGACGATGAACTCCTCGTGATTTCTACGTGTGTTTTACCAATACTTCAAATCGACTATTGCCTATCCAAACACGAGATTAAATGTCAGAGCCCTTTGCCCCTTTTTTTTTTATATGGGCTATGGGGACTGGCTCCTGTCTAAAAATAAAAGTATAGCCTTTTTTTTTTTTATAACAAAAGGTAATAAAGAATATATCAACTCTTACTTATTTTGAATCATAGTGTCAAGGTTACAAAAAATATCAACTCTTACTTATTTTGAATCAAAGTGTCAAGGTTACAAAAAATATCAAAGTGACTTTTTTAGCCATTGGAAGAATTGTACTGATCAAAAGGTGTAAAATTCATTCATAGCCTTTTATTTTTTTACTCCTTCAAAGAACTGTTTTGTTAGAGAAGCCAATTTTTTTATTTTTGGATCTAAAAAAAAAAAAAAGAGATTTGAGAGCTTTACTATTTATTTTATCATCGAAAGAGGTGAATTTGTCGGCATAAGTCAATTTTGGCTAATTACATCCCGTGTTTGGTAGAACAATTGTTGATTGAGTATCCGTGAAATGAATATTGTTGTCTAGAAAAGGTAACAAATGACAAAGTTTAGCAGTTCATTGCCATCACTGATGTTCTTCTTTTTTTTGATGATGAAGGAACCATCCATAGGAGGGCCACTAATTGAACCTGTTTTAAGAGTGTAAACCTCCGGATGAGCTGAAGTAACCACCGCCTCGACCTACCAGGTAATTCGCGATATCTACCATGGAGAGGAATCGAACACTGCTCACTTGGGAGCAAGATCTGACATGCACCTTCCGCTGAGACAAGCCCATGGGTGTACCATCATGATGTTTTCTTATTCTCATAAGAATGGCAATCTCATTTGCATTGTCTACTTTTGGACTTCTAGAGCAAGAGGTTTAGGTACTTGGTTCAGATTTCGCCCATGTTACTGATTCAGGGGTGCTGGAGATCAGTCCCTGGAAATCAACTTGAAAATCGCCTAAAATGACGTCATTTTGGGCGCCAAAAGGGACAACAAAAAAATCCTTCAAAACTACGTCGTTTTGAGTCCTAGGAACATAAGAGATGGGTTTTTTTTTGGAAACTTAATTCCCACTAGGTCAAGGGTTGGAACTTAATTACCACTAGGTCAAATTTAAAAAATAAAAAAAAAACGAAACAATCACGTCCATTATTCCTAGGTTAATTTTTTTTTTTTTTTGGGTTTAGGCACTTAGGGTATCATACGGTTTCATAGGTTTTTAGAAGTTTAGGCACTTTCGTGGGATTTTGGAGGTTTAGTCACTTTCATGGGATTTGGGGGGGTTTTGGCACTTTCATACAGTTTAAAAGTTTTGGCACTTTGGGTTTAGGTTTTAAGCACTTTGAAAAAAAAAAAAAACAAAAAAAAACCAACTTGACCCGGTGGGAATTATATTCTCAAAGATTTTTAGGGTGATTTCCAGCACCCCCGGATCCCCCTGCTACGCTGCTTATTGTTTCTATTGGATGCTTATCTACCAGTACTACTTGATCGAACGCCCCACAGAAGCAGCACTACAATCTCTGGATCTGTCGAATGAAACTTGTGTTTTTGTACTCTCTCCAATGAAGACTTTGACTTAATGAAATTCTTAGAAAATCAACCCCTTAAAATGAAGGAAAGATGTCATATATATAGACTACTCATGACTCTACGAAGAGTCAAGATGGGAAGGGACACATCTATTTATCAAATACGCGTCTGTCCATGACAAATAGGTGTCACACAAAAGACACGATTCCGATTTGAATCAAAATACATTCACCCCACAAATAAAAATATTTTCCAACAGAGAGAGCTACTCATTTTTATCGACTTGAGATCCCACAACACACTACAGAGTTATAGCGCGCCTAAAAAATGCCATGCCACACAAAACAAATGCCCAATTAATACATCTTATTTTGCATCTCAAACTTCAAAGCTAAAAATGGAAGAACCATGGTCTGCCTTTATCAAAGTTCAACATATTCAAATTCCGGGGGATAAGCCACAAAAGCATCAAGGAGCTGATCTACAGTTGTGTACTCAACATCAGGATATAATTTTGAGACCTCCATCTCATCTTCCCTTATTTCAAAGTTTGCCGTGTCCCCTTTCACAAATATGCTGTGAATTATGGCAGCCTGTACGTTCTCCGGATGTGGTGATGCTGCAAAATAAAAATTGAATAATGTAAGAGTTCTTCAAATGCTGAGGAAAAGTTAAGAAAATCCCCGGAAAAGCTCAGTTAATTGCCTCCTTGTTCAATGGCTAGCTAATTAAATTTCTTATTATATTGAGGGCAGTGATTTTCACACTCTTTTTCTCATAACCACACTCCCTTTTTGTCCTCTTCATGTGATGTCAATTTATAATATCGTTCTTCAAAGAGTGAAAGAGTATACAAATCAAAGGCTAATTTTGTAAATTCACTTCATATAAAAGGACAAAAAGGGAGTACCAAGCAAGGTTGTGAGCATATATATAGATATATATATATGTATATACAGTCCTTATCTAGTCCGGGATCCTTGATCCGGGACTTATAGTTCCGGATCAAATTTTCACGATCCGAACCGTCCAATGTGTTTAAAAGGTGTTTTTAAGGGTCCACGCGGAAAATCATCAAAAAAGAATACCGGGAAGGGCTTGATCCAAGCAGTTTTTCATAAAACTGTATATGTACAGTTTTTGTGCGATAAAAATTTGGCTGTCCTCATTATCTCTATCCTTTCATTCTTATGTGCGATAAAAATTTGTTATTTTGATGTACTAACGCATACTTTGAATATGTTTTAAAATGATGTTTGATCACAACATTTGAAGTTTGTAGATCCAATTTGTAACGGTACAAATTGGACCTTATTTTGTGTAGTATTTTGGCCCTTTGTTTTGTTGAACTTTTGGACTTTCCGTTGAACGGTTTGATTTTTTAGTTAAAACACATAGACTTTACCTTGTTCGTTTTTAGAAAGACAAATATTTGTAACAATGTAGAAAAATGACAGTATTATTTAAAAATTAAAATGAATAAAAATAAGTTAATTTCCACACATATATAGATCAAAGTGTAGGTACATTGGTACTAAAATTGAATATAAATGGTGCAATTGATTAGAAATCTCAATCCTTACATACATAGTTTTTTTTTTTTTATCGGCAAAGAAAATTTCATCTCCATAAAGGGCGAAATATGAAATTAATACAACAGAAGAGATCCTGCATTGAGGTAGTCTCGAAGGAACCAAAATCCTCCTACTTCTATAGCTCGCAGAAACCTAAACTGCCCCTCACCTCTCATTTTTAGAAGAAAATACAATAAAAACTCCTATTGGCAAGGTACCAACAAGACTCCCAATACACCTAATAAAAGTCCTACGTTGAAATTGTATGTGAAATTGCTTCACATACATAGATGATATGGAATTACATATTTTCTGCCCTACGTAATTAAGATGATGATGGTCCCCCAACTCTTCCGCATCTTCGCCTGATGTGGCCTCTCTCGCCACATAATGAGCAAGCCCAGATGCACCGAAAGGGTACCACGTGGTACCCACGTTGATAGGCAGTCAACCGAAATGAACCCAAAACAGAATTACAGTGACAACTCCCCAGATCAAATAGATAAAGGAGAAAACCAAGTCATCAAAGCATATACAACAAAATACAAAACCAACCAAGCACACTAAACATTATTCTTGATAATAAAGGAAAGAGAATAAGTTGTGAATCGTAACCTTCATGACATTATTCCCGCTGGAACAACTACAAATATTACACAACTCATTCGAAGTAGTGAAATCAACTCTATGGACACAACTCAATGATAGTCACGACAATGATAGTGAACAAGTCCTTAACATTTTTTTTTCCCCACTTATATGTATAAAATAAAAAATGGAGAGCCAGAGCGATCCAGAGAGAGAGCGGAAGGAGGAGCAAGTAACTTACGGTGGTGGTCGGCGGTGGACAAACGGCTTGTTTGTGTGGAGATCGATCGCACTGGGGAGGAGAGAGTCTGTACTATCAGATCGCGTTGGGGGAGGAGAGAGATGAAGATAGCTGCTAAAATCGCGCAGAAGAGATGAAGAGAGAGCTGAAAAGGGGTTTTTCATTTAAAACCCTAATGCATTTTCTAAATGCGCTATACATAAAAAAAACCCTAGTGCATTATTAATCTGCGCGATAATCCATAACGCATTTTGTTTTACGCGGTCACAAATCCGGGCGTGCCAAGTTGGCGATCACGGTTATAACGCATTACCAAAATACGTGAAGTGCTAGTTTCAGAATATGTTTAAAAAGGTAGCTACTTCGGGAATAAGTTTCAAAAAAGAGGCTACTCCGATCAAATACCTCGAGGTTTAGGTGTGTGTGTGTGTGTGTGTGTGTGTGTGTGGGGGGGGGGTTGGCTAGGGAAAATAGATTAGAGAATCCATTTGTTGGGTCTATTGGGCTTGCTCTTAATGTGTCAATCGAAACTCAAACAAGCTATTACGTACTTAGCTCGTTCGATTTCCCGTGTATTCAAACTACTTGACGCAGCGAAATTCACGAGAGACTAGTTAGCGTACTAGTCCAAACGAGACAAGTTCTAGAATCCACAAAAGAAAGATAAATTCTCAGAGTTTGTTTATTAATTGGAAGATCCTGAAATAAAGAGATTGCATGCCATTTTATAAGGAAACGCTAGTAAACATTGCCAAAAAATAAAATATCCCAAAAATTAGGGAAACCACTAAAATTAAAAACTTGGAAGAAAATAATACTTTCCCAATTGGAATTAATTTAAACGGAATTGTACGCTAAGAGTAATTTGCAATCTAATTGTTTCCTAAATAGCAAAAATACTATTAAATTGAAGTCCTAAACAAAAAAAATTGACCGAAATTCAATATCAGTCACGACTTTGGGGATGTGAGTCGATCTTGACCGCAACGCAATTCTGCTTTAGCCCGCCACGTTTGGGCCGATTCTGAACTCATTAATAAATTACCGAATTTGGCAATTTTCAATTAAAGCTGTTTGGGCTCCCGAGACTTTTGTCGGTCCAATTGATCATAGAATTATGTCGCTACTTGTTCTACATATTACTTATTGGTTAACTGAATTAAAACTCATTTTTGATCAGTTTATGTCATAAACAAGCTAAAACTGAATATATTTTCGAAGTGCACTACATTTTCAAACCAAATAATTTTTCCAAGACCTATTCTGGATCTACAAATCAAAAATAGAGTCCAACTAACATACAGTGACCAATTGTTAGGAATTCCACTTCAATTAGTAGTGAACAGTGCTAACAAAATTGTCAAATAATGAAATAAACATATGCAGCGCCGTAATAGCTTGTTTATTTTTTACCCAAAAAAAAAAAAATAACTTGTTTATTTGACCAGACTCAAAAGAAAAGGGCAAATTTCATGATACTTTTGAGATTTTTTTTCTAATGACGGATGATTAATATTCCAAATCGACCATTATCTGTCCAAACATGCGATTGAATATCAGAGTCATTTGCCCTTTTTTAATGGGCTATGGGGACTGCTCCTGTCTTAAAGTTTAACCTTTTTAATAATATAAAAATCATATCAACTCTCACTTACTTTGAATCATAATGTCAAGATTATAAAAAATATGAAAGCGACTTTTATTATTTTAGCACAGAACTCACCAAAAACTTTGATTTCAAAACCATATTTCAACATAGGCTTCCCTAGATTTGGGTCCATCTGGATAGTCCTGGTGAGGGATCTGCAATTCGGCCCACTACTAGAACCATCCCAACGAACTTGGCACCTGTCATGTTCGACAATCGCATATGCCACTCATCCCAAGAAAGAAAAAAAAAAAAGAAAAAAGAAAAAGGTTGGCAAGGAAACAACCAAAAGCACAATAAAGCCATATTTGACACATCATGATATTTATTCTTGTAATAAGATCCTAATTTCAACATCGCTAAATACACCTTATTTAACATCTCAAAGTCCAAACTGAGAAATGTAGAACCATGTACTAAGTTCATCAAAGTTCAACATATTCAAAATCTGGGGGATTAGCCACAAAATCATCAAGGAGCTGATCTACAGTTGTGTACTCAACATCAGGATATAATTTTGAGACCTCCATCTCATCTTCCCTTATTTCAAAGTTTGCCATGTCCCCTTTCACAAATATGCTGTGAATTATGGCAGCTCGTACGTTCTCCGGATGTGGTGACGCTGCAAAATAAAAATTGAATAATCTCAGATGGAAGGCAGGAAAATCCCACGAAGCTCAATTATTTTTTAATTTCCTAGCTCCTTCTTCAATGAATAGCTGAATTTCATATTATATATTGTTTTTTTGTTATAACTGGTGTCAATTAAATATTGCACAAGATTTACATATAGTTGTAATTTAGTGACAAGCAAGGTAATGAGCACATATATTAAATCACGGGGGGGGGGGTATTTCACTGGTATTACTTTTTGAAAGCAAGAACTTTAATTGGGCAAATATTGTCAAAGGTAAGATCTATTTTTAGTCTTTCCAGCCCAAATTTTCATTGATTGGAGATGACATAGGTAGTGTTAATTTGGCATCAAATTGATGGAAATTCATATATCATAGAGAATCTGAGATCAATGAATTTCATTGTTGAAAAAATTCTTACTCTTGGAGAGCTTCACAATATCTTCCTCTGAAACATAAACCTTATTATAACTGCGGCCAACTTTCTTCTCCCACGGTGACACCAACTCTAATTGAGACAAGATGTTTTTAGATGGCCGAAAAAAGACAGTGCGATTGCAAGTTCTTGGGTCATTTGCAGCTTCAATTGTATAGATGGCAATGTCTTCTTCTCGGGTGAAAACAACTAGACATGACAATACATAGACGCAAAAAGTAAGATAGAGATGGTGCAATTGGAAACTCCTATCTTGTACAAAACTTTTGCATACAGTTTTTCCCATGAAAATAATGTGGTAGTTCTAAATATGTGAAAGTTTAAATGCCTTTAATTTGTTATAACCATGTAGATGAGAGGTGATCATAATAATGGTGTTTAATTTGCTTACCCTTGGATTCACCACTGCCATAAATGGTAAGCTCCTCAGAATATTTGTCATGTGGATGGAGCAAGAAACTAAAGAAGTATTCACCAAAGCAAGTTGATGAAAGATAGGTAAAAGGGACTCCAGTTGCTTCGATAGCCCTTCTGATCTTCTTCTTTTTATCAAGGCAAGCTTGAAATGGGGGTAGTCCAGTTATTAGGTCCTCATCACAACCAAAATCTGACGGAATGAATCTCTGTAGAGAGAGAGAGAGAGAGAGAGAGAGAGAGAGGTGATAAAAGTAAAACTTCAGTAACTAGGGTGACTGACTGTTTGGTTGGCCCCAAAATCTCGTCAAGTGAGAGTCCGGTTAAAGTCGAACCGAAGAGGCCATTTGATTTTAATTTGGGTTTTGAATTAACATGTCCTATAAATATATGGTTACGTACCTTAATGTTTCCTGCAACCTTTATGGCATCTATGATTTTAAGTTGTTCCATAATATGAGGGGTTCCGAGTGCACAAATAACAATGTCGACTTGTTTGATGAGTGAAACAAGCTTCTCATGCTCGCTCAATTCTCCCTGCATGAGAAATAAATTAAGTATTGCGCAACAGATGGCACGCACTATAGGTATACATATACAAGGGCGGCCCCATGTAGGGGCAAGCGGGGTCAACCGACCCCGTTGGACCGAAATTTCCTACTGCCGTGTATATAAAATTTTGGGTATTTTGGTAATTTTGCCCCCATACCGTATAGATTATTTTCTAATCTTGCCCCAAGTAACAAGAAATAAATATAACTATGCCTAAATAATTTTTCCGGATCACCTGTAATCTTTTCTTTTCTTTTTTGTATCCCAGAACTTTTTAACTTGCTCTATGATGGGGTAGCCACACCCAATTATTTTTCTGTTTAACTGGTCTCTCTCTCCTCCTCTCCCTCTATCGGTAAAAAGAAAAAAACAAAAATTTAACTTTATTAATTTTTTACAATTTTGATTGATAGAACCCACAACGGAAGACGAATTTGAAGATTTAGGGATAAATTTTAGAAGAAAAGTATTAATTGGGTCTAATCGTATAAAAAATGCTGAATATTAACATTCTAGTTATTGTGTATTTAATTTGCTACTTCAAACAATTGATTTGTTTGCACAATATGTGAAATTAATTACACATTTCTTAGTAAATATGTTAAGCTTTTTTAATAGCTTTTGCACAAAACGTTCTTTTAATATTTTGACATTGCTTACGATTTTTTTTTTTTTGTTGAAGTGCGTTTAAAGGTGCCCCCACTATCGCTAATTCCTGGCTATGCGTATATATATATATATATATATATATATATAGGTAAAGGATCTAATCCGGACTTTTGATTTCCGGACTTTTTATACAAAAAAATTTTTGACGATCCGATCCGTCCAATGTGTTCAGAAGGTGTTTTCAAGGGTGCCCGCGGAAAATCTTCAAAAAAAATACTGGGAAGGGCTTAATCCAAGCAGCTTTCGCAAAAAATGTAAATATATATTTTTGCGAAAACTGCTTGGATCAAGCCCTTCCTGGTATTTTTTTTTGAATATTTTTCGCGTGGACCCTTGAAAACACCTTCTGAACACATTGGACGGATCAGATTTTCCAAAAAAAATTTGCAACACAAAAAAAACCCCATTTTTTCTTATTTCCGGGAGGTGTGGATAGGAAATTTTACCTATACACTTCCTATCCGAACTTTTCATTTCCGGACCTCATGATCCAAACATTTTTTTGACGATCCGATCTGTCCAATGTGTTCAGAAGGTGTTTTCAAGGGTCCAAGCGGAAAATCTTCAAAAAAAAATACCGGGAAGGGCTTGATCCAAGCAGTTTTCGCAAAAATATATATTTATATTTTTTGCAAAAACTGCTTGGATTAAGCCCTTCCCAGTATTTTTTTTGAAGATTTTCCGTGTGGACCCTTGAAAACACCTTCTGAACACATTGGACGGATCGGATTTTCCAAAAATAATTTGCAACACAAAAAAAAAACCCATTTTTTTCTTATTTCCGGGAGTGTGGATAAGAAGTTTTTCATATATATATATAGGAAGCCGATCTCCTAAGGGCTCCCTTAGCCAAAATTCCGTGCGGACCAAGCCCTTTTTCAACTTTCCGGATCAAATTTTGACGATCCGAACCGCTCAATGTTTTTAAAATGCATTTTCCAAGGTCCACACGGAAAATCTTCAAAAAAAAATACCCGGAAGGGCTTGATCCACACAGTTTTCGGTAAAACTGTACATATGGACCCTTAAAAATGCATTTTAAAAACATTGAGCGGTTCGGATCGTCAAAATTTGATCCGGAATGGTGAGGTCCGCACGGAATTTGGCTAAGGGAGCCCTTAGGAGATCATTCTCCTATATGTATATATATATATATATATATGTATTAAATATCTTTTGGTTAAGTATTATATTGGATCTACTGTATACTTGACCCCGCTGATACTAAATCCTGCGTCCGCTCCTGTACATATATGTTTTTTCTTGAGTAAATACATGTATGCATGTACATATATTGTTTAAAACTATATGTGTGTACGAAAAACAAGAATAATCATAATGTTTATCCAAAACAGATTGATTTTTGTAGGCTCGAATGTCCTAATTTTCATTACAATATTGTGGAATTAAGGTTTATGAATACAACATGCATGAAGATGACAAATTTGGCTCTCGTAAGATACCTGGATGAGCATAACGCCCATTGACTGGAACTCCTTGTGTAGTTCCAACTTGGAGGGCTTGGCACTAGGAGTGATTGGGCGCCCATAGACATATGTTGGATGCCCCATCTTAATGCTTGCTCTCACTATGCACTTACCAAGATACCCTGTCCCTCCAAATACAAGAATCTTGCTCAACCCACTTGCCATTCTCTCTCTCTCTCTCTCCTCTCTCTCTCATATGTTTTGATATCACTGGTTATGTTGATGAGAAGCGTGGCTATTTATTGTTGATTTTCTAGCTCATATGTTTGGGTACGTACGTGGGACGTAACCATTTAGGAGTGCAATTTTGTTCACCCTCCTTAAAAGAGGGTGAACAAAACCCTCTCTTATTGTTGAATGGTGTGGGTTTGTTAAATGAAATGACGCTCATTCAAAGAATACACTTTTTTGGTAAAGCGTAGCATCACTTTGTGGTGGGGCATGCGTTTTCAACCAATAACAAGAGAGGTTTTTTCACTCTTTTAAGGTGAAGGGTGAACAAAAATTGCTCTCAACCATTTAGATGGCGAGCATGCGTTAGGTGGCAGCATGCGTTGGTAATGACAAAGTTTGGCACTATTAATGAATGACCACGGTACTGGGGTGACTCAGTTTGCATCAATTTAGAAATCAATACTCTGTTTGACGAAGTACTCTTTTGACGGTTTGTCTTTTTAATGCGGTTTGTAATGTTGTGGGTCTGACCATTTGCATAAAATCGTGCAACCACCAAGTGAAAATTCTGGACCTCTCTTTTCGTGAAAATAATTGATCTCTCTCTCTCTCTCTAAATACAAGAATCTTGCTCAACCCACTTGCCATTCCCTCCCTCCCTCTCTCTCTCTCTCTCTCTCTGTAATATGTTTTGACATCACTGGCCGTGCAGGGCCGGCCCTATCGTTTGGGTTGCCCAAGCCCAACCACTAGTTTGGTTGCCCACTCAATATTAAATTATTAAAAAAATCAAGTAAAAAAATTACAAAAATTCAAAAAGTTATTTTATGGGCCCAAAGCAAACTCCCAATATTGTGCCCCTACATCGTTAGGAGTTCTTTTAATAATTTACAAAATTACAAAACTTTGAACTAAAAGGATACAATTATAAAAGATAAATGCAAAAAAATATAATTGTAGGAATTTTTTTGAAGAAAATAAGAAAGTATCATCATATTTTAACTATGATTTGTTTTTAAAAACTTATAAATCGTGTTAGCTCGCTCAATTTGTTTTCAATTTTCCACCATTGGGATAATTTTTTAAAATTAAATATAAGAACATATCACATGTACATTATTTGTTGTGTATGTTAAAAGCTAAATTTCTAACAATGTAATTGAGTAATGTGATTTCCTAATATTGCGGATTAAGAAGGAAAAACAAAAAGTCTAGAACCACACTCAAATGCACCCACATTTACACAGATACATGCATAAATCTATGGGGCTTACTCATATAACACCAGGAGTTTGTGTGATCACATACATTTATGAGAATGTTTGTATATTTGAGTGTATATTTTGAGTGTGATCTAGACTTGTTGGGGAAATAAAAAGGGACCGAGGAAACTAAAAGAATGCTAGACTAGAAAAAACAAAAAGTACCAGAAAAATATAAAATAAAAACTAAAAAAAAATAGGAAAGAAAGAAGGTAGTACTCTGAGAAACAAAAAAAGAAAGAAAGAAGGTAGGCAGAGGTGCCCAGCAAGATTCGCAAGATTCGAACTCAGCCCAACAAAAAGATTTGGTTACACCCATGACCATCAAGCCAAACCAACTGCTTATGTTTTAGTTGGAAACATTTTATATTAATACGTAACTTACAATTTTTTTTTATTGGTTGCCCCAGCCGGGGTGGGTTACCCAAGTCCGGAGGCTTACTCGGCTTACCCCAGGGCCGGCCCTGCGTACGTGGGACGTAACCATTTAGATGGCGACTGTATGTGGCAGCATGTGTTAGGTATTGACAAAGTTTGGCGCCATTAATGAAGGACCACGGTACTGGGATGGCACCGTGGCAGTTTGCGTAGGCTAAATAGATAATTTCTTTTGCACCGACCACATACCGACGGCGTCGGGGACGTCTTTGTGGGTCTCAACCGATTTGAATGAAATGGGCGGGTGAGGGCGGGGCACTTTCTTGCCATTCTCTCTCTCTCTCTCTCTCTCTCTCTGTGTAATATGTTTTGATATCACTGGTTATGTTGATGAGAAGCGTGGCTATTTATTGTTGATTTTCTGGCTCATATGTTTGGGTACGTACGTGGGACGTAACCATTTAGATGGCGACTGTACGTGGCAGCATGCGTTAGGTAATGACAAAGTTTGGCGCCATTAATGAAGGACCACGGTACTGGGGTGGCACCGTGGCAGTTTGCGTAGGCCAAATAGAGATAATTCCTTTTGCACCAACCGTGGTGCACCGACCACGTACCGACGGCGCCGTTGTGGGTCTCAACCGATTTGAATGAAATGGGCGGGCGAGGGCGGGGCACTGATCATGTACTGAGGAGGACCTGGAATGAGGTCCCTTGTGATTTATTAAATCGGCTTGATAATCGTCGTTACTTAAGTGCAAGCATTGTTATTCTGTTATGTCGTATACTTCCTGGTGATTTTTATCTTTCAGGTGTGGAGCCGGGTTAGTGAGGCTGATTTGAAGGATTTGATGATTATTTATTTGATCGAGAGAATTTTTAGAGGAGTATTTATTCGGAGACTTTTGTATTATTTGGGTATTGTAAACTTTGCATTAAGGAAAATAGGGCCTAGAAGTGTATAAAAATAATATACAGTGTATTTGGAGTTCTTTTATTGGAAAATCCGGGTCATTACAACACAACACAAGTGTTGTGCAGCCCTTTTGCGGCCCACCTCGGGTCTTGTTGTTTGATTTGAATTGTTCATTTTGTTGAATAAATACGAAAATAAACCAATAAACCAGTTTATTGGTTTAATTTTGGCTTTATTAAAAAAAAATAGTTTCGACCATAATTTTATACTTTTTGGATTCGTCTATAAACCACGAAAACTTGACGCAAAACTAACAAATGCAATTTTTTTTTTAATAAAAACAAAACCAAAAAAATCACATTTTTCTTTTTTGCCAAATCACCCCCTAGTTTCCGAGATTGATTCAATACTGAGGTTTGCCTTTGAATTGGGTACTGGTGAATTTGTTGTTTTCTAAACCACAATAAAATTAATTATTTTGATATTATTTTGAGTTTTTTTTTCCTTGGATTGAATTATGAATACAAGAGGATGCAATGTTTATTTAAATTGGGGTCGGATAAGAAGTCATAGTTGATGATCTAAGGGCATCCACATTAGGCTCCCTAAAAATTGCTCCTAAGTTGTATCCTAAGGTGTACACATAAGCATAATTGGGGTCCACTTTTCACTCTTAGAGCTTGTTAAATTTAGAGAAGATGTGTGCACTCAATGGGCTAGTAATAGCATTCTCGATTTTGTGAAAAAAAAATTAGGAGCTTGTTAAATTTAGAGAGGACGTGTGCACTCAATGTGTGCAATCAATACCTAATGATAGTAGACAAACAAAAGGAAAACCTAATTATTGCGTTCCTTGTCAAATCTCCCACCCCCTTTTTGTCTGCATTAAAAATCAAAGCAGTCTTCAAGAATTTCTAGGCATACTCATACTACACGGCAGTTGGGAATAAAAGAATTTTTCAACTTGTATTAGTGCTAGATTTGAATTTACAGTAGGAAGTTTGTTTTACATACATCTATACCTTTCAAGTACTTGTGGATAGAGGAGAAGAGATGTTTTAACTTGAAGACAGAGACCATAGACTTGGCTTTTGGGGTCCTGTATTGTGGTCCTGACCTTTTTTTCTTTGGAAGTTAAAGTTAATTGCTCAAGATGTTACCCCGGAAGGACCGGCGTGTCCTTTGTACTATTTTTTTTTTTATCCACGAGTCTTTTGCACAAGTGGCAGCTCCACGAATTCTCTTGAGGGTGTTCAGAAATTTTACTACGGTCCTCTAGAAATCATTTTTAATATAACTGGGTGGTCTGGACTATCCTGCGCGCACTCATGTGTAAAGGGGAAGGAATCTAAATTGAAGGCTTGAGTTGGGCCATGACCCGTTTGGCTGTTTCCATCGCACCCTCTTCCACTTGCATTTACTGACAGAGAGAGAATAGACTAGGGATTGATCTTTCTAAACAGTATTTCACACGCATAAGGAAAGGTATGAGAAAATGGTGTCATTCGATAGGGAAAGACTACTCTCTAGTCCTGATCCATCCAGTCTCATCCAATTTTGGGCCTTCGTGGATCTTTTGTAGGCTTACAACGGTTAATCCAAACCATTCAATTTATAAGTCCTACATTGGATATTATTATTGAAAAAAATTGTGGTCAGACACGATAGTTGTGAGAGCATAACACATTTAACACCTTCGTGCAAGAAATTTAAAAAAGATGGCAAAAATGATGTTCGTGCGTCCAACTTTTTTTTTTGTTAAATCAAAACATTGTTACCACTAATCCCAGGGTCTATTTACGCCTCGCCACACACATAAAACGGGCAAAGCCAATGTCCTCTAGAAATCATAACTGTACATATATAAATAAAAATAAAAATTCTACTAATACAACAATGCTACCGAAAAAACAACAATTCCAAGTCAATACGGCTTCGCTTCGACGAGTTTTAGGGGTTGCTATCATCAAAAAAGTTTCAATAGGAAATGACTCTTGCACCATTCTAGATTTTCTTATCACAAACTTGTCCATCGTTCCAACTACCAAACAAAAATTAAAAAAGAATCAAACCTATGAATGACCTATGTAATAATCCAAATCTATTGTGTTTATATACCCTCTCTGCATATATATTAAAGTGTTTCACAAAAAAAGATAGCGCGCATATATTAAGTTATTGATCTATATTTTATAATGTAATGAGTAATCACTTGGAATAAGTATAAATAGATTAAAGAGAGATAGTTAAAAGTGTTCTCATCTCTTTGAGCTAAATGTGTTGAGACAAAGATACACCCAAATTCTCAAATATCCAATTTATACTATTCTCTAATGGAGTATCAAATAGTGCATGGTGAATTCCGTCATTAGGATTGGGTGTTCAAAATTTTTGGGTAATGTGTTCAAACATTTTGGGTAGAGTGTTCAAATATTTTGGTTAGGGTGTTCAAAATGACAAAAATTAAAAAATAAATAAATTTTTACATGTATTTCTAAAAAAATTATTTTTTTCAGGGTGTTCGAGTGACCACCCTCGGCTCTTCTTAGAGCCGCCTCTGCCTGAAGCTGAAGCCCGGCTTTCAAAGGAGTCATTACTCTTTATTCCACCAAGCTTAGGATGATCGAGTTCTGACTTTTTTCTACGCGTATGGAACTCTGAAGTTGGGGAATCGTTTCTGAATATGAATGAGGGGAACAAAACTCTATGTCAAAGCTCGTTTTCTCAAGCATCTTCGTCGACAAGATGTGGATCAGTCTCTGTCGCCACAACAGAAACGGAAAATCCTCTGACCGGCTCCTCAGCGACCGGGAGAATTCAGATTCCTCTTGCTCTAGTGAGTTGGAGAACTCGTCCAACTCTGCATTGCAGCTGGTGTTCGATTTCCCAGCCAACAATGAATGTGCAAGCTTTTTGTTTTCTTGTGTACTATTTCTAGAAATGCTACGGTAAACACCCCCATATGAGATTTTGTGGCACCAAATATGAGATAATATGAGATTTTGTGGCTCCAAATATGAGATGGCATATGGTATGCACCCCATACGGATGGACGGCCGAGATTGCGCCACGTATGACGTGTGGGAATTTGTGCCACCTTTGACCATTGACTATATGAGATAGTATGTATATCGATATGAGATTTTATGAACTCCAATATTTATTGTTGTGATGACCGATATGAGATTTTGTGGTTCTAAATATGAGATTTTGTGTTCCAATATGAGATTTTGTAGCTCTAAATATGAGATTTTGTGACTCAAAATATGAGATTTTGTGACTCTAAATATGAGATTTTGTGGCTCCAAATATGAGGTCCGCACAAGTCCGCACGGTCTGCACCAATAACTTTGATTATGCCAATGTTAGCGGCTACATCGATAGGAGAAATCAGGGCCAGTAATAGACCTGCATTCATGGCTCCCATTCCTAATGGGATAATCAAAACATCTAAGGCCCTGTTCGTTTGAGGGTTTTGGGGGTGGTTTGGCACTATTCCAGTTTTGATTACATCATCACCTTTTTCACTTTTCTCTCTACCTCTCTCCACTTATTACACCTGCTTACATCATCAAAACTAAACTAAACTAAACTAAACTTACTAACCGAACAAGGCCTAAATAACCAAAGTTAGCAATGTTTGTCAAAAAAATTGGCTCACATTGGCATAATCAAAGTTAACAACTTTTTAGCCGATAACTAAATTTTGGCATTTGGATAATCAAAAGTAACAACATATTCTCAATAACCAAAACTCAATAACTAAATTTTGTGGACCACACCCTATTTATAAGTCTTTTTTGGTAGAAATGAATTCAAAAGTAATACTGTAACATTCTCTCTCCATTTTTCAAGTACTTACTTTTTATTTTATTTTTTATCAGACAAATACTTACTTCAAAACTCATATTTTTGCACTCTCTCTAAAAAATTTGAAATTATTAATAATAAAAAAAAATTTGAAAATATGTTCAAGATTGGTTTCATTTTAAAGGTATTGTGAATATCTTTTAAATAGTACTAATATTATAATAATATTATAATAAGTATATCTATAAATTTAAAGTTGTGCCCATTTTATGAATAAAAATAAAGTGAGTAGTACTTTTTTTTTATTATGAACACAAAATACCATTGTGGCACTTCACATTGTTAACTTTATAAATGTCTTGTATGGATAATCAAAGTCTGATGTGACAACTTTTGATTATCCAGTTTTGGTTATACCATTAGTGATGCTCTAATATACTATATTGATGATAAGATGTTTATTCTCGTGACTCAAATCAAATCACGCTAGTTTACAAGCTCTCGTTATCATCATACTACCAGATATATATTTTTTCTACTAAACGAAGCATAAACGGACTTGTAAAAACTTTTCAGCTCGTATCATTATTACTATGAAGCTTGATCATCAGACATCACAACCAGATATTGTATTCCTTCACACAACACAATCAAAATGAGATCAACATGAACTATAATAAATAGATTACACACACACAAATAAACAAGCAAGAAAATTTGCAGGAGAGAACCCAAAGCCGTATAGGGCAAACATTTCTAACAGCCAAAGCACCCAAGCTTCTTCGGAACAGTTCCAGTTGCGCGATACTTTGCAGCCATCTCCTCTGCCTTGAGCATTTCTTCCCCTTTTCTTGCTTCAACCATTGCTCTCCTTTCTTCTGCTTCTTTGTGAATTGAAGCAACCTTGTTGTGCATTTTTTCTGCATAATCTGCCTTCTTCTTCTCTAGGTCTTCCTGCTCATAAGAAGGATAGCCAATTTCGAGCATATAACTTAATAAATTAACAGAGAGAGAGACCTGAAAGAGTTCATTTCTGGAGCTTGGGTACATTTCGGTCCTTGAGAACAACATGGTTTTCAAGGAAAAAACACCAAAAACAACATTTATAAACAAGCCAAAAGAAGCATACTTCATATGCTAATAAAAAATTGGGATGATTTCCGAAAACTGCATGTAGTTATGTATTAATATAACATGGTGGGCGACAATTACCTCTAGTTTTTTTTAGTTTAGCTTCAATAGCCGCTTTCTTGGTGTTTTCCCAAGAAGATACAGCAGCAAGCTTCTTTTGGGCCCTATTTAATTACAGAAACAAGGATAAAACTTCAGCAATTGAAAATCATAACAGAGTTGAATCAACTAATATCACCAAACGGCAGCTCAAAAACTTATAATCTAATCAGGTAAACATGCATGACTATATACGCAGATTGCTTCGATTCACCCCGGAGAATAACTTTAATAGTAGATTTGGTAGGATGAGTCTTGTATCGTATATGATAGTTTATTACATGGATGGATCCGTTCCATCACTTGAGACAAACTTTGATCATTTCATCAAGCACACTTAAAAAATTAACGAGTTATAATTCTGACAAGAGCCGTGACACTGATCAAAAGAGCTCCCATCTACTATTAATATTCTTATGTAATTGCAGTAACTTGAGTCTGAGGATCAATATACGAACCAGGAACTATAAAGAAGCTAATAAGGCAAGGAACTGATCCTATTTGGCTTCAGTTGCTAATGTAGTTTCTACATATGCCAATTGTAAGCCAGGGCAGAATGAACAACAAAAGTTAGGAAGAGTCTTACTTGTTGTCCACCTTTGCTTTTTCACTTTCTTCCCATGCCTTGATAAAAGACAAACTTTTCTCTTTTTCAACATGTGCGAGGGCTACATCTGAAATCACAATGCCAGGATATTATACAATGATAGAGATCCAAACATCGCATGAAAATAAAATCAGTCACTTCGTGTTTTATTTGCGTTATGAGTATGGAGTATTCTCGTCTCTATTTCTGCAGTTTAGTACACTCGTTCGACTACTTTAGAAAAACATAACAGACTCCTCAATGACTTTAAATGCTTTACTCTCACCGATATCACCAAATTTTAGTACATGAGAAACCTAGAGTAGTTCAGTAGCTTTCCAATTGTTTACCTCTGTCAGTTGGTCTGGTCCTAGTGAAATTCTCTTCACCGCAGGATCTGGAGTCTCTGCAAAGAGGAAACATTTGAACGATTACATCCTAGCATGTAATTTTGTATCATCATGTGATGCACAAATGTTAAACAAAACATTAGGGAGAAGAATCAAAAGACGAGAACTATGCCAAACATAATCAAGTCTATTGGCTACGCTTCGACACTTGACTTCATAAACCATCAGAATGATACATGAAGCGTGAGATCGTAAATAGCGTTATTAAACTGCACAATCAAAGAGTATCCTAATAAGGCTATATTTGGATCTTCGTATAAATTACCCACGCTACTTATCTCAAAGGAGCGAAAACAATTATAGGAGTCCCATAACTACAAAGGAAACGAATTACACTGATGCAGAAGTTTCATGTTTTCAATAATCTACGCAGAAAAAACATTAAAAATATGCAGCAAAGGAATGCGACAATTATATTGATGGGTATATTAAGTGTATTAGCCCAAACCAACCACTGCTAGTCTGGTAGGCGACTCTTGTTTGCTCCTTACTGAGAGGTCAATTGAACAAATCTTGCCGAAGTCAAGAGTATTTCATTGTTACTTATTTGAATACCATTTCTTGTGTTTTAGGTTTGATCTAGTTGTTGCGAAACTCATATGATTGGCGAGTCTCAACTCTTTGGATATAGTTATCCTACTACCACTCAGTATAATTCTCCTACCACTTCATTTCAGAAACACAAAAGGGCAATTAGCCCCTTAAATCCCATGTACCGAAACTTGTGTGTACAAATATTCCAATGTCTTTTTGCCCATCGAACCATGAAGAAATTTAAAGGGACAAAAATTTCAACTTGATCCAACAGCTGAAAATGCACGGGAACAAAGATATAGAAGAATATGGTACAAAGGATTTGAACTCGGTAATTAGCCTACAATTTGCTGTAAAAACTTTCCCATAAGTGGAATTTCACATATATCATTCATGCAAAGAATGATTGGCCCAAAAAATGGGAGTTAGCTTTCCATGATTAAAGTCCTCATTAGGGCTTATTTACTTTCCTAATGGAAGTGCTTACCAGTTTATTAGTGTGCAACACTGCAAGTATCATTGGAGGGTCAATGATGCACTTTGGTATCCAAGGTAAGCCTTTTCTGAGAGTGAGATAGTAATCACCATAGAACATAAAGGATTTTAATGCTTCTTTTAATAAAGGAGCATTAACCTTCAAAAAGTTAAAGATTATGCAAATAATGGAATTGGAATGTTGGAACAGATATTATATGATATGATCAAAAAGTTTCCAGCCAGTAAAGGTATGCTATACAGACAGAAAGACTAGAGTGAAAATCAAGACAAAATGATTTGGATGTCGGCTCGAGTAGGCTCACGAACAAGAAAAAAATTCTACAACATTCTATTTCAGTGATTTATGTCGTAACTTACACTATTATAGTCTTCAATTTTTTTTACTTGTCGTTTATATTTGCTCGACTCGAGCTTGAGTACCATAAACACTAATGAGCTCGCCTAATTTTGAACGAGCCAAGCACTCTCAAGTCTCAAGCTTGACTCGGCTCGTTTGTAGCCCGTATACGGAGTAAGACCAAGACCGAAGCCTTGTATCGACAATACTAATACTCTGTTTAGTAGATGAGAAAATGTAAGAAAAAAAAATTAAACCCAAATTTGCTATAGTGAGGTTTTTTTTTTTTTATTACCTCACACAAAATGACAGCAGCATCAAGATTAATAGAGAAGTTTGGTTAGCTTCCAATGATTTTGAAACCTACATATTTTATCATCCATGAGGACCATGACATCAAGAACAGTGAACAGAATACGATTTTAGAGCTCCGGTTGATTGGTGGGTGGGTTTGCTCCCCAGACCAGGGTTCGATTCCCTTAATCTCGGTATAGATAGCCTTCTTGACCGAACAACCGAAATAGGGATCAGTCAAGGGGCACGTAAGCGGGCCCGGATACCCAGTGAAAAACACAAAATTACGTTTTAGAGCAGAGAATAGTAATAATTTTGTCACGGTAAAAAGGAGTGTTTACATTCAAACAACATAATTGCATGCACACTCTTATTGTACTACTTTTGCCTATACAAGAAAACAGTTTCTTTCACAATATTTTGATTTTTCGTGGACCATAACTCAGTACATGCATACAATGAAGTTTTTGACCTGAAATATTAAGTGAGTTTCCGAATGGATTTTATCAAAATCTGATAAAATCAAGCCTTTGATTTTATCCATTCGTGAGGAGAGTTGATAAAATCTTAGATTTTTGCATTCAAAAATCTAAGATTTTATCAACTCTCTGCACGAATGGATAAAATCAAGGCTTGATTTTATCAGATTTTGATAAAATCTAGATAAAATCCATTCGGAAACTCACCCTAAACGTTAAACCAGCTAATCGAGAATCTCCAAGAACTCTGTACACAGACCAATGTCAGATGAGAATATATGAGCCATAAACACACAACGGACTGCAAAAAAAAAAAAAAATCAAATCAGTCTGAGTATTAAATTGTTCACACTTGGTTTGAAAACTTAACAAATTTTAAAAAATATTTGAAAAACTATTTGGTTATTCGTATAGCCGATCTCAACTTCGTAGCATTGAGTAGCTTGGTTTGTTTGGCAGTATAAACTAATTGAGTCGAGTAGTTAATTGTCCAAAACTCAACGGAAATCTAAAATGTGTTGGTCTTTTTCTCTCTCTTCTTTTCCTTTTTCCATTGTAGGCTTACACACAGCTCGACTCGAACCCTTGACATGATATTGAGAAACAAGGATTCAAACGAGGACCAATGGCAAAACTTGGTCGTTCATGCAACAAGTCGTTCTCAAAGGAACTTCTGAAAATTTGCACCCCGTTTTCAATTTTACCATCTTCTTCACCAACCAACGGAAAATATACTAAAACCCACCTGAATCACAACTTGAGACCAGCCAAAATCATGAAAACAA
This sequence comes from Vaccinium myrtillus, assembly GCA_016920895.1. Classification (NCBI taxonomy): domain Eukaryota; kingdom Viridiplantae; phylum Streptophyta; class Magnoliopsida; order Ericales; family Ericaceae; genus Vaccinium; species Vaccinium myrtillus. The sequence continues at coordinate 7,215,285 of CM029281.1, read as the reverse complement.
AAGACTCAGGAAAAAAGAAATTACCTTTGGGGGGCCTGAATCGTCGATCTGCATCACCCAAATCACAATAGAGCTTTTGCAAGAGAGACAGAGAGGCGCCAACCCACTACACATGAAACCCACCTCAATCACAACTTATTCAAGACAAAATCAAGGGAAAAGAAGCAAAAAAAATAACATTCCGAGGGCTTCTTCACGTAAACACAAGTACATTATGCCATCAGAACAATCTTTACATGGCAATAACATTACACACTGCACCATCAGAAAACACATTTGCAGGCACAAATAAGCTACAAAATCATTCAAATAACTGCGAAGAAGAAATTTAATTTTACAGTTTGGAGCAAAAAATAACCAGCCCCACAACCACGATTCCTTGTTCGTTCAACAATTTCACACGATTTGCTCGTCCTTATTACAAAACAAAGAAGAAGAGCACGATGAATATAGTTGAACAATAGAGCTAAAGAAGTAACAAATTTCAGATTCAGAGACACACAGACGCAATTAATTTAAAGGAAATAAACCCACCTAAACAAGGCAGCGAATTCACACGAACACTCTCCCCGCCTTTCAGCAATGGCTGCCTTTCATACCATCCATCGCCGCAGCAACAGTGAATCGGCCAGGAGAGGACGATTCAGCAGCCAGAACAGTGCAACACTGACGGAACTGGTGAAAAGTGAAGAATTACGGAAGTGCCCGCAAATGGCGGCGGCCAACGGAACGGTCGAATCGACGGAATCGCCACGTGAGGCTGAGAATCGACGGAATCGCCACGTGAGGCTGAGACACAGTTGAGAGGTATAGATCGATGTTGGCGGGTGTGTATTTGAGCAGAGAGAAAGGAGGGTATTTTCTATAAATAAATAAAAAAGAAAAAAGAAAAATAGAATTCCACGTCATGACATAGGTTCAACCTATGTCATGCCCCCAAAACGACACCGTTTGGTTCTGAGAACTCTTGGATACTTCAATGACGATTTCTATCTATATCGACCATTATTTAACGATCCGACACATTCTTCTTGTAGAAATTATTATAATACATATGATGTATGAATATCTCGTAAATTAAAGGGAAAATTTCAAAAAACCCCCTGAACTTTACACTCAATGTCTCAAAACTCCCTGAACTTAACTAAACTTCAATCGCACACCCAAACTTTCACTCCGTTAATCAATTTACCCCCTACCATCCAAATCCGACAACTTGCTAACGAAAATTGATGACTTGGACTGTTTTTCCGTTATGTTGCTGTTAAAGATGATGAGATGGCTCACCTTAACTTAATGGAAAAAACAAAGGGATAAAAAAAAAAAAAGATAAAAAGAAAATGTTGGGCGGCCACCAAAGAATGCCTCAAGAACCACGCTGCGATCGTCGCGGCGAAGTTCATGCCCGCCCCTTCCTCCGACCCGACGAACCCCACCTCCCTAAAATATCCGACAAAATCGCGGCCCGCCACCGCAACTCCACCGCTTGACACCGACGCACCGCCACCACCGCCGCGCCTACCCACCAAATCATCGAGTACAAACCGCACCACCGCCACCACCCTCCACCACCTGAAACCCCCTCATCATCCGCCTCAAGCAACCCAACGAAATCAAACTCGGCCTCTCCACCCCGATCTCCTCCTCCTACATGCTCCTCGCCAAGCGGTGGCATGGGTGGCGGAGGAGGATAAACCACTCCGTTTGAATCCGGGTGGCGGAAGAGGTTGGTGACGAAGTTAAAATCTTTTGTCAAAATCGGAAGGAGAAGATCTCCTAAAATTCGGAGAGGGTCGGGTGGAAGATCAGGAAAGACTAAGGATTTGATTTTGGGTTTTGCGAGTAAAATCGGAGTGGAAAAGGGGTGTTCAAGGTTTGGATGCATAACAACAAGAGCACGTTTCAAGAACAACAACATCAACAAGTTGAATCACCATCATCTTCTTCATCATAACAATGGTAATGGTGTCAATTTTGGAAACACTGCAACAACAGTTTCTTCTAATTTCCATAATCATCAAGCAAATGCTATCGTGGCATTTGAAGAAGACGTGTTTTTCTTTTATCTTTTTTTTTTCCTTTGTTTTTTTCCATTAAGTTAAGGTTGGAGCCCAACATGAGCCATCTCATCATCTTTAACAGAGAAGAACATAACGGAAAATTAACCCAAGTCAAGATTTTCTTATGGGGTTCAAGTTGACGGATTTGGATGGTAGGGGGTAAATTGATTAACGGAGTGAAAGTTTGGGTGTGCGATTGAAGTTTAGTTAAGTTCAGGGGGTTTTGAGACATTGAGTGTAAAGTTCAGGGGGTTTTTTGAAATTTTCCCTAAATTAAATACATACTAGTACTTAATCTAAATGAATTTCTATTTCTAAAAATGAATCAGGATACATTGAATCATATCTCCTTCTATACTATCAACTCTTAGGAGACTTTAAGTAAGTTTTCTATCTATCTAAGCGATATTTTAATGATCTAAAACATTCATATCGTAGAACGCAGAAAAATACAAATCATGTAAAAACTTCATATTAATCAGATACCGATTGGTACTTGATCTGAATGAATTTATGTTTCTTATAATAGGTTTGGATATACTGAATCAAAACCATAATAACCGGTTGCAACAATCTCGCGTGAACTGACGTCGTCGACGGTAAACTCTCTCCCTCTCCCATTTACCATGTACGTTTCCCGTCCGATCAGATTCATCTCCGACAACGTCGGAAACTCAGAGGTTCCGGCCAATCAAAAGAATGTTCAAGGCATTTATGAGCTAGGACCTGGTAGATTTGGTTCAGAGGTGGTTTTTGTCCCTCGCAACCTTGGTATTACATCTGAAGAAGATGATGGCTACTTGATATTAGGCAAGTGGGTATGTATTCCTATCTCTTTACCATCATATACCCCATAATTGTACTCTTTTTTTTGGGTTATCAGTGTTCAACCTCTAGTTTGTGAACAGATGTTGAGGTTCAGTTGGTGCAGTGTCTAAAAATCTCTTTTGTCAAATGACAAAATCTCCTAAAATCAACGTTTGCTAAAATCAACTTTCTCATTTGCTAAAATCTTTGATTTTATCTCTCACTGTAATCTTCCTCATTAGCTAAAATCCACTCTTGATTTTAGCAAATGTTGATTTTAGCTCATTTTATCAAATGGCAAACTCCAAATGTACCAGCTAATTTTGTATAAATAAAGAAATTCCGATTCAATTGGAGAACTTGTTGGAGCAGAATCCAGATGCACTGTACTGTTGGTGAGGGTGAAGAATTAATTAGTACCCTACTTCTTCCCCTAAACACCAAACAGTTGCCTTGTTAGAGCCGTCAACAACTGTCGTGGATTATACACATCACATATCTACGGAGATAGCAAGCATCTATGTAGCACGGACACGAGACACGGGATTTCTTAGAAAATGGGGACACGGACACGTCAGGGGACACCGCATGAATAAATAAATAAATGTATAATATTTATTTTATACCTATGAAAACATAGTATTTTGGCGTGTCCCCCTTGTATTTCGGCGTGTCCCATACGTATTTTGGCGTGTCCCCGCTTGTCCTTGTGTCTCTGTGTCGGACACGGGGACACACCAGCCTCTAGGAGTGTCGGTGCTTCATAGGCAGGCATAGATGAATAGGTTGTTGAAGAATCTAAAACTAGTTTAGAAGATTGCTAGATTGAACTTTATTATGGATGAAACATTTCAGGATCTGTAACCACTGAGGAGCACCAAGTTCGGTGCAGTTTAGTATTTTGTTAAAGGGCCTCTGGGTATGATGTTGTAATTGTAGTTCTAGACGACTAAGTTGGAACTTTGGGACCTTACTTGTTGCTCTCTGGCCAATCTACGCCTTCAACCCTTTGTAAAAATGTCCTTCAGGTTTAAAGACAACTCCAACTTGTAACCTTCATAATTCTTCCTAGAAGAATATTTTCATAGACTGCTTAGACCTTGTTTCTTTATTGTTTCTTTATTTCTTGCTAGATTGAATGCCATCTTAAATTCAGAGATAAGACTAAGAATGCCTAGTGTATACTATTGAATACAAATATAGGGTAGGCCTCATGGCCTGCATCAAAATGAATGGTAAATAACCCTTTATTTGAGTGTAGAAATTCTCTGTTTCTTGGGTGTGACATGGTTGTTTGGATGGGCTGCAAATCTTGATTCTGGAATGCAGTCACCTTGACGATTTAAACACGATCTAAGCAAATTATGTTTCATATGTCCAGAAAATCAGCAGTGAATGTAATTTGATGCCAAGGCAATGTCAACTGATCCTGTTACAGTTGTTGAATTACCAAATAGAGTTCCTTTCGGATTCCATGCCTTTTTCGTTACAGAGGTTAGTATTCTCTCTGTAGTGGTTACTCTTGAATAAGTTTTTAAGTTCACCTAGGTCTACCCCTTAAACTTGTATATTAAAGTGATGTTCTTACTTGTACATGCGCGCGCCCACACGCCAAAGAAAACTGTGAATAATTACCATCACCACCATTCTGAGGTAGCAAGCATAGATGAGTAGGCTGTTGAAGAATCTAAAACTAGTTTAGAAGATTGCTAGATTGAACCATCCAATTTGGGGGATTTACCATGGATGGCGTCAATGGTGCCACGCCATGCCTGACGCCCCAACCTTTTCGCTCGCCTCTGCATATGTAGTGTTAGATCAATTAAATACCAGTTTAAACTCATCGGCAGCTCCTAAATTGGAAGGTTTTTCATGAGTCCCTTTTTGACAGACATTGATAATACGATGCTGAGTACCCAAAAAGAAAAAGAAACATGAAGAAAAGAAAAAGAAAAAAGAGGATAATGTATTGCCATTTCATATTGTTGTTGCAGAGAATAATTTGGCTCTATATTCCATAAATTTGCAACTGCCTAAAAAACTCATCACTTCATTGATTTTCTTCACGTGTCATCTTTTTGTTACACTGCAATAGTACAAAATCGTCTGCAATCTTTAACACTGCATTTTCTCACATGTTCTCTAGCCACTGAGCAAATGGCCGATGACGCATACATGAATTCTTTTTCTTTGTATAATGTGGAAATGTACATTCACTAGTCACTACTCAATACAAATCTTCATCCATTTTCAAATACATTTTAAAATGGCTGTCTATAATGTGCATTACAACAGATTGATACACATTGAAAAGCGCATTCTAAGAAGGTAGGGCTTTTTGAAATTGCTCTATTAGCTATATGTGGTGCAGTGGGTAGCGCCACATGTTTTTCTGCATAGATCTATTCCTCAACTGTAACTTTAAGTACTATTTTGTTTATTGGTTTATTTTTCTTCGGGATAAGGCGATGCAGCAGAAGGAGAGGCGGATGATTAAGAACAGGGAGTCAGCGGCGAGGTTGAGGGGGTGAAGCAGGTTAGGTTATGTGGTGTTTGGTTGAGGTGAATTTGATATTTTGTTGTGTTGGGGTAATTCTGTCTATTAGAGTATTAGGCATAATTCTGTCTATTATGGTTGATTTTGCTGTCCTTGTTTAGGAAAAAAGTTACTTAAAATGGGATTTTAGGCTGAAATCTTATGTTCGATATGAAGATGTCTAACTTTCCTCTTTGCAGAGACTCCAGATCCTGCAGTGAAGAGAATTTCGCTAGGACCAACTGACAGAGGTAAAAGATTGGAAAGCAACTGAACTACTCTCAGTTTCTCATCTACTAAAATTTGGTGGTATCGATGATGAGAGTAAAGCATAGGCCCTGATATATTGAGGAGTCTGTTATGTTATTCTGAAAGTAGTCAAACAAGCCTACTAAACTGCATAAATAGAGTCAGGAATACACCATAGTAGTACCACAAATAAAACACGAAATGACTGATTTTATTTTCATGAGATATTTGGATCTCTATCAGTTTTTAATATCCTGGCATTGTGTTTTCAGATATAGCCCTCGCACATGTTGAAAAAGATAAAAGTTCGTCTTTTATCAAGGCATTGGAAGAAAGTGAAAAGGCAAAGGTGGACAATAAGTAAGGCTTTTCCTAACTTTTCTTGTTCATTCTATCCTGCCTTACAATTGGCATATGTAGAAACTACAATAGTAACTTAAGCCAAATAGGATCAGTTCCTTGGCTTATTAGCTTCTTTATAGTTCTCGGTTCGTACATTGATCCTCAGACTCAAGTTATACTTTTCTTTCGGAGGAGTCTTATATCTTGCTCTGGGAGCTCTTATCACGCATCATGTTATGAAGGAGTTTCTAATTTAGCGTAAGAATATTAATAGTAGATGAGAGCTCTTTTGATCCGTGTCATGGCTGTTTTCAAAAGACTCAGAATTATAACTCGTTAATTTGTTAAGTGGGCTTGACGAAATTATCAAAGCTTGTCTCAAGTGATGGAACGGATCCATCCACGTAATAAAATATCAAATGCGATACAAGACTCATCCTACCAAATCTACTATTAAAGTTCTTCTCCGGTGTGAATGGAAGCAATCTGCGTATATAGTCCTGCATGTTTACCTGATTAGATTACAAGTTTTTGAGCTGCTGTTTGGTGATATTTTTTTATTCATGTCTGCTATGATTTTCGATTGCTGAAATTTTATCCTTGTTTCTATAATTAAAATAGGGCCCAAAAGAAGCTTGCTTCTGTAGCTTTGTGGGACACCCCAAGAAAGCGGCTATTGAAGCTACACTGAAAAAAACTAGAGGTAATTGTCCCCCATTTATATTAATGCATAACTACATTAAAACTAGAGGTAATTGTCCCCCATTTACATTAATGCATAACTACATGCAACTTTCGGAAATCATCCCTATTTTTTATAGGCATATGAATATGCTTCTTTTGGCTTGTTTATAAATATTGTTTTTGATGTTTTTCCCTTGAAAACCATGTTGTTCCTAAAGACCGAAATGTACCCAAGCTCGAGAAATGAACTCTTTCAGGTCTCTATCTGTTAAGTTATTAAGTTATGCGCTCAAAATGGGCTATCCTTCTTATGAGCAGGAAGAACTAGAGAAGAAGAAGGCAGATTATGCAGAAAAAATGCAGAACAAGGTTGCTTTAATTCACAAAGAAGCAGAAGAAAGGAGAGCAATGGTTGAAGCAAGAAAAGGGGAAGAAATGCTCAAGGCAGAGGAGATGGCTACAAAGTATCGCGCAACTGGAACTGTTCCGAAGAAGCTTGGGTGCTTTGGCTGTTAGAAATGTTTGCCATAATTCTGCACCCTCCCGAAAGAAGTGGACGGCTTTGGGTTCTCTCCTGCAAATTTTCTTGCTTGGTTATTTATATGTGTGCAATCTATTTATTATAGTTCATGTTGATCTCATTTTGATTCTGTTGTGTAAAGGAATATAATATTTGGTTGTGATGACTAATGATCAAGCTTCATAGTAATAATGATACAAACTGAAAAGTTCTTACGAGCCCGTTTATGCTTCTATTTAGTAGAAAAAATATATTTGGTTGGATGATGATAACGAGAACTTGTAACCTAGCGTGATATGATTTGAGTCACGGGAATCAACATCCTATAATCATTATAGTACATTACATTGGAGAAAATTGTCAAGAAAAAATATGCATAAATAACCAACATATATGATGCTATCATCGATATAGTTTACCGGAGGCGATTTAGGTAATTAGATCTGATTCAAAATCGTTAGCCGGTACATCGATAGGAGAAATCAGGGCCAGTAATAGACCTTCGTTCATGACACCCATTCAAATGAAATATCAAAAAAAAAACTAGCACATCCAAGAAATGGAGACTCCAAAGCACATAGTTTGCTATCAGCCATACATCAGGGGGAGCAATTTAAGGAGCATTCGGACATAATGGCATCGCCATGCTCTAAAAAGCTCATGTCATTGTTGACAGACAAAACGAACACCAGCTGCAATGCAGTGTCGGTTGAGTCCTTCAACTCACTGGAGCAAGAAGAATCTAAATTCTCCATCGAATCAGCAGCGTACAATTTGTTTTCCAAATCTTCTTTTTTGATGCTTCCGGTTGCTGAGGAGCCGGTCAGAGGATTTCCCGTTCTGTTGTGGTGACAGAGACTGATCCACATCTTGTCGACAAAGATGCTTGAGAAAATGAGCTTTGACACGGAGTTTTGTTCCCCTTGTTCATATTCTGAAACGATTCCCCAAATTCAGAGTTCCATAGGCGTAGGAAATAGTCAGAACTCGATCGTCCTAAGCTTCATGGATTAAAGAGTAATGACTCCTTTGAAAGCCGGGCTTCAGCTTCAAGCCTGGCACTCTCCCATTGATCCATATGGCAGGTGGAGGGGGACGAGGATGGTTTCCCGTTTCGCCCATTGGAGATTGACTAGGGTTCATGTGTTTGGGGGTCGATTCCCATGGAAACGAGGCGCTTTTTCAAATGAGTATTCCATAAGTTCTTGATCTCATTGTCTGTCCTTCCGGGTAGTTGAGAGGCAATTGCAGCCCACCTGCATATAGTTGAGTACATTTTTATGCAAGTCATTCAGCAATCGCAACTAAATTGTTTCACTGCACCAAACACAATGCACAAAATGCGGACCTGGTAAACATCATACTAAGGTAAGAGCGAAAATTATCAAGCTGGCCAATAATCACTTTCATAAACAAGCAGATTCGTTTGAAGGAAAATGGCATGGGGGGGAGAACCAAAAGTAAGAAAACAACCTCGCCTCCTAGCATACAATCATCGGAGGATTGCTGTTTACAGGCCAAGCTGAATTTCCCATTTGATAAAATCTGCTAAAATCAAAGATTCTTGTGAGAGCTAAAATCAAAAGATTTCAGCAAATGGAGTCCAAGTTCCGCTTTGTTTCTAAAAAAGGTATACCCAGATAGATCAACAATATTTCCCTTTGAACTAGGGGATTTTCTAGGACAGAATTTTTTGGAAAAAAAAAAACCAGTTTGGCCCACCTTGGCATGTAGAAGTGACAACGTGGAAGACTGATCAGGATTAATGAGAGAAACCAAGATGACATAATTCCAATTTCGAAGAGTATGCGACTGTTATTTCAACCACATGCTCGTAGAGGAACAACAGATCTACTTTTGCTAGCGATATTGTTGATAGAAGAACCAGTAATGTATAGTTGTATACAATGTAGTGTACTAGTGTACCTGTTCCTAAGTATGCCATGCAACTGTATAACAAGCTTTTCTTCTTCAGGACTGAAGGGTCCGCGTTTAATATATGTTCTAAGATAGTTTGTCCAGCTAAGGCGACAACTCTTTCCACAGCGAAGAAGACCTGCAAAGACAAATCCCTATATAAGGAAGAAGCAAACTATACTGCTCGAGTGGATGGTTACTCAAACTAACAAGTTTCACTTATTTGTTAGCAAAGAAACAAGCATTGCCAATTTGCCACTGTTATTATCATTATTACTATACGATGAGATGAAGAAAGTACTTGTATACGATGAGTGAACTTGTTGTTTGAAGCCAAATCTTCATATCACAATGAATGTTGATGCTGTTAAGAATGAAGGGAAGCTGAAATCTGCCATTGGGAATTCACATAGGAGGAAGGTCTTCCACAGTAGACTCTTGGATTTCTTTAAAGCACATCCAGAGGTATCCACCTACTTTCTCTGAAGTTCTTCGATTCGAACCCTTCAAATCGATGTCTTGCACATGTAAATTGTAAGGTCACTTCACTCCCCTAAACTTAGCAGTACACGATGCTGATTTGGATGCAGATAGCCAGGTGACGGTTTGTCAAAGTTGCCGTTTAGTTTCATCTACTTTCGGGAACTTGTATTCACTGAGTTGAATGTCTTTGGTTTTTATTAGAAACATAATTGTGTATTGTGCCACTAAAGAAGACAATATCAGCTACCGTTGTCATGGATGGTTTGAGAGGTATCTTGTTCCTTTTTTCCTAGACACTTGAGCATATATACTCCTTTTGGTCATCCCTCTGCACAGACCTTTGTGTGGCTTAAATGATCTCCCAGCTCATCTTGGATGGTGGTGCTGTACTGCTGTTAAGCAACTGGGAATATAGAACGCCTCAAAACTTAGCATTCAAGAACGCCTCAAAACTTAGCATTCAAGAGCACGCGATGTCCTATACTCCTATTTGCCACCTGCCCACAGCTACTTCCTGACAGCCTTAACTTGAAATTTGTGTACCAAGGAAAGTTAGCTTTGAGTTCTAAGAACGACTCCGTAATATCTGCAGTTGACCTCTCTGCTGTAGTTATGAAGATGTTAGTTACTATTATTACTAGTATTTTGTTTTGCCCATCGTCTCCTTTTTCTTGAAAATAGCCTGCGCACTTAACAATGATGTTTGAATTTAGGGGGAAGTTCCAGAGGAAACTCTACCAGAGCCATTCAATAAGTCAAAGCTAGATATGCATACTGGCAGAAGCAATGCTTCTACCTCATTTTTGATTGGTGAGACATCCACTGAAGAATTTTAGATCAACAGCCAGCAGCAGCAACCCATCTATCTCCTACTTTCCGGAAGCACTTCTCGCAAAAAGTTTCACGCAATGCTACAGAAAATGCAAACCAAGAACATGGCACAATGTTTCTGCAACCTTCTGCTCTCCCTGTTTCAAAGCTAGATGTTGATCAGAGTTCCAATGAAGGAAGTATCAGTGCATCTTCTGCTCCGTCCATCAGTAAATTTTCCTTAAACCCACCCACAATTGACAAATGTTCATCACTTGGGGCTTCACTAACAAGTGTACCACCGTCTCATCCACACATGACTCCACTAAAAAAGAGAGATTTGGAAAATGAAACCTCTTCTTCTGTTGCAACCAACTACCATTCAAGGAACTCCTGCAAAACTCGTTTCAACTCCAGTGAGGCTAATGAGTGCCACACCTGCTCGACGACCACCAAAGAGAAGTTGTATGAGCCCAGATGACTACTCAACGACCTCATAAAACAAATTAATTAGACGGCCACTCCGTAACAGATCACTGACATTTGGCAGTCCAGTGAAAATTTCTGAAGAAAAGGATGAAGTGAATCATGTCGGAGGATTGTCAGTTGACAACAATATTTTTGATATTCTTCCCCAGAAACTTCTGGAATTGGTAAGCCCATAATGGATTTTCTAACCTTTAATCCTTTATATGATACGACTTTTATTTTGTATGAGCTGTGACTACTTCCACTAATAAAATAAAAAATGACAATGGGTGATCTCCTTTATTTGGGCCGATTGTCATAATTGGTTTCTGACTAAGGAAAATTGTAGCATTACCTGGCACCATTTTCCCCAAAATATTGGTACCTCAGAAAGGCAGCCCCTTTGTTATTATCATTTAAAGGAGAAGTTGTTTTGATGAAAATGCCATTTGCTTGCTCTGAACAATTTATTTTCTTGTGTTTTTTATCTTCCTTGGAGAAACATTGTCATGTCTATGTTCCACAGGCAACATATTGCACAACTAACTCCAGTGCCCCTGTAGATTAAAGAGAGAGCAGAAAGCATTAGAGGAGAGGGATCCAGCTATCTCTCAAGCCAAGAGGCGGCAAAAGATGATTGCCAGTTTACCTAAACTCTTCGACATGATCCGTTTCTTGTTTCAGTCAATCAAGCGTTCTGTTGTCACGAAGGAGGAGTTTATGCACCGAATAGTGGCCAACCACCTAGATATTGTAGATAGAAGTAAGCCTTCATGTTATTATCAGCATAGTAAATCTCTCTGATGTTGTTGCCAAAGCTCTTGTTGAGCCAACTTCTATTATCCTTTCTTTCACAGGAGAAGTTGAAGAGCAACTTAAACTTTTGCAAGAATTGGCTCCTGAATGGATTTATGAGAAGTTGGCATCTAGCGGGGATATTCTCATATGGTAAGCCTTTCATCTGTGATTTCTGTGTTTTGTTTGCTTAAGCTGAAATTCTGTTAAAAACAAGCACGTGTGAAACTCCATAAAACTTTTTGCAGCATCAACAATATGTTTAGTCCGGACTCAAACAAGGACCAATGGCAAAACTAGGTCGTTCATACAAGAAGTCAATCTCAAATGAACTTATGAAAATTTGCACCCCATTTTCAACTTTACCTTCTTCTTCACCAACCAACGGAAAAAATACTAAAACCCACCTAACCTAAATCACAATTTGAGTCCAGCCAAAATCATGAAAACAAAAAACTCATGGAAAAAGAAATTACCTTTGGGGGGGCCTGAATCCTCAATCTGCATCACCCAAATCACCATGGAGCTTTTGCGGGAGAGAGACGCGCCGACCCACTACACATGAAACCCACCTCAATCACAACTTATTATCAAGGGAAAAGAAGCAAACAAAAATACCTTCGGAGAGCTTCTTCACGTAAACCCAAGTACATTATGCCATCAAAACAATCTTTACACGGCGATAACATTACACACTGCACCATCAGAAAACACATTTGCAGGCACAACTAAGCTACAAAATCATTCAAATAATTGCAAGAAGAAATTAAATTTAACAGCTTGGAGCAAAAAATAACCAACCCCACAACCACGAACCCTGGTTCGTTCAACAATTTCGCACGATTTGCTCGTCCTTACAAAATAAAAATGAAGAAGAAGAGCTCGATGAGAATAATTGAACAATAGAGCTAAAGAAGTCACAAATTTCAGATTCAGAGACACACAGACGCAATTAATTAAAGGAAATAAACCCCACCAAAACAAGGTAGGGAATTCACACGAACACTCTCCTCGCCTTTCAACAGTGAATCGGCCAGGAGAGGACGATTCAGCCACTAGAACAGAGCAAAACCGACGGAACTGGTGAAAAGTGGAGAATTACGGAAGTGCTGCAAATGCCGGCGGCGGCAGCGAGCAACGGGACGGTGGAATCGACGGAATCGGCATCTGAGACCCAGTTGAGAGGTATCGATGTTGGCGCGTGTGTATTTGAGCAGAGAGAAATAAAAATAAAAAAAATTTCCACCCACATGACATAGGTTGAACCTATCTCATGCCCCCAAAACGACCCGGTTTGGTTCCAAAACCTCTTGGGTACTATAACGAAGATTTCTACTTGTATCGACCATTATTTAACGATTTGAGACATTCTTCTTGTAGAAATTATCACAACACATATGATGTACGAATATCTCGTAAGTAAAATACATACTAGTACTTAATCCAAATGAATTTCTATATCTTAAAATGAATTAGCATACATTGAATCACATCTCTTTCTATACCAACAACTCTTGGGAACTTTAACTACACTTTCTATCTGTCTCGGTGATTGTTTTAACAATTCGAGACATTCATATTGTAGAACGCAAAAAAATACAAATCATGTAAAAAATTCATATTAATTGAAAATGAATTAGTACTTGATCTACATGAATTTATGTTTCTTAAAATAGGTTTGGATATACTGAATCAAAACCATAATAACCGGTATCAACATAATCTCGCTTGAACCGTCGTCGTCGACGGTAAACTTTCTCCCTCTCCCATTTTACCCTGTACGTTTCCCGTCCGATCAGAATCATCTCCAACAACGGTCGAAAACTCAGAGGCTTCGGCTAATCGAAACAATGTTGGAGTCAATTATGAGCTAGGACCTGGTATAGTTGGTTGTTTTTGTCCTGCGCAAGCTTGGTATTACTTCTGAAGAATATGATGGCTACTTGATATTGGGCGACTGGTTATGTATTCCTATCTCTTTACCATCAAATACACCATAAATTGTACTCTCTTTTTCGGTTATCAGTGTTCAACCTATAGTTTGTGAACATGTTGAGGTTCGGTTAGTGCAGTGTCTAAAATCCCTTAAATCTAGTACAGGTAGAATGTACTGTATTGTTCAAATCCAATTCAATTGGAAAACTTCTTGAAGCTGAATCCAGATGCATTGTACTGTTGGTGAGGGTGAAGAATTTAATTAGTACCCTACTTCTTCCCCTAAACACCAAACAGTTGCCTTGTTAGAGCTGTCGACGACTATCGTGGATTATACACATCATATCACATATCTATGGAGGTAGCAAGCATCTATGTAGCACGGACACGGACACGAGACACGGGATTTCTTAGAAAATGGGGATACAGACATGGCAGGGGACACGGCATGAATAAATAAATTAATGTATACTATTTATTTTATACCTATGAAAACATAGTACTTTGGCATGTCCCCCGAGTATTTTGGTGTGTCCTATACATGTTTTGACGTGTCCCCCGAGTGTCGTCGTGTCTCCGTGTCGGGCGCGGGGACACGTCGGCCTCTAAGAGTGTTGATGCTTCATAGGCAAGCATAGATGAGTTGGCTGTTGAAGAATCTAAAACTAGTTTAGGAAGATTGCTAGATTGAACTGTAGTATGGATGTAACATTTCATGATCTGTTTCCACTGAGGAGCACCAAGTTCGGTGTAGTTTGGTATTTTGTTGAAAGGCCTCTGTGTATTATCTAGACGACTGAGTTGGAACTTGGGACCTTACTTGTTGCTCTCTGGCCAATCTACGCCTTCAACCCTAGGTAAAAATGTTCTTCAGGTATAAAGACAACTCCAACTTGTAACCTTCATAATTCTTCCTAGAAGAAAAAGATAAATATATTTTCACAGACTGCTTAGACCTTGTTCTTCAAATGATAAATTTGTGAACGTCACTGCCCCCGTAAATTGTACATCTTGGTTATTGTTTCTTTATTTCTTGCTAGATTGAATGCCATCTTAAATTCAGAGAGTCTTCTAAGAATGCCTTGTGTATGCTATTGAATACAAACATAGGGATAGGCCTCATGGCCTAAATCAAGATGAATGATAAATAACCCTTTGTGCTCAAGAAAATAAATAACCCTTTATTCGAGTGTAGAAATTATCATCTTTTTTCTTGTAAATAAATAATTCACTATAAATGAACAAAAACATAATAAACATAGTCAATTTCGCGCAATTATGGACTAACAACATATGATATGGAGCTCCTATATATCAATATTTTTTGCTCATCATGGGACAATATTTCTTAACAATCACACAACTGGACAGGGATAGAGGTACTTCTTCCATCAGGAAGAGACTACTAATTTCTGCCACATCAGATCACCATCCTGGGCACTAAGACAAACCTCTCGAGAGGGCTCTTTAACCTTAACTTCATCACCATCATGTTCACTAAGACAAACCTCCCAAGAGGGCTCCTTAACCTTAACTTCAACAGCCAAGAGGCTCGGCATATGGAAGAATCGGAACATACTTCTGATTCGATCCCTCAAGGCAGGCACGGCTAACAAGAAAGAGCTCATGGCCCATAATGACATTTCTCTTGCGGTGTCGATACTTTGTAGATAGGACTTTTCATACCACCAGGCTGAACCAAATTCTTGCCAGCTTCTTCTAGCTTCTCAGGCTTTACAAAGGAGACATAGCCACAAGAAGGAGAGTGACAAGGTACCATGGAGTCCATAGCAGCGCAACCAGTAGAAAACCATGTTCCAATGTCCTTTGGACATAACTCTCGAAGTACCTGCCACTACAGCCTTGTCTGCCGCCATTTTAATGCTAGACTTTGAAGATTCCCCAACCTAAACCCCATAAGAATTTGAATCAACCTAAGAAGAATCCCCACAAGGCGAATGAGTGACCTCCATATCCTTCGAAAATGGTCCCAACCATCATGCACTTCTTCCCATGGTTTGTAATTCGAATCAAAGACTTCACGTAACTGAGCTAAGGAAAAAATCTTGGCTTTAGAAACATGTGAAGACAAACCCGCTCAAAGTGCCAATCATCATAAAACATATCCATGAGAAGGTATCGCTCCCTATCCATTTATGAATAAGATCCCAAATGACCCATCGGAACATCCATATCTAGGGGACTAGCACTACCCTTACCCTTGGCCTCCTTGGACAGACGGCGCATACCCTAGCTAGAAACCTTCAAGGACCTTCTTCAACCTAAACCCCGTTGTCAACATATATGAGTTGAAGAAAAACGAACACACAGATCATGTATCACTAAGTACCTACCAACTATCTGGTATATTGACTAAGTACTGTAATATGCAACTAGCTAGGATCAAGAACATGTAGGATTTCATAAGAAACCCTAAACCCAAGAACTCATGTCAAACCATTGAAGAAAATTAATAATAGCGGATGCGTACCTTTCGCCATGGAGGATGAAAACCTTGTGTGTGTGGTTGTTCGTCTTCCACCTCCAAAGCCCTACTCTTGATCTTGACCTTAGCCTCACACGCGATGGGATGGTATGAGAAAGAGATTAGGGTTTGGAGTGGGGACTTAACCACATATTTATAGGCCTTGGTTCCATCATAGCCCATCATAATAGATGGAACCCTAATGGGCCTTTAATGGTCTCTACACTTAATAATAAGCCCGTACCACTTAGCGCACGTCATATAACCCAAATACGCGCTACTAGAGATTTGTCAATTACCCGGTCACATTAATTAAATGATCACAACTTAATGGGTAATACCAACACCACTCAAAACTTATTCGACAATATACAATATCTAATTTTATGATCTATGTAGGCCCACCTACAGAAAATTGCTAACAATCTCCTACTTGGGCCACATAGGTCATCCAAATATTAGACCTTGTAAACTTTAAGAGCTCAAACTTTTATTGTCGAAATTTATGAGTGTAATCTCAAAACAATCTGGTCCATTGAAAACACAAATATAGGATCATGGCGGCCTTTGCCATATTTATCATGACAGGACCCATCCATGGTCACAAATATCTATGCATTCAATGACATAGATCAAGTACGGAAGTGTAGCATAGAAATTACATGCAAATGTGATCCTTTAGCATGCCTATTTCCAACTAGTCCAACCTTATAACTCAACAGAGTTCCTTAGCCACGCATACAATCAAAACTTCATGTATATACCACAATTTGAAAATATGCAACTTTATTTCAGAATCATCACTAAACCAAAAGTGATCACCACAAAAGTCAAATAATTAACAATATGAGTAGCACAACTCCCACTAATCAAATACTTCACTAGAACTAACCACTCCTGTACGAGCTACATGCTCTTTAAACACTTTAGGTGGTAAGCCTTAGTAAGCGGATCCGCAATCACGAGTTCTGTGCTAATGTACTCAATTGACATAAGACGATTCTGAACTCTTTCATTAATGACAAGAAACTTGATGTCAATATGCTTTGATTTTGACAAACTCTTGTCCTAATTTAGCAACTTTATTATCACGGTAAATCCTTATTGGCTTCTAGAGTTACCAAAGGTATTAAGCCAGGTGATAAAATTCTGTAATCACAACGCTTACTTGTTGCTTTATAGCAAGCAATAACAAACTCGGAGTCCGAATATCCAACAATAATAATTAGATTCTCCGATATGTGAGCAAATCATTTATAAACATCTACAAAACATTCCAAATGTGCACACAATATCCAGACGCGTACAAACTAAAGCATACATGAGACTCCCTATTGCCGATGCATAAGGGATGTCCTCCCTATGTTTTCTTTCCAAGTCGTTCTTTGGAAAAACTTTTTGGTAGCACCATATATGGTTTCTTCAACATCACCGTTTGAGAAACGCAGGCTTAATAACCATTTGATGAAGCTCTAAAACATAATGAGCTACAGGTGCCATAACAAGCCTTAAAGAGTCTTTCGATGATACCGGAGAGAAAGTCTCTTTATAGTCAATGTCTTCCTTTTGAGTAAATCGTTTAGCAACAAGACGTGCCTTATATCTTTCGATATTGCCTTTCGAGTCCCGCTTGGTTTTAAATATCCATTTACAACCAACAGGCTTGACATCTTTAGGCAATTCGACAAGATCCCAAACGTCGTTGTCACTCATGGACTTTAACTCATCCAATATAGCATTCATCCATTTTAGGGAGTTAACACTTTGTTTGGCTTGACTGAAAGATATGGGGTCATCTTCCAATCCTATATCAAACTCATGTTCTTGGAGATAAACCATATAATCATCAGGAATCGCTGATCTCCTCTCCCTATTGGATCTCCTAAGTGGCACCTCTACTTGAGTTTGTTGTGGTTCTTCTGTATTAGTAGGAGGCAACTCAAGATTAGTTTGGTGGTTTGCATCCGCATCCTGTACAAGTACAGGTGTAACCACCTCAACAGTCTCAATTGGAATCATAGGAATCTCAACTTGTTCTTCTTCAAATAAAAAATTTCTTGTTTGTGCACTCCCACTACTTTCAACATTCTCAATAAATTTGGCATTATTCGTCTCAATTATGGTATTTGAGGAAGGACAATAAAATTTAAAACCTCTAGACCCTTTTGAGTATCCAACAAAATTGTAGTGAAAGATCATAAACTCCTTTTGGAACCAAATTTCCTTTTGTTTGCTTCCCCTTTATGCTTTCAACACAGATTTTGAAATCTGAAACAATAAAGGGAATCAAGAATTTCACTTGACACAAGCCTAATATATGTCCCAAACGCTTGTGCCACAACACAGAGGAGTTCTCATTAATTAAATTTTGCTTTGTACCGGAGTTGTCAACATGTAAAGTTTTATTAAACTTTAGGTGAGAGGCATCCAAGTCTAACTTGTATAGACTATCAACTAGATATCCAGTACCAATAATATTCGAATTTTGATAGAGACTAAAAACTTCATGTCCAAATGAACAAGTATAACCGGATTTGTCCAAACTGGAAACAGAAATTAAATTCCGTCTAAACGACGGTACATAAACAGTCTCATCCAAATCCAAATTAAAAACCAGATTCTAATTTAAGTCTAAAAACTCTAATTGTCTCAACACGAACTTTATTGCCATCGCCCATATTAATGAACCTTTCGGCATCACTGGGTATCCGGCTCCTTAGACAACCCTGCATGGAGACACTTATGTGAATAGTTGTATCCGTATCTATCCACCAAGTGTTGGGAGGTACTTCAGCTAAATTAAATTAACAACAAACAAAACTAAATTGATTACCTTTCTTTGCGAGCCACTTGTGATATTTGGGACAATCCTTCTTCACATGACCAACAGCCCTTTTGCAAAAGAAACAGGGAACACCTTTATCCTGTTTCTGTTGCACAGTTGCCTGTGAAGTCCCAGCATCTGCAACTCCCTTAGTCTTATGATTGAACTTTCTTTTCTTAGTGCCTGGATAACCGTGAGAATGAGTTGCCAAGTGAGCACTTTCTGTCCTTTCTTGTTTCATCCTTTCTTCCTCTTGCACACATTGAGCTATAAG
This sequence comes from Vaccinium myrtillus, assembly GCA_016920895.1. Classification (NCBI taxonomy): domain Eukaryota; kingdom Viridiplantae; phylum Streptophyta; class Magnoliopsida; order Ericales; family Ericaceae; genus Vaccinium; species Vaccinium myrtillus. The sequence continues at coordinate 7,196,096 of CM029281.1, read as the reverse complement.
CTCATTAAGAGTCCATTTTTCCCTTTGAGTATTATAATTAATTTTGAAGGGACCAAATTGTGTAGGAAGTGAAATCAGAACAAGATACACAAGAATTTCCTGAGAAAATTCTAGCTTTAGTGCCTTCATTTTGGTAACAAGATTGGACATCTCCATAATGTACTCCCTTATATTCTCTTTGCCATTATACCGCATGGTGACAAGTTTGCTAAGAAGCGTACATGCCTCCACCTTTTCCGATCCAACAAATCGGTCTGCAATTTGGCTAAGGAATTTCTTGGCATTCTCTTCCTCAGGCATTGCACCTCGAATAGTATCAGATATAGAATGCTTTATTATCATAAGACTCATACGGTTAGAACGCTCCCACTTTTCATAAATAGATTTTTCCTCAGCTGTACTGTTATCAGTGAGCTTAGCAGGCTCATCGACACGCAATGCATAATCCAAATCCATACACCCAAGAACGATTGAAACATGCTCTTTCCATTTTGCAAAGTTGGAACCAGTAAGAGTTGGAATGTTGTTCAAATTTGCAGATATCGAAGATGCATTCACTATAGTAACACAAAAGGAAAAGCTCACAATCAACAAATATCCATAACGCGATGATAAAAATAAGAAACTTGATTATAATTATCATGCAAAAATTGGTCTAATTGTAGGGGCAAACAATTTAGACAAACAGACATAAAATAAAACCAAATATTATGTCTTTAGTGGTGGGCCCTGTCGAGAAACCTAATGCATCATCATAACCAAGTCTTTGGACAGTAATTATAATATGCAAGTGGTCTTCTCAAAAACAAATAAGGCTAGTTAACATGAACAATACAAAATTAGACCTGGCCAATCAAAAGCCTTCCTTTGGGCCGACTTTTGAACGCATAGGTAAATTCGCTAGTTAACCTGAACAATATAAAATTATACCTGGCCAATCAAAAGTCTTCCTTTGGGCCGACTTTTGAACGCATAGGTAAATTCGCTAGTTAACCTGAACAATATAAAATTATACCTGGCCAATCAAAAGCCTTCCTTTGGGCCGACTTTTGAACGCATAGGTAAATTCGCTAGTTAACCTGAACAATATAAAATTATACCTGGCCAATCAAAAACCTTCCTTTGGGCCGACTTTTGAACGCATAGGTAAATTCTAAAAATTATATTATTCAAAATTTAACTACCTTATGCCGTTTAAATCCGGCCAAATAATAATCTTCCTTTGGGCCGATCATTATCCGCATGGATCCAAACGTAACTTTATGTAATCCAAAACTGTTACCTTCAAGTTTAAGAAAATCTCCATAATAGAGCCACTTTGGCGGCTTATTACTTTAATTTCCCTAAACCCTAGGTATAGACTACGAAATAATCTTTATGCCCCAATTTAATTCCTTAAGTGAAACGAGTAATAAAAACTAATACAACCCAAAAACTGTAATTAATGATTGCACAGAAACACAATCTGTAATCAGGTTGATTGAATGATCAAGCACATGACCTCACAGTATACATGATTATAAAACCCATTAATGGTAATAACAATCATCTGTAGTATACCCTCGTGCACGATAAAAATAAATAAACAAGTAAATCGTCCATGTCCATGATCAACATAGAAACAACGGGTCAGACAATTATATCAAAGTAATAAATCAAAAACATTGATATTTAATTGGCCTAGTCCCTTAATCATAAACCAGCCGGACCAAAAGAACTAATCTAAACAGACTAGTAGAAGAAAACAGAGATTAGTTGTATACTAATCTAAAACCCATAAAGGTGTTGATCCCAACTTGCAAAAAAAAAAACCAACTGATCTCAAAAAGGTTATGATTAATATTGACTTCTCCACCAAATAATACCAATAGTGCACAGACCCATGCTAGAGAACATGTAGGATCATCAGTTTATGCCCGAACCAATAAAAGAAAATATTGGTAATCAAGGTAATCAAGAATCGAAGCACTATGACGGTAATATAAGCATAATGTAAAATACTAAGCCAATCAAATACCGATTTGTTTCTAGTACGAAGGAAGCAAAGGAAAAATTAAACTTTATATTTTCCTCAATAATCTGACAAGAGGCTCTGATACCACTTGTAGGATTTCATAAGAAACCCTAAACCCAAGAACTCATGTCAAACCATTGAAGAAAATTAATAATAGCGGATGCGTACCTTTCGCCATGGAGGATGAAAACCTTGTGTGTGTGGTTGTTCGTCTTCCACCTCCAAAGCCCTACTCTTGATCTTGACCTTAGCCTCACACGCGATGGGATGGTATGAGAAAGAGATTAGGGTTTGGAGTGGGGACTTAACCACATATTTATAGGCCTTGGTTCCATCATAGCCCATCATAATAGATGGAACCCTAATGGGCCTTTAATGGTCTCTACACTTAATAATAAGCCCGTACCACTTAGCGCACGTCATATAACCCAAATACGCGCTACTAGAGATTTGTCAATTACCCGGTCACATTAATTAAATGATCACAACTTAATGGGTAATACCAACACCACTCAAAACTTATTCGACAATATACGATATCTAATTTTATGATCTATGTAGGCCCACCTTCAGAAAATTGCTAACAGAACAACCTCCATAAACCATTGATTTTCCCCAAAGATCACTCATTTTTTCAAAATCCACTTTAAAACCCGAGACACCAATAAAAACAAAGACAAAGCATAGAAACTCTAACCTTACAATCTGGGGTTAACACCACTCATACAATCAGAGCCTACTAATCGAGCTCCAATTATCCTCCTCTGGCCAGAACAATTGATCGGAGAAGTGGGGGAAAGTGGCAATTAAAAAAAAATAGAATATCATGAATGAAATTCATTTGTATAAGAGTATCATGTGGGTGAGGTTATCCCGTGGAATTTTTGCATGAAAATTCTTTTTTTTTTTTTGATCAACAGTCAACATTCATTCATATAAAAGCCCGAAGGCAGTACAGATTTCATCACGAAAAACAAGATTGAACCAAATCTATCAAAATCTAGACGCGAGCACATACACTAGTAGGCTCAGTGGCACCCCTGCCAAAAGGCAGACCAACAGCGATGTGCTGGGCAAAGAACCAGTCATCAATCTATCAAGAAGAAATCCCGAAGGATAACAGCCCAATCCCAAACATTAAGAACTAGATGAAATCGCGAACCAGCTAAGGTTTATGCAATCCAAAGTCAAACGCCGGCCAAGCAAAAGCAATCCGATTGGACTGCCTTCACAGGTTCAATCGATAGTTTTGTATGAAAATTTTGGTAATTATAGGTTCATCACAACATGAATTTTGGTAATTATAGGTTCATGTTGGTAATTATAGTTTCCCAACATGAATTATAGTGTCATCAAGAGAAACCTATAATCACCAAAAGTTAGACGTAAAACTAACAAATGAAAAAAAAGGGACAAAACTATAAATAAATAAAAAATAAAATTCTTTAAGCCAATGACACTATAATTCATGTTGGGAAACTTGTAATGTTGGAGTTTTTATTTTCCGTTAAAAAGGAAGAGTATTTATTTATTTTGAAATTGATAGACGATTAATTTCTTTTTAGATAAATTGATAAAACATGGTCAGATATTTTAGGACCCAGACCCTATCTCTCTGCAAACCGAGTCAGTTGAGTCCCAATCTCTCCAATTGCCGAAAACGCTCCCTACAACCTCACCAGAAATGGCCACAATCTCGTCCATTCTCTCCCCAAATCTGTTCCAACCCCACCCCACAAAGCGCTTCGCGACCCAACACCCACAATTTGCTAATCTCTCCGTCCGAACCCTCAGTTCACTTCTTCACCCTCCAATTTCTACTCAATTTTCCGTTTTGCATCTGGGTTTAAACTCTAAAGAACTCAGAAGGGTAGCAGCCGTCGCTGAACAGACGTCGGTGGAAGCTGACCCGGTGTCGGTGGCGCCGCGGAGGTTGTACGTCGGAAATATTCCGAGGACGCTGGGTAACGATGAGCTCCGCCGGATAGTCGAAGAGCATGGTGCTGTGGAGAATGCCGAGGTACCTCACTTCTGCTTGAGTACCCAGTTTGTACTTTGGGACATTTGTTTGTCGTTGTTACTGTTTTTTTCTTTCTAATTGCATTGATAATGGCTAAAGTGTTTATTTTTCGCCGACCCAGTTGATTGGACATTGGGCTTAAGGCTTAGTTTGGTTTGGTTTGGTTTAGTTATAGAATAATAGTTCAAGACTGAAATTTAATGAAGAAAAGAAAATAAGAAGGCGAAACACAGATTTTTACATGGTTACCCAACTGTGAAGTTGAGTACACGATCACACCAGTTTTCACTGTGTATTGACTGGAGGGAGTAAAAAACGTATCGGCTGCTACGCAGAGCAAGTATGGAATCAAATTAGGTTTCACAAGCCCAACAATTTGTTGAGTTCAAAGTTTAACTGTAGCAAGAGATCTAAATAGTCCATTGTCCTGTCACTATACTTTTAATGCATAAAGGTCTATGACACTGATTTGGATGGCAGAGCAAAGTTTCATGGTACATTTTATGCTTCTAATGTACAACATTCATGTAACTCATCGATGTGAAGCACCAAGGATATCTGACAAAAAATGTAGAGAAACAGCAACAAACATAAGATGGTCTGGTTCGCACCACATTGATATAAATTATAAGGTATTCAAGTTTCCCTTAATCATGTATATTTGGAAACTAACCAACCATGGAACTTTTCTTTCTCTCGATTTGGTCATTTTTACTGCTCAATATGTCACTACTGATGTCATGACATCCCAAACCAGTGCTCGTCATATTGGGATCTAACCATGGGTTGGACCAAAGAGCACACAACAATGTCGATGATCATTTGGAGTACTCCTTACTATTTTACACAGCAAATGTTTTTTATCTTTGTAAAGCACCTTCCATCTAGGCTTTTTTATTGCTTGGGGGATGTTGCCTTAGTATTGAGAAGGTTTTCCAATGTCCCTTAGGAGCACCCCATTGGCTTGTCGTAGTCCCCTAAAGAAGCTTAAGTTCGGGTCTACGAAAGTTACCTATGGGCAATAATGGACAAAAAGGAAAAAAGGCTGTTCAATAGCTGCATGGCCTAAATTTTTGCTCCAAAAGGTCACTCCATACAAACAGACTGGTAGCCAATACATTCTTCCCCCATTCCTTGTCTATATTGTTATCGTATATCCTTCAACTGCTACGAACTCAAAAATAGCAAGACTTATTTAACCCCTTCATAGCTACTATAGAAACTAGAAAGAATGGAGAAAAAAAATAGAGATCAAAGTGAGCAAAGAGGAATACGGATTGGAATAGACCCAAAGGTATATAAGAACTTCATCTTGCCAACGAGATTTTGGGGAATGTGTGAAGCTGTTCGTTGTGTAGTCAGGGTAGACAGACGTGTAAACAGAGCCTTTTTTTAACTGAAGGTGTGTCTCTTGGATTCACCAACTAATTGAGATAAACTCGGAGGAAAAAAATAAGGTGGGGACTCACCCCCATGCTGGGCATCGACAACTGTAGACTTTTGCTAAAGAAAACCATTTGCAGTTGGGGGTTTTAAACCTTTTTCCTGTATTCTGTTCACAGGTCATGTATGATAAGTTCACTAAAAAGAGCCGTCGATTTGGCTTTGTCACGATGAAGACTGTTGAGGATGCAAATGCTGCTGTTGAAAAGCTAAACGGCACTGTAAGCCTTGATTGCATGGTCATTTTAGCAGCTTTTCAATATTTCAAGTTCATCTTAGAAGAATCGCTTAACTCCATCTTTTTTTTTTTTTTTTAATTACAGCAAATAGAAGGGCGTGAGATCAAAGTAAATGTAACAGAAAAACCTTTACTGAGAGCCCAATTTATTGACAGCCCCCACAAAGTTTATGTTGGCAATCTTGCAAAAACAGTAACCGCACAGTTGCTCAAAGACTTCTTTGCTGATAAGGGGAAGGTTCTCAGTGCAAAGCTATCTGAAGCTCCAGGTACCTCAAAATCCAGACGGTTTGGGTTTGTATCATTTTCGTCGGAAGAGGATGTAGAAGCTGCTATCTCATCCTTTAATAATGCTGTAAGTTTGTTACTTTGTTCACGTTATCAAAAGCTTGGTTTCTTATATGCAAATAGCCGTACGCTTCTGATAATATCACTTAAGCAGACGAGTTCTTCATTGGATATATGCATGCAGTAAATAAAAAAAACAAAAAAAAACCATTTTTCATGATGCAAGCTTCCACTACTTGGAGCTCGGTTTAAAACACATTTTCTTCTACTAGCCCCTGATTCATGGGGATGATGGTTATTTGAAAAGAGGATTGAGCCATAATCTTCCTCTCGCCCTCCCAATACCTGTTTGGTCCTCCTTTTTAAATTGTTGATTCGGAGGGTTATTTGAACATTCCAATTTTCCCTATTTTCTGATATATTCTTTTAATTCTTCGCAGTTGCTTGAAGGGCAGGAAATTCGTGTGACAAAAGCCAACTAAGTTCGTACAAATGTTGCATAGCATAGTCGAGACTCGGGAGAAACACGAGGAGAGTGATTTTTTGCTCTATGAGTGTGTATTATGGATTTGGATGTTATTTTCGAGAGTCAGATAACAAGAGTTATGTTATTTACAGAAAATCCAATTGTCCAACCCAGTGTTAGTAGTAGTTGTTTTGTTATGAGCTTCCTGTTTACAGTGACCAAGGTAAGGGCAAGTCCACCAATGTACAAGGCTTAAAGTACTCAAGTTCTTTGATCAGATTTATGTAGTTGCCATCTCCTTGCCAGCTTCTTGTTTCTGAAGAGATCTCTAATTGTTTGCTGTTTCGTTGTAGTAGTTTTTATATTCTTTTATTTATTTTATAATTATTTGGAAACACTTAAAAGTTTCACTAAGTGGATTCTTGACAGGTCATTTTCTTCACATACATCAACTAAAAAAAAAGAAAAAAAAAAAAAAAAAAAAAAAAAAAGAGGCAAAAGTGGAATAGGGCTTAATGTTTATTTCAGTATAGACTACTGAACTTCTTTCCCGATAACATTTCAGAAAATAATTAACTCAAATTTTTTGAAATAACCAAAAGTTTTCTCGAAAATCATTCCGATATTAAAAGTAGGAATAAATACTCGAAGTATTGAGAAAATAACTTATAGTTGATTCTATAATGTTCATGCTTCTCGGTGATTTGGGACCTAATGCATCTCATAGTTTGAGCAAATTGGGCAGTACCAAGATCTTGGCCGAGTAAGACGACCAATTAAGAGTGCATTTGGAATTTGAGGAAAGAAATAGAAAGAAAGATAAAGTTTCCAAAACTTTCCTTCCATTTTCCTTCCATTGTTTGATTTTTTAGAAAAAGAGAATAGAAAGTTTTAAAAACAAATTCAATTTTCTCTCCAATTTCTTTTTACCTGTCATTTTAATTTTTCTCTTCATTATTTTCCTTTCCTTTTCCATTTCTTCCCCAATTTCCATATAAAGCCTAAGCATTAGGCAAGTTATTCAACACTAAAGGCCCTATAATCTCATAATTAGATGAATCTTACTCGGCCTAAGCATTAGGAAAGTTTTGGAAACTTTTTCTTTGTTTCTATTTCTTTCCTCAAATTCCAAGTGCACTCTTAATTGGTCGTCTTACTATATTGCTTAATTTCTCTTACAACGAGATATTTCTTCCTTTCTCTGTACCACAAGATATGGAATTTGCTGAATATTAGAAGAAAGTAAACAAAGAACATCCACTTCTTCCTAGAGGTGTCAAACGGGCCGGGCCGGGACGGCACGGGCACGGCACGTCGGGAGGCGGCACGGCACGCCAGAGGCACGGTAAAATCCTGGCACGGCACGGAACGGCACGCTATAAGTTGGCACGCGGTGCAGCACGGGCATGTAAATCAGCAGGCACGGCACGGGCTAAGGTGGCACGTTGCACGGCACGACACGGTCTTCTACGAGCACGGTAAGAAGTCAACGTGGCACGAGGCACAACACGGCACGACTTTATTCTAGCACGACACGGAACGGCACGGACACGAGCACGGAAGTTGGCACGGCACAGCACGACACGACGCGAAAGTAGGACGCACATGGCACGACACGACACGAGCACGGAAGTTGGCCTGGGACGGCACGACACGGCGGCTCGGCACGAGCACGGCACAAGGCAAAAAAAAATGTTAAATAATTTATTTGTATGTATTTTTTGATAATCACAAAAATAAAAAAGAATTATTTTTTGGTTGTGTAACTTGTGTTAGTGAATTATATATTTATATCAAGTTTTAAAAAAATTAAGTCATGAACAAAAAAATAAAAAAGAGGGAAAAAGAAGTTACAATTTTTTTGTTGATTTATTTTATTTTATATTTTAATTTTGAGAGAGAGAGAGAGAGTTTGGACAAAAAAATAAAATAAGCTTTTAAATTTTTTTTTGACATGTTTTGATAATTGATACATTGCCTTTTATTTAATAAAGATTTTGAAAAAAAAAATAACATTTTTTGTTTGTGAAAAAAATTTAAAAAATAGTGTTTTGCAATTTGCCAATTTGTAAATAAGTCGCTAATTCATGAACAAAAAAAAAAAAATTTAAAGAGAGAGAGAGAGAGAGAGAGAGAGTTTGGACCAAAAAAATAAAATAAGCTTGTAAAATATTTTTTTACATGTTTGATAGTTGATACATTGCCTTTTATCTAATAAAGATTTTGAAAAAATATATATATATTTTTTTTGTAAAAAATAAAAAAAATTTAAAAATAGTGTTTTGCAACTTGTAAGTAAGTCACTAAGTCATGAACAAAAAAATAAAAAAATAAAAAATTTACAAATTAAAAAAATAAAATAAAAATTTAGGGAGAGAGAGAGAGAGAGAGAGAGAGAGAGAGAGAGAGAGAGAGAGAGAGAGAGAGAGATATGGACAAAAAAAGAAAAAAAATACAAATTGTTTTTATAAAAAAATGATAGAAATTCAAATTATAGGAATTAGATTCTTTTATTAAATTATATTATAGAAATTATTAGATGTTAAATTATATAAATTATAGAATTATTTTTATTAAATTTGGTTATAGAAAATTATAAATTATACAAATTAAATTTGATTTCTTTCATAGTTTCACACTTTCACTATCTCACTCTCACAGGAACACAATAATGGGCCTCCACTTTCCGGACCAAATTTCGACGATCGGAACCGTTAGATGTGTTTAAAACGTGTTTTCAGTGTCCATTCGATTTACATCAGTGGGGAGTTAGTAAATTAGTGCAGAGGGGGTTTAGAAGTTATCCATAGTCTTAAAGGGCAACATTGAAGAAGCGTTCTCTCTTTTATTTTATGCCCCAAAATAAATTACATTAGTATTTTACATAACTTGACTGTTCGAAATGACTTTGCTGCTAAATGAGAGTGGGAAGTAGCTATGCCATTAGCAGTGCGCATGAGGTAAATAACCAAGAATTATCTACTTACTATACTCCTTAAAAAATTTACATAAAGAAATAGACAAAAAAAAAAATTTCCGAGATGGGTAATTATTTTTCAAATTCGACTTTCTTAAAAATGCACCCAATTTTTTCCCCTTTAGTACTTATAAAGTACACACTCAAAGAATAAGAGACAAATTTTGAGGTGTATTTAAGATATGTGAAAAGTTTTCCTGAAAAGGTTCCAGATAAATAAAGTAACCGTTCAGATTTGTAATCACGTGAATATGAACCGTTTGATTTCTCTTTCTCAATCCTTGTAGGAAACTTTTCTTGTATCCTAAAAGTGCGTCAAAGTACGTTGTCTCAGTATGGATTTTGGGTACCTGTAGAGACCCAAATAACTACATTATCGTAGTGACCTCAATTGTGGGCCATCTATAATCTATATTTGGGATCAAAATTGTACATTTTTGTCGGGAACGTTGAATAGATTATTCATGTAAAAAATCAAATTAGTTGGATAATGGTAGCCATATGTTCGAATACTATTTATACAGATGGCCAAATGATTTGGAGAATACACTGTAAGACAAATTCGTCTTAATTGTGTGTCTGCCAATTTTCAATGATGATAATTTTTTGTATCCATAATGTGCTCAACATTTCTGAAAAAATAAATGATTTCGTTCACAAATGAAGATTTTAGAAAATCCAACTATTGAGGTCACTATGCGGATATTGTGGCTTGACTCATCCCAAGTCCAGTGGCCCACAAACTCCCATTCCACGTGTTGATGGCAATGAGTGTAATTTTCCCAAATATCAAGGGCTATTTATTTCCTTTCTGTTTTCACTCGATTTGGCGCCACTTTCTCGTTTCCCGCTCCACTACTCCCACGCACTTCAAATTTTCCTCCCCCAATTTCGTAACCCTAACCCCTCTCTCTCTTTCTCTCTCTCCAGACTCTTCGAATTCTGTAACAGTGAAATTTACAGCTCCCTTCTCTCTCTATATCTATATATTTATATCCGTATATGCATATCGTAAGTTACATACATTATTCTGTAAATCATTGAAGAAGAAGGAGAAGAAGAACAAGGAAGAAGATGTTTTACTCGCACACGTTTTTGGCTAAGAAAGGGCCACTGGGAACAGTGTGGTGCGCTGCGCATCTACAGAACAGGCTTAGGAAATCTCACTACACCTCTACTGATATTTCCTCCACTGTTGGTTCGTTTCACTCATAAATCCTCTCTCTTTACCCCTCACTTCAGATCAAGATTTCATTTTTTTTTCTTTTTCTTTTTTATTTTTATTTTTCTATTATAGAAAAGACTCCATTTTTATGTTCTTGCCAATAAAGTAAATGTTTTTTGGTTTCAACTGTGTGCGTTTTGCTTTTGTTTGTCTGCTAAATCAGATCTTTCTCCCTTTTGCTTTAGTAGTTGCTTGTACGACTGATTTACATCGAATAGAACATTAAAAAAATGGAGGCTTTGATGTTTATAGTTAGCCGTGCGGACTTTTTGTATGTTGGGTCAAAACAGGAACTGGGAAATTGCCCTCTGTTTGGTTTTGTGGTTATTCTAAATGCAAATTCATTTTGCAATATTGTCATGTGATATGGGATAAACAGAATTCTGCATTGTTTCATTTAGTTATTGTGGAATTGGGTTGCATCGACTTATTGGTAATATATTCTATCGAACTCAGAGGAGTTCTTTGTTATGTGGGATTGAAAACACTGGTGAACATTGATCAATGATAGCCAATTGCCACACTTTCTTATTCTTATATAATTAACAGTCACTTACAATGGTGAATATGACGTGATTTGGTTTACACATATCCATTTGAATTCCTGATGTAATTCAGGCCATTCACGTTCTTTGTCTAAACTTTGCTTTAGCTTGCATAAAATGATATGTAATTGCCTATTTTTGATCATTTCATTGACTGTCTTCTTTGTTAATCCAATCTGAATGGATCTTCCAGAGAGGATCATGTATCCTGAAGTTCCCATTGCACTGAGAATGTCGGGCCATCTTCTGCTGGGCGTGGTTCGCATATATTCAAAGAAAGTTGATTATCTGTACCAAGACTACAATTTTTTCCTGATAACCTTTACGAAAGCGTTTGCTTCTGTGGAAGTTAATCTCCCGGATGATGCAACTCATGCTCCTTTTCACTCTGTCACTTTGCCTGACACATTCGAACTTGATGCCTTGAATTTGGATGAAGACTTGTACTATGAGGGGTAATCTTTGGGCAACTTACTGCACTTGTGTTTTTCTTTTATCTCTTTTAACACGGGGCTTCTAAATTCTCAGGTTGGAGGACAACCATCTTAGGAGCCAGGAAGACATAACACTTACAGGTAGCAGTATTACATGTGCTTCCTTTAGTTGATATGCACAAATTCTACTTGAATTTTTCTATGTAAATTAGTGGCAAATGATTGAAATGTTATCATGCTGCAGAACAAATTCCAATTGCATGGGATCCATATATTACCATTACTTTGGATAAGGTAGCTTGATTACCTCATTTCACTTACCAAAAAGGCTTACCTGTATTTGTATTTTGTTTTTGACTTGGGAGAAATACAAATTGTAATATTGCCTAACAGAGGTGTCTGTTCTCCTAGGATTCAGTGAGTTTGGAAGATACCTCTGATCCCTTAGCCATGCCCATGGAGGAAGAGTATGTTTTTTTAATACACCACAAAGTGCATTGTTTTCCTTGTATGTGAGAAAGTAATGAGTTTTCCTTTTACAGCAACCGTCCTTCACCTCCACGAGTCGTAGTCGTTGATGTTCAAGATCCTGTTCCTGCTAACCAGATGGTAGCCATTGAAAAGACTAATGAAGATAGTTTTTCCAACAAGACTCCTGAAATTGAAAAAATGCGAGATGCTGTCCGTAATTTTCAAAACATTCCCCCCTTGCAAGATCCTGTAAGTGAACCAGATGCAACTTTGGAGCAGCAATTAGTTAATGACAAGGAATTAACTACACCTGCGGCAGAAGAAATATTAATCTCTGGCGGGCGATCATCCTCATCTGCGCATCATGGAGAACCAGTTAATTCTGCTCAATCAAACCTGGCTCCTGACATGCCTGACTCGCACGTTTTGGGTAGGTGCAGAATTTTTTGTTGTTGGATACAGGCTAAGAACAACTTGTTTTGTCTTTGAGTACTTGGTTTTCTTGTGTTGCAGATCATGACTCACCTCAACTGGAAATTCGTCCAACGCCACCTGATGAACAGCGACTTGTTGAACAACCAAGAGGAAGGAAAAGAAGGAGAAAGCAGCTATTCGATGAGTCGACAGTGTTGACTAATAAGTATGGGCTTTTTATGTATACATATAAATACACACGCATGCACACACACATATAAAGTGGCTCTTTAACCAAGGGTAATGTTTATATCAGGTTTATTAAGGCAGGGCTTGATGACTGTAATGACCTGCGGCGGAAAAAGAAACATTGCCCTTCTTCTGCTTTGGATGTTTGGAAATCGAATAACAGGTTGAGAAAAGAAAATATTTTTCTCGAGCCACTAATGCTTGGTGAGCGTGTTTATTCCTTAAACTGTTTTTCCATTTATGCTTGCTTCCTACTCAAGGAATATCTTTTTTATATAAAAAAATTGGTGCGTATATATCTGCAGGGTTGTGTGCAGATCTATGTGACATTTACAAGAGGGATTTTATTTCTGCGAAGCCTCATCTAGTTTCTGAGAAAAAACCACGTCAAGAGCCTGTTGTTGCACAGCGTGATCAAATGCCGAGCTCAGATATGGACATTGAACACCCTCGTAATGTTGAAGTCCCCGTTCACAACAATGTTGTACCTGAGGATAATATGGGAACCCCTAACACATTCATTCATTCACAAAGAGAAGAAAGTCCTGTCTCGTTTGGCTCAGAACCTCGTTTGAGAACAACTCCTGGAACTGGAGAACAAAACACTCTGGACCTGGAACCATCTATTAGAACTCCTGTGCCTTATGCGGAAACTCCGTCGCCAATTTTCCCAGAGCCTGATTGTCTTCCAGATTTTCCTGATTGTCTTCCAGATATTCCTGAGGATCTGATAGACGTAAGTTTGTCACGTCTGTTTTGTTTTCTTCCTTTTTTTATTTTCCTGTGCATCGCGTGGATAAGTATTGTTAGTGGCTCACGGGTTTAGCTTTGATGATTCTTTGTGTTTCTTTCTTTTAACTTATAATTTTTCTTGGAGTATCAGTGTATCACTATTCAATTTTTTCCTATGCTGTTTCGAAATGTTGGATATTGGATATTCACTTCATGATGCATTATGGTCTTGGTCTGTGCATATGCATTGCATGACATCAACTTGAAGAAGATATTTTGTGGTGTTGACATTATTGTAACTTTTGACCTTTTCTCATGGTCATTCGGAAAGTGTAGATTTTACTTATTTGAAGGGCTGCAAACGAGCCGTGTTATAAAATGTTGCGGTTTGTTTGTCAAGTTTTTAGCAAACTCGATTGCTTGTGACAGAGGATAAGTCACAAAAATCTACTTTGAATTTTTATTAAAAAGATTATAAAGTAACCTTTTGATAGTCAAAATAAAGTCTATTTTTCCTTATGCGATACTGTTTTTTTTTTGTTATCTCATTCACCTACTCGTTTCATTGCAGGACCTAAATTTTTTGGCCATAGGAGAATATACGCCAACTGGTAAGTAGAATCCTTTTGTGCCTATTCCGATCGATGCAAATGATTTTCTGCCACATGCTTAAGGTTTTCCTTGGTTACAATATTCAAAAGTAATAGACTGATAGCAGACAGCATTTTACTGTTGTCACACTTAATTGTTGTATTCTTGCTTTTAGCAGAAGTTCAAGGAACTCAAGGAGTTGGCACATTGTCAGGGACAACAAGGTAGCTTCTTGCAAAATCTCTATGTTACTAACTGAGCTCCATTGTTTCAAGTAGATTGAAAGTGCACTTCATATGATTTGCCTGCAGGAAGGTGGCTCAATATTTGAAAGAGAAGTCATCAGTTACCCCTAGTTCACAAGACTTATCTGGAGATCTAGTCTTGAACAAGCTCTTAGAAGGGAAAAGCAGAAAAGTATCTGCTCGAATGTTCTCTGAGACTCTGGTAAGCCCCTAAAACCTTCCATCCAATTGCGTGCATTTGTACCTCTTTTTAGGCAAGAAAGTATGAGAAAAAGAAATTTGGTATTGGGCTATTGCGTGTCATCATTCATATATTGCTTGTATACAAATGTTGAAAGTCTATGCATGATTCGATATGAATAGCATGTGAATGGCCAGTTCTGACACTGACAAGTGTCTTCAATAGAATTTTTAATGGTAGGTTTCTTCAAGTTGGGCAAATTTGTCAAGTACTCAAGTGCTGTCTTCTAATGCTTCAATTTTGTTTTTGTCAGTGTATGTTTGACATCTCTTATTGCAGCCTCGAGTATTTATGAAAATATGGCACGAATTCATCTCCAACAAAGTTCTATAATGTATTTTATCATCTATTTATTTCTTGTTTTGATAACTCCATGTTCCACAATTGCTGGGGTCATTCATGAATCTTTTCATGTGGTTAATTTTTCATGGCATCTATCACCTCGTAGCCTAGGTTTCTACAGACCGTGAAACTTCTTGTTTCAGTGCATGGTTATAGGATAGTACTTGAGATGTGTATCTATTCTGTCGCGGACTGATCAAAGCATTCTGCTCGTGGCAAGAATCCTTGCTTCACTGGCCATTCATCGAGTGGATTGCCAGAGTAGGGTCTTCTACGTGAGCCCAAGTACTTGAAAGAAGGATATTTTTAGTTCATACCCCCAAGTTTAGTGTAATTGTAAATTTTGAGACTCAATGTTTTTTTCACTGTCCCAGCTGGAAATGTGCATGTTTCAAACTACTACTCCCTCCGTCCCTTTTTAAATGTGTTATTTCGTAAATCCAACTTATTAAAGAAATATATCATTACACCTTTCACATCAACTTTTTCCTCCACTTTACACTTTTCACATCAATTTTACCCCTACTTTCCAAAATTATCCTCCACTTTTACCCATTAACTCTTTACCCACTAACTTTTCAAAGGGCAAAATGATAATTGTACAAACTTTTACCCATTAACTTTTCAAACCACACACTTATTTAGGGACAGCCCAAAATGGAAATGTCTACATTTAAAAAGGGACGGAGGGAGTAGTTACTACTGGCTCTTTTTCGTAAGAATTGGAGATGTGATGCTAGTGATAAAAGTCTGTCATAATTGCGACTTCTATCTTGGGTTGTAGGTTTTAAAGTGTTATGGACTAGTAGATGTACAACAAGAAGAGCCTTACGGTGACATTGCTTTGAAGTTGACCCCTAAACTTTTGAAGGATCTGGACTGATGTTACATGCGCTTGGCAGGTCTTTATGCAAATAGGTAAGAAGCAAATTGAGCAGAATATGCTTAGCAATGCTTGTTTTTCTCTACTCAATATACACTGCTAGCAAGCTGTATTGGTGCCTTTCGGTTCAACTCTCTCAGTTTCTTCTACGTAATATTTTCCCCTGTTATCACATGTTACAGAAATTGGTGTATCAATCTGAATCTTTTTCCGCTGTGCAGATTATTATTAACCCTAAAGCCAATGCTTCATTGTAGTTGTATATATTCATAGGGACTGTCAATGCCTACATAAAGTATGAATAAAATTCAGATTTATACCCGTGCTGATTGTGTTTTCGACTTGTGAATGCAGTTGGTTTTGTACAGCAGCAGCAGCAGCAGGAGCAGCACAATTTCGTTATAATCTTATGAGTCTTTTTGGCAGTTGATAAAATATAGTATTCGGCCTCTACCTTTCATCTACTCTCGCCTCCTTTATAAGTGTTGGCCAAGTTGGCTGGATAACGTAGAAACAGTTGGTTTTATCCATGCAAATATGCTATTCTCTGTCTGTTTTTTGTACTGCCATGTCTCCATCTTGGTGGTTTCTGCTTGAATTTAAGATGTTATCACCTTTCTATTTACTTTAGGGAGATTTATATGATGCCTTCGGCTACTCGGCTTTACAATTTTCAGTGCCATTGTTGTCTGTCCACTGGGCTAAAACAAGAATTGAATGGATTTTGGAGCCATGTACACATGATACGGCTGTGTAACTTTCACCAACAATCATTGTGGGGCAAATACATGTAATTGGCTACCCTCCACCAAATCTATTTTAGCTCTTAGATTTGGTTAACTTAAGCCTCCTGGGGCAACCTGTTCTTGTGTGGTACCAAAACGACTTTTCGATGCTTACCGCAATATCGTCTGTGAAGCTGACTGAATATTGTCCAAATTAAAACAAATCATTAAGGAAAATATAAGTCTTGCTAACCGATGGGGCAGCAATAAATTACTAACTTGTTACCTTGAACTCACCTCAATTATATTGGTCCAAATCTCAATATTTTTGCCCTTTAATCTGGGTGATCATACATTGCTTGCTGATGTAAAGACATTACTCTCTCGTCCCGCAATGTTTGTCTTGTTTGGAGATTCCAACTCTTGAGGAAACAAGTATTAAATGCTCGTCTCCTTTGAACATGACCATTAGTTTCAACTACTACCCCTTGAACTGCACATATGAAGTTATTTTAAATTATTTACGAAAATGATTGTTGGGTCCCACCACATGTGAGTGTGTGTGGTTGAGTGTGTGTGTATGTATCACTATTCAATTATTTATGAAGGGTTTGGAAATCCTCACACTTTTTTACTTGACTTTTTAAATAGGACTAACATTTCGGACATTCCAAAATAGAATAGAGGACAAACATTTTGGGACATCCCAAAATAGAATAGGGGATCAACATAATGGGACGGAGGGAGTAATAAATTGCTTAAGCTTATGAATTCCCGGAGCATATATCCTAGCTCAGAGTCCGTTACTCATAATGGCAGCTCAACTTGGCGAGGGATTGGCTATCAGACAAACTTAAAAGTACTAAAAAGCTTAAGAATGATTGAAAGAATTTGAGTACTGTCTCAGTACATATTCCTACATTCAAAATGCATGTGGTGTCACTGTTGTACTTCCAAGCGCCTGGATTTCCATGGCTCAAGGAATAACACTTGTAAAAAACAGGCAAAAACCCGAGGATTTTCCAAAGGTTGAGCATGTTGCTAATAACCATTTCCACATAAATCAGGTTGCCATCTCACATACGAAAACACATAATATAGTTACTTCACTGGTTAGTAAATAGAAACATAGTTAAAGTTCCAACACATGAGAACTGCAAGTTTAGCTGCAGATTATTTATTCTACCCAATATAGATGTGTCCAAGCAATCCTTGTTGAGGAAGAGATACTTTTACTGTCCAGCAACAAGGGCGTCTATTTTGTGTTCGAGGTGGGCTTCATGGTCTTCAAGTCGCCCTTTGACGGTTTCATCTTCCCATCGGATAAGCGTAGGAACTCCTTTGACTTTGAACCTTGAATCAACTCTCCATGGATGATGGGGATTCCTCCATGTAGGTCTATCTCCTACATAAGCTCGCAGGAGTGCCACATCGTCAGATGATGCTTTTAGCTTTTCGTAAATGACGGGTTCAGCTTTCCCACAATCTGAAAAGTGGAAAGAGCAAGCTTATTGTCATTTTTTTGGGGTGAAAAACAGATTTTGTTGGAGAGCACAGGCATAGAATACAAGGACTAAAGTCCTAGAAACAAAGCCTAAAAGACAAGGCCTAAGAGACAAAGCTCAATTAAATTGGCTCAAGACTTTCTTGACTCCCTTAGGATTTAAAACAAAAATGCTATTTTACCCTTCTTTTTGTTTTCCATAGATAGCATTAGTGAGTTAGGGAGTCAGATTTTACTCTAAGGTTGTTGATACTGGTTCATCAACTACAACCAAGAACTTTAACTGGTTGGTACATAACCATTGCACTGGAAGCTCAAGTCCTTTTTCACTCTTCATGGAGCATGGAGTAAACAAGTGCCAATCTAACTTTTTCTACCCCACCCAATTCGCTAAACCCTAGTTTATATACAAAGGGCTAGGGCATAATTTACGGGCAAACCTCTTTTTCCACTTGGATAGTGTTTGTCCAAAATTTTCTCTCAAGGTTAACTTGAAGAAAAGAATCAGACTGCAGTAAACAAAAGGATTTGAAGCCACTACAGCAATGACAAAAATTGGTTTAACACGCGTTCAAGTGACCACTGTGTGGAAGCCATGGAAAAGATATAATCTTCGCGTTAAATAGTGCATCTGGTGTCAGCTGGCTGCCCTATTACAAGAGTTATACAAAAAAACATATCCTGGCAAATTCCCAACTGGCCGAGTCACCTAGAATTACTAGCAATTTTCTCAAGATAGACAAAGTCTTGACTCTTGGCACAATAATTATTCTGCTAATTAAAATGTTCGACTCACGGATTAAAGCATCAGACCGTACAATGGGTTTTAAATACTATGGAGGATGTTTTCTTTGTAATCAAGTCACTATTAGTCAGGTAAACGAAGTTATATATCCCTCACTACTTATCTGGTCTATCAAACACATCCTAAACACTTGGGGAAACACCAATGCACTAATACACAACCACAAACATATCCATAATAGCATTCCGTTGCACCAAAAAAAAAAAAAAAACATATCCATAAAGAACCCATCCAAGAAAGACAACATGAAACCAAGGAATCAGAAAAACAAGAAACACAACCAAAATAAAAGAACCAAAAGAACGAAATAGCACACAAAATCAATCCCACATTAGCGCAAACAAACAAGCCCACAGCAAAGCATTTCACAAAGTCTACTTCTGGGAAAAGTGAACAATTGCTCGAAGCTACATAGCTAATAGTTCCACCATGAATCCGTACCCACCCATTGTTTTCCGAAATTGGGTCCTTTGGATTGTTTGGATATCTTTAATGTTCAATAGTGGAAACCCCAGCAAGCATTGGATAAGTGAGCAAACAAGCTCATAGCTCAAACCCTAATTCCCTAAACCCTAGCAAAGCATAGTTAGGCCTTGTTAAGGTCAATTTTTAGTTTGTAGTTTCACCAGAGCTATTTCTTTGGTGAGGTTTTTTTAATTGGTTGGAGCTTTATAAAAGTACAGTACTTATAAAAAAAAAAATCCCGTGAGCAAACAAGCTAATAGCTCAAACCCTAATTCCCTGCCCAACCATTGTTGTCCCAAATAGATCCTCTAGTTAAATGGGTATATCCTCAATGTTCAATTGCGACACAGAGAACTCCTGTACGGCTGTACCCAACCATTGTTAACCCAAATAGGTCCTTTACACACATGCGTGTAGCGTTCTATGTCGAATTGTGACGCAGAGAATGAACAAAATTTGGGTATGTTGCTCCTGTTTGTTTCTGAGACAAAAGAATTAAGCAACATATACACAAAAGCAGATATGTATATTTATATGCAGATGGGTAATACCACGGCACCAGCTGACAGAGGTGGAAAGGTCGATGTCGGCCAAGAAGAGGATGAGATTGACCTTGTTCTTGGGGGCTTCCGATCTGAACTTTTCGAAAGCACCGTCGAATGTGGCCACGGTTGCATCCATAGTCTTCAGCGGCATTTTTCTCGGCTGATTTCACTCCTCAGTTTTCCCCTATTGCGTGGGTTAGCCGCCTATCAACGGGATATCGACAGGGACGAAGGGGTGGGTGGCATCCAGGTAGTGCTTGCACGGCATTTTTCTCGGCTGACCATCCGATTGTGTTTTGGATGGTTGGATGTGTTTTGAATTTTTATCGGTAAAAATAAATCAAAATTAAATTAAAATTGTTGAATACATTTTTGGCCCAAAACACAATCGGATGGCGAAAAGGTGATGAAATTAGCAAAAGACCTAAGTGCACAGCACCTCCCAAATCCGATCACAGACGCTGGCACTATATAGTACTCCAATTAGCGCCGTGTTTGGTTGTGCATGGGATTAGAATTTAGGTAATGAAATAGTTATATTCACACAATTTTTGGGGGTGAAGAGTTAGACAAATATTGCCAGGTTTTTAAAAAGATTTTAAGACGATTCTTAAAATTACAATATTCAAATCAAAAAATGAAGTGGTTAGTGTATCGTTTTTCAATTTTTTTCGCCAAATTAAAGAACTCCTCAAGGCAAAAAAATTGAAAAACGATACACTAACCACTTCATTTTTTGATTTGAAAATGGATTTTAAAGAATCCCAAAAGGGCTTAAATAAAAATTACTAGTAAGAAAACTAGGTACACATAAAATTGCCGACACTAAAACTATCGGCCACAAAATTACCTAAAAAGAAAAACAAAAAATACAAAAAAAGGACAAAAAATAAGGACGCCAGAGTATGTCGCCCACCGTCGCTCCCGTCGTCGCTGTCAGAAGCGCGAATCCGGCAGATCAAGTGATTGTATTCTCACCTTTTAGACAAAAGACTAGTAGTTCAAATGATTGTATTACCCCTAATGCAATTCATGCTTCTACCTATGTTTAGCTCTTGGCAGTTTGCCTAATTTTTTCAAAATTGTTTTTTCATCAAGATTTGAAAAATCAAAGTTATTTTGGGTATAAAACGATGAAGGCTTACTTATTTTTTTTGTATAAAAGTTGGCATGAAAGTTTTGTTCATAAAGATTTGTAAGAGTTTTTTTTTATTTTAATTATGATGAACAAATAATATATTTTCTTCATAAGGGTAACTAGAAAAGTTCTTTTTTTATTTTATTATTTTATAAAATGAATGAACTATGACATACAGACATAATATAATTTTTTTCACATGGGTTAGTAGAAAAAGTTCTTTCTTTTTACAAAATGATGAACTATATAAGTTTTTTGGTCAAGGTGTCTAAATTTTTAAGGTTGATAAAAACTTCCCTTTTGTTTTTTGCAGGACGATGTATTATTACAATAAGTCTTTTTCAACGAAGTTATTAAAAGAATTGGTATGAAATGTAACATAAGAATTTTTTTTTATTCAAACTAGAATTATGCAAAAATAAATTTTTAATCACATAGAATTGCCCTTCTGTGTTATTCCTAAGCCATCCAAGGGTCATCTGACTCATCTTGGTAAGTTTACCGCTGGTCCGGAGATCTTCTAAATGTTTTGTTCCTTTTTTGTAAATGAATTTTTTTTTTTACCAACCAAACAGGCAGGCTTACAACTTGGAAAACACACAAGCAAAAGCAATACAACTCAGCAAAGAATAATCAAACACTATCAAAAGATAAAGCAATAAAGAAGACTCAACTCCTAAACATTCTTTTGGTATATTCCATTGGATACATAGCGAATGGTTTTCCTGAGAGATGGGGACATGCTTGCCTGAGCTAACCCTTTTCCTTTCATTTTCCTCCACAGATGCAAGGACCATGCTGGATTGAGTGGATTCTTTTAAGTATCCCCACAGATTCTACCATTCCTTTCAAGCCATACATAATAGAAGACAACAAGAAGGAACAATTTGAATAACATAGCGCAGAAAGATTTACCTTGGTCAAATGGCCATTTCAGCTCTTAATTAAACACCGACACGCCTAAAGTAGTTGGGCCTAAACAAACACCCGAAAGGGTACCTTCTCAAGGAAACACACCATAGGAAACAAAAACTGTTGGGCTTTAGATAGCAACCGCCTGGGCCTTGTGTTTGGGCCGGTATGGTTCATGATATTGGAGTGGCTCTAGCCTCTGTTACATCTTCAATAAAGTTAAAAAGATATAAAAGTAATTAACCCGTTGATAACAAATTATGTCTTTTAAATCTGTCAGAACAGGAAAACGGGGGCGTGCTGTCCTTTAACGGACAACATGCGTGCTGACCTCATTCGGGTTGTCCATGCTTGGCGATTAATGGCGTAAATCATTTCGGTAATGAACGGTACATATCTGTTTGGGTCTAAACAGATTTGCGTCATTGATCGCTGAGCACGAACGGCTCGAATAGGGTCAGCACGCATGCCTTTCCTTACAGGACAGCACGCGATCGTTGGATCATTAATTTGGCAACAAGTTTGACTGCCCGCTAAACTTGATTTTGCCTTGTGTTTTGCAAAATAGTGACGAAGAGGCTACTCAACAATGAGACTCCAATGATCACATGTTTTTTAGATAGAGTAAAAAAGGAATTGACTCGAATCGATCATTTCGTATCAATGGTATGCTGGGTTAGAGAGGGTGTTAATTTGGCAACAAGTAAGATTTGGGAAGGAACCGCGTCCCCTTAGCACTCCCTCTATGTTACACAGTGTAGCGCTCATTCGGGTTGTCCATCAATCGATAGTTCATCGATTGCTGAGAGGGATAACTGAAACGGGAGTGCTATATCATGCGGCGTGGATGGAAACGCTACAAAGACCCCGATTTCGACTTGGGAAATCCCAATCCCAGTAGCTTCCGTTTGTCTGTTGCCAATTTTTATTTTTTTATGCTTTCGAAAAAGTACCCAATCCCAGTAGCTTCCGTTTGTCTGTTGCCGCCCAACGTGTGTTTTTTTTTTACAATTTTTCGAAAACTGGAGAACTACTTCCGGTATTTTTTTTTTTATTTATGTTTTATATTACTTTTAATCTTGCCGAGCAAAATTCCAAAGCATTTTTTTAAAATGGTGACTCCTTAAAAGAAAATCATATATGTTTTATATTGCTAATCTTCAGCAAGCTCTCCGATTCCAAAGCTCATGTTAAAAGAAAAATGATCACGCGATAATACGGGTTAACTGGAAAATGATTAATAAATACTCCTATAATTAAAGTTTTCTAATTGAAAATTAGTTGGTCGGACTATTCAGATTGCAGAATTGTGGCCATGTGATATATTATTCACAACAAGAAGAAAAAATGAAACTCAAAATGATTGGCAGAGTGATAGTCACGTGGACCAATAACGATTTTTGAAAACTTATACATATGTGTTTGACTTCGTGATAATTAGAGATTTATGGTAGATTTTGCTTATTGACTTTTATTGAGTTATATATATAGTATTTACGGTTTATTGAGATTATATAATTAATTCATTCATTAATGACAACTAATCATGAAAAAATAAAAATTAAAGACAAATCATGGGAAGTTTGATCGGCTTTTGAAAAATGGGTACTTGTTCTTCCTTGCTCTGTAAGCTAAGGGGTCCTTCTCTCACTATAAAATGGACCAACAAACCATTTTCAGCCTTCAAACAACTTTCAAGGCTATAACATAACATAACAGAGAGAGAGAGAGAGAGAGAGAGAGAGAGAGAGAGAGAGAGAGAGAGAGAGAGAGAGATCAATGGCTAATTTCTCAGCATTTTTCAGTTGCTTCATTCCTTCATCTTCAAAGGTCTCAGATGGCGCCGTCAACCGAAAAACGAAAGCGAATCCCTCACGGAAAAAGGAAACAAAATCATCCAAATCAGGAGCTCCAATTGTAATGTCATACTTCCCGGTTAACTCAAATCTCTCGCGCTTGTAGTAGCACTCATTCTTGTACTACGTACTAGTTTTTCCCCATTTCTTGTTTTTCTTCCATTGAAAGGACCGGAGAGGATCTGCCTCCTTCGAATCGAATAGCCGAACCAAGCATGAGATGTTAAACAGTGGTCGGAAAAGCAGTTGTGTGGGCCCACCTCTTCAATAGGTTTGGGCTTTTGTTTTAGTTCATGTAATTACCTCTTCTTTTCTTTTTTTTCCCCTGCTGTTATAGTAGTAATAAAAGTCGTAATTGGTTAATTTCTCTCTGGGATCTCTGTGACTTCATCAAGGTCCAGTAGTGGCAAGGATCAGGAGTTCTGTATGGACATCTTTGTAATTGGGTTATTTTTTGTCTTTAAGTAAAAAAATTGAGAATTTCAGTCATAATTTTTTAATTTTTACAATTCATCTAATTGAGATGAAGCAATAATTCCTAAAACTTTGACGCAAAATTAAGAAATGCAATTTTTTTTTGAATAAAGAAAAAACAAAGGCCAATTGGCTTGTTGAAGCGAAACTATGCCTAATTTTGAACCGCATGACATATATACACTGGAGAAAAACTAAGTCTTGCTCTGGTGCTTCAGATTTGCTGGGCTATTTGGCTTGCCGTAACGACTTTTTATTGAATGGGAATAAGATTAATGCTCATGCTACGGTTTCGCGAGCATTTGTGGGCTGCATTGATTTTTTAGATGCAATTTATTCGCAGGGCCATCCACCAATTTCCCATAGTGAAGAGGGATGTAATGTCCAGAAATGGCAACTCCCTCAAATGGGTCGTTGGAAGTTTAATTGTGATGGTGCCTTTTGTCCTAAATCTAAGACAACAGCTTTCTCGATTGTGGTTCGTGACTCGGAGGGGCGACTTATTTCTACAAATTATGGGAGAATCAAGGTCTCATCGGCTTTGGCGGCGGAGGCTTGGGCTATTCGAGTGGCTTGTGCTATGGTGAAGAGTTGGGGGATATCAGCCATTATTGAATCGGATGTTAAGAGGGCTATCCAACTTTGCTTGAATAGGGAAGGTGACAGCTGCAAGGACGTCCAAACCATTATTGACGATTCTCTTTCTTTTATTTCTGGATGTAATGTGATTTTTTCGTGGTGTAAAAGATCAGCTAACTCTTGTGCTAATTGGATAGCTTGTAGGGCTAGAAAAGGGTTGCTCCATCCCCCTCCCCTCTCCCTGAAGAGTTTTGTAAGCTCTTAGCTGCTGACTTGGATTTTAGTGAATGATTCCTTCATCAAAAAATAAAATAAAAATGGAACGTGGTCAAAACGACAAAATTAAGCAAATTCTTGTGAGTCCTCACAAAAAGTGAAACAAAACGGGTCAAAGAAGGAAGCCGCCTTTGCAGGGCACATGTACTTTCTCTCCAAGAAAATTTGACCACTTCCACACGAATGTACAACTTCCCCTCACTATAAATAGGCTATCATTTTTAACTCATTTCAGATATCACTCAACCAACCCATTAATCAAACAATTTGTCCAATTCATTTCTTCTTTGCTTTTAGCCTTCAACTACAATTTTGAGTTTTCATTTAGCCTGATTGATATGGCTCTGTTCTCAGCTCTTTTCAGTTGCTTCATGCAACCGTCGTCATCGTCGTCACGGGTCTCCGATGATGCTGGCAGCAATAAATCCAAAGTGGGTTCCTCAGGGAAACTTGAAAAGAAATCATCTAAATCATATGGAGCTCCAATTGTTGTGTCGTACTTCCCCGTCAATTCGAATTTCTTTCGCTTGTAGTCACAACTGTAAATATCCTTTTTTCCCATATCCGAAGAATCTCAGGTGTGCTTTTATAGAACCTTAGTCGAATCGTGTGACCGAGAATGCATTGAAAAAAAGAAGTATATTGAAAAGGTGCCGATGACTCTGCCAAAGTCAGTAGCTCAAGAAAATGTGGAAGTTTGGAGCTGAAGTTTGTGAGCATAAAGCAAATTCTAATTCCATGATGTTTATTTTTGCGATCTTGAGGGAATTTTGTGGTTTGGATTATATTGAGGTCAACTATCTTTCTTTTGTGTGAGGAAAATAAAAAAGAATATGTGATGTTACTTGCTGGGGGTTTACTAATATTTGAAAGAGCAATTTATTGCTAGATTAAGTGCAAGATTTGTACCACAGTGCCATTGTGTTTGAATTAAATTCCACTTATATGTTACACCCATTTACAACTTCCGTCATATTTTGTTTGTCAATTTTGGCATACGTAAATATGAATTCTACAAGTCTCATAACCACAACCAACGGAAGGTACTTGCCTGGAAGTAGTTCTAGTCCTGTTTATGCTTTTCACTAAGCCTTTTTATTGCATAAATCTAACAAGTCTTTTATTGTACTTTTAATTATATCAAAATCATGACATTGTGGAGGCACTTTTATTTTATCTTTGATAGCTGAGTGTCTCAACTATTTCTAGGGTTCTAAAGTAAGTGACCAAATAAACTTTTAGTGAGCTTATGGTTTGAAAAGTTTGGCGTTCGTAAAATTCGACATTGCAAATCTCTTTGGAGACGAGCCCTTTAGCTTCTATTTAATGCCAGCTTGGCCAAACCCTTGAGGCCTCGATTGGCTGGGGGTTAAGGAGGGGGTATAAATTATACCCCCTGTTTTAATCCCGGTCCCACGCACTTATCCATGGTTTGGGTACCAAATGAGAACCCGGATTGTTTTATACCCCTACCCAAATAATACCCCTCTCCCTTACAAAACATTAACACCCCCCTCCTGTTATAAATTTATCCCCCCTTATACCCCTACCAAATTACCCATATAACCCCCCTTATACCCCCTCCCTTACCCATCCCTCCTTCACGTACTCCCTCCCTCTCATTACTGTTAAAATGAACAAACCGAATTAAAATGAACAAAGGTTCATTAATTAACAAACCGAATTAAAATGAACCTTTGCAATTTTCTTCGGATAAAAAAATGAAGTACTTTCGCGCTTATTTTTTTTACACCAAATTAAACTACTATTGAGATCTTTAATTTGAAACAAAAAAGTTTGAAAATTTTTATACTTTAAAAATTTGACATTGTTGACTTGCATTGCAATATCCTTTGGATAAAAAAATTAAGTACTTTCACATTAAATTTTTTTATTTTTTTGGCACCAAATTGAACTACTAATTGAGATCTTTAATTTGATACAAAAAAATTTCATTTTTTTTTATACTTTAGAATTTGACATTGTTGGGGAATAACATAAAAATTACTAATTAGTTATTATAAGTAAAAAACGGATAGTTAGAAGAAAAAACAAGCAAAAAATTAGATGGTACGCAACATTATTAAAATGAAAAGTTAAAAATAATAATTAAATACTTTAATTTTAGATATAGTTAATAAAAGTAATTATTATATCATATTTATTGAAAAGTATAATTAATTTAATAAGTTTCGTATTTATGTATTTATTTTATCGTAATATTTAATATTACCCATGCACAAGGGCAAATAAGTCATTTGCCAGCTTTTTACATCATCCACCCAACTTTATCCCCTTTTATCACAAATTCATCCAAACCACGTACTATTTAATCCCCCTCCATAAACATCACATCAATGTGGGTCCACCCTTACTAACTAATACCCCTTAAGCCCTGTTTGGCTGGGGGATTTGGCCCCGGATTTGTGAAGCGGCCGGATTACAAATCCAGGGCCCACCACTAATCCGGTCTTTGGGTGAATTTTTCCTCCCCCGGACTCCCCCGGACTAATTTACTGTTGGGACTACAAATCCACCCGCGGGAAGCCCTCCTCTACCCCTGTCGTTAGCATATCCGGGCGGATTGGGTCGATTTTGCCCCTCCAAATCCACCCCCTTTTCAATCGGAAAATCTACAGCAAAATGAAGAGAGAGAGAGAGAGAGAGAGAGAGAGAGAGAGAGAGAGAGAGATGCACCAAACACAGATCAACGACATACACAAATACACACAAAACCAGGTAAAATTTCTTCAAGACCGGCATCATCTTCGACATGGTTTTTCCCTCTTGATCTCTGGATTTTCGGCTTGTAGACATACGAGAGAGAGAGAGGGATGATCTGGAAGCATGGGCCGACGTGTGTGGCCGATAGCGGTGTGTGGGAGATGGTTGCCGCCGACATGGTGGCGGTGGTGTGGAGAAAGAGAGAGGAGAAAGTCTGGTTATGAGAGGAAGAAAAAATGAGTAAAATAGTAATGGGTTAGAGCATCTCCACTCATGCACCAAATTTTTACTCAAATTTGAGTAAAAATTTGGTCAAAAACTTGATTTGATAACATCCCTTCCAATGGAAAATCACCTTTTTAACCAAATTCTAGTTAAAATTTTGTCAAAAACTGTTTTTTTGTTCATTTTGGCCCCAAAACTTTCCCGCCATTATGTAAAAACAGTTTTTTTTTTCGTTTTTTTTTTCATTTTGTCAATTCATTTTCATCCGTTGCGCTCTGCAAATTTTGGTGTTGAGCCGTTGCCTATTTGGAACAAATAAAGCCGTTTGAATATTTGGTGAAAGATTTGGTGTTGATCAAATTTGGTGAAAAATTTGAGCAAATTTGGTGTTGAGCAAATTTGGTGAAGGATTTGGTGAAGGAGTGGAGTGAGTTTTTGGGAGATTTTTCACCAAATTTAAATTTGGTGAAAAATTTGGTCCAAGAGTGGAGATGCTCTTAGTGGGAGACAGGAGTAAACCAATTAAACCCTACAATTGTGGTTGTGCTGTGCATAGGAGATCAACGGCTGAAAAAAATAGAATTTTCAAAAAATTGATCTGTTTTGTTATAGTAAAGCATAATCCTTTTTTAATTCTTTTTTCGGTAATGTTATTTTAAATATATAATAAGCTTTAAATAAATTTATGTATTTATTCACATTATTATGCATTTATTATGTATTTATTTTAATTATAACGAATTTAATCCATTTTATTAATTAAATTAATAAACTAGGGGCAATTGAGTCATTTTCCCTCTTATCCACCCTCCGAATCCTCATTCTCAAAAAATCATCCAAACACCTCATTACAAATCCACCCTTCTTAGGAGGTGGGTCCACCGTCCTTACAAATCCACCCTCATTACAAATCCACCCTCAAATCCGCCCTCATTACAAATCCACCCAAAATCAAATCCGTCAGCCAAACACCCCATTACTATCTTATCCCCCTTACTATTTAATCCCACCAAAACTTATCCCGCATCCAATCGGGGCCTGAGGGACACTGTGGAGGTTCTTAAGGGTGAACTACCCACGAAACATCAATTGCAATTAAAAAAAGTGGACTTACATATAAAATTGACAAGGCTATATGGAGTATTTTGGAGGTAAATATGAAATGTCACAAGACTCACAACTGTTTTTGTTTAAATAAGTATTAGGTTAATTATGCGCTCACTGACTAATCTCGGGATCTTGGAAGTTAACGACAAAAAATTTCAAATTCCAGTGGCCCCAAGTTTTTTTTTTTAATTTTTAACTTACAGTGATAGTATCTGCGACCTTGGGAGAGTAAGCTCTTTAAATTCATTTATAATTGTATTGAATAGCGCAATTAAAAAAGATAGACAACTACAAATAAATAAATAAATAAAATTGATGACAGTTGCTTCTTCAACTGAAAGGCTTATTCTTAAGGAAACTATATTACAATACCGACGAATAATCGATCAATCAAAATTACAAATTTGTAATCATCTGAAAGTCTCAAAAGTCATGGACAAATATTTTATGATGCTAGCGAGAACGGGTCCACCAAATGAAAAAAGAAATCAAAGATGCTGAAAAGTCTTTTAGCACATGATGAAAACACAAAATCAAGCAGCCATAAGATAATAGCTTAATAAGGAAGGTAGATAGTGGAGGGCATTTTAATACTTGCTCCCCAAACTAATTGACTATTACACAGAAAAATAATAGTGGTCTCTGACGACCCGATTAGATGCATGATAAGTTTTAGGGTATTATATAAAGAGGGGTATTATATATGGAGGGTGGTCCGACAGTGATGTGATAATTATGGAGGGGGGATTAAGTAGTACTACTTGGTTTGGATGATTTTGGTAATATGGGAGGATTAAATTGTACGTGGTTTGTTTGGTGGTTGAAATGAGAGTATAAAGTTGATAAATGATATCTAAAAATTAAAATTGATTCACTTATAATAAAAAAAAAGAAGAAGTTGATAAATGATATAAAAAAATTTCAAAAGACAAAATTGCCATTTTGCATGCCCATATAATTTTTATGCGTTTTCTACTTATATTAAATACATAACTTATTACTTTATTACACTTGTCAACAAATAAGCTATATCTAATTTCAATAAAATTTTATAAAAAATTTATTAAATATGAAAACATTTTAAAAATAATTTTGGAATATACCACCTCATATGTTTTAATTATTTGTAATATGTATATTAATTTTAAAAATTTAATGTCTTATTATTTCCAAAATTTCTCTTTATTTATTTTAATTTTCAAGTACCCGGGGTTCCGAAATTTCTCTTTGTTCGAATCTAAGATCCTCTTAAAAGATTTCATGTGTTTATTCAACAATTTGAATTTTTCACTTTATAGGTCTCGATGTGTTTATTGCATATGCAAGCAAAAACCAAGCTAAAATATCAGCAAAGTTTTGGACAAGTGATCATATTTGTCTAAAGAGAAATGAATTATTTAGACTCTTCTGGTCCATTTCTCTATTGCCAAATATGTGTTGTTCACATAGACCACGGTGTTAGATCAATCTAATTTTCTTCTGTATAGATGACAAATTCAATAAACTGATAACTTCTACAAAATGAACACGTTGGTTTGTTAAATGAGATCGCGATATATAGCTAGATATTGGTGTCTCAAACATCCACAATAATCACATAGGACAAAATCACGTCATGGTCCATATTGAATGGACCTTTTCAATCGGGAGGAAACCGATTCAAAGTTTTGAATGGACCTTATCAATAGGGAGGAAACCGATTCAAAGTTGAAAATTCTTTTGGGGTAATAAAGAATTGAACGTGACCTTTTTTGTTTTTCTTGAACATGAATGGAAGCTGGAAGGTGATGAAAACAACCCAATTAAGCAAATTCTTGTGAGTCCTGAAAAAAGTTTAAAAAAAGGGGTCAAAGATGGCAAAACAGGAAGCCGCCTCTGCAGGGCACCCACCCCTACGGCTCTACTTTCTTCTTTTCCCCTCACTATAAATAGGCTAACTCAGTTCAGATATCACTCATCAATCACCCATTAATCAGACAATTTGCCCAATTCATTTCTTCTTTGCTTTTAGCCTTCTACTAAAATTTTGAGTTTTCATTTAGCCTGATTAATATGGCTCTGTTCTCAGCTATTTTCAGTTGCTTCATGCAACCATCGTCGTCGTCGTCGTCACGGGTCTCCTCCGATGATGCCGGCAGCAACAAATCCAAAGTGGGTTCCTCAGGGAAACTTGAAAAGAAATCATCTAAATCATATGGAGCTCCAATTGTTGTGTCGTACTTCCCCGTCAATTCGAATTTCTCTCGCTTGTAGTCACAACTGTAAAAATGTCCTTTTTTCCCATATCCGAAGAATCTCAGGTGTGCTTTTAGAACCTTAAAAGAATACGAGTACCGATGATTCTGCCAAAGTCATTATTAGCTCAAGAAAATGTGGAAGTTTGGAGCTGAAGGTTGTGAGGATAAAGCAAATTCCAATTCCATGATGTTTATTTTTGCGATTTTGAGGGAATTTTGTGGTTTGTATTGTATGGAGGTCAACTATCTTTCTTTTGGTGGTTGTTTGCCCCGCTTGGGTGCCATTTTACCTCCCTGCGAGGAGTGTTTTTCAGATTGCATCAGTGTCTTATGCTTAGGATTGAGCTGGGTTTTCCGTTGGGATTCTCTACGACTAGATCTTGACAGGACTCTATGCCTGCACGTAGTGTCGGTCTGCCTCGGCAGGTGTGTCTGGAGTCGGTCAGCCTGTAGTGCTGTGTAGCCGTGCTCATGTCATATGCTAGTTGTTTTGGTTCATTCTTATATTTTGTGATGTAATCTTTCTGCCTTCGGGCTGTGAATGAGAACTTGACATTTTAAAAATAAAAAAAAATACTGGGGGTCAATTAATATTTGAAAGAGCAATTCATTGCTAGATTAATTTCCACTTGTATTACACCCATTACTCTCTCCGTCATATTTTGTTTGTCAATTTCGGCATAGGTAAATATGAATTCTACAAGTCCCATAGCCACAGACAATTGGAAGTACTTGCTTGGAAGTATTTCTAGACCTGGTTATGATTTACTATGAGCCTTTTATTGCATAGCGATCAAGTCTTTTATTTTCCTGTTATTTTATCTTTGATAGGCGAGTGTCTCGACTATTTTCGAGGCTCTGAAGTTAGCGACCAAATGAATTTTCAGTGAACGGGTTTGCAATATTTGGCATTCATAAAATTAGTCATTGCAACTTCTTGAGGGACGAGCCCTTTAGAGCATCCTCATCAGGGGAGGCAAATCCCCCCGATGGCTAAGTTGTTGAGTGAAAGGGGGAAAAAGCCCCCAAAATAAGACTCAACAATTTTTTTTGTAAATCTGCAAAAGTTATAACTTTGCTACAGTAACTCGGTAAATCCTTTGAGACACTATTTACAGGTTAAAACAATTCTCTCTCCTGACTTCCTGAATAGAGAGTCTGATTTTGTAAGTTTTTGAAAAAGTGACTTGTTAATTTATAAAAGATGTTTTTGAGGTGAAATTTGGCCCAATTTTTGTTGAGCCTGATTCTGTTTAATGCGCACTTGGCCAAACCATTGGGGGACCCAACCCACGAAACGTTCCAATTAAAACAAGTGGAGACTTACATAGGAAAATTGACAAGGCGATATGGAGTATTTCGGAGGCAATTATGAAAGGTATGTCACAACTGTTTTTCTTCAGATAAGTATCAGGTCAATTTAAGTGCTCATTGATTAATATCTAGATCTTGGGAGTAACCGATAAAAAATATACAATTTTCAATCGCCCCAAGGGTTTTTTTGTTGTTGGTAGTAAGAGTCGAACCTGTGAGCTTGGGAGGGTAAGCTCCCTAAATTCATTTATAATTGTATCGAATTGCGCAATTAAAAAAGATAAAGAACTAGAAAAAAAATGATATCAGTTGCTTCTTCAACTGAGTAACGCTTATTCTTTTTTTGCACGGCGAAAAAATTTATTAATCTTTGAAAACATACAAAGATTAAAGGGATCCAAAACAAAGCATCATGTCGGAAGCGGAGAAAACCTTCAGAGAAGGAAATCACAACCGACAATCCCATACCGCCAGGACCCAAGAAAGAAAAAAACCCAGCAACCTCAATTGGCAAGGAGCCAACCAAGAGTAATGCTTATTCTTAAGGAAACTAAAAAAAACTTAAATACTGCTAGGAATTGGCTGAAAAAATATGAGAAAAGCTTAAAAAGCCAAAAAAAGTTGGGGCTTTTTAAATTTTCCTTGGATTTTATTTAAAAAATTTAGTTTTCGGTCATAATTTTTTACTTTTCCTATTTCACTTATTGAGACGAATCAATAACCCATAAATATTTGGCGTAAAACTAACATGCCATTTTTTTTTAATAAAGACAACAAAAAAAAAGTCCAAAAAGTCAAGTGACTTTTTTAGGGAAATTGGGATTATACTATTAGTGTCTAACTATATTGCAACAATGACAAAAAAAATAAAATAAAATGATCAATAAAGTATATCGATGTACAATAAAACTCTCAGAAGAGAGAGGCCTCCACACATAAAGATTTGAAGGATTGTGCGAAAGTCCCACGGGCTAGTAGTGCTTTCGGTCGGCCTTGGATCTCCTTTGGCTGTGGCACTGTCCCTCCCCCGAAAAAGTGCTTGTCACCTAGGCCTCCACACATAAAGATTTGTAAAACTGTGATCAAAATTATTGTTCCTTTCTTTTTTTTCTTCTTTTTTTTTGCTTGGGGAAAGTCAGTAACCGTTGAAATTAGTGGTGCTTATCACTGGACTACCAATCCCTTTCCGTAATCAGAATTACTGTTTTGTTAATATATCTTAAAGTCTAAAAGTTATGGAAAATAAATAAAGTTGCTATGGACCCACTAAATGAAAAAACCAATCTAAGATTCTGAAAAGACTTTTAAGCAAATGATGAAATCAAAGCAGCCATAAGAAAATTGGGCTTTTTATACGTGCTCCCCAAACTAATTGACTAGTCGTGCACAAAAAAAATTCTAGTTGTATCGTGCAAATGGAAGCGTGCGTAACTAAGAGAGAGATTTTTTTTTATCCAACATCCGAAAGGGTGAACGGGCCAACCCGTTGTTCTCCCGGGTGCTTCCGATTGATGAAGTCCTTTTGAGGGCCGGGTTGTTCTCCAATGGATTTTATCAAGATTTTGATAAAATCAATCCCTTGATTTTATCCATTCGTGAAGACATTTGATAAAATCTGTAGATTTTTGAGATTTTTGAATGCAAAAATGCACAGATTTTATCAAATGTCTTCACGAATGGATAAAATCAAGGGATAAAATCAAGGGGTTGTTTTTATTAAATCTTGATAAAATTAATTGGAGAACTTAGCCTGAATGCTTAAAAAGTATTACAGTAATTTTGAAATTCTTTTTATTTAAATTTTTTTTTTGAAATTCTTTTTATTTAAATTTTTTTTTTGAAATTTTTGCATAACACGGGTTGATGCTACTAGTTTACATGTATTGGATGGTTCCGAATTCTCTAGAAAAAACAAACACTGGACCAACTGAATTAATGTAGAGAAAAAGTTAGGCTTTGAGTTTATTGAAGATAAGGGCATTTTAGGACTAGATTAAATGTATAGGTGGGTTTAGGGAAAAAAAAAATAAACTGAAAAGAATTTCGTTGAGTTCAAATAGAGTCACACTCATGACTTCTTAAGGAAATTAAACACCACCTAAAAGTCCAAGGAAAAACTTATTTCCGACATAGTAATCGGGAATAGGAAACATTGAAAAAACGAAGGGGATAAAAAATCCAATTTTGATAAAAGAATATCGGGTGGATGAAGTGAGGCGAAAGGAGAGTTCTAGAGAGAGAAAAAGAGAAATAGAGACAACGGGCGGTGGCCTTTTCCCAAGCTTTAGCCCTGGCGGCCGACCCACACATGGAGATGAGGTATGAGACTTGATCCCGGATTAAACTCATTTACTGAAAAATAAATGTCTTCATATAAACTATTGATCGGTATTCTTTTCTTCTTCTTTTTTTTCATTCGTCATTCCTAATTTATTACATGGAGATGAGGTATGAGACTTGATCCCGGAATGCAGTGTAGCCACCGCTTGTCTATTGATCGGTATTCAAACAACATGATTTTCGGTGATTGATGTCATGGCAAGTTCTATAAAATCAACAGTTCTGATCATCAAAGTAAAGCCCAGTATGCATCACAAAATGGGCCAACGGTAGAGAAGCGCAGTCCTTCTCGATTTGTTTAAACACAGAGACAAAAAACACTACAGTCTGATGAAGGAAAAGTGTTTTAGCACCTGATAAAAGTCGAAACAAAGGACCCATGAGATGAGAAAATGGAATGAAGCTTTTAGTTATTAGTGGAGGGTGTTTAGACTTGCTCTCCAAGCTAATTGACTAGGTCACCAATCAAAAGGGGAAAAAAAAAATTGACTAGGTCACCAAAAAGACTTGTGGTCTTTGAGCATCTCTCACCTATCACACACACATTCTCTAATTTGAAAACTAAAAATAGATCCAGACATAAATGTGGAACACACAAAATAATGATGGGTTCGCGTGAATATGACGGTTCCAGACACATTAATATTTGCATTTTGGGAGTAACTGCTTATTTTTATTTTAATAGAGTATAAATTTATTACATGATCCTTTATTATGGAAAACAATCTAGCTAGTAAAAAGATAACTATAAATTCACATCATTAATTAATAATACAAAAAAGAGGGTGTGGATATTAAGGTAAACTACTAACAATGTACCAAAACGTAGTTTGGTATGAGTATTGCACCCAAAGTTAGGTCTTATCCTGAGTGAACCTTTCTTCTTCTTTTTTTGATAACCAAAAAGGGTGGGAGGGGGCGACCAGAGTTGCAAGCTCTCTTGGGCGTGACCATACGGGCTCCGGCCCACCCGTGGAATATCCGGTTCGAACCATAACTAGTGTCTGAAAGGGCAGACCGTCAACACATGCACCACTTTGACACAAGATGGCAAATGCCCTCCACACGAAGTGAGTTTTAATACCTGCACCACCTACCACCAAAGGAAGCAGATGGGAAGCACAAGGTTTGAGCACAAGGTTTGAGCTCCAGACGTGGAGGGAGGAAATCTATTCCACATTTCCACTCATCTCTCTGCCATCCTGGCAACCACATTGGTGATCATTCAGTGAACCTTATTACATAAGAAAGAATCAATTCAAGCAGAAAAGTCTTTGATAAAGAAATGGAGCGTGATAAAAAAATCACTAAGTAAGGAGTAACTATTTTCTCCTGCACGCGACATCAAATGGGTCAAATTAAGTAGGCTAGCTAGGCACGACAAGAAAGAGGAAGGAAGCAGCCCAAGAGTTAGTTCGGTTGGTTGGTGGGTTTGCTCTTTACGTAAATGATCTGAGTTTCATTTTTGGTGTCAAGCCGCACGAAAAACGAAAGTAATTTCTTGTAAATTTCCTAGTCCCGACTTAGATGACTGCCTTTGACTGAACCAGAGAGGGGATTAGTCAAGGTAAATGTAAGCTGGTCCGGACATCCTTGACCATGACTGCTAAAACCATACATAGGAAGTTGCTGTTCCCCAAGCTTTGATTACCTGTTTTTTCTTTTCCCCCGTCTACAAATAGGCTAACATCTTCACTCAGTTCAGATATCACTCAATCACCCATTAATCACATATTTGCAAAATTCTTCTTTGCTCAGCCTTCTTCAATACAACCTTCAACAACCATACACACCGGGGAAAAAAAAAACCCTTAGACAATTTGAGTTTTTATTAAGGCTGATCAATATGAATCTGCTCTCGGCTTTTTGCAGTTGCTTCATGCGATCATCATCATCGTTGCCGTCACGGGTTTCAGACGATGCCGGAAGCCACAAATCGAAAGCGGGTCAATCCGGGAAACTTGAAAGAAAATCAGAGAAATCATCTGGAGCTCCAATTGTGGTGCCACACTTCCCCACAAATTTGAATATGTCTCGCTTGTAGTTACTGGAAATGGGGGTGCTGTGCACAGCCGTGTTGTGCACCCCCTCGGCCGTTGGATCGTATTTTGGACGGCTCGGATGTATTTTGATTTTTTACCTTAAAAAAAATCAAAATTAAAGGATAATTGTCAAACGCATCCGAGCCGTCCAAAACTCGATCCAACGGCCGAGGGGTGCACAACACCTCCCCAAGGTACTGATGATTCTTGTATTACACCTGGAGTTGGTGTCAGAGACTCACAACTCCATTTTGTCGCAAGTCTTAGGGCATCCTAATGTATTAGGGGGTGAATCTAGTGTATTAGGGGGTGTTTCTGGGTAGACCAGTGCCAATAACCTCGGAGACGGATTTGCGCGGGCATTCAAGAGAGATTCAATTCCCTTGTGTTTATTTTTGTATGGAAAATTTTAGAATTAGCACACTGGATGTCGTTAAAGTTTAAAAAGTGTATTCCGTAGAAGTTTTTGAATTTTGTGGCTTGTATTCTAGTGAGCTCTACCATATTTCATTTTATGGTAGGGAAATAAAAGAAATGTATAAATCTACGTGGTGGGTGTTTGGTTAAACTTAAAAGAGCAACTGATAGCATGATTTAATACAAAATTTGTGCTTTTTCATTATCAAGAAAAATGAAAAGTTGATGCTTATAACTTCCGTTTAAGATTCTGAAATCAATTTTGAGCACGACGAAGATCCCCTGAGTTCAGATTTGCAAAAAGGTTTGTATTTCACTATTTCATCAATGTTCATGTCCTCTTCCTGAGAGCCTCTCTCTCTACCTTAGAGAGCAACTTAGGGTTTTATCCCTACATCCCCCCGGCCTCCCTCCTTTTCCCTCCTCCCCTCTTACCTCCTTTAGATCTCTCCAGGGGGTGGGGCGGCCGCCTCTCGGCCCCACCCCACGCCTCCTTCTGCTCTGATCAGCCACCATCCTTTCACCTCCTCGCCGCCCTCCACCGCCTCTTCTCTTTCCCCTCCGCTGCGCACCCCACCATAGCCCTCTCACTGCCTCCTCACCCTCCCTATCCCCTACCCCATCTCAGAACCCTCTCTGCCTCCATCGATCTGGTGGTTTTTTTGACGTAGAGGTGAAACTATGGTGGCTGTATCTCCCTCCGGTGAATAAATGTCTCCAAAACCGTAGGCGGCGTGTTTGGAGTTTTTGGTTTTCCTCCGGAGCAACGACTTGGCTTCAGCTCAAAACTTTTCAGCGTGACTCGGCGTGACTCAGTGATGAGTTAATTCGGGTGACTCAGCTTGGTTTGAGATTGTGTCTAGTTGTTTAGTTTTTCTGCAAGTTTTCTGGTGCTTTCAATTTAGTATTTATTTTAGTAATTTCAGTTTGTCTGGTTTAGCAGTAGAGTTTCATTGTTTCTATCCTATTATACTGCGTTTTTGTGATTTGTGGTTGGCTGGTTGCGGTTCGGACTACCCTCCCTATTTGAGGTTTTGATCTCTGCGGCCCGCCCTTGGATGTGGGTTGCTTTCTATGTTTTTTGTCGAAGCATGATCTTTCGACATGGCATACCCACGTTCAGAACCGCAGCGGAGGTTTGCATTGCTATTTCGTCTTTCAAATGGAGGCTTTGGGGACGGCGGTTGATGGAGGGTTTCCTCTCTCGTTGGGTGTTGCGGGCGTAAAGGTCTAGGTGGATTTCGAATCCTTGGGTTTGGAGGCCGGGTAGTGATCGTGAGGCCATGAGGTTTTTGGATCTCCATATGGACTTATTTTTTATCTTGGATTTGGATTACTCATGTCTTAGGGGCTGAGTGTTTTCATCTGATACTCCACGTATACTCGGACCTCGATGTTCGTTTTGTGAAGAGAGCATTATGCTCGTGTTAGGGTGTAGGCATTAGCTTCCTATAATGCTTCATTGTATTTTCCTTTTCCTTGTATTTGCTTGGAAATCCTTGTAAGTGCCGGATGGCATTTTGATGAATATAATATAACGATGAGTTTCGGATCAAAAAAAAAAAAATCAATGTTCATATTTTTGGGTTGGTTAAGATTTATTGAAACAAAACAGGGACCCAAACCAACTGTGTCCAACTGTCCATTTGATGTCCGATAATACAAGGGGTAGCGACCACTCTTGTACCGACCGTGTACAGGCGTCGGGGACGCTGTTGTGGGTCCCAAACGATCAATCCGAACCATTCATCCATCTCAATTTTATTGAATGAAATGGGGCGATTTTGGATCGAGCTCATAGGGCCATCTAATTACATCGATTCCCGCGAAGGCCCGCTCATAATTTGATTTTGAGATGGATGAACAGTTTGGATTGATCGTTTGGGACCCACAACGGGGTCCCTAACGCCGGTTGATACGTGGTTGGTACCTCCGGTCGGTACCTGTAGAACGGTTCTTTAATGTCAGCTATATGGTAGTTTAATGGTTGACAATGGACCTATATAGGGAAACAAGCATCCATCATCGTTGTGCTACTGATGCATATAGGTCTCACAAATACAGTATATAAATTGAGAAAAGCTTCGATCGTAACTAAGTAAATTGGGATGGAGTCCTGTAACTGAGTCCGATATAAAAATCGAATCTGATTTGAAGAATACATAAAAAAGGATATTCTCGAGGCGATCCGAGTCATTAGAGACTTGCACTCCGAGTCATTTATTTGGTCTCCAAGTAAATTGACTACTGCACCAAAAAGAATTTTGGTCTTTGAGGATCTCCAACTCAATCTTCAACACATTCTTTATTTCGGAGAATCCAAATAATGTTTTAATATATTTGAAGAAGAGATCAGAAAATCACACGTTTCGATTCCATATTCTCTATTTTCTTTTCTTGCAAATTTTTTTTTTGGGTCGAATTCTCCAAATTTTAATCAAGCAGTGTCGGTATTGATTTTATTGGAAAGATATCATCCAGATGTTGTCAACGAAGTAAATTGCATAAACATTAGGCTTATCAAAATAAAAACTATACATTTTTTTTTATAATAAAGATTGATTGAAAAGTGCAAATGACATGGTATATATTAAAAGTGCAAATGTAGAAGGCAATAAGTATGAAGTAACAGTTTCAAATTCGAATTCAAAATATTACAAATAATTAAAGTAGAGAATGATTAAAATGAACCCATTCTCTCCGTCTTTCAAAAAACAAAAAACGCTACCAGACTACAGTAACAGAGGTCTAATAGAGACGCTCGTCTAATATACGAAGTGCGATAAGACCGCAGAAGGAACTAGCTGGATCTTGCTCCCCAAGTTCATTTGACTAAATTTAAATCAATCCAGCTTCTCCTCTCCCTCTTAGACGAGAGATTTTATCTTGAAAATTTAGAATTAGTAGTTCATGTTTCTTTCTTGACACATTAATTGCGACGTTCTTTTGATTAAGTAATACAACAAGTATGCCCCAATATACGAACTTTGGGAATGTATGAAACTAAGAAAATGAAAATTTTCATGTTAATTTAAAGAATCCTACTATCCAAAAGGGCGAAGGGGCCAACCCACCGGACCGCTGTGATTGATTTGGAGGAAACAATTGTTTCCGCCGACCGGCGGTGGAAATAATGTTCTCTCTTCATAATTTAGAAACTACTTCATGTTTCGCCTCTTTGACATGTGATTGACACTAACAAGTAGGCCCAACCCCTTGAATAACCAAAAGACAATTGATGGGTCTTTAAAATCTTCCAAACTAAGTTGGGATATTTATATGGTTGATTGATACACTCTCCGTCCTAATTTATTTGTCAATTTTGGCATTCGTGAATTAGTGATATGAGGCTCCATTTTTTCAAACTTTTATTTGTCTTTTTTTTATTTTACTCGTCCGTCTCAACGAGAGGGGTTCCAAAGTAAAAAATTATGACCAAAAAAAAAAAAAGTTCAACAAAGGCGAAAAAATACCAAACAGCTGTCTTTTTGTCTGAAGTGTCATATTATATAAACTTTTTAAAACTTCAACCCACATTTTTATACTTTTCTGACTCCTATCATCGATGTGAATTGCCAATAAAAAAAATATAGTATGAAAAACTAAACGAAAAACTGCAAAAAGTAAAAAATACTGGAAAAAAAGTCATTAGACAAATTGTTTAGCAGAATGGAGCCTGATGTCCTCTTTATGGAGTGTGTGAAGACAAGGTGCATCCTATGAGTATATTGCACCTTGATTTTTATTCCAGTTGGTTGGTAGCTTTGCTCCCCACACTCTTAATCAGGATTTGATTTTTTGGGTCGATTAGGCCCCAAAAAAAGTACAAATCATCTAGTCTAGGTGTGGATGGTTTGTCGTTGACCGAACCAGAGAAGGAATTAGTCGAGGTGCGCATAAACTGGCCCGGACACCCCTGACCGTGGAAAAAACAAGAAGGAAAAAAGAGAAGGTATGAGTATTGCACCCAAAGTTAGGTTTTATCCTATATTGAATGGACCTTATTTCATAGGAAAACATCAATTAATTCAAGCAGAAAAGTCTTTGCTAAAGAAATGGAACCTCATCAAAATCACTAAACGAAGTAACTATTTTCTCTAGAATCCTAGCCCAAGTGACAACAAGTGGGTCAAAAGTTGGCATAACAAGAAAGAGGAAGGAAGCTGCTGGAGGGAATTTACACTTGCTCCCCAAGCTAATTTGATCACTGCCACACAAATATATTGAAACTTCCTCTGTTTCTTTGGGAAAATAAGTGCAATTGATATGGTTGGCATTGAAATTTTGAAGGCAATAAGTAACCATTTTAAAATCTGGATTTTAAAAAATTAGGTCTCCAGTGGTCTCATGGGTTCTTCGAATTTGAAAATTTCAAATCCAAATTTTTTAAATAATTAAATTAGAGTATGACTAAAATGCACCCATTCTCGTCTTTAAAAAAGATGGAGCTCTATTAGAGACGCTCTTTTAATAAATAAAAAAAGACTTATCAGACCGGTGCCGGTCTGATAGATACAATCTTCTAATTAATAAAGAAAGCGCCATAAGACCAAAGAAGGAATTCCAGCTGGGCCTTGCTCCCCAAGTTCATTTGACTAAATTGTATATATGCATGTATCACACACACACACTGTCTCTATAAATTGAACTAAACTCTTGACTCATTTCCCACATCAATCATCTGCGATCTTCCTCGTATCACCGTATCAGTAAACACTCACAAATTTGTTTGAGAAGAAACCAACAAAGAAGCGTTAAAAGATACAATGGGCTTCTTCTCTGCAATTGTCACTTGCTTCTGTCCATCACCGCCACCGGAGAAGGCTCCTTCCTCAGAGAAGGAAAAAAGAAAATCAAAATCAGTTGGAGCTCCGATCGTGTTGTCCTACTTCCCCGTTAACTCTCATCCCTCCCGCTTGTAGTAATTGAAGTGCATTAAACTTCAAAACTTCAAAAAGTGTACTATATCAGGAAACAGAAATCCTCTGGAAATGGGGATTTTTGGGAAAGGACTCGCGACTCATGAGGGCATCTTCTATCAATCTCTAAAATTTTATTTTAGAGACCTGATGTGACATATCGAGAGAAGATTTTGTATTTTAACTCTTGTTTTCTTTAATGTTTTGTACGTTTTGGAGATTTGAAGACCAAAAAAGATGTGTGGGTCTCTAAATATAGAGACGCAAAAGTAAATTTAGAGACCATCTCTGAAAAGAATGTTGGGTTCTTCCATAAAGTACAAAAAGTAGAAGGAAAGAGGGGTTAAATTATAAAATCTCCCATTAATAAGTCACATCTGGTCTCTAAAATAGAGTTTTTAGAGGTTGATAGGAGATGCTCTGATAACGAATACAACTACAACTACTAGTACTACCTACCAGTACTACTACTACAATATGACCATACAAAAAGTGTAATTGCATAGATTTGTGTTCACAGGTCCGGATACGGATGTAGCCAGAATCATCTAATGCTCATGCACTCGACATTATTGAGAGGCCCACGTGAATCGAACGACGCTGAACACATCTTTATTTGGATCAGTGGACATAAATCTATGCTCGTAAAATTGCTCCTATCAAAAAGGGCAAAGGGCCAAGCCAACCGTTCTACTCCAGGGTACTTTCGGTTGATGGAAGTCCTTTTGGGTGGTTAAAAGTAGGGTTGTCCAGCGGATCATCCGATCCGCCAATCCGACCAATCCGAACCAATCCAAACCATCCGTGAATGTTCGGTTTGGTTCCGGATCGAGAATTTCTTATCTGTCGGTTCCGGATCGGATCGGATCGGATCCTCTCGATCCGCTCAACCCGCTCAATAATCCTTCTTTAATCTGTCAAATCCGATCCGATCCGTAACCGATCCGTGAATGTTCGGTTTGGTTCCCGATCTTAAAAACCATAATCTGCTTGATCGGATCGGATCGGATCCGGTATCCGATCCGTCCGGATCTGATCCGTGGACACCCCTAGTTAAAAGTTTAAATAAGGCAGGTTTCTTTAGAGGTACCTTTAATAGAGAAATAAAGGAGGAGGAGGTAGTTCATTTTATCTTCTGATGTGGTAGAATGATTTGTGTTCTGGGTGTATGTTTGTAATAGCCATTAGCCAGGGAGGTCTGGCTGGTCTGCCATGTTTTGATGTACTAAGACAATGTTATATTAGTGAGTGACTTATTTTCAAAACCTTTTGTAAGATCTTCATGAATTCCTTTGGTTTATCTTGAAAATTTAGAATTAGTAGTTCATGATTCTTTCTTAACGCTAACAACAAAAACTACAACAACAGAATCCATTTAGTCCCTAATCGTTGGAGGCATGGGCAGAGGCACCTTGGTACGAGAGGGGTCACCCTCTCACTTTAATTTCTCATAAGGATTTATGATAGTTTGGAGCTAAATTTTGCAATTT
Source organism: Vaccinium myrtillus (assembly GCA_016920895.1). Lineage (NCBI taxonomy): Eukaryota > Viridiplantae > Streptophyta > Magnoliopsida > Ericales > Ericaceae > Vaccinium > Vaccinium myrtillus. The sequence continues at coordinate 7,152,184 of CM029281.1, read as the reverse complement.
TGACCCCGTAAAAATTTCATAAATTGCCCCAACTTGCTTAAAATGCATAGAATTCTCAAAAATTTTTTTTAATTTTTTTTTCAAGAGTTGATAGTACTACAAATGAGGTTATTCTACATTATTTTCGTAATATAATAAGTCATTGGGACCAATTATAAAGCAAAAGTAGATGTATCATTCTAAATCTACGTTACAGTTAACCTCTTCATTTTAGTTATTTATATATCTATTTTTTGACCCCACTAGCCTAAAATCCTGGCTCCGCCCCTGGTTGGAGGCATAGTCGGTGCACAAGGTGGCTACGAGAATATCACTAAAAAATAGTGGCCAAATTTCTGAGGGACGTTTCTTTGCAGTAACCACGCCCCTAAATCAAATCAGCCGAATGGCAGATGGAGGACAGGCGCAGAACCCAAATCAATTTTTTGTGCTTTTATTACCATACTTTTCATTCGTGGTCCAAAACATCTCACTAATGTGAACAAGATTCTTAACCAAGACTTGGGCTTTGTTTGGAATTTAAAAAGTGAGGAAGTGAAGGGAAAATTCTTAAGCCAAAAAATTGGAGCTTTGATTGGAAATTTTGGAAATTCCTAGGGAAGAGAAGGAAAATGCTTAAGAAGAAAAATGGGAGAAAATAAGGGGGAAATTCCTATAACTCTATTTCCTATAAGAGAAAACATTCTTCGGACACTGTGATTTCACATCGCACATTTACATCCAAACTTTGCGTGCGTGCAAGATAATCCCTTCCTATAACTCTATTTAGCCGTTTTCTCTCCATCCAAACAAGGGAAGAAAAAAATTTTAAATTTTGTCTCCCTTTCCCTTCCTTTCCCCATTTTCCAAACCAGCCTTTACTTTATCAACAGCTTTAATCATTCAAACACCGGCACATTCTTGGTAGCAAGCTGATTTTGAAACGAGAAGCCCTTCCAAAAACTAGAAAGTTTTCATTTTCACGGGGATTTTCGACGCAATGACCTTTTCTCTCCATCGTTTCATTTCTTCCAAAGTTTTTGTTTATAAAGTTCTGGCAACAAATGGGCTTCAGTGTATAATGTATATTACCGTTAAGGTAATTATGGTGAAATGAACGATAATCAAGACTATTAATGCATCATACTATAGACTTTTTTGTTCGTTTTTAAAATTACCCTATTTTCAAACTAAGTTAAGATCGATATCATTGATACCAACATGAAAATATATGCTAAATTCTCTCTCCAATCTGTGCAGTTATAGGGTGAACATGTTAGAAAAGAGTATTTTTAGAATACAAATTTTCTTTTGGGTGTGAATGTTGATTGACTCAATTTATCTTAAGTACAGAGTGTCACACTCCCCTTAATCACTATTTTGTTTTCATTGATTTCAAGGTTTAGAGTTTTCATTTTATTGCTTTCATATTATTGGTTAATCACAAAGGTAAAGAAATTTTTTAACAGAACATTGTGCATTTAGTACCCAACTAAGGTTGTAAACAAGTGCAGGGAAAGATTAGGCTTTGATATAAAACATTGAGAAGGCTATTTTTGGCATTTTGGGGACACTAAGAGCAAGTGCACAAAGGCTCTCGATTCACTCTATTTGGCTATTTTACCTCCCCCAAACCACAAAATGTGGCATGCACCAGACAAGGTTAAGTCGCTCGGCAGGAATTGCTAGCAACTGTGTACAAGTATTTGAGTATTTAATTCTCTCTCTCACTCACACACACCCCTCATATGGGGCCTACTACACATTACTTTCTAGTAATATTTAATAGAGATAAAGAGAAAAGTAAAGAACATTTTTTGAGTCCGTAAAATAGAAAATGTGTACTATTTACTAGCATTTTTTGCTAGTGACTGGTGCACTTGCCCTAATGTGTAATATGGAAATAGGCAATTGAGATCCTTTATCCGCTAGTCTAGTTTTAGGGCCCGTTTTATGTGTAGTTGCATTCAATATGTACTCCCATCGGATAAATAGTGATAGGATTAATCTATATATATAATTAATATCACTACCTCTTTTGCCATATTCTTCCGATATTCATAGATATCGTATCGGAAAATGATTCACAAGATCAAAAATAATTTTTCATATTTTGAGTATCAGATACCTTTTAGATAATCTAGATTGATCAGTGTATCATCTTTTTAAATTAGATTTTTTAGTATTCTTATTGTGTCACACTGTATCCATAAAATTGAATTTTTGAACAATATCACAATTTTTTTTTATCATTCTTGAGCATTCAAAAATCTTAGATTTTAATAATCTAATCATCCTTTATCATAGGCTTGCTGTCCAAGCTAATTGACCGGTAAACTGTATACCAAGTCTTTGAGATAACAATGGGTCAAAAAGCACCAATCACACCACGTATGGAAACCAGCTGGGCCTTGCTCCACAAGTTCATTGACTAGGCTTAGTTTTAAGGCTCCGTTTGGACGACATTTCTTTAAAACTTATTTTTGGACATTTTATTGCAGAAGTTGATTTGAAGAAATGTCCATTTTAACAAAAAAGTTCATAATATTAGGGGTGTTTGGGAGTTCCTTTTCAACTTCTCATTTTCACATTTTTGGGTTTTGGATGTTTGGGAGCCTTGGGCCAAAATGATTTCTAAGAAAATGAGTTTTCCATTTTTTACTTTAGAGAGGAGAAGTGAAAAAGAGGTGGGAGGATCTTACGATTTCTCATTTTTCACTTTTCTCATTTTTATTTGCACAAAAAATATCGGACAAACACTACTTCAGTTATAAAAATTCTCTGAATTAATTCATTACTCACAAACACTCCTACCAAATTCAAAATACATTCTGACCATAATCCAAAAAGTTGAAAAGCTGAAAATGAGGTTCCCAAACACCCCCTAGGCTCCGTTTGGACCAACTTATTTTTGGACATTTTATGCTTCTTGAGCTAACAAAAAAGTTCATATATTCGGGCTAAATGCAAAGACATTTTGTGGTTGTCTTTTTCCCAAACAAAAAGCCATTGTTAATTCCTTTAGGGGTATATAAATGAATCTATACAAGTCCTTATACTCCTCCACTTTGCAGAAAAATGTCGGACCACTGTTCAGCACAAAAACTCAAAGAATTAAAGAAAACTACCTCAACTTCAAATGCATCATGGTTCTCATGGGATATTGGCTTTGCCCGGTCTATGTGAGCAGGAGGATTAATTCTGTGTCCGACCACCCCTCAATGGTTATCAAAAAAAAAAAAAAACTTCAAATGTATCATATACCGCGTGACATACGCGAAATATCCACATCAGCAGGAGGATAATTCTGTGTCCTATATGTTGCAAGATAACATGTGAAAAGTTCCTGGTAAGTATAGAAATCTCCGAGGAGGTGAGTGAAATTTACCCGAAACATTAAGCAAAGACCACAAAAGTATTAACATTACAAAGATCATAGCATTCGACAGTCAATATACAAGTATTCATGAACTAAACGTAAAATGAAAATTTTAACCACAGGCCGAGTTCTAGAAATTACGTTCTAAGACTCTAATGTGTCTTCGTGTTCCAAGTCTCCTTAACGTATCCTAGAGTATCAACAACATGTCCAAGCAAAAACAATAATGAAACAATCATATACGTATTTAGGCATTTTGACACGTGTCGGGGAGAGTAAAAGAAATGTATCGAACAAGGATACATGAAGCCGGTAGACGTGTCCGTGCTAATTGTATCAAGTTGGGGGAACCTAATGGAATCCCACATTTCATGAATCCCCACATTCACTGCTGAGTGAATCTGAGTTTTTGATCTTCTGTCATTCTAGAGTAGTGCAGAAACAAATGCAATTGAGTTACTGTAACCCAAAAAACATCGCATGGCAAACATTTGAGGTAGTACTACTTTCAATCAGAATAAGGCAAAAGTATTAGCCTGATAACAGAAAACCCAAAAAAGAAACTTAACTACAACCACGTGTACTCATTAGCGTGCAGCTACACGAAAGATCACTTCATTTCAGAAAAAACTAAACTTCAATTCAGATTATCATAGTCATAGTAGGCTGGGGAGTCAATACTATATATGAAGGAAAAACAAGAACAGATACTAGTAACTGAGAGCATGGCCCGCAAACAAATAGTGCATAAGTGAGTTCTTCTCGATTGAACGCACCACAGAAGCATTGTCCGGAGAATCATCAACTCCATCGGAAGACACGGATTCCTCTGTTTGGTCACATTTTCCTCCATCAAGCAAGATCAGGCTCTCTGCATAGGTACCCAAATAGAATGAATCTTTTCCACCGCGAATTCTGATCTTCTTAATCCTCCCCGGTTGACACGATACTAGCTTACCATCCCATTTTGCCACCACCACCTCCCCACTCTTCCTAAATCCCAGAATTGTAGAAACACCGCCATTTAAAGAACCAGTGAACAGCTTACTCCAAGATTCTTCCACACCATACTTGTTCATAGCCCACACTGTAAAACCCGTGCAACAATAAGGGCCGCGACCGTCATACTGGAAAATCGAAATACTGTCCTTATAACCCACCACTGCCAAGTCCAGCGGAGACACACCAACCAACTTTTCCGGCAACTTCACCTCCCGAAACACCTCACTTCCCATATCAAACACTAGGACTACATTGTGGTAACCGGTGGTCTTTCCACCACTATACGCCGTCCAATGGACTCTACCATTAACAAACACACTAGACCAGAAAAACTCATCCATGTGGTATCCAATTTTGCAACCCTTGACGGTTTTCCACAAACCAGTGCTGAGAGCAAAAACCTCCACTTTAGGAGGAACAGCATATTGGCGGTAACTCTGACCCCTCCTTGCTTCTTCTAGATACACAATTCTGACTATTTTAGGGTCACTTGTTTTTGGATCGCATCCGAACCCAAGAGAGTGCATGTAGGGACCATAATCATCAAAGCATATATTGGGTTTAGGAAGCGTCACGTGCCTGTAAAGTTTAACGAGTTAGTTGACAATAGGAGTGAGTTAGTTATTCCAATCTGGTTAACCGCTAGTTTGATTACGCATCTTATTTCTCCCAATAAACTAACCGAGGCTACCATCCCGAAATCAAGAAAATCAGATAATTGGGCAAAACGAGCAAACAAAAAACATGAAAGCTAGCGCTGGATAAACAACCCTAAGATATCTTCTGTTTTGAAACAAGCAAGGTAGCTAGGTTATGGAATGAGATGTTGATAGTTTGTTAGTAGCTCAGTCAGGGGTTAATAGTTTGTTAGTGTAAAGTAGTCAATTGCTAGTAACTAAATATCTGATTCTAACAGACTAACAGTGATTTTCCAAGCTAAATGAGAAGGAAATGAGATTTCGATTCAAATGACTTTCCTAAATACCTTCGAATAGCAGGGTTCCAGAGGATAATGGTGTAGGTGTAGCCGAAGCAGTCGTCGGAGAGACAAACTACGCCGTTGCAGCATCCGACGACCCGATAGAAGAAGCCGGAGCGAGTCTTGAAGGGGCAATTCAAGTCGCGAAGAGTGGTAAAATCGTCGTCGTCATCAGAGCGGAGGGAGTAGATCTCTCTGCACTTTGGGGTGACGGAAAAGTGGCGGAGGAGGAGGAGGGAGGGTTTGGTGGTGGTGGGGCAGAGGTGGGCGGAGGTGAAATCGGGGGAGGAGATGAGAGAGAGCCATGACTTGCACACGCACCTGAATTTGAGGAGGGATTTGGCGGGGAGGCGGATTAGGATGTTGATTAGGGCTTCGCGAGGGAGGTAATCCGACATTTTCAGAGAGAGAGAGGGAGAGATAAAACCCTAGGTATTTTCTGTGAGTGGAATGGAGAGTGGTGGAGGGTTTATGCGCAGAAGTGGCGCCCAGAAAAGCAGGTAAATATTTTGCACAGGACCCCCTTGGATTGGAGTTTTTAAAATTCAGTCCTTTTTCTTTTTTTTTTAATCTAAAGGGTAGCTTCTTCTTTTTTTTTTTTTTTGTATTGGCAACCAAGAAATTTACCCTATTCTAATTTAATCTAAGGCCTCGTTTGTTTGATTGGAGATAAATGGATGAGATATGAAATTTCTTGGGATATGGGTGAGATATGAAATCCTTGAGATATTGCTTGGAATATTAATAGATGGAGAAAATTCATATCCGGTGTTTGTGTTCAACGGAATAGAGCCATTGGAAAGCACTTTTTTGTTGCAGCACATGACCAATAGGGGAAATCCAATCCACAATAAGGGTAACAAACATTGGATTTTGCCGTTAAAAAAAAAAACATTGGATTTTGGGTTCCACTTCATCCCACCCCCAAATCCCATCAAACAAACATGGCCTAAGGGGGTAGTCTCATTGTACTCTAACCCCTAACTTTATCCTGATAAAGATAGCACCTTACTACTTAGTAGTTACTAATTGTTCTTAATCCGGTCCTTCATGTCTCGTAATGCATGTCCATGACTGTGTTTAAAATATAGTTTGATTCTGAGTCAATTATTAAAAGAGGAAGGATTGAACACGCTTATACCAAAGAACTCCACCACACTTTTTTCCTGTCCCACTTTTAGGGAATACATAACACTAAAATTCCTTTGTAAATCCCACAAACTGACCACCCCATTACAATGCCAATTGAGATTTCCCTTAATGCATTTGACCTGATGTCACCTTGATACATTGAAAAATCAAATCTCTCAAATCAAAGCGCCACGCTTTTCCTTCTTTTGATAACCCTTGGCCTACATTTATTCAGTTCTTGCTTTTTGTAGGGGGTTGGAAGATTATAGTGGGTTAGAATGCGTGTTTATGCCATAGACCATCCAAATGAACCCGACCTGGGGAAAGCCCGGGCAGTTCGACAACTAATGCCCATATGGCCAATTGGGACATTGTGCCTAGTAAGTTTGACAGCCAAAACTCAACAGATAAATCAGGCTGCTTCGCCCGGCCAGGTCGACGGCCAATGCCCAATTGGCCAATTTGGTTGCTCTGCCCGTGTCATCACGATATGGCTGATGTGTCGGGTCCGATCACGATCGAGACGCATAGCAGAGGCATGGACTCACTAGTACCAATGATTTTGTCTAACCACATGGTACCAGTCTTGGTCTGTCGGGTCACATGAACGTTTGCTAACAACTAGAAATTTTTGGTTGATAAAATCTGGAAATTTTTGGTTTTTAGTACTTGTTTGTGGTAGCTTATTTTTCCAGTGGACTTACTCTAACGGCTCGATCGCCGGACGGAATAAGTACGAACCAGACGGAGGAAACGAAGGGGTATTAGAGTGTAGGAAGGGCATCATGGTCATTTACGCACCTAAACTAAATATGGACAAGTTCTACCCTGTCCATATATAAGAGGGTCTGAGCCTCCATATTTTTTGTTGGACTTAATTATGGAGGGCTACCAAAATGGGTTCCAAACCATGGCAAGGGTGGGCCTGGGATTAATTGAACCTGGCCCAAGTTTTTGGACCTTTAATCCCTCGTCCCAACAGGTTCTAAAGCTCAATTTTCTTATTGTGTTAATCTTCGTGGGTTGGTCTAAACCAAATCCATGTCGTTTCAAATTGAACACGAATGGTTGCATGGACCACGATGGCTTAGGAGTTAGAAGATGCCTCATTATAAACAACGAAGGGTATTGGTTAAAAGGCTTCAATTGGTTCACCAATAAAATTCCTGTTTTAGCAGCAGAGCTGTGTGCTCTTCACGATGGTCTCAATATTGTATGAGAGAGTGATATCCAAAACCTAGATGTTGAAACAATTGCAATGCATCTTATCCAATTATTTCAGTCGAGCTCCGCTATGTTTTCGACAAGCTAATGGATGTGCGGATCTTCTCAAAAAAGGGACCACTCAATACTCTGGCTCTGTTCTACTAACTTAGTTTATTTTCATGACACCTTATTTCGAATCCCAAGATAAGTCATTCTCTCACAATATATTTTTTTAAAAAAAAGGCCTTAGCGGAACGGGGCCTAGTCTAATTATCTTTGATTCCTATCCTATGTTAGACTTCAATTCCCAGCAAGATGTTGCAGGACATGACTGTTTCCTAATTTTATGCAATTCTGGTTTACAATAATAGAAAAAAAAAGGGCCGGATCATAAAAACTCCAACCCAAGGGGGTCCTGTGCAAAAACAAAAAAAAGAAATCCCTGCTTTCTTGGGCGCCACTCACCGATCTTCACTCATCAGTCCATACTTATCCGTAGTACAGTACATAAACGCCTCCTTCTCTCCCCCTCCCTCCACCTCCACCGCCAGGTCAGCCACCCACAGAGAATCCCTAGGGTTTCATTTCTCACTCTACAAACCCCAAATTCCTCTCTCTTTCTCTGAGTGAAAATGTCTGACTACCTCCCACGCGAAGCCTTAATCAACATCCTGGCCCGCCTTCCCGCAAAATCCCTCCTCAAATTCAGGTGCGTATGCAAGTCATGGCTCTCTCTCATCTCCTCCCCTGATTTTACCTCCGCCCACCTCTTCCCCACCACCAAACCCCCACTCCTCCTCCTCCGCTACTTCTCCATCACCCCTAAATACGAAGAGCTTTACTCGCTCCACTCCGATGACGCCGATTTCACCTCTCTCCAAGACCTGAAATGCCCATTCAAGACCCGCTCCGGCTGCTTCTTCCGTGTCGTCGGATGCTGCAACGGCGTCATTTGTCTCTCCGATGACTGTTTCGGCTACACTTACACCATTATCCTCTGGAACCCTGTCATTCGAAGGTCATTTGAATCAATATCTCATTTCGTAGTTCTCGTTTTGTAGTTCTTGTTTAGCTTGAAAATTTACAGATAGAATCAGATATTTACCTACTTAACGCTATTAATGGCTTGTTTCATAACTTAGCTTATTGCAAACCATCTGATTTGCTTATTTGAACAGATATATCATATAAGCAAATAAGATGGCTAATATTAAGCAACCTGTTAACGACAGTGGAACAAATAACTCATTTCAATAATTGTCAACTAACTAATTACACTTCACAGGTATGTGACCCTTCCTAAGCCTAATCTCTGCTTCGAAGACTATGGACCCTACATGTTTTCTCTTGGGTTCGGATTCGATGAAAAAACAAACGACCATAAAATAGTCAGGATTGTGTACTTCGAAGGAGCAGGGAATGTGAAGGGTTGGGCTGTTCCTCCTAAAGTCGAGGTTTACGCTCTCAGCACTGGTTTGTGGAAAACAATCAAGCGTTCTAAAATTGGGCGCCATATGGTTGAGTTTTTCTGGTCGAGTGTCTTTGCTAAAGGTGGGGTACATTGGATGGTATACAATGGTGGAAAGAGTATAGGTTTCTGTAATGTAGTCCTTGTGTTTGATGTGGGGAGTGAGGCATTTAGGGAGGTGAAGCTGCCAGAGAAGTTGGTTGGTGATTCTCCGCTAGATTTGGCGGTGGCGGCTTATCGGGATTCAATTTCAGTTTTCCAGTATGAGAACCGCGGCCCTTATAGCTGTAGGGGTTTTACATTGTGGGTAATGAACGAGTATGGTGTGGAAGAGTCTTGGAGTAAGCTTTTCACTGGTTCTTTGAATGATGGCGTTTCTAGAGTTCTGGGTTTTAGGAATGGTGAAGAGGTGGCAGCGGAAAATTGGGTTGGTGAACTTGTGTCGTATCAGCCCGGGAGTATTAAGAAAATGGGAATTTGCGGCGGCAAAGAATCTCTCTATTTGGGTACCTATGCAGAGAGCCTTGTCTTGCTTGATGGAGGAAATCCTGTCCCGGAGGAGGAGATTGTGTCTTCCGATGGAGTTGATGATTTTGCGGATGATCCTGCTGTATTGTTTGAATTGGAGGATAACTCACTTATGCATTACCTGTTTGCTGCATCTGCTCTCAATCCCTAGTATGTGATCTTGTTTTTCTTACATGTAATCGACTCTTTAGTCTCCTATGACCACATGCATCTCAATTAAAGTTTAACTCACTGCTACGAGTGAATGACTGTGTGGGGATTTATTTAAGCTTATGTAATCAGACAAATACCTGCCTTGTTCTGCTTGACATTGTTGCTATGTGCTTGGTTGCTTCACTATTGAACTGCATTTTATATCAGTAACATAGTAGTTTCTTGCCCGGGTCCTGTGGGCTAGCACGCAGCAGAAATCATGATTGTAACTGCTGCTTGTATCATGAAGATTGTTTTGGTTTGTGACTGCTCAGAATTTTTATTTTTATTTCACGTGGTTATGATGATTGCAGAAAGCTGCAACTTGGATCCATTGATCCTTCAGCTGGATTATAAGCATGGCTACATTGTGCTGGACTTTTAACCAGGGTTTCATGGCTAAGTTATTTGAAATTGCTCAACTTTTACCATTTACACTGGCAGTAGCTGTAGCACCGGTTTTCGTGGAAGAGTCTGAATGAGATGGGAAATGGTTAGTCTCGTGAGTCCTATCTAACTTGTGTTTCTAGATGGGAGTGCTATGCAACTGATCTATGTCTTCTGAAGAATTAATCTATGATATGGGCAATTTTTTTGTGGGCTGTTATTGTCTTAAAACAATTCAATGGGTTTCTTCGACATTTCACAACATTTCTCGGCCATGTCCAGTTGTTTCTTGTCATTGTTACCATCACGTGTTTCTGATGATTCCGGCAGCCAAAAAGCCAAGGCACCCTCCTCCGGAAAAGGAGAAAAGAACTCAAAACCATCTGGAGCTCCAATCGTAGCAGTGTCGTAGTACCCCGTTTTTCATCTCTCCCGCTTGTAACGATTGAAATACAGGCATGGAGGAGTACTCAAACGTGTTTGTATCACATCAAAGCACGGGATTCTCTCACAAATTTGTGTCCATAAGATCAGTTGTAATTTCAATTGCATATTCTTGCCATAGAGATTTGTGTATCAAGATTCTTTCCATATCCATTTGGAAGGGCGAACGAGCCAATCCACTTTTCTTCGGTTGATCAAGTCCAGTGGACTAGTTGGGCCGAATAGAGAGACATTGACGTGTCAGCTATCTTGAGACATTGTTGGGCTAGCTTGATCCGATCCAATTACTCAACCCGCCCATCGAGTCAGGCCTAAATTGGCCTAACTGCATCCGACCTACTACATTATGAAATCCAAATCTGCAATGATAGATGAGTATAATTTAATTCTCCTTATGTATTCTAGGCTTCTCTTGAAGTCCTCAATTCTAGGACTGTCGCTGGTTCGGTTCAGTCTGGTTTCTGGGAGTTTTGGAGTGAACTAGGAAAAACCAATTAGGGGAAAGCATGAAACCGAAACCGGTTTTTTAGAGATCGGTTTGGTTCGGTCCGGTCCGGTTTAGAGGTAAGTTCGGTTCGCTGTGGAGGGAGAGAGAGAGAGAGAGAGAGAAATCTGGACAGCGGACACAGATTAAATTTTTTTTTAAAAAGAAGACGTTTGGCCCCCTCCCAAAAAAAAGGAAAAAAGAAAATAGACATGAAAGGCCCTAAATGGTGGGCCGGATAGATGGGCCGCAGACCTACCGGTTAACCAGCATGCAATCCGACCGGTTCATCTTTCGCCCAAAAACTCCAAAATTTTTTTATCGGAAACTCCATTTTTGGCAATTCCAAACTTTGGGTCTCACAAATTACTTACTACCAAAAAAAAAAAAAAAAACCACACATGTATACAAACATATATATACTTAGGAGGTGGATTTACCTTCTGAAAATTGAGCGGGGATGGAGCAAAATCGACCACTTGGTGGATTTGTAGGTACGGCAATTTTCCTCTCTCTCTCTCTCCACAGTGAAAGGCAAGGTGGATTTGGAGGGGGAAAATAGGTAGAAATTGTAGCAAATCAGGGTGGATTAGCTAACGATAGGGTCGAGGCCATCGTTGGCGAGCAAAAGTGAAGTTGGAGATAGAATCCGAACAGTGAAAATAGTCGGGGTTGCAAAATGGCATCCCAAACGCCGGCTCAACGTGGGCCCAAGAGTACAAATCCAGGTATTTGGCAAATCCGGTCGCTAAACATGGCCTCAAAATACTCCTAACAATGTCAAATGGACCAATTTTTTTGCTCTCTACCTGAAAAACTCCAACATACTCTATATTATTTGGATCCCACGTTTGTACACTTTTTGTCATATAAAACACCCTTAACAAACATTTTTCAAAAAACCAAATGGGGATGCTCTAAAAGATATGGCATAACAAACCTCAACGGGTTGACAAAGTGGTTTTGCCTCGGAATTTAGGGGTTTGCTTCCACCTAAGATCTCAGGTTCGATTCCTCTTTCCAGCAAACTCTTTGGGCCACTGGGGGTTGTGCCCGGTCATTACCTCCAGCGCCCCAAAATTAGTAAAAGTACACGCAAGTTGGCCTGGACATCTAGTTATAAAAAAAAAATGATATGGGTATATGACATACACCGGTGATCCTGTCAAGGATCCCGGATTGAAGGAAAATTGGTGTTTTCGAGGTTTTAAAAATTGTTTTTGCATAATCCGAACCGTCCAATGTGTTTAAAAGGTGTTTTTAAGGGTCCACGCGAAAAATCATCAAAAAAAAAATATCGGGAAGGGCTTGATCCAAGCAATTTTTCACAAAAACTGTACATATACAGTTTTATGAAAAACTGCTTGGATCAAGCCCTTCCCGGTATTCTTTTTTGATGATTTTCCGCGTGGACCCTTAAAAACACCTTTTAAACACATTGGACGGTTCGGATCGTGAAAATTTGATCCGGAACTATAAGTCCCGGATCAAGGATCCGGACTAGATAAGGACTGTATAACATAACGCTACTTTATTTACTTCACAAAGATGCCAGTTAGTAGAAGCTTATTAATTAAGACCAAAATTTATGCTGTATATATAAGCCTGGTATCTATTCCTCCTCCTTGTTCTACCTTATCTATTCCAAACTTAATGAGTGTTTTGGACACTATCTTTGTCTTCATCAACGAGGTTAGCTTGAAGTTTTCTTAACCGTTGTGGCATTCTTCCTTGTCTATAGCTCACTAAATGCTGCATCAGCTCCACACAATCAAACAGCGATAGATAAACGCTTTAAGTCTATTCCAATAAATCAAACGGAGATCGATGAATGGTTTATGTCATTCAGAACAGATCCCATACATCCATGGGAAGTTCATGCATGATGGTGGTTGCAGAGGCTACAGTCCATATGAATAAGTAGAAGAATGATGATAAACATAATTTTGCCAAGGCTAACAAGATTATGGATAGGGCGAAGAAACAACATTGCCCTGCAGCCTAACTAGCTCGCAACAAGTCCTCTAAAGCAGGGACGAAGCTAGAATATTTGCATATGGGAGGTGGGCTACATTGTAGATGAGGGGCGGTGCTATATAATTTGATGATATATACTCCTTAAATATATTTTTTTTCAATGCAATAGTAGGATACTACCAAAACATTATAAAGTTTCCATCCTTACTCTAAAGGATATCAAAAATAAAATGCAATATCTCCAAATACGGATCGGATTGGCATGAATCCAATCCTAATCCACGAGTCACGCATTTTAGGAAATACAATACATTTGTAAAAGTTTCACTCTTCGGTTCAATCCGATCCATAGTCATGGATGGATCGGTTCGGTTTTATCTACGGATTACATGTCATAAGTAAACAAGTAACATGGGGAATCAAAATAAAATTTTAAAAATTATAGGTGAAAAAGAAAAGACCTTAGATGGATGCATGTGATGACAACACAATCGGAAATTATTTGATTGGAAAGCATGTAGTTTAGTTTACATAGTGGAATAAAAACAAAGAAAGTTTAATAGCATTTGATTTTTGTAAAGTCAAAAAAAAAAAAAAAAGTGAACACCTACTAAATTCGGTGAACAACTACTGAATTGATTAAGTCCAATACAAATGCACGACAATGGAATTAATACATCAAATGGGGTAACAATTTACCTCCTAGATTTTATAGGAGATAACATTATAAGTTTATAACCCTATATCAAATTGACAATATTTATGAAAGTGGTAAAATTATTTATACATACATGTATATTTATACAAAAATTATTATATTTTTAAAAAAACACATGCTAATTTATTTATTTTTTAAAAATAAAATAAAAAAAATCCGGCCTATCAAAAAAATGAGTCATTTATTAAAATTTTTTGGATCCAAAATAGGACCATTAATCCAGATGGGAGTTAAAATCCAAAACGTGCGGATCGGTTCGGTTCCGATTTAAAGGATAAAACGTTCACCGGATTTTAAAATTATGCAATCCCTAGATACTTAAGTTGTTGTACGAAAATTGATATAGAATGTTGTACATGTTAGAGAAAATCAGTCTCACGCACACACAATATGGAATACGAAAACAGTAAAAGAATCAGCACAAGATTTTACATGGTTCCCCAAAACCGGGTACCTCCACGGAGAGCTAGAGCTAGAGCGAGAGCGAGTCTGTTATTGATAAAAGTTGTTCAGAATTTTTACAATAGAGAGTATTTATAAGCTCTACTATATTCCAACCCTAATAATTCCGTACCGTACAGAGATCGATGAATGGTAACCTAGTGCTTGAAGTTTTCTTAACAATTGTGGCATTCTTTATTATCTATAGCTCATTAAGTGCTGCATCAGCTCCACACAATCAAACAACGATCGACAACCACTTTAAATCTATTCCAATAAACCAAACAAAGATCGATGAATGGTTTAAGTTGTTCAATATAGATCCCACACTTCCTGGTATCAACAAGTATTGCCTCCGGAATCTCCTAGGGGATTCTACCTATTTGGGAAGCATTGCTTGGATAGTGTAGGCGATAAAAAAAATGTGTCAGACAACTCTTTGATGGGTTTTTTGACAAAAGCAAAGTCGACAACAGTTGCTTGGGTGTCTTGTTGGTTGGTGGATGGAAGCATTGATGGCATATTGGCAGTTTGCATGATGATGGCAGATTGCTGGATGCAATGCATATGATGGGTTTTTGGTGGCTTGGAGAGGGGCGGTCGGGCTGTCCTTGGAGCAGCAACAGGGGCTTGTTCCCCGGGTTCCGGTGATGGTGGTGGCAACGGCTTGTTTCTCCTCAGGTGGCCATGGCCGTGGTGTTGCGGGGGCGGCGGCTGCACCTTGTTGGTCGATGGTTTTTTAGGGTTTTAATTGTTGGGCTTGGCCCATTTTATGTGGTCATTTTGGGGCCTTGGGTGTCTTTTGTGCTTAATGTTTATCTGGGTTTATTTGACCCATGAGGTGTTGGGCTTTGCCCTTTAGGTGGTGTGACCACGATTGATTTCTTACCAATCGTTGGTTTGGGTCTCGGATTGGGCTGACATTTGCTCCTTGAGCTGTTTGCTGTTTCCTTGTCCTATTAGTCTTGTAACAATTTCAAGATTAATGAAATTTTTTTGCCTTTCAAAAAAAAAAAAGAATGACGCGGCTCATATTTATGTCAAGGCTAACAAGATTATAGCTAGGGCGGGCAAACAACATTGCCCTGCAGCCTAACTAGCTCAACAAGAATTCCTCTAAAAGATATTGATACTTAAGTTGCTGTACCAAAAAATGATATAAAATGTTGTACCATAAACCTGTTCATCAATGATATTACAAGTTTATCAAATATATCTTATTGATAGTTTTTTAAGTATGCCATTACAACCATTATTGAGCAGCGATTTTATGACTTAATTATGACAAAGACCGTGTACCTAAGAGCATGTTTACCAGCCTCTCCAATAAATTTGCCTATTACCTTTTCAAAAGTCACTTCTATAATGTAGCTAACTACTTTTTAGACACACATTGTGTTGGGCTCTCTATTTTTTTAATTTCAACCATTTTTACTCTTTTACGTACGTTGCCGAATGTAAACTGGACACAAGACGAGATGATTCAAATTGCTCACATCGTTGGCATTGTCGAGAATAATATTCATGGAAAAAAATCACGTTATTCGAATATTGATAGGTGTCAAACAATGTTATATGTTCGTGTTCCGATGCCTATCGATGTTTGATGGAGATTGTTTTTTTAATAGGTTCATGAGTAATAGAGAACATATTTGGTTTGGTATAGGAAACAATTCTCCATCTTGGGAGTTAGACTTGTGATCAATCCCTTTTCGTCTTAGGCGCACTATCTAAAATGGAAAGAAAAATAAAACTTTTAAAAGTACCAAAAAAAAACTCCCCATTAGAGGCTTCATCGGTGTACTCTAGGACCTTCTCATTTGAGAGGGATACTCAACGCTTTGCCTCTTCATCTCTTACCTATGTGCTCCAGTGCTTGGTCCATGCCACAGTTCTTTGTTGGTTGGTCTTTGTCAGTTGTTTTCCTCTTGCGATCAAACGAGATTGGTATTTGTTGCTCGATCACTTTTCCTAACCTATATTGATTTTCTGACTTCTTTTTTTTTTACAACTATGCCTCTTCACACGCGAGATGATTGAAAAAACGGAAGTTGCTACAAGGAAATGTCTAGAGAATCGATATTCCACTCGTGTCTTGGACGGCTGTAGGTCACTAAAGGTGAGTTTCCTGTTTACTTTGCTTTTAGCATCTCTAACTCTCATTTGCTAAAAATACCAAGTTTATTTTAGCATCTTGCTTTTCAGTAAAAGGACTATGTGAGAGAAATTTGACTTTTTGCAACTTACTGTAGTTTTTAGTTTATAAAAAATGATTTTAGCAACCTTCTTAAAACTCAACTTTTAGGAAATTTCTCATTTTAGCAAATGAGAAACTTGGCCTAAATCACCACATCCGTAGACAGGGGTGCTGACTGAGGTAATGAAAAAGCTATATATTTCACAGAGCGGTCTAGCTAACGTGTGTCCACTGGGTAGATGATAATACACACAAAATGACAAAGAGTTACAATTTCAATGAACTTTTCGTAGATATCAATACACTTCGGAGGATATTTATGCACTTTTTTTTATTGAAATCAATATACTTTTTTGCTATTATCCATAGTCTAGTGGGCTTTAGTTAGCATTTTCCTTTACCGAGAGATTGTTCATTGAGACGATGACATATTGGACTTGATCGCAAACTCTTCAAACCAAAGGGTTAAAATGTACAAAAGGAGTCCCTCCTAGGACTGACAAAAAAAAAAATCCCTCCTGGGGGAGTAATTATTCAACACTTCCGGAGTAAAATATGGCATTGCTTACGTGTTACTCCAAATCATTCATTTACGTAGTGACAATTCATCTGATAAGAACACTTATCCTTCATTCTTGTTGGATGGTGTGGATCTTTTTTTATTTGTGGGAGTGGCATTACCACTTTACCAGTACTCCGGGAGTGCCCAAATAATTAGCCCTCCTAGGCTCCACTTCACCATCTTCAATCCATCGTCTCTTTCTCCACTCACGAGACTCCCTAGGGGTTCTCTCTCTCTCTCTCTCTCTCTCTCTCTGTGAAAATGTCGGACTACCTACCCCGCGAAGTCCTAATAAACATCCTTACCCGCCTCCCCGCCAAATCCCTCCTCAAGTTCAGGTGCGTATGCAAGTCATGGCTCTCTCTCATCTCCTCCCCTGATTTCACCTCCGCCCACCTCCACCTTACCACCAAACCCGCCCTCCTCCTCTTCCGTCACTTCTCTCTTGCCCCAAAATGCAAAGAGCTCTTCAATCTCCGCTCCGACGACGCCGATTTCACTTCTCTTGGCGACCTGAATTGCCCCTCCAAGACCCGCTCCGGCTGCTTCTTCCGCGTGGTCGGATGCTGTAACGGCGTTATTTGTCTGTCTGACGACTGTTTTAGCTACACTTACACTATTATTCTCTGGAACCCTGCCATTCGAAGGTATTGAGTGAATTCATCTTAATCAGAATCTTATTTCTTTCAAATGTAGCTTGAAAGATTACAGATGGAAACTGGTATTTACTTACCCAACTTTTGACAAAACCCTAGCAAACTATTAACCCTGAATGGCTAAATCAGCTTCTAACATGCTATTATGAGCTCGTTCCACAGATAGCTTACTGCAAAACCCAAAAATAAGTTACAGGACTGTTTTAGTTGCCTCCAGATGCCCTATTTGCCTGTTGTGGTGGTGATGCTAACCTAGCTTATTTGCATATTTTGCCGAAGTAATCTGATTCAGATATTTGCGTGATGGAAACCTGACTTATTTGCTTATTTCACTGGTATAAGCAAATAAGATGGGTAATCAAACGAGCATTTAACCAGATTGGAATAACTAACTCCCTCTTATAATAATCGCCTGACTCGTTAAACTTTACAGGTACTTGACCCTTCCAAGACCTAATCTATGCTTTGATGATTATGGTCCGTACATGTTCTCTCTTGGGTTCGGATTTGATCCAAAAACAAACGACCTTAAAATAATCAGAATCGTGTATCAAGAAGAAGCAGGGAGAGCGAAGGTTTGGGCTGCTCCTCCCAAGGTTGAGGTTTATGCTCTCAGCACTGGGTTGTGGAAAACCCTTAAGGGTGCCAAAATTGGTTTCCACATGGTTGAGTTTTTCTGGTCTAGCATCTTCGCTAATGGTCGGGTACATTGGATGGTGTATAGTGGTGGAAAGAGCATCGGTTACTGTAATGTAGTCCTAGTGTTTGATATGGGGAGTGAGGTGTTTAAGGAGGTGAAGCTGCCGGAGAAATTGGTCGGTGAGTGTCCATTGGATTTGGCAGTGGTGGCTTATAGGGATTCGATTTCGGTTTTCCAGTATGACAATCGCGGCCCCTATAGCTGTAAGGGTTTTACAGTCTGGGTTATGAAACAATATGGTGTGGAAGAGTCTTGGAGTAAGCTATTCACCGGTTCTTTGAATGGTGGTGTTTCTACCGTATTGGGGTTTAGGAGTAGTGGGGAGGTGGTAGTGGAAAAATGGGATGGTAAGCTGGTGTCGTGTCAGCCGGGGAGGATTAAGAAGATGGGAATTCATGGTGGCAAAGAATCTTTCTATTTGGGTACCTATACAGAGAGCGTGATCTTGCTCGATGGAGGAAACGTTGTCCCCACGGACGACATTGTGTCTTCTGATGGAGTTGATGGTTCTTCGGGCACCGCTGCTGTATTGTCTAAATTGGAGGATTACTCACGTATGCACTACCTTTTTGCTGCAAGTGCTCTCAATCCCTAGTATGTGTTCTTGTTTGGTTCACGTGTAATTGAATCTTCAGTTTTCTATGACTATGTGCATCTCAATTAAAGTTTGATTTAGTTTAGCTACGGGATTAGGGTTGTGTGTAGATCTATTTAAGTTTAGTTCTTTGAAATTTCAGTTATCATACAAATTCTCTCCCTTGTTCTGCCTGAAATTATTACTACCTCAAGTGTTTGTCATGTGCTTGGTTGCTTTTAGGTTACAGAAGATTGATCACATTTTGTTACCTCACTATCAAATTAGTGTTATCAGGAAAATAGTAGTAGTTTCTTGCCTGGGTCATGTGGGCGCGTGCAGCAAAATTCCTGATTTTGAATCTGGCGTGTGTGATGAGGATTATTTTGGCTCTGGATTGCTCAAATTTTTCTGATTTCCCTCGTACTGGTTATGGATTATGATGATTGCAAAAAGCTGCAACTATAAACCTTTAGCTGAATTTTAAGCTTTGTCTGGATTTTAAACCAGTTTATACCAACGGTAGTTTTTGTAGTACATTGTTTCGTGGAAGATTCTGAATGAGAAGGGAAATGTTTTAAGCATGGATGTTCCGTGAGTCCTATCATACTTGTGTTTCTAGATGGGGAGTGCTATATAACTGCTGTATGTCTTGTAAAGAAGTAATCTGTGTAGTGGGTAACTTTTTTTTATTAGTATTAGGCATCCATAACTTGCAATTTATACTTGCTGTTAATGTTAATTTCACTTGTGTGATTGTAATTCTATGGTATATGATAGATGTGAAGTGGAGGTGGTTGTGTTAATTTCTTTCAGAGAACGCATAACTGTTCCAAGTCTATGTACTTGGTGGTGAATTGGTCAATCGTCTAGACAAAACAAGTTCTTGGGAAGTTGGATTTTGAATTGTTGAAGCTTATTTGCTCTTATCTGGGGATCGCAACTTAATGAGTGAAAGTGCACTTAAATTCTATGTCAGTCCTGTTGATCGTTTGGTTGTGTTTTTTACTGTGATATCAAATCACCGGAGTAGAATGAAACATGAAGACACATGAAGAAAAACACTTCACCATGGATTTGAATCTCTCTTGCTTGTAGTCACTACGTAAATCCTTTTCCTTTGATCAATGTATCTCAGTCCCACATTGTGCTGAGAATCAATAAACACAACAGTACCGATCCAAAGTCGTGTGATTGAGAAATAAGAAAAATTGAAGTTACTCTGAAAGGTACTGTTAATCTTCCACTTCACCTGGACCTTGGCCCACAGTCAAAATTTTAGGCATGGATTTGGGGATGGCAAACAATGGTTTTGTGAATGCTATCTTAACTTTGTAGGTGTGGTCTGTGGAGTGCTATGTAACTGATGTCTTCTAAGGTAGTCTACAAATTGGATAACTTTCGGTAGCATAGGGTTCTAAACTCGGCATTTATGCAACCTATCTTGTCGTTGATATAGAATTTCTTTTATGTCAAGCATTTCTATCGTAGATTATGGTGGTTGTCTTATCTTTAATTCATTCTGAGTACGTGTGCTATATTGTTTGGAATCATTTCGGTGAAAACTGAATCTGAGAGTACATCTGACGTTTTATTTTAACGAGTGACATTTTTTTTTTATTTTCACACATGGTGTTTTGTTTTCATTTTCTAACACGGTGAAAAAAAGAGAAATTTGCCTGTTTTCCTCTCTTCACTTTGTTTCTTCGCCATCTACGAATTGAAGACCCAAGATACACCCAAGTTTTTACCACAGGCTTGTGCAATGTGCTGTAGTGCGTTGCGACATTGCAACTTGATTTTTCACAATGGACATTGCAACTTGATTTTTCACAATGCCAACGCTGTTTATTAAGACCTAAAGCCAATATTGAACTAGCCAGGATTAAAAAAAAAGTACAATGAAACATAACATGCAAGAAATAAACACTGTAGATTAGCATTTACAACGATAGATGTTCATATTAAGGCTCGTTCCATTAAGTTTTTTTTTTTTTTTTTTGGGCTTTTTCAGTAGATGTACGTGATAAGAATGATTTATTTCGTAAATCGTGAAAAATAAAAAAACCAATATTTCAATTATTGGAAGTGTTACAAACTTAAAGCATACTAATTGGAAGAAAATCTGGTTTACAAATGACACCCAAGTGGTAAGGTACTCCCTTTACTTGTGGTTCTGGTGTTCGAATCTCATTATAGGTTTTTATTTTTTATTTCTAAATAATACTATCCATTAGATTATGATAGGGTTAGTGTCTTGAATTAGGGGTGGTTCTTGTGTTTAATCTCATGACACGACTATCAACGAGAACACGAAAATACAGGTCGGGTTATGGTTTTATAACACGACAAACACGACACGAAACACGACACGACACGGGAATTTTATAATACTATCCATTAGATTATGAAAAATTAGGGTTAGTGTCGAAATTGAATTTATTCGATGCCACCCCTACTTGAATGTACACAACAAAAACCATGTTTCCAGCAAATTGTTTTAGTGTCCAACTATGGTGATCATAGTTATATGAGAGGATACTGTGCGAGTGTGCAGTGGAAAGTTGGAGCAAGCAATTAGGTACTGTTAGACATATAAATTTTTGGCTGAATTCTGGATTTTGATACTCTTTCTTTCAACACACATTTGTTTCGGGCAGAAAACATTTTATGTGGAAATCTTTTTCTAAAGTTTTCTGGAGTTTGATTGTGATAAGAAACCATGTTTGTCAATTTCCCCTCCTTTGTTGCGGTTAATGGCAGTTGTAAAGATTTAAGAACCCACCCAGTCCCTCTTTTTGAGGTCATGGGGTATCACCCACTCTCTCCTTTCCTTCTACAACACACATGTAAACCATAGATAATGGGCCCATTTTAATTGGTTCTTAGAAGAACTTCAATTGATCGCCACCTCATCTACATGGGCCGAACAATTGGGTCAAAACCATAGTACAAAAAAAAAAAGGTCAAGTATCATTAAAATGCCGGTGGGTGGGGAATTATTTTGGTGGGGTAGCAATCTAACTTGGTCATTAATGGAGCTCATTTGAGCAATTTCGCGGGTTAAAATTTCTAATCGAACTCCCGAATAGAGAGTCGATTTTGTAAGTTTTTTAAAAAGTCTTGTTAATTTATAAAAGGTGTTTTTGAGGTTAAATTGGCCAAATATTTGTTGAGCCTGATGAGGATGCTCTTAGGACTGCAAATTTGTCGAATCGAGTCGAGTTTTAAAATGTTCAAATTCGTTCGGGAAATTTCTAATCAAACTCCAGCCAAGTTCGATCTTAATGAAAATTTGATGTACCGAGCTCGAGGCGAACTTACCTATGTTTGATTCAAACTCGAACTTATTCATGAGCCTTAATAAGTAAAAAAATATTACTATATATTTTTGCTCTCGTAAAGTCTACACTTTCAAATAATTTTTTTATTTTATACATAAATAAGTTCATACACATACAAAAGTATAGAAACACATTAAAATTTAAATTTATAGTACTTTTATAAGTTTATAAATGTAAAAGTTACAAAATTTTCATTATGGGCAGGTAAATGTTTTTACATATTCAAGTTATGTGTGAAATTCTTATGACAAATACATATATGTTCTAGATTCGCAAGCCCAATATCAAATATTATATGTTTCTAATTTATTCGCAAGCCAATCGAGTCAAATATTATCGAGGATCGAGTTTGGCTAATTTATTCAAAGCCTAAAAATTTAGACTCAAACATTAGTTCAAGTTTTAGTACTTGAATTAACTCAAATGAGTGTTTTACAAGCAAATGACTCGTAATGTTTTTTATTCAAGTTATGTTGAAATTCATTTATGAAATACATATATGTTCTAAACGCAATAAAAGTCAAATCTATTAGTTCATTCAAGTTTTCAAAGCCTAAAATTCAATTTGATTTTTATTTATACCCGAATCGAACTCAAACGAGTTTTTATCAAGTAAAATCTCAAATACAGTTCACGGTTCACGACTCGGGTTCATTTGTAGTTCATTTATTAAACAACCTAAAATTGTTAGTTGATACCCTGGCATATTAATGGACCTGATCGCTAAAATGGCATAAATGGACCTTCTTCTATTCAAAGGGGTAAATCTGCAATAGGAATCCCGTCTGCTTTCTTCATTTTTTAGCGCGCCACTTCACAAGTCTTCTTCCTCGCCCATCACTCCAATTTTCTCTGAAAAAAAAAAATCCTAGGGTTTCATTCTCTCGCTCTGCAAAACCCTCAATCCCTCTCCTTCTGTCAGTTCTGTGGGTGTGAAAATGTCGGATTACCTCCCTCGCGAAACTCTGATAAACATCCTGACACGCCTCCCGGCCAAATCCCTTGTCAAGTTCAGGTGCGTGTGCAAGTCATGGCTCTCTCTCATCTCCTCCCCGGACTTCACTTCCGCCCACCTCCGCCTTACCCCCAATCAACCCCGCCTCCTCCTCCGCCACTTCTCCGTCACCCCACCCTACAAAGAGATATACTCCCTCCGCTCCGATGACGACGATTTCACCTCTCTTGGCGACCTCGATTGCCCCTTCAAGAGCACCTCCGGCTGCTTCTTCCGTGTCGTCGGATGTTGCAACGGTCTCGTTTGTCTCTCCGACGATTGCTTCGGCTTCATTTACACCATTATCATCTGGAACCCTGCTATTCGAAGGTAATGAGGAAAACTCATTTGATTCTAGTAAATTCTTTCATTTACTTTACCCAATTATTAACAAACTAATGACTGCCCCTTCTATTTCTTTGCTTGTTGGAAAACCCAAAACAAGATAGGATTGTTTAAGGACTTGAATCATCTCCAGTGCAGCCCGTGTTGGGTATTTTTCGGGCTCACCATGCTAACTGCTCATAGAGCTCGTCGAGACGCCAAAAATCTTTGATAGATATGGATATATTCAACTTTGGAAAGCATTTAACTTGAAGAAATGGGTTTAATGAGTTACAAACCACTGTGTTCTGATCATTCATTTTTTTTTTTTTTTTTTTGTGGCATGAATTGATATTTTTTGTTATTACTGTAAGAAAGAGTGAATTTTACTTATAACCCTCGAACTATGCACACTTTTTCTATATTGTCCTCAAACTAAAAATATCACCCATGTCGTCCTCCAACTATTCAATTTCATCCTATTGGTCCATTTGCTAACTTCTGTTAGGAAAGTGGATGGAAAATTACACATGTGCACATGACCTCCTAAAGGGGCAGAATTGCCATTTCCAGTCATCTTTCTCCGCCACTATAGAATTGGCGCCTGGTTTCCTCCAATTTCGTTGCATCTAACCTAACCCACTGTATATAACATAAAGGGGAAACCAAAAACAGAGTAAGGTAAAATCGCCCCCCTCTCTCTCCAAGAAAAAACCAGGTCTCTGTTCTGATTTCTCTCTCCCCCCTGCTGTTTCCATGCCTTCTTCTTCCCCTGGCTCTGTTATGAATGTCCTCAAGGTTTGTAGGATTAGTCAGAGCTCCGCGAATCAACGTGCTGGTCGTGCCGGGACTCGGGAGAACTAAACCGGAAAGGTGTTATAGACTTTATTCGGAATTTGATTTTGAATTGATGTCCCCCCATCAGGAACCTAGGATTTGTAGAGTTCATCTTGGTGTGGCAGTTTTAAGGATTATTGCTTTGTGCACAACTGATTTACAGAGTTTTGATTTTATCGATGCTCCTAATGCAATCGCTATTGACATGGCCATTAGAAATCTTATCCAGTTAGCAGCTGTTTTATTGAAGAATGATGTGTTGGAATTGACAAAGGACAGGCTGAAATTGGTTAGATTGGGCATTGAACCTCGGTTGGGAAAAATTATTCTTGAATGCTTCGAGCACCGCTTGTGTAAAGAGGGCCTTGTTCTGGCTGTTGTTATGGAAAATGCCAGTAGCATATTTTGCAGAGTGGGCAGCGAAGAAGATAAGCTTAAAGTGATATGTGCAATCAAGTAAAGTGACATCATCGTTGGAGTTTTCTCCTGCACCGCCCCAAGCGACCTTGACGGCTTCTCCTCCTCCATCGTAACTTTCCTCCTCTTTTCTTCTCCGTCCTCCATGGAGCACAAAAATTGTTTGTTAGGGTGGACCTAGGCGGGTGATGTGAATCAAACAGCAGTTAACTGTTCCTTTGTCTTCAAATTATTAGGGTTCCCCCCTTGATTTGGATTAATTCAGGGGTTGGTTTCGGGGAGGAGAATGGACAGGAAATGGCATTTCTGCCCTTTCATTTGCCTTGACCAAGTTACGTGCTAGGCATGTGGTCAACTTTCTGTACACTTTCCTAACAGAAGTTAGCAATTGGACCCAATAGGATGAAATTGAATAGTTGAAGGACGACATGGGTGATTTTTTTAGTTTGAGGACGATATAGAAAAAGTGTGAATAGTTTGAGGGTTATAACTAAATTTCACTCTTGCACTGTAACACGATTTGTCCCTTTTATGGGCTGGTCTGTACAATCTAGTCCCTTTTAGGGGCTGGCATGTTCAAAATACCCAAAATGGGCTGGCCTGTAGAATCTAGTCCCTTTTATGGTCCATTGTTTAATTACCACTAGCCTATTTTTGCTTGTTGTGGTGATGTTAAGCT
Source organism: Vaccinium myrtillus (assembly GCA_016920895.1). NCBI lineage: Eukaryota > Viridiplantae > Streptophyta > Magnoliopsida > Ericales > Ericaceae > Vaccinium > Vaccinium myrtillus. The sequence goes on along the minus strand of CM029281.1, from coordinate 7,126,585 downwards.
AGCTTATGAACAATGTTGCAAAATTCATCTGATTTGGATATTAATGTGATAGAAAGTTAGAAACCTAGCTCATTTGCTTGCTTAGTTGAAATATCTTATTTGCTTATTTCACAAGTATAAGAAAATAAGATGGGTAATCAAACGAGCCTTTAACTTGATTGGAATAACTACTAACAACAATAATTGTTGACTGACCTCGTTAAATTTTACAGGTACTTGACCCTTCCAATACCTAATATATGCGTTGATGATATTGGTCCCTACATGTTCGCTCTTGGGTTCGGATTTGATCCAAAAACAAACGACCATAAAATAATCAGGATCGTGTATCAAGAAGGAGAAGGGCGTGCAAAGGATGGGGGTCCTCCTCCTCAGGCGGAGGTTTATGCTCTGAGCACTGGGTTGTGGAAAACCATTAAGGGTGCCAAAATTGGGTACCACATGGTTGATTTTTTCTGGTCTGGTGTCTTTGCTAGTGGTGGGGTACATTGGATGGCATATAACGGTGGAAAGAGTATTGGTTACTGTAATGTAGTCCTAGTGTTTGATGTGGGGAGTGAGGTGTTTAGGGAGTTGAAGCTACCAGAAAAATTGGCCGGTGAGTGTCCACTGGATTTGGCAGTGGTGGCTTATACGGATTCGATTTCGGTTTTCCAGTATAACAATCGCGGCCCCTATAGCTGTAAGGGTTTTACAGTCTGGGTTATGAAACAGTATGGTGTGGAACAGTCTTGGAGTAAGTTGTTCATTGGTTCTTTGAATGGTGGTGTTTCTACCCTTTTGGGGTTTAAGAGTAGCGGGGAGGTGGTGGTGGAAAAATGGGATGGTAAGCTGGTGTTGTGTCAGCCGGGGAGGATTAAGAAGATGGGAATTCGCGGTGGCAAAGAATCTTTCTATTTGGGTACCTATGCAGAGAGCCTGATCTTGCTTGATGGAGGAAATGTTGTCTCGACAGAGGATATCGCGTCTTCTGATCAAGTTGATGATTCTGCAGACAATGCTGCTGTATTGTCTAAATTGGAGGATTACTCACGTGGGCACTACATTGTGGCTGCCAATGCTCTCAATCCCTAGTTTGTGTTCTTGTTTTTTGTTCACATGTAAATTCACTCTCTAGTCTACTTACTCTACTATGACTCTGTATCTCAGTTAATGTTCAACTCACACGCCGTTTGTTTTGGGCGGAAAACATATTTTGGAAAACCTTTTTTTGTTGAAATTGTTCTCTGGAGAATGATATGTTTTCTAGTGTTTGGTTGTTATCGTTTGGTTGACACTGAAAATCCCCAATCTTTAACATTCTGTTTTTTTTTATAACATTGTTTCCAGTTCTGAAAAAATTTATGTGCTAGAATAAATTGGGCTAACTTTTAAGTTCTATATTACAGGAATGAACACAATGATAGGTACACACCCTCTCAACCACTCCCTACCACACCCTCTCTCACATGTGTGGTGGGGCTCACCCGGTGGGTCCCAGTGGACCCCACCACACATGTGAGAGAGGGTGTGGTAGGGAGTGGTTGAGAGGATGTGTACCTATCATTTTTGTACAGGAACCAATTTGTTGGCATGGCAGCTTGGCTGAAAATTGCCTGGCCATGTTGGCTGTTTTCCAGCTCCTTGTCATCTGTTCTGTTGGTATTTAACCCTATTCTATAATTCTAAGGAAATGGAGGTCTAGAAATTTCTCTAAACACAGGGTCATGAAAGTATTGGATGCTGAACTGCTATTGTCATCGATCAGTTCATGATTAGTGTATACTACTTTAAATGGAGACCAATAACTCAAAAAATATGGTTAGTGGAACGTCGCCAAGTTGAATTGGAGTTCGATACATAAGATCATGCGTTTGGCTTTTACATTAACATTAGCCTTCGTCGTCAAAGAAGATGACGATGATTGCGTGAACAACTGAAAATAGCTGATGATAACCATTAATCAGTTCCATAAAAGTCATGAAACTAAAAATGGCAGTTTTTATTTTGTGGTCGAAGGATCAAATAGTAGTTGAAGCTCTGCAGTAATCATGTTTAGTACGAGAGAACGGACAACGGGCAGGAATGAAAGAAAAAAGTCTAGAAATACACCTTTCGAACACAACTCCGGAGTTCAGACACAATTATGTCCATAACCAGTTGATGTATGTAGAGCCACATGCATCGAATTATTCTGGAAGCAGTTATGTCCAGAGTTGTGTTTTAAAGTTGTGTTCCTATCATGGCTCACAAAGAAATGGCCACTCTAGTCTCTAGCTTCTTAAAGGCCCCATTCTACTAAGATAATTTATTTTTAAACCAGCTTATTTCGAATCCCAAAATAGATCAATCTCTCATAATACATCAATAAAAAAACTAAAAAATCGAACAAATAAAAAAAAAAAAAAAGGTCTTAGCGGAACGGGGCCTTTGATTCTCATGTTTGACCGGGTTGGTCCTGGGCCACAAATCACAGGCCTACTGATAGACACTAGCTTGTTTTAGGCCCATATTAAACAGGGCCCGCCCCATAGCCGACTCCTGCCTTTCCCTTGAACCCAAACCACGTTTATAATGGCCCTCTCATGGCCCGAAAAGCCACCATTACCCTCTCACATCCCCCAAAAGTTCAAAAGGAACGTGTCCGAATCTCTCTCTTCTCTCTCTCTGTCTCTCTGTATTTGCCTCATTCTATGGGCTCTATACATAGGCACAAAACACAAATTCAGTATAATTGGAACAAGTTAATTGGAACAACCTTGTCTGTAATCAAGAACTTGTGAATTGACATGGCTGTTGTCAATAAGCTTCCCACCATTTCTTCTCATGCACCCAAATTCAGAATACCCAAAAGGTCCTTCAACTTCAACCCGCCAAATTCCTCTTCACCTTTCACCGAAAACCACTCAACCGAGCGATACAAAAGAGAATCCACCTGGCTATTCACGAACCGACCCATTTCCTGCCCGCTCCGACCCGATTCGGACACACAATCGATCCGGGACACCGACATAGCTCTGCAGCTGCCGGAGCTAAAGAGGCTGCTGGAGGTGTTGAGAGAAAAGAGAGAGAGTGGCGGTGGGGGTGGAGAGAAAGAAGGGGGAGGGAGGGGACCCGGGAATGTTTTCTTGGTTGGGACCGGACCCGGTGACCCGGAGCTGTTGACAGTGAAGGCTGTGAGAGTGATTGGGAGTGCGGATTTGTTGTTGTATGATCGATTGGTGTCTAATGAGGTATTGCATTTGGTGGGGCCGGAGGGTAGGCTGCTGTATGTGGGGAAAACCGCTGGGTACCATAGCCGAACCCAGGTCAGTATACATTACTTGACATTATGTGTATTTCGCAATGTTTTAGTATGTTTCTGTTGATGGGTATTTGAGAGGTTTTCGTTAGTTTTGATGCGGGTTTGCTTCATTTCTTACTTGGGGTTCTGATATTTGGGAAGTGTTAAAGTTTGGGTTTGAGCTTAACTTACCATTTGCCCCTAACCTTTTGGTTTTGAGCGGTGAGGGGAAGAGGGAAATCTGATAATCAATCTGCTAAATTACTAGTTCTATTCAGAAAACTACGAAAGGGGAAATTTTGAGTTGCAATAGTGGCAAATGGCAATGGGGCTATTATCAACTGAAATAAGTTTAATATTTTGTTAGTTCCATAACCCAGTTCAGTATACATTTCTATAGTTACATTTATTTCTTATCAACTGAAATAAGTTTAATATTTTGTTAGTTCCATAACCCAGTTCAGTATACATTTCTATAGTTACATTTATTTCTTAGTTTTGTAGTATGTTTCTGCCATGCAGATATTGTTATTGCAAATGTGTTGTGCAGAAGCAATTATTAGACAAAGAAACAAACTGAGAAAACTAGCAGTTTTCATCTCTTTGGATTGTGGTTTGCTTCATTTCTTGGTTTGGGCTTTAATTTACAAGGAAAGTTTTTTGTTTGTGGTTATGCTATATGCAAAGTTGGCAAAACGGGATTTGTGTTATTGTGTGTTGTTTTCTCATTCCATGTATTGTATTGGGATACTTATGGCGTATGTTAGATAAGTTTACAAGAGTAAATACAATCTAAAACAAATAGTAATGCCCAATTTAACAGGCAAATAAAACTTTATTAATACTCCAAATTTAAGCATACTGAATTGTTCGAAAATCTTTCTTAAATATAAGATACGTATAGAGATCTGTATTGATTTTATCTTGTACTATGAACCGCAAGATTTTGACAACACAGCTTATATGCCTCCTAGAATCTGGTTTAAGGCATATGGTTCAATGTTCAGTGGAGTAAAAAAGCAATAAGAATGTTATGTTTGGAAAATTAATTTACTAAAATTCTGTTTTGTAAACAATAAGGGAAAAGAAAAAAGAGAGAGAATTTAAATGAGCTGCCGTAGTGTCGATGGAGCCAAGTAAGAAGTACTCAACCAAGTTTTGTTTATGATTCGCCAGCTCCCATTTTGAGCATTTTAGTTCTGTGAGTTTCTTTGCTATTGTTCCCTTTATTGTAATAAACTATCAAAAGGAATGTCCTATGTTGACAAACACTTTTATGGGGATTATTTTGCAGGAAGAGATTCATGAATTACTTCTGAGTTTTGCGGAAGCCGGGGCTACTGTTGTAAGACTTAAAGGAGGGGATCCGCTGGTGAGTCCTCCTCTGAAAAGAAGTACAGTAATGAACAGAAATGGTATTATCTTGTACTTGTTCTAATATGTTACTTACCTGATAAATATTATTATTAGGTTTTTGGAAGGGGTGGGGAGGAGATGGATTTCCTGCAACAACAGGGAATTCAAGTGCAAGTCATTCCAGGTATAGCTCAGACTCTGATGCTATCTCCACGTCTTCCTCGTCCCTAATTAATCCAGTTATAGGAGTTTTTACGTTGATGCTTTGAGTTCCGTTCACTGGCATTTTCTGGATATATTCTTTAGCTATTCTGTGATGCTATATCTCCACGTCTTCCTCGTCCCTAATTAACCCAGTTATAGGAGTTTTACATCAAATGCGATGCTTTGAGGTCCTTTCACTGGCATTTTCTGGACATGTTCTTCAGAATTTTCTTTGTTTAGATTACTTCAGCCTTTCCCGGATAGTCTAGCAAATTATCAAATGTTAAATCTATCAAGACAAGCAGACGATGGGTAATGAGATTTTCTTTTAAAAGAGTATGGAAAGCCCTAGTATGAGGAAGTCACATTAATAGTTGTGAGAATCTCTTCCATAAAGTCAAATTATGCTTGTTCTGATGACATCCACTATGATCATATGGGCAGTACAATGCTTTCTCAAGAAACCTTGTGGATTTCCTTTTCATACTGTAAATTCATGTTGCTTGCTCACAGGTAGCACTTGCTATCTCTATGAAGTGTGTATAACAGAAAGGCATATTAAAATTGATGATCGCCTTCCAAATTAAAAGGCTAGAGTTGTACCCATGTGTATCGTTTTGCACCCCATTTCTTAGAGAACCTGTATACAACAATGACCCAGATAATGGTGGCCTAACTGCTTGATCATTCTGACCTACATGTTACTCCCATTGTTTTCTATAACGAATTTAGTAAGGCCTCTTTGCTAGGAGTTACATTCCTAGCAACAAATGAAGAGGTTGTGCGCGAGCTGAGGCTTACCTTCTTGTTGCTTTGTAGGTATTACTGCTGCTTCAGGAATAGCAGCTGAGCTGGGTATTCCATTAACGCACCGTGGTGTTGCAAATAGTGTTAGATTTCTTACTGGACACTCAAGAAAAGGAGGAACGGACCCCCTGTTTGTAGCAGAGAATGCAGCTGACCCTGATTCGACCTTGGTGGTTTATATGGGCTTGTCAACTCTTCCTTCCCTTGCTTTGAAGTTGATAAATCATGGTTTGCCACCAGATACACCGGCTGCTGCAGTTGAGCGAGGGACCACACCTCAACAACGCATGGTACATTAGCTTTGCCTAGATGTTACTTTTTCCTCATTTGCTCTCATTCTATCATTCAAACAAAGTTCACAGATTGATCTTTGATTCCTCCACTGAACTTTTTTGGTAGAAGTTCTGTTTTTCAATACACACTGACTGGAAACTGAAATTCATGTTGAACAAAGTTACAAAAGAATCTGTTTAGGCACCATCTTGTCCTACAGGGAGTTATGATCCATGTTTTTAGGTGTGAAGTAACTTTACTATCCTTTGGCATAAGGCATTAGCGGTGGGTCAATCTGAAATTCCATGATGTTAGCTGCACGGATTGCATCTCTGCCTTCGGCATGAGTAAAATTGAATGGGGAAACATTATATTCTTCTAAGTTTACTGCTATTTATTTTGAGTTGGCATCAAAACCAATTGCGAGACAGTTGTATTTTATTGGTTGTGTATTGTTGAATCTCTAGATTCCTCCTCAAGGTATAAGGTGCAACCACCTATGTTGCATGGACTCGGGTGCATGTATCGGGTGCGAGTCCAAGCGTCGGACCTTTCTAAACTTAAATCTTAGGATACTGAGATATGTGTCCCCTAATTGGGTGTAGTACGGGTACATGTCGTGAACACTTGTTCGTAATACATATAGCATAATTTTTTTCAGATTATGTATCATAAGATGTATTTAAAAACGTACTGTATTAAACAAGAAGGGCTTAAGAAAAATATGATTTTGCTATTTTATCTCCATGTGAAACTAGAAATATCACTTTTCTAGCAAATTTTCTATTCTTTTTCTGACAATATCATGACAATTAGAGGATCCAAGCGTCCAAAATGGATACGCGTGTTGGACAGATCGACACAGACACTTAAGCCAAAATGAAGGATCCATGCAACATAGGCAACCACACCCGTTAAAAACGAAGGTCTAGGTTAGATTTCCGGTCTCAACTCAAAGGAAGGGTGTACCTAAGTTTTCTTTAGTGAATGACTGATTGCTACTGTCTTCCCAATTTCACAGGTTCTTGCTGAACTGAAAGATCTTGCCGACGAAATTGCATTGGCTGAATTAGTATCACCTACTCTAATCATTATTGGGAAAGTTGTCTCACTTTCACCATTCTGGCCCCACTCCTCTATAGAAGCACCGGCCTTGGTGGAGGCTAGATAGCATGTTGCCATGGATTCTTGATGTTTTCTCAAAGCTTCTTGCTGGTGGCTGCTTTTACTGAATGGGAGTTGGTTTTGGAGTATTGGCTGCTGTTTCGTGCTCGCATCAAGAAATTGTGCCAATCAATGTTTTGCATCGGAGGATATGATGACTTTGATCTATGAGAAAAGCATGGGCAGTTTTGCTGCGTCTCTGCTCGTTGAAATTGTGCTAAGATTATGAAAGCCAACCTCCCTTGAGACTCCCGTTGACCGCTCATGGCAGAAAGCAAGATTGCGGTTTTGATTCTTTAAGCTTGTAGTATTTTCTATCAAAATGAGTAGGACAAGGTTTTTTGATAATTCATGATGCGAGCATTACCTTGTAACGCTTGTGGTATTCAAATTTTGCCCACTCTTCCAAGGAATTCGATTGTTTTCGGTATCAGATTGTTTTCGGGGTGTGTATCTTTTTGTGAGTGAATAACAAAGTTCCGGTCCAGGAGCGATAATATCAATCGCTTGACGTTCATCTGATGCATCCGCTATGGTTATTTTGTACCCCTTTTTCTTTTCGTATGATTTAGATTACTATACCCGTTTTTAGCATTATAAACTGTATTGTTACTCTTGTTCCCGTGAATGCAAGCGACTAATGCGTACACAATTGTTAAACATGTGAGCTTAGAGGAACACTTTCAAAATCACCTCTAAATCGCTGTCATTGTTGTAAAAAACAAGATCCACGATAATCAAATTACAGTATACAGAGCCATAAGACGCAGGGGAGCAAAGCAATCGATAAACATAACTCTGTAATAGTCACCTCTATATGGATATAGAAATTTGTTAATCAGCTTTATCTTATATAGATATATAGATACAATACAAAAGAAAGAAGTGAACCTCTATATGTATAGATATTTATTAATCAGCTTTATATTTACATAGATACAATACAAAGAATGAATTGAATATCAACAAAAGAACCTGTAAAATTCCAAAAGAACTATCCGACCCCCTTTTTTCCTGTTGAAGGAAACAAAAAATGAAGCCTAAAACCATTGCTGTGTTATAACCCAAAAAATGAGCCCATCTCCTTCATCTCTATATTTGTACATAAACAAGTGGAACACTATATTCAATCGCGACAACCGAATTTGGTCGTACCGAGTACTCATTTCCAAACCTGACCTCTTGGCCTCCTGAAATAGTGCGATTGAAACACTTCTGAGCAAGCCCAGTGCGTTACTCACAAGGTGTCGAAATTTTATGAAGCTTTTTCATTCAGGAAATCACGAGGAGGTGTGCGAATTTCTGTCGTTGCACATGCATTCGGGGATGGGATATTTCGTAACATCCCTTCCGGCTTTGCTAGTCCTGAGTTCCGGCTGCCCTAACGAATCTCGGTGCAAGCCCATGACAATCTGGTTAAACTCTGCTTCGGGTAGAGAATTATTTAGGAAGTAAGGGAGCATCTGTCTTTTGTTTGGCGTGATATACTTCTTGTGCCCTGCGTAGGCCCTTTGTCCCTGTATCAACCACAAATTTAAGCTGTTAGAACAGTGACCTTATGCAGAGGTTCCCAATCGAAACACAAACTTGGAGAAGTTTTTTTCTGTGCCAAGTGGGAACCAGGTGGCACTGCCACGTGGTGCCGTCGGCTCATCCGACCCGTCCATTCGTGTTTTGAACGGCCCAGATCTGTTGGGATAAATTTACCCTTCAAAATTACAAATGCCACCAAAACACTAATAGACAGCCCGGATGAGCCGTCGGGCATGACGTGGCCCTGGTGCCCGCTCGGCATACAAAAATTTGCCCAAAACTTGTACAATACACAAAAATGTGTTACTATCATGTTTGAATATTTTTCCCTCTTTACTCAAAACAAATATTTTCATCATCTATCGCTAGCAGAAAAAAGATAAAATCCTTAACGGTAATGGTGGTAGTACCTGAAGCGCATGACCCATGTTTCCACCGTGAGATGGCATGAAGACGTCGCTATTCTCGGCTACGATGTAATCGATCGCTGCCATGAACGAAGCCTTGTTTGCGTAAGGCTCGAGCTCCCCGGGCAAGGCAAGGTCTTGCTTGTTATAAAAATTAGGAAACTCTCTAAGTAGTGGTAGCAGCGCGTCTTTCCCTCCCAACGGATTCCCGCCGGCCCAATAGATTCCAGCGTTCTTCGGAGCTCCTAAAGCTTTAAGCAGCCTAAAACACCAGATGAATAGTTTTCCTTCATCACAACATGTTTACACTAAGTTTTAAGGAATTAGAAGTTGGACAAATAGAATGGAAACGTACCGGGTAACATCTAGGGCGTTTAAGGGACAAAGACCGGCGAGCTTCCTCTCGTTATAAGTCATGTTAGATTTCGAAGTTAAGAGCCAAGGCCGAAGCTTTCTCTCGTTTCTAATTATCTCGTCGTAGTCTGGAGTTAAACCGGGAAGACAGCCGGTCCTCACCCATACGTCCTGCTCCATCCGTAGGTGAAGGGCAAGATACGGTCCCTTGCTCCTCATCCTCTCTGTGATCTTATTACCAAGTTCAAGGATTGGTGCGGCAAACTTCAGCGCTTGAAATGCCACCTACAGCCAAACAAGCGTAAAAGGGTTATATCAAAATGCAAAATTATTAAGTACAGAGACAAAAGAAAACAGGAAAGTCCTCAAAATTCATTTTAAAGAAACTTTAAAGCATTGTCGTTAAAATCCTATGATACGTATCCCGATTTCAAAACCTTAGTCTACAGTTCGAGGTGAGTGATCAAAATTCTGTAGAAGTAGGGTTGATGAGGGACCGAAGTACCTTGCAACGAAGCTTCTGAAGATCAGAAGGGAGATCTTTAGAAAGCTTTGACTCCAAACCGCGAAGGAGAACGACACCATCCCTCTTAAACTGCAGAACCAAGAAAAAATAGCACAAGTAAGATTTTTTGTATGTAGCCTTGATTCTTAACCATATTGTGCGCGCAGAAAGCTTCCAAGTTAGTAAAAAATAGTGTTAATGAATTAAAATACACAAAATGGCATAACTTCTGAACGAATCGGTTGAATTTGTCACAACCTCTAGATACTGAATATAAGTCAGAGATTTACACATAAGAGGACCATCCATCAAAATACTAATATTAGTATGAGAAGAAAGGGAAAAAAAAAAAAACGTATGAGATTTTTCAGCCAAATAATCAAATGGAAATCGTGCAAAATGATGGGGCCACAGCACAGACTAATTCAAACTTCCAATTTCTCTCTAAACCATTTGCTATTGCTGCTTTAAAAAACATGTATCAGAATACTTCAAAACAGCCAAGCATAGGACCCATGCAGCGCAGCATCCCAGTCATGAACCGATTTATTTAAATGCGGACCGTTAAAAACACTTTTGGACGGTTCAGATATGCGCTGCACCATCCCCGCTTCCATAAACATACAAGCAGAAGCTAAATAAGGGACTTACGGATAAAAGGGCAATATTTCATACCTTTCTGAGATAATTTGCGCGGAGCCATTGAGGAGTGACATTAACCGGCATCCGTCTCTCCTCCACCGGCCTTGACATCAAATGTGTAGATGGAAGTGAAGAAACTATCCGCACATCATTGGCAAGAACTTTCTTGAAGTGGTCCAAATCAAATATATCAGAAAATTCGCTGCATCCAAAAGAGAAGATACAGAAACAAATTTGTTAGTCTCCTCGTAATCCACTAAAGAATCTCACCATTATCCAATAAAGGAAAAAAAATAAATAACCGCAGTTGACCAATTATACATATTAATTGTTTTTAAATGAAGCAAAGACCACTTCCTTTCATAAAAATTTCCATTAAAAGTAAATTGACACAAAATGGCAACCGATTGTTCAAATAAAACCAAATGGGTGTCCATTAAAATGACCAATTATAGAACAGAAAAACAAATTAGGGGCCAGAAAAAGGAAATAAATCGATTGTACAAACCTTTCATCACCCCAAATAACGTTAACTTGCAAATTAGGAACAACAAGAGCAGCTCCCAAAATTCTTGCAATGACCACAGCATCAACAATCTGATTCCTCTGCTGATTCATCCCACCAGTGACCACCACCATCAAATACTTAGTCCTGTCTTTAGCATTTTCCTTACTCCATTTGTTATATTCCCTGGTGACATCCAAACACGGCCTATACCCCAATCCATCAGGTTGTTCCCAAAACCCACTCAGTTCTTGTTTTTCTTCGACTTTTTTCGAAAACCCACCGTTGTTCTCAATCTTCGTCACAAACCCATTTGTCAAAGATGAATCTTGATGAAGAAACGAACATGGGTTCGGCGAGAACAGGTCGAGATTGAACCCAATCTTCAAAATCGCTAGAAAAAAACAGAGGAAGAAACAGAGGAACCAGAACATTGGGCGTTTCCATAAGGGTTTCTTCTTCTTGGGTGATTTCTTTGGGGAGACAAGGAGAGATTGGAGTGAAGAAGAAGATAGAGAGCTGATTATCTGAGCGGGTACTGATATGTATGCTTGCCTCTTCGATTTCGCCATTCACACACACACAGACAAAAACAGAGACCCAATGCAATGGTTTATGTTTGAGCTTTTTCTTTGGCTTTCTTGGAAAGCTTGTAGAGAGAGAGAGAGAGAGAGAGAGAGAGAGAGAGGAGATCTGGCAGCGGGAATGCTAAACCAGAGCGAATCCGCGTTTGGTATTAAAGAGGAGTCAGCAAACGGAGGCCTTTTGTCTGACAGGTTCTGGGTGTAAATTAGCGTGTGTTAATCTTTATATAAAATTGGGTTCTTTATGTGAAAGTTGGTGCACTATTTTTTTAAATCAAATTATTTGGATTATTATTTTGTTTTTTATAATTTGGTGAAGTATTGTGAGAAGATTAGACCAAATTTTAGAAGGAAATGTAGTGGAAGTATTTTTTGAGAAGATTAGACCAAATTTTAGAAGGAAAAATGGCAGTTTCCATTTTTATTAAAAGAACTTTTAAAAAAAAAATAATTTTTAAAAGTGAGAAAATAATTTTTTAAAACAATTGCGTTTTAAAACAAATTGACCTTTTTTGACCTTTGTTCTGCTTAATTCGTTAAAATTGCTAAGCTCATTCGTTTGGATGGTGACAGAGGATTTAAAAGGGGTCCGGGACCTATAGCACCTGAAAGTGCTACATAGTTGTAGCTGCATTACAGTCCAAGCACTGAAAGTGCTAATAGTGACAGCACATTTAAGGATTCCTTGAATTTCTCTCGGGTGTTCGTCTAATTTTATTACGGTCCTCAGAAATCATTTTTTATATAACTGGGTAGTCCTGACTATCCTGCGCGCACTCATGTATAAAGGGGAAGGAATCTAAATTGAGCAATTTTGTTGTGAAAAGACGAAGACTTGAGTTAGGCCATGACCTGTTTGTCTGTTTCCATCCCACCCTCTTCCACTTGCATTTACTGCCAGGGAGGGAATAGACTAGGGATTGATCTTTCTAAACTGTATTTCACACATAAGGAAAGGTATGAGAAAATGGTGTCATTTGACAGGAAAAGGCTACTCTCTAGTCCTAATCCATCTAATCCCATCCAATTTTGGGCCTTCGTGGATATTTTGTAGTCTTACAACGGTTAATCCAAACCATTCAATTTATGAGTCCTGCATTGGATATTATTATTGCAAAAACTATGTGGTCAGACACGATAGCTGTGAGTAACACATTTAACACCTTCGTGCAAGAAATTTAAAATGGATGGCAAAAAAGATGTTCGTGCGTCCAACTTTTTTTTTTTTTGTTAAATCAAAACATTGTTGCCACAAACTCATACTACACGGCAGTTGGGAATAAAAGAATTTTTCAACTTGTATTAGTGTTAGATTTGAATTTACAGTAGGAAGCTTGTTTTACATACATCTATACCTTTCTAGTACTTGTGGATATTAAACATGACGTGGATAGATGAGAAGAGATGTTTTAACTTGAAAACAGAGATTATAGACTTGGCTTTTGGGGTCCTGTATTGTGGTCCTGACCTTTTTTTCTTTGGAAGTTAAGGTTGATTGCTCAAGATGTTACCCCGGAAGGACCGGCATGTCATTTGTACTATTTTTTTTGATCCATGAGTCTTTTGCACGAGTGGCAGCTCCACGAATTCTCTTGAGGGTGTTCAGAAATTCTACTACGGTCCTCTAGAAATCATTTTTAATATAACTAGGTGGTCCGGACTATCCTGCGCGCACTCATGTGTAAAGGGGAAGGAATCTAAATTGAGCAATTTTGTTGTGAAAAGACGAAGGCTTGAGTTGGGGAATGACCTGTTTGGCTGTTTCCATCGCACCCTCTTCCACTTGCATTTACTGACAGAGAGAGAATAGACTAGGGATTGATCTTTCTAAACCGTATTTCACACACATAAGGAAAGATATGAGAAAATGGTGTCATTCGATAGGGAAAGACTACTCTCTAGTCCTGATCCATCCAGTCCCATGGTCTATTTACGCCTCGCCACACACATAAACCGGGCAAAGCCAATGTCCTCTAGAAATCATAACGTTACATATATAAATAAAAATAAAAATTCTACTAATACAACAATGCTACCGAAAAAACAACAATTCCAAGTCAATACGGCTTCGCTTCGACGAGTTTTAGGGGTTGCTATCATCAAAAAAGTTTCAATAGGAAATGACTCTTGCGCCATTCTAGATTTTCTTATCACAAACTTGTCCATCGTTCCAAATACCAAACACAAATTAAAAAAGAATCAAACCTATGAATGACCTATGTAATAATCCAAATTTATTGTGTCTATATACCCTCTGTGCATATATATTAAAGTGTTTCATAAAAAAAGATAGCGCACATATATTAAGTTATCGATCTATATTTTATAATGTAATGAGTAATCACTTGGAATAAGTATAAATAGATTAAGGCCTCATTTGGGTGAATTGAAAAAACTGATTTTTTGGTTTTTTTTTGGTTTTTTTGGTTTTGTCCTTATTCAAATTTTTTTTGCATTTGTTAGTTTTCGGTCGATTTGTTGTGGTTTCTTGGCTCCTCTCTACGAGAGAAATCTAAAAAGTATAAAATTATTAGTCAAACTTAAAGTTTTGTGAATAAAGACGAAAAATAAACCAAAATGGTTTTTTTAGCCAAAGAACCCCTAAAGAGAGATAGTTAAAAGTGTTCTCATCTCTTTGAGCTAAATGTGTTGAGACAAAGAAACACCCAAATTCTCAAATATCCAATTTATACTATTCTCTAATGGAGTATCAAATAGTGCATGGTGAATTCCGTCACCGTCATTAGGATTGGATGTTCAAAATTTTTGGGTAATGTGTTCAAACATTTTGGGTAGAGTGTTCAAATATTTTGGGTAGAGTGTTCAAATATTTTGGTTAAGGTGTTCAAAATGACAAAACTTAAAAAATAAATAAACTTTTACATGTATTTCTAAAAAAATTATTTTTTTCAGGGTGTTCGAATGACCACCCTCGGCTCTTCTTAGAGCCGGCTTTGCTCCAACTTGACAATTAATGATTTGAATTTGTAGTTTTTACATATCAAAAATCATCTTCTATTATCAAAACACTTTTAATAGTTATTAGCAAAATCTTGAACGATGACGATTTACAAAACTCATGGACTTGGAAAATCGGCGATTTGGGGCGCTACAAGGCCCCCAGATCCTTAAAAGAGTTGAGCTTCTTTATGTATTTTAACTACCGTTCGGTTAATAGTTATTAGCAAAATCTTGTTTTTGATGATGCTAATCTTTTACGGTCGAATATCTTTCTCATACACTATAATTTTGGAAGATATCTTCTTAATTTTGTGAGCAACTGTAAGCGAACAAAATAAAATCAGAAAATGATAGGAAGCGAACAAAATAAAATCAGAAAATGATAGGAGTTGGACCAGAAAATGATAGGAGTATACTAAAACGTAGGATACTTGGGGTAGGAAGCTTGATTGTTGGACTGGCATAGGATAGGGTGTCGTGTGATGTGAGAAGCCAGCTGTGTCCTGTGTCAAAAAATTCTGGCAGAAGAACCAGAGAGGAAAAAAATAAAAATAAAAATAATGCCGCGGACACATATATTTACTACATAAAATGTTGGGAAAAAATATTTAAATATCGAAATTAGTTGTACTGTATTTGGTTAGAGTAAGATAAAAATAAGATAAAATAATAAAAATTATTTTTTCCCGTTGTAAGAGGAGAAATAATATGGTGAAAAGAGACTAGCTAATACCCCTCGTATTTGTTAAACTAAACATGGTTTTGTAAATGGACAAATAGGTTACCATTATGAAATTCCGTTACCAAGAAATACCGGACTACAAAAAATGGAGCAAATGTGGGCCCACCGTTAACCACGCTGCTCTTTTCATGCAATCTAATGCGCCCTATAAAACCACAAACATCAAATGGTTAAAAGTTTTGTTTGAATTTGTATCTGACCATTCGTTTGGTTCTCCTTTCAGAAAATTTTCTAAAATATCTCACTGTTTCATTATTCGTATTTTTTCGTCGTTCATGATTTTTTTATCATAGTTATTTATTTATTTGTTAATTTTTATATGTATATTGCGTACTTCTATTCAAAATAAAAAAAAAGTTTGTTAAAAACTTAAGATATTAAAAAAAACTACTAAAGACGGAATTATGCGACGATATACCACTTCTTTATCTAAAAATCTCATCTCAATATTGACAACTAAATAATTTTGAAGAGAATATCAAAAAAAAAAAAAAAAATCACTTGACAAGTTGACATGCCTTCATTCCACAATTGCCCCCCTCTCATGTCTCTCGACGGTGACAGCCTGTTTCCTAATCCCAATAGTATTTTTTTTTTGGACAGAAAAGTCCCCGATAATATTCTGTTTTTCTAGATAGAAAAGCCCCAATAATATTCAAATAATAGTAGTAATTGAAAAACGAAGATACCCCCGTACCCGCTTAGACAGCTGGTTACAGCCATAGTCCACGCTGGCAAATCTCCCTAGTGTCTGAATTTGAATTTTCATCTTACTGCCACGTCGGAATAGTCAACTCGTGTGTGATTCACGATTGTGAATTACATCGAATCACTCATTATATAATTTCCCAAACTTTATCGGTCAATATACGATGGGGTGAAAAGAAAGATTCACCAACTTCTAGAGTAGTCGTATTAGATAAGCGATACAATTTTTCTTTTATTTTTTATAATTCAGTTGTTTGCGACAACTTACACGTACCGTAACTTATATCATTGTCATCACTTGACGTCCCAATTAAAGTAGTACGGGAGAATTCATATGTAATATAGAACAGAGGATCTATTAAGTTATCATTATTTATTATTTTGTGTTCAAATGAAAATAGAACTACCGCTACTATTTTGTTAGATTTAGATAAAATAATAGTAGTAGTAAACTAAATATTACTAATAAATAAACAATGATACCCAAATGCATCCTAATTAAATTAGGAGTGTGAAAATCATTTCCCTTGAATTATCGCTAAACTGACCAAATTAGATAGGGTGGAAATTCGTGCACCAATCGGGATCACCCACTTGAATCGTACGCAATTTTAACATGTGGATATG
Source organism: Vaccinium myrtillus (assembly GCA_016920895.1). NCBI lineage: Eukaryota > Viridiplantae > Streptophyta > Magnoliopsida > Ericales > Ericaceae > Vaccinium > Vaccinium myrtillus. Next base: position 7,109,951 of record CM029281.1, on the reverse strand, counting down.
TTTTACACAAAGAGAAACACTATGAGTACACCACTCATGTATTGAATACAAATGATATGACAGATGAGAGGAGAAATCCATTTTTTGAGTGGGCCTCACAGTGAGTTTATCCTCACCCGCCACCTCAGTTTGGTGTCCATGAGTGGTGTACCCGTAATTTCTTCCCTTACACAAAACATACACATGAATCAACCAGACCAGACAATCTACTTCATTTTGAAAACTCAGGTGTTTGGGCTATCGTACGTACGTACACCTCAACTAATCCTAAAGGCCCAATTAATGTCCTAAAAGTGTTGATAACATGCACCTATGAAATTTTGAATTTGAGACTTTGGAAAAGAGCATATGTTAAGGTTAAATATTTTTGACGCAATACACGTATATACATGACTCAACCAGACCCGAAAAACCAATTAACAAACTCGTCGAGCTTGGATTTTTTTTTTTTTTTGAAAGACAAAAGAGAATTTTATTAATCTTTAAATGAATTACAAAGATTAACGAGATGAAATTAAGAATCGTCGAGCTTGGATCGAAGAAGAATCCAATCTCACAGATTTCTCTTTGTTCTCCTACTATTATTTAAATGTTTGAATTAAGTAAATAAGCAATCCCAACTCATCCAAAATGTTGCGTTTAGTGCATGTAATTGCCACATGACAACGCCAATCAAGAAAATCACCCACTTAATTGGTGCTACAATTTTAGAACCATTCTACCACTTTGGATGGGCCGGGTTCCATAGAATTGGTCGGTCCCAGCCTCCCAGGTGAACCGAGTTCAAAGCATGGCCCTACGTACTTTGGCGTTATCCTGGACTAGCGAAACTTCAGCTGGCGTACTTGACTTTTTCGTATACTCCTACAAGTTAGGGGAAAAATCTGTGGGCCACGTTTGTCACCTTCTTTCAAATTACACCTTCTTGGACGAAAGAAAAGAGACAAATGTGTTCTGATCGTGCATTTATCGACATTCTATAAACTTGAATTTCAACATTCTTATTATTTTCAAGGTGCTCCACAAGGTAAATGTCTCGGATCATCAAAATAATTGAGCTTATATACTAATGTGACAACTCAGTCGTAAATTTGGTTGTAAAAATGAGTGTGTGACCAGACTCTCCCATTTATACGAGATCAAATTAACGACCCTAAGTAGATATCTATTCTTGTTCGATATGGTCTGTGACATTCCACATTCGAACTCTATTTATCTTTCCACCGGTTCATACGGAGGTTTGTTCAATAATTGAGAACGTACTTGACAAATTAGGTAATGCCACCTGGCACATCAAACTTCAACACTTCACAAATCAGTCTCTGTTTTTAGCCCTAGCTATCCATTTCTGTAATTGTCATAATACTAATTTCCATTTATTAAGAGGCCTTGTTTTTTTCTTTAGTTTCCATCGGAATTGTTGGACCAGGAGCCTCTATTTTCCTGGGAAATTGAAGTACTTGTTTGATGTTTCCTTTGTTTTTGTTTTTGTTTTTGTTTTTTTTTTTTTATAACCGAGGAGCAGCCCTACAATAGGCCACTAATTGGACCCACTGCACGACTCAAACCTTGGAGGGAGTTGACGCAACCCATACCTGTCACGGCCCCCCGCTTCGCACAGGTACTCACCCTGTGGGAAATCGAAGACCTGACCAAAGGGACTATCCCTAAAGTCAGACACTCGCCCTAACCACTGAGGCAACCCCTGGGTGTGTATGTTTCCTTTGTTTTGCTTTCAAGCCAGTGCTTATAATTGAATGATGGACCCACTTTTCATTTGTCAGTAGTAGCTAGGAATCCACAACAATAAAGCCACCAGCAAGAGAGGAACGTAATCCACTAAAGTTTTATGTTCGAAACCTCTTTTGTTATTAGCTCTTTCGGACTCAGTTCATATGAAATTTTGCTTTGGCTTTAAATTAGACTCCGTTAGTACCATGGGCGGAAGTACTCAAGGGTTGGGTGAGGCCAAGGCCCCGCACTTGGCCACTTGTAATTTTTTTTTTTTTTGAATGAAATTTCAGAAGGGAAGTCTCACAAGTTTTGCCTAGTGTTTGTTGAACATGAAGTTTGTATAGGGTTTATTGAGGCTGGGAGTTACAAATTGTAGCTTCACAATTTTCCTAGTCAAAACAAAAATATGTTTTGTACTTTCTGTGTTTTTCTTGCGCAACGGTACAAACCCGATATGCGAAACAATTAATTGTTCGAAAGCTCAAAACAAAGAGGAACCGTGTGCGTAAAAGACAAAGTTGAATTTGGGTTTTTCTTAATTTAGAGACCTCGTGTTTCGTAGTATTCACTTGGCCTTTTAATTTGTATTTGGATTAATTTTTTGGCTACAAAAACTAGATGACTAAAGACTTTCTATGTTATAAAACGATTTACGTAGCGATGGGCCAATGGATCTTTAATTTTCTCTAGTGCATTGAGATTATATCCTAATCCAACCGGCAACGTAAGCCCCCATGGAAACCCTAATTATCAAACAAATTCCTTAATTAACATCGTGTGATTGCAGTTGATTTTGTAGGATTAAAGATCCAACTGAATTACAAAATATATGATGAGACTAACTTTATTTTGGCTTTACGCAACTTAAAATGTTTATCTGATGGACCCCTGCCAAGTGTTCATTAGACAATCAAATTTGACAAACAAAAGTGATTCATATATTACTCAGAATTTGATAAGTTGATGAGTTCCACTTTATAAAAAAGTGGAGCGTTTGGCTCCATCCTCTTACGTATACGGAAGCTTTTAATTCACGTTACCAGTTGGATTTGTGCTGGTTGTTAGATTCTGAATTATTAGTGTTTGACTTATATATATGGAGTATAATTTAAGATAAAAGTCATTCGTCATTCTTAATCTATTACATGAAGGAGGGGGGAATGAGACTCGATTCCGAAATACAATATGGGGCATCCAAGAGCTCTACTGTATGAGCTAACCGGAGAGAAAATTACAAAGATCGTACTATTTTGAGAACGGACTTCCCATTTTTATCAAACAATTTCTGTTTGGTGAGAAGCTCTATATTTGCTAGTGACTTATGAAAACAAAAAGATTCTATATTTAAATATATTAATATTCCTTCAATCTTTCTTTCCTATACGCTTACGTTGGATTCCCAACTCGATAAACATGCTGGCTTTGGTTGTCTAATTTAGTCAGCTTCTTTCTATATTTTTCGAAACATGCATCTCAAAATTTGGTAATGAAAGAGTACAGCAAATTCCACTAAGCAATGACGTGTTCCGTAATTAGCACGCCATAATTATTGTAATCATTTCTTGATGACCGAGTGTCCGGACCAGCATACCCGCACCTGACTCATTCTCGAAAAAGACTACCACAGTAACCCACCGGGCTCTAGGAATTATTAACTGTTCAAGAATTACCTTAACTCTACAATCTCTACTTTTTTTGAACGGCCTCTACTCTCTACCAGCCAGTAGTATGTACAGAAAGATCCATATAGTTGTACAAATAGTGTGATTAGAGGACATAAAAGTACATATAGATTTTACAATTGTTATTGACAAAGTATAAATTTCCTCAGACAAACAAGATTAAACGGGGCCATAAATCTACTAATATACAAAAAGTGAAAGTTATGAGGAATAGGTTGTCGCATAGCTTTTCGACATATTCTTTTCTTTTTGAAAATGTTGAGTCAATTGTCGTTCAGAGAAAAGAAAGAACACGATACTTGTATCAATAAATCATTCTTTTTCTCTGTCTCTCTCTTTTAAAAAAATAAAATAAAATTTGTTTGAGCTAATTATTATGTGTTCAATAAAGAATTACATGAATTGATGGATGTTCAAAATTAACATAGGGCGAAGTGTTTAAATAAAGCCTAAAACAAAATTACTACAAAAAAAATACAAAACGAAAATATTTTGGGATATTCACTTGACAACTCACCCCAGTGAAGCCGCCTATAGTCATGACCCACCACTTAAATCATGGTTTGGCTCCAGGAGGAATCGAACCTTGACTATATTGCAAGCATAAACATTCGTCCTCACCATAAGGACAACCCATGGGTGGGTTTATTATTATTATTTATAACCAAGGAGAACTTTATAGTAGGTTCATAGTTGGACCCACTGTACAATCCAAATTTCAAATTTCGAAGGGAGTTGGCACAACTCACACTAGTCACGGCCTCCCACTTAGCACAGATACCCATCCTGCGGAGAATTGAACTCAAAACCAAGATGATTACTCCCAAAATCAAGCACTCACTCTCACTGGGGCAACTAGGGCTGTCCAGCGGATCATCCGATCCGCTCAATCCTCCAAATCCGTACAATCCGATCCGTCCGTTGACCCATCCGTGAATGTTCGGTTCGGTTCCGGATCGAGAATTTCTTATCTGGCGGTTCGGATCCGGATCGGATCGGATCCGCTCAATAATCCTCCTTAATCTGTCAAATCCGCCAGATCCGATCTGATCCAATCCGATCCGTAACCGATTCGTGAATGTTCGGTTCGGTTTCGGATCTTAAAAACCATAATCCGCTCTGAGCGGATCGGATCGGATCAGATCTGAAACCGATCCGTCCGGATCTGATCCGTGGACACCCCTAGGGGCAACCCATGGGTGGGTTTTTTGTTATCATGTTCATTCATTCAGCCATTGAATTTTTTTAACAAAAATGATTCGTACACCAGGACGCGTACACCACATGCACACCAGCACATCCCAACCGTCCAAAAGCTTTTTTCGACGTTTCAGATTTGAAATGATTTCTTACCGGTAAGAATTAACTCTTACCGGTAAGAATTTATTTCCGGTAAAATTTATTTCAAATCCGGACCATTGATTCCTGAAATGGACGATCGGGACGTGCTGGTGTGCATTTGGTGTGCATGCGTTTAGAGGTTTAGAATTGTTCTTTTTTTAAACCTCTAAACGGATTCTGTCACGTCATTCATTCTTATACTCATTACAAAATTGCAAGAATCTTCTTATACTCATTACAAAAATGCCAGAATCTTTTTCTTGGGCCAAATCTAGTGAACTCGACACGACGACATTACCCCATAACTTATAATCTGTGTCGTTCAATTGTCAGCTATTCAACTGCGTGGAAGGGATTTTTAAAGGGAGAATTGCTATGAAAAAGGTTTAAATTTCCTAACACTTCTAAATTCACCTAATATTATCCTAACACATTCACACGTATTCAATTACAAGAATATTCTTAGCATACCCTAAAATCCTTACCCTAAAAACCGTAGGGAACCCTAGGATTTTGAAGTACTCACGGTTTTAGGGTACCCTACATCCTAGGGGTACCCTACGGTTTTAGGGTAGGGTACCCTATGGTTTCTTAGGGTAGCCTAAGAAGAAGTGCCTAAAATCCTAGGGTACCCTATGAAAGTGCCTAAACCACTAAAAATCCTATAATAGGAAAGTGCACCCTAAACCTAAACCCTAGGGTACCCTATGAAAGTGTCTAAACCTAAACCCTAGGGTACCCTATGAAAGTGCCTAACCCACTAAAAACCCTATAATAGGAAAGTGCACCCTAAACCTAAACCCTAGAGTACCCTATGAAACTATATTATGTATTAAATTTAATGTGAGGGTATATTTGTCTATTAAAAATGGAGAGTGGACCTTACACCTTAGAAATTGCAAAAAGGTGGATTAGAGGTGTTATGGAAATATGAGGTGGACTAGACATGTTACAAAAAGCTATAATGGACCTTAGAACAATTATTTAATTTTTAAATGACAGAGAAAATTTGATTTATTACAGGGATTAAAAAGCATGAAATCAAAACAATAGGAAAAAAAAAAAAGAAGCAATGAGAGCTTCGGAGAAAACACATGTACTTCTTTACTACTGTTACTCGCAAAATCCAAATCTATCGATCGCCACTCGAAATTTCTAAATTAATTATATCAAAGACAAAAACAACTTAGAAATAAAGATTACAGTTGACATGGATTTTAACCACAATCCAAAGCTTGAAATCTACATTGGTTGACCAATTACTGTAAATCTTACTATCCTAAAATCCGGTCAGTTCCAAACTAAAAAAACAAACTAATTAGAGGGGCCTTCTAATTTTGCATAATAACATTCTTCAACACATATCACTACTACAAAAATAGATAAAGATCTCAGTTATTTGATGTGGCCTTTTACTTTTAATCTCGCTTGCAAAACCGTGGTCTATCAAGGTGTAACCAAAAGTCCCGTTTTTACGATCACAGTTTTTAACCGTGATAAAAGGCCCTTAAAACTGAGATTATTTCTATAAAAGCGTGATTGTTTTTCTATATAAGGTCTCACTTTCCACAAAAACCGTGGTGGTTTTGAAACAAACAATCACAGTTATGTACGAAACCGTGATTGATACTAATACAAAGACCACGTTTTTTTATAAAACCGTGACGAATTCCTCCAATATACAGTCTCAGTTATAGAAAACTGAGGTCTTTGTATTGAATTTTTTTTTCCAATTATACCCTCTAACTCCTACAATTTCAGATACAGAATGTATCTTTTAATAGAATATACAGAACGGTATATAAACAAATCAAACATATTTTATTAGCTCAGAAATTGATTGTACAAATTGAACTTGGGAAGGTTCATTGCAATAACTTTCCCTTTAACCAAAACAGTACAACAATATACAAGAACGAAAAAAAATTGCAAACACTCTTGACAAGTAACATTCTAATTCTTAGAACATGGCCATTGCAATTTCTCCGAACGATCCTCACAAGTGTTTCCTTGCAACGATCTTGCTCCTATCTGCATCGTTATCTAAACAGCATGTACTGCACAACCAAATAAAAACAAATAAGCACAAAGAGTTCAAGGATGCCCATGTTGAAGTCCCAACAAAAGGACCGAAAGAAAGTTTCGTAAAATGTATTTCTCAATCAAGAAACATGACAATACAGAGAGAATGCTTTTGAACCAAATAAAAACTGAATAAATGCACTTGAATATTTGTAGAGACTTATGAACGCACATGAGGATTTGGTAAAATCCAACTAAATTCTAAAATTGTACCCCAATATCACTTCCACGTTAATTGCACACAAGTCATACCAGAATGAAAGAGAACAAGTCATACCAGAATGAAAGAGAACAAGTCATACTAGGTCATCTTGTTGCATCCATAAGGTAATTAAGCTGATTGGCCTTGCATAGTGAAAGGGAAAACGCTGAAAAGAAATCAAACCACCGCGATGTTAGATTCCCCTCTTTATGCCCCAAAAATCATATACATAAATAAGGCTACTAGTAAATGTAATATGTATAAACTGTCTCACATACCAATACCAAGCAAACAATCATAACAAAAATTGAACCATCACGAGAAATAACAATTAGTTGAATTTACAAGCCAAACCAGTCAAGTGAAAATCGATACATAGTACAATCATTCAAACAGAGGGAAAATATTAGGTCTTCCAAATTGTGGGATGAAGAGGGGGAAGATAGAAGAATGAAGACACTTACCCCGTGTTGAGGTTGAAACGATGGATTACAGGGCCAATAAAATAGAGGGCAGTCGGCGGATCGAATCTAGGCAAAACAAGCGTTGTTTAGAAGAAAAAAAGAAACGGCAAAATCGGTGGGGCGGGAGGGGGAAAAATCAGAACGGATGGAAGCCCCGGCGGCGGATCGAACATGGTAGAGAACTGAGAAGGGAAGGAATAGAGATGCTAGGGTTGAGAGCCACATAGGAGTAAATGATCGATACTGTAGCAAAAATTCCAGTTTCTTTTAATCTATCATACATTAAAATTGATCAAAAATGAAAAATATACCATCACAGTTTTTAAAAAACGAGATAAAAGAACATAGTACTATTTAGTCTCAGTTATCTTAACTGAGATAAATCTACATTCAGTTTTTGAAATTTCTTAGTTACAAGTTTTAGATCAGTAAAATCAATTTTTCAATACAACTGAGATTAAAACTATAAATGTTATTTTATCACGGTTTAAAAAACTGAGACACAACATGTATTTTGCATTGTCCCATTTTTAACACATATCTTCATAAAAAACTATTACAAAATATTTATCATTGCACAAATTTAAACATATAGTTATCCAAAAATAAACCACCATGACAATATATATAGGAGGTCTACATGTTTTGGGGCCACTATTTTTTACAATTTTGGAGGAGCCCGAAGTGGTGGCTTCATTGGTTTATGCTATGAGCCGGGCCTGAATCGGGTCAGTTGATTTCTTAAGCAATTACATTGTGATCATGGGGGCTTACTTTAGGGTAAATTAACAATAGTAGGTACCACAATAAATTTGGTGATTGTGTTGAAATCAAGAGGTGTTAGGTTTAAATTGGCGCAATATGCATGGATTTTGTATGAGTTTGGAATCATTGAGCAATTCTTGCAATATCTCCTGTAGCTGCCAATTTTTTTTTAATTTTATTTTTTACTGAAATGAGCTTTTACGTCATCAAAATCTTAACCACTAGAACTCCAAATCCAATGGGCTTAATATATTTTTGAGCCGCTGATATATATTTTCTCTCCAATTATAAGAACTACATATGAGCACATTTTAGAAATTTAAAGAAGGAACGGAATGTCCCAAGGTACCAGTTGATGTTGGAACATGTGTGAAGATTAAGTTCTACATTGGAAAAATAGAAAAATGGTTGGACCTTAATATACAATTGGATGACTCACCACTTACAAGGCTTAGCCTTTTAAGTGGATATGAGTCATTTAATGTATATTGGGCCCAACGAATGTGATGGACTCTGTGGATACTCCCCAAAAAGTTTGGCCCTTGTGCACGCCGGCACAGCGGAAGCGATGGTGGGATCGATGCATCAGACTAACTCCCAACAAGTGGTATCAGAGTCAATGACTGACGATCTATGAGCAAACTCTCGGCGCGCCATGGATAGGCTTGCATGGTGAACTCCAAGTGATGGAAACAGAAAAATCCAATAGTGCAAGTAATGCGGTGTGCCCGTTGCAAGGTGATGCAAGCGAATGGAACACGTGTTGCACGTTGACTTGTTGGGGAGCATGGTGCTAGTGAATGAGCACGTTGGCTCTCTCAATGGAGTTTCTTGTCGGGGAGCATGGTGCCAGTGAATGGGCACGTTGGCTATCAATGGAGAATTTGATGGTTGGATCTAAATCAATGGAGTTGGTGCAGAATAAGCCCTAGTTTGGAATATTGGGTTGATAGTGTAGATCAGAATCAAGGGGGAGCTTGGATGCAAATAAACGGACAAGGCTCAATGAATGGTTCACACATGAGGGGGAGATTTGTTGGAACATGTGTGAAGATTAAGTCCCACATTGGAAAAATAGAAAAAAGGTTGGACCTTAATATACAATTGGATAACTCACCACTTACAAGGCTTAGCCTTTTTAGTGGATATGAGTCATTTAATGTATATTGGGCCTAATGAATTTGATGGACTCCGTGGATACTCACCAAAAAGTTTGGGTCTTGTGCACGCCGGCACAACGGAAGCGATGGCGAGATCGATGCATCGGACTAACTCCCAACAGTTGAGTTTTGAACTGTTTGAGCTCGGCTCGCAAGAAAGAAAAAGGGTCGGCTCAAGCTCGGAAGGAGCTACAGAAATAGAAATTCAACTGATGACCAATACATGAGTACAAGTACAACATGATATATAGTGATTAAGAAGTATTGATCAAAGCCATTTCTAAAATTTATGAGTCCTTTTCACTGAGATTTTTAAAATAGAATTAACCATAAAAAAATAAATAGGTTCGAACATGAAACATCCCTATGTAGGGGTTGGTTACGTTGGTTTGGTTGTTGCAACCACGTCACATATAAAAATGAGAAAATTTTGGGTGTCGAGCAGGAAAGGGCACACGTGGTGCCGAGTCTGCAATCTCGATCATCCAAAAGTATTTTGGACAGTCCAGATTTGAGAGAGAGAGAGAGAGAATCTAGGCCGTCCAAAATACTTTTGGATGACCGAGATGCGTGAGGGCTATCACATAGTACCTACTGGGCACCCAAGTTTTTCTCATAAAAAATGGTTTAGGTAAATCATGTTCTGCCTTATGTTTTTTAGATGTGAGAGTCATGTTTAATCCATTTTCCACATTCATAAAATTCGTGATGCAAAATAGATGAATGAAACAACAAAAAGAAGAAAATTACTACCTCAACTATGGTTGAACACCCATTTCACCAAAAAAAAAAAAAAAAAAAAAAAAAAACCAATATGGTTGAACGTAATATCAACGCATAGATGCATGGAGAAGAGGACAGGTAGTGCCAGTGACACGACGGAATTCCGAGATATCATTTCTCTGAATTTTCTAATTTAGTCACTTGCAAGTTGTAATACATGACAGGATACTAGTTAAGAAGTACTTGTCACAAACATTTTCTAAAGTTATGAATCATTTACAATGATTTTTTATTTATTTATTGAATTAACGATAAAAAAAAAGTAATTATAGATGCAATTAAGCATGACAATACCCCAGGTAGGGGTTGGCTATGTTTGTATGGTAGTTGCAACCGTGTCTTATATTAAAATGGTTTAGGTAAAATGATGTTCAATTTTTTTTTATTTTTTAGATGTGATATTCGTGCGTAATCCATGTCCCCATTCATTTGTTAGGAGATGCACATCAAGTAGTTTAAAATTAGTGGTGACATATAGATATAGATTGCTTGATAGATCTCATATTAATTAATAAGAAACAAAAAAAAAAGAGAGCTGATTATTATGTCAAAGCTGCTTTTCAAATGATTATGGTAGAAAAAAAATTTAAAAGTTCAAGGAGAGTTAATTACGAATTTGTAAGATACTAAAATACGATACGCGTACCGTAGATACACACGGCTCGATTTCACACATCTTTGAATGAAAGAAAATCATAACACTTAAATAGCAAATAATTTACTTGTGCCATACTTCTGTACGAAGCCAAACAATGGAAAGTCTAAAGTTTATAAGGAATTCAATCACGTTATCCGGTACTTAAATAAAACTCTGACTTTATATATACAAATACTTATGATTAATGTGAAAGTAACCACTGAAAATTTTCAACTCATGGGGTGAAGCATTATATGTCAACCCCACGTTTTCATCTACGTCACATAGCCAATACTCACGTATATATTGAAAATGTGGGGTTGACATGAAACCCTTTGAAGTACGACTTCTCCAAACTCCAGTTCTAGTGTATCTTAAATTTGTAAAGCGTGTTATACTTAAGAGGATCATTCGTTATTATCGATTATATTTTAACCATTCTATTTCATGGCATATGTATTCGGACGGGATAAAAATTACAAGCTTATATTTTAGTTGTACAAAAATGATGGCATAATAATATATGTGGTTGTTGAATTAAACATGGCTTATCTTTTGGATGCAACCTATTTCCATAATAATTCCATTCACACAGGCCAACTAGACTATAGAGTCAGAGTGAGGTGGGCGTAATGGTGTAAAATGTAATAATGGCATATTGTATGAAGGTACAATAATGGAATGATCATGATTTTAGAAATTAGCTCCTATGAAATGGTGCAGTACTACCAAACCTGCACCTTTTAATTTTGCTTCAAGAAGAAGATTGATAATTTTAGTGTAACAACTAACAAGGACAGGTAACCAGCCTTTGTACCCTAGCTTGACCAGCAAATTAATGGCATCCATGGGGGATTCCTATTTTTTTTTTATCAATAAAAGAAAATTTTATTGAAAATGGGTACATCAAGGAAATGTTTGACGTACGAGCATCGGTGTCTCAAATATTATCGGCATATATATAAATATATCGTACCCAATTATATGCTATACAATAACAACTCAAGAGTGAAACAAACACATCCAACACGAAATTGGATGAACATGGATCGGAACCCTTTAGTGACCGCGCCATTTGCAAGTTGGAATTTGAAACTTTATGTATCTTGAGTAATTGCGGAAAAAAAGGAAAAAACTTTTTGGAAAAAAATGATGATTTTTTTTTGTTGCATTTATGTAATTATATTTTCAATATGATCTCCAAAATTTTTAATGCCAAGTTATGACATAGTCTAAGGTTCATTGATCATTTGGAAAAATGTCACATAATCAATCAACCACCTAATTAATTATGATATTCCAGAGCAAATAATTTGATAGCTTGTGTTTAGAATATCTATGACTATCTTGAGAACTTGTAAAAAATGATAAAACTCCCTTTTGCAAGAAAAATGAAAATTTAATCCTGGTTTTTTTTTCAATTGCATTTATGTAATTATATTTTCAATATGATCTCCAAAATTTTTAATTCCAAGTTATGACATATAGTCTTAAGGTTCTATTGATCATTTGGACCAAAATGTCTGGTAGGTGCAACACCTACTTCACCTAATTAATTATGATATTCCAGAGCAAGTAGGATTTAAAGTATGGGGTTAGAATATAATGACTTCTTGGAACTTGTATCCTATGATAAATTGCTCCCTATTGCAAGACCAAGTGAAAATTTAATCCTGGTGATTTTTTTTCAATTGGGTTATTGGCTAAAAAATATTACAAGAATATCTAAAATTCCAATATTTTCCACATGAATTTCCAAAGTGGCAGTTGAAGTTGGAACTTTAATCCTAATCCCACAACTACTTCAATGAACATTAGGGTTTAGGTAGTTGTTTAATAAAAAATTGGATGAATCATATGGATGTAATCACTAATAATGCTACTAACCCCCAACTTATCTCCATTATAATATTTAGGAGAGTACGAACTAACTTAATTTTTTCTTTTAATTGCAATATTTTTCGTTTTTAGGGATTTTGTCAAAAGTTTTTGATCAAAACATCTGACTTTCTAATGCGTCTCAACGAGGTGAATAATGAATATGTAACGAACTTGAAAAAAAGTAAAGATCCAAAGAATCTATCTATTCTGAATTATTTTTGTTTTTAGTGATTTTTCTAGCCTTCGGTCACCACTTTTTTTTTTTTTTTTTTTTTGAACTGATCACATGAAATCTTACCATCTTGTTGATCAACAAATTAGTCCATCATTTGGTGTTGTTTTTCGCTTATAAACAAATTCCTATTAATTGGAGTACTATTTCTTAAGGAATTTGGAGTACTTTTGTTGAACCCTGATAGCAATTGATTGGATTTATCACTAATATTCCTATTTTTGAAAGCAATGGACAAAGTGCCTAAAAGGATAGTCCCTCGGCCTTGTGGTCCATAGGCCAAGGGTCCATGCAGTGGATGACCATCTTGTCCACTAGTTTATGAATTTTTCCTCAAACATTTTTTTTTTTTTTTTTTGCAAAATAATTAAAAATCGAGAATGGTTACAATACATACTCATTAAAAATGTATACCATATGACCACGGGACTAATCCTTTTGTTACCGAGCAAAAAAAAAAAAAAAGATAAGCCATTAATGTTCTGGTTCATTGGATGTACCAATAAAACATGTTATCCAACTTCAGTATTTGCATCCCTTTAGGCTGACAAGCTACAGACCCATAAATTTCAGTACACACATTTCGGTTTACTGACAATAATCATGTGGCGTAAATTGCTGTTGGGCTGAGAAAACAAGAAGGGCCTGCAATGGGCCACTTGTTGTTCACCTCAATTCATTGAAGCCAATAATCCTTAAAATAAGGCAAGATTTGTATTGTCCGAAACCTACGTATGGCCATTACCAATTTTCATACAAAGGAGGTGAACAAATTAACAATTTTGACAAGTATATTTACGGAAACTGCTTTCGACGTACACAACAAATTGGAAACCATAGTGTCCGTAGCGATTTGAGGTGTATGGGTCCAATGCAAAATGTGAAATCAACGTGTGTCGAACTTTTCCAGCCATATATTGTGTCCGGCCATCTCTCTTTGTAAGACTGCTACTTTGTTATTAATTGATCGTCCAAAAATGACCTTTTAAATCCGAAAGGGGTCTTCCTACGATGGATAAGGTCAAGTCATGTGAGTAAAACCTAAACATTGGGGGAAAAGAGAGGTAAAAATGTCCTTTACAATGATGAATAATGAGTAATCAACAATTGTGTTCATCGACCAAACGAGCTAACCCAATCGTAACTACAGCTTCTTGTATGTCCAGTTTATGCCAACAAAGCTTCAATTTGTATCCCTATCCGTCTCCCCGTACTAATTTAGCGATGTTATCCTGATATTAAATTTTTTTGGGTTTGTGTCTTTGATCCCATTTGATAGTACTACCATGTTTTACCCTAGTAATGAGTGGTGTCCCTATATAATGTGGACTGTTGTTATGAAAAGACTTTAAGGATAAGGAACTGTTGAACATCATGAATTTACAAAAAAAAACTGAGAACAAGAGGGTGGCAGTGTTCTGAAATTAGGAAGCAAAGAAGGGAAAGTCCCATGTTTCTTTCATGTGAGTGTTGTCCCCCTTACCCATGTGATTTCATTTCACTTTATTTCTTTCACATTAGCTGCATACCCTCTATATTTTCTTGACTTTAATGCATGATGCCAGAGGAGTTCTTGGGTTGTGGCCCTTCCACTTCAATTGGGGATAGGTCTCTTCTCAATAGGTGTGGCTTTTTGTCCATTGCTTGGTTCATTATACTGTACTACTCTTTGAGAGGTGACATCATCTAATGCCAATCATTGGTACAGTCCCTGTAGTGAGGGGCTTACTACTGGGTCATAGTGAACTCATCCAACCGTCCATCTCGATAATGAAAGCTCGGATTTTAACCCAAACGATGAACGGATCGGATCATTTAGAGTTTGGATTAAATCCGAGCCGTCAGTGCCGAGATAAACGATCAGATGAAGTTCAATACAACCCTAACTCACTACAAGGCCCCCCTTCCAATCATTTGACATGTCTTTGCATCAAAATTGGCATTTGGCCCTTTGGGTGGGGCATAAAACTAGCAACTGAGGTTGTTATGGGAGGACCAAATGCTATTCTTGGTTATTGGGCCTAGGTTAATGGTCAGAACTTGCGATTTTCTTTTGCAGAGACCTCAACGGTTTGAATCTCAAGAGGTGGGTCATTCTTATTTAAGGGTTTTCATTGGGTCCACAGGCCTGGAGACCGTACAAAGCCAACGTGGCCCATAGGGCTTTAGCCCGGCCCAAAAGTAAAGTATCGACATTTATTACCTACTTCTCGCACTAGAACGCAGGCTAGATTGCGGGTTGGCAGGTAGGCTAGCCGACCTGGCTTATTGGCGGACCGGGCTTCAAGTCCCAAGCCCAAGCTCATCTCACACACTTTTCGGATTGGTCTAATCCGCCCATTTAATGGTCTCGGGCCGGGCTAAACATAAGGAGTGTGATTGTGATTGTGTGATTAACATAGAATAGCATAGTAAAAATAAAATTTTATGTTTAGCATACTCCCTCTCTCTCTCCCATTCTAACGACCAATTTTCACATCCAAGGTCGAATAAAAAATGAGTTTTAAGGTTAATGTAATTGAGTGAATAGCATATCTACTTTAAAGAAAAATTAATTTCATATTGCTCGTTTAAGTCTTTTTTTTTTTTTGGGAACGGCACGCGGCCATTTAGATTGAAACACAGTACTTTTTCTTGTCCAAATAAAATTTAAAATGCAAAGCCCGCCCACTAGCCTGCCCTCCTAGCCCATGGCTTGGGCTTGGGCTTATATACTTTCTAGAAAAACCACCCTGCCCCGCCTTGGAAATGAAAATAACCGATCGGCCCAAGCCCGGCCCAGTCCATGCATAACCCTTAGCCTCCTCCTTCGTTATATTATTTGCTTGAGGTTGTTATTACTTAACTAAGGGGTGTTCCACTAAGCTAGTTTTTTTTTAATAAACTGGCTTTTCAAGATTTTTTATGTGATGTATTGTGAGAGAATGACTTGTCTCAGTTTTTGGAAAAAACAGTTTTTTGTTAGTGGAACACCCCTTAGGGTTTTATATAGGGGTAGCTAGCCAGCGCTATTCTTCAAAACTAGTAGCTTAATGTTTCAAGGGGTGGAACTTGAGAATATTTCTCTTAATGAGGTCTCATTTCGAATGTTAAAAGGTGAACCAACAACGATAAAATTCGTTAGTCTGTTTGCAAAAGAATCCAAATGCATCACCAGAATCCAAATGCATCACCTGTCATGGCCATTTAACAAGGAAAAAATAAATTTCTTGAATTTGGCTTAGATTTCATCTTGTGACATCACTTCCACATTTTTTCCAAAAAAATGAATAATTTCAGAATTTTTCTCAAATTTCTGAATGCAATAAAATTATATCTTGTTAAAATTGTTGAGAAAAAGCATCTTATGTGGCTCAGGTAGTGACTACTTTTCAGGAAAAGCGCGCGATGAAATACACTATTGTAGTAGCTGAAATGGCGGATTCCCCCGCTGCATTACAGTACCTCGCTCCTTAGTGACCACACTTTTATGGCGATTATTATCCAAATGACCGCACCTGAAATAATGAACAATATGCCTTCAATACTTAATTGGGCTTTTGGGGATTCTCTGGTACTGGCTATCAGTATCAAATCTTCGGGCCTAGCCCCAGTCCAAGTTTTGATAATTGTGGTTCTGTGACTCTCTCTCTGGATTCATATTTTCATCAAACAGAGGTTTAGGCCTGATGAAAATTCAGGGTTCCCTAAAAATTCGTAAAAAACCCTAACAGTATGAATGCGAATCACTAGTTAATACTACTAGCAGAAATTCGCGCAAGCAGTCAAATCCCACAACACAAAGATATACGTGGAAAACCCTAAATGGGTAAAAAACCACGGGAAGGAATCAAAATCACTATACTCATTGTGCAGTTACAGATATACCTATCCAAACGATGTAAATCCTCACAACGTTTTAAGTATCACCTGCCGAGTCACACGTACACCGCACCCAATGATCTTGATCGCCAACGCCTTGAATCGCACAAGCCTTCCTTGGATACTTTCGGAATCCCACGAAAAGTATTCCCTAAAAATCACTTCTAGATTGTAGAGAACTTCTTGGAGATGAACATGTAGTTGTACGATTGTTTGATTGTGTTGAAGCTCCAAGGTTATAATCACTCAAAAGATCAAGAAACTTCTCTCTCTCTTCTTCAAAAAGTCCGGCTTCTATAGGTTATGAGAGATAATGAAAAAACCCTAGCACATCGATATTTATAGAAGCTGTCCGCGCCCAACTTGCTCGACCGGTTGCTCGAGCAAGTCCTGGAGTTATTCTTGGCAGAAGAGTTGTTGGACATATTGCTCGAGCAAGTCTTGAGCAACTTCTGAACTAGTAAAATAACCTACTCAACTCACCACTAAAATACATACTATCGCACTCTCAACCATTACATAAAGAGATGATTCCTTTCCACACCTAAACAGACACTCTAAAAAATAAAATTACAACTCGATGTAAATGTGTGTTTTGTCAAACGGAATTGGTAAAACAAAGAACTCCGAAACTTGGTCCTTACACCTGATTTTACAATCATTGAATGCTCTCGTCTCCTTTAAAGAAACAAAGTCCCTTAACCGAGTTGTAATTACGGTTCCAATCAAGATTGTAAATCACGTTCCGTATTTGATTCTACCACTAGCTTAATATTAAATTAAAATAATTAACATCAATACCGTTAACCACATTGATCTCTACAGTTTGAAATTACAAATATTAGAGGAAGGAAAATCAATAAAATGCGACACAAACAATATTATTAGCAGAAGGAAGTGTGCCAGTGGGACACACTTGTTATTTTGAAGTGCAGATACAAGAGAGTTACTCTCTACCTTATTTATCTAGATAGATCAAACATACTCCGGGTACGATTTATTACAGAACTCGTGGCACAACATCTGTCGTAGATGTCTTCACTATTTAAGGAGGAATTTCTTGAACCAGAAAGCTGATTTCTTAGGGTATCTTTTTAGTCCGTCGTTGAAATCAACATAGCCGATACCAAACCTTTGCGTGAAACCCGACAACCATTCAAAGTTGTCTAGAAACGCCCAAGTAAAATAACCCTTTACCGTCACGCCAGCGCTGTCAAGATTTGGAAAGAAGAAGACCAAAAAGAAAGATCAATCAACAAGAAATAAATTATACAGGTACCGTTTTAGGTAAAATGTAAGGCACGGTTAAACCCTAGAAATCAAGTAGAGAAGACTCACTCGATGGCATCTTTAAGGGACTTGAGATGCACATTGTAGAAGTATACCCTTTCAACATCCTTAATGCCCACTTCTTTTGAAACATTATTGTTATCACCATAGCCTGAAAACAATTCAAGGAATTACATAGTTTTTGTTAAATGTTATCCCTTTATTTTAGGAAACAGATATTAAGAAGCTAGAAAAAATGAAAAAGTCACAGATCCCCGGTGCACGTTGGGCCCTTACTGATTATGATGGGCTTATGTGTATAGAATGGCTCCGGACATATCTGTGCACATATCATTGCTTAGAAATGATAATTTTTATAAACTAAAAAGACATTAGAGCTCACCATTTTCAGTGATGTAAATAGTTGGATTGTTGTACTTCTCCTTTGTGTAGACCAGGAGATCCTTAAGTCCTTTTGGGTACATGTAAAAGTCCTTCACCCCAGTCTGAAAATTCATTTGCATGTCAAACGTTAGAAAATAAAAAAATATATTAATTACTTTGTTATTATAACCTATCTAATTGAAATCTCAATTTCCTCGTCCGCTGATTATTTCTAAATTAGAAATTCTAATGTGTAATAAATTTACTAAAAATTTGTACTTACCGGCCTCCCAATGGCTTTTCCATTTTTCACAGCTGTGATATTAGGAAAAAAAGAAGATGGTGAGAAAAGAAAGTGGGAAGGTTTTTTATTGTATACTCCCTCCGTTTCAATTTATTGATCCAATTTTGACATATGTGTCGCTTATTAACTTACTTGTTTGTAAAGCGAGAGAATCGGTTGAGTAGCTGAGATTAACAGTATTAGCAAAACGAACATTAGATGCATAATTTGCAATGTAGTAATTCAGTCCGATGAAATCGTAAGATCCCTTCAACAATTCTGCTTGCTCTGCATTGAACTTTGGCAACCTTTTTCCCAACAGCGTACGCATGCTTTTTGGGTATTCGCCGTATGTTATTGGGTCAATAAACCTGTCAAAATTAAAAAGAACTTAATCAATTGGAAAAATAATGATCGAATCCGAGTATCCGACTCAAGGAAATTACTACAAAATTATACAAAATATTCACAGAAATTTCTTTCTTCAATTGGGTGTCAATTAATTGTTTTCGTCCAGCTATATATATACGATAAAAATATTATTACACATTACTGATGCTCTGCATTTTAAATTCATGCAGTAAGGTAAAAATAAACACAAAAATTGAATCGGGTCTTTCGGCTTGCCCTTTTTGATGCTTTCTAGCTTTGTTTTACAAGGATGAATTCACGATATAACATCCTTTTGAGTTCACCAAATTTCGGAGGTATAGGGAGGCCACTTCTTCATTGATAAAAATTTGTAGAAAAAGTCAGTTTATGCATATATTGTCAAAAGTTACGACCGTCTCGAATTCCTCTCCACCCATATCCCCTTTTTGATCTTGGCATTTGTATAGCTTGCATTGCTCACAATACTTACCATCCATACATGAAATCAATGGCTCGTTGAGCTGCTTCCTTATCAGCAGTGGACTTGGATTTGGGCACCATCCAATAACAAACTAGTGTTATCCCTATGACTCCCTTTTGAGACGCCTGCAAAATGTGTGTAATTATATCCCTTAACCATCACCTATGAAATGTTTTATACCAAGGGCAAAATAAAAGCTGATTTTTTTTCGAAATGACGGGGAAAACATGGTTTTGTAACTCGGAAGCTAGTTCGGTTCGTTCTTGTAGTTTAGAAAAAATAATCCATTTCGTTTTGGTTTCGGTTCTAGACCTGTAGTCCCACAACTTGGGTTCAGACCGAACCGAACCGACTTCAAGATTTTTTACAGTACCTGATATTTCTGCTTGTAGAGTTTGATGGTTGCAGCATGTGAAAGAAGCAAATTGTGGCTGACTATATAAGGCTCGGTCCCGGAATTTCCGGTGGGGCAAAACTTCATCCAAGCAGAACACCGGCCCGGTGCTAGGAGACCTGCGTCGTAACCACCATAGCTATAGGACCATGGCTCATTCATGGTTATCCAGTGCTTAACCCTGTCTCCAAACTCTTTGAAGCATAGGTCTGCGAAATCAACAAAATCGTCCCTGCCAAAAAAGAATTTATCCACCTTAACTAATTAATTATGGTCTTATGGGAGGGGTAAATTGATCATATAACTCGGTCACTCTCTAACAAAGATTTTACATGAGTTATATATTAAAAGTAAAGAAATTTAGAAGGGTGCAAAGAAGGAGATGTTATTTTGGAGAAAAAAAACCACATAAAAAAAAACATAGAGGTAGCTCAATAACCAATTCAAAAATATTTGAACGCCCATTCTAAAAATAGTTGAACACTAGCTCAAAAATAATTGAACACCCAGCCTACAATCTAATTACATCGATCCCACATTTGATACCGTTGATATTGAGGCTACTATGCAACGGCTTCAAAATATGAAAAACTGTCGGAGGGCAAATATCTCATATTCTTTGCCGTTTTTTGGGTGGCCATATTGATATCAATGCTTAAAGTTTTGTTTCTATAGTTATGGTTTCTCTAGGTAAGAGAGTGTAAGTATTTATAAACACCATTGTTATAATTTCTGGAACCGTCACTGCAAAAACAGATTGATAGTCAATTCGAAACAAACAATCCAATATTAGAAACACTATATATTAGGACACATTGTTTTTTCAGGAAGATTAGTTTAGAGTACCATAACAAAAATTAACAATCAAGAGATGTTTAATTACTTACACTATAAGGGGGCTTAAAAATCCACCATACTCATCTTCAAGTGCTTGGGGAAGATCCCAGTGGAAAATTGTTACAAATGGTTGTATGCCTGCAAATGTAAAGAAATAATTAACTTGCTAGAAAATCAATCTCTATTTGCATTTGATTTTCGCACCCCACAATTTATTACTCCCTCCGTCCCTTTTTAAATGTGTTACTTCGTAAATCCAACTTATTAAAGAAACATCATCATTACACCTTTCACATCAACTTTTTCCTCCACTTTACACTTTTCACATCAACTTTTACCCCTACTTTCCAAAATTATCTTCCACTTTTACCCATTAACTCTTTACCCACTAACTTTTCAAAGGGCAAAATGATAATTGTACAAACTTTTACCCATTAACTTTTCAAAGTGGACACAGTGAAAATTTATTTGACATCCCAAAATGGAAAAACATTTAAAAAGTTGAGGAGTATTTATATTCCAAAAGTGGAGTGTGAAAACCAATCTCTATTTGAAATTGATTTTCGACTCCACTTTTTGCAGAGAGAGAGAGAGAGAGAGAGAAGAGAGTGAGAAAAGAGTGTGTATGTGTGTGTGTGTGAGAGAGAGAGAGAGAGAGAGAGAGAGAGAGAGAGAGAGAGAGAGTTATTAGTATATGTTACCCTGAGATAGGAGGTAATTGATGAGATTATTGTAGAAGGCAACTCCTTCCTTGTTCACTCCTCCACTAAGTTTTCCCCCTGGAAGAGTAATTGAATTTTGGCAATGTAAAATACGAGGTATAAAGAAAGCATTTTCCACCCCAATTACATGACCCCAAAAATGGCATAAACAGAAGTACAATAGCATTCATAAGAGTGCATTTTTCACACAACCCTTGTTTTGTCATATTGGGATGTACAATATTTCCTTTCCAATTGTAAGAAAAGTTAAAAAGTTAATCACATGAATTTATATATAGAGAAAATATAAAATAAAAGTGTAGCCATAAAAAGGACAGTGTGAAAATCACTTCCTTGTATTTTATTGACTACTTAGTAAAAACGAATTTTCCTAAACTGATGCATATATGAACACATAAATATAAACATATGAAAATATGTTAAAGACTTAATTATCCTTTAATACTTGCTAACAATTTTTTTTTTTAAATCATTAAAATTCATGACTCGTTAAGCCCAGCCCTTCTGCCCTTGAGATTTGTCTAGTCAAGAGACTGGGTCCGGCCAGCCCAGCCGAGATTCGTTAAGCCCAGTCTTTTAATCATGGATTTATTACGGGCCAGTACAAAAAATAAATATTTATTACCACTAACTCCAATCATTTTTTTTTAATTACCACTAACTCCATTAAGGTCAATCACTCTTTTTTGGGGCTTAGGCACTTAGGGTGCACTTTCCTATTTTAGAGTTTTAGTGGTTTAGGCACTTTCATAGGGTACCCTAGGATTTTAGGCACTTTCATAAGTTACCCTAGGGTTTAGGTTTAGACACTTTTATAGGGTACCCTAGGGGTTAGGTTTAGGGTGCACTTTCCTATTATAGGGTTTTTAGTGGTTTAGGCACTTTCATAGGTATCCTAGGATTTTAGGCACTTTCATAAGGTACCCTAGGGTTTAGGTTTAAACACTTTTATAGGGTACCCTGGGATTTAGAGAGAGAGAGAGAGAGAGAGAGAGAGAGAGAGAGAGAGAGAGAGACTGACGAATGGGGCTTGAATTTTGCGGAAAAGTTGCTGGGACGGCACATGGTGTCAGAAGACAACACAAGCCTCCATTTTGGAGCGCGCTGTGCATTTTCCGGAAAAAAATGAGTGTGATGTAAACGGGCCTCCAAAACTGGAGCGGCCCGTCAATAGCTCTTTAATCATTAAAAGACTGGGCCCTTGAGATTTGTCTAGTCAAAAGACTGGGCTCCGGCCAGCCCAGCCGAGACTCGTTAAGCCCAGCCGAGACTCGTTAAGCCCAGCCTACCAGTATAACATATTTTTGTATGGGTTGATTAGATAGTGGGTCGCAAACTTCTACACAACTCAGCCCACACACTTTAAGACTGGGATGGACCAAAATGACCCAACTTTTAATCAAGATTGGGCTAAAGGTTGGATACTTCGGGCTGGACGATGAACCTTGAGGTGATTGATGATTGAAAATTCATGACCAATTTTTTTTTTTTTTTTTTTGAAGTGAGCCTTGAGGTGATTGATGATTGTTGAAAATTCATGACCAAAAAAAAGAAATTTTTGGAAGGTACATTCCGCACCAAATTAAATTTTAGCAAAAAGTTTCAAAAAAGATATGTGCAAAAGTATTTTATTTATTTTTTGAACTGGCAAAAGTATTTTATTTCAAATTCAGAAAGTGGCACATATTTCCTCATAAGTTATACGGAGGTAATATATATTACAATGGCAGATGTTAATATTGAAGCGGATACCGTATTATTATTATTATTAGATTAGAATTATGGATAATTGTTTATTGACAATTAATGTCTCAGGGGAAAATGAGTCCATATAGTGCGCCTGTGCATTGCGGGAGTATATATACTATATTTTATACCTGGATAGACTTAATTGAAATCTCATCATTATAATCCAAGAGTTTCATTTCACAGAGTTTGTTAAATAAATCATTCAAAATAAATTGATCAAATATCATTAACCAGTTAAAATTTATTTTGGAAAATGGATAGCAAAATTTAGAAATGAACTCTCAAACAAATATATCTTGATTATATGGTTATTCATTTCCAATTAACTTGATGTTTCACATAGATATAACGCTCAACAAATTAAACTCTAACTCGAAACCACAATCTCTTAGGGCTCGATTGGATGCATGATGAGTTTTGTGGGTATAAAATAATAAAAGGGATAAGATAGTAAGATGTATTATCTACAGAGGGTGGACCCACATTGACGGGACATTTATGAATGGTGAATTAAATAATAATTGGTTTGGAAGATTTTGGTAACAAGGGACATAAAAAAAATACTTGATTTGTTTTGTAGTTGAAATATGGGAATAACGATAAATAAGAGGGTTTGCGGTGGAATGAGGGTATTATAGAACCTCATTCGGAGGTACTAATTAATAACTGTCTCCGGGCTGTTATTAATTACTATCCCCTAGGCCTCACTATTTAGTCCAGGGTTTATTTTGTACCCTTTGTCCAGTTTCTCTCAAAGCATGGATATGAGATGGGACCAGGATAAGGGGAGAGGATGGGTTATCTGACCTCCTCATCCCCAGCCAACCCAGGCCAATAATGCTTTGTCACTCTATGATTGGATTAAATGTACCCCATACATAATGCTTTGTCACTCTATGATTGGATAGTGAGATGTGATCAAATCTTTTGACTATACAACTTATAATGGGCATATTTAATTTAATAATAAAACCTTTTTAGTGAAAAATTGGTGGATATAAGCATCCTTCACTTCAATAAAAGAACAAAATTCTGCTTTTCAGTAATACATCAATTTTGCACTTTTGTCTGTAATTTATCTTATAAAATAATTGAACAATTATTCTTATCCTTCGGCCCTATAGCCAAGTTTTTTTTATCCGAGTATACAATCCATATCTCCGGGAGAACTAGCGTAGTAAAACACTGCACGGCCTCCACTTAAATCATGGTACTCACTCTGTAAGGAATTAATCCCATAACCTTGAGAGTACTCACAAAACCTGAGATCCGCCCCGAACTACTGGGGCAACCCCGGGTGGGTCACGTGATTCACTAATTTTCTTGTTTCCTCGTTTTCTTATGCATGTGGTTGAATGCATGCGATTCACGAGTTTAACAGATCTTGAAAGCTCACCACATATCCTGATATTAAATTAAAATAATTGGACATGGAAGAGTGATGTCAAATTATAAGTTATTTTAATACTCCATCTTTTCATTGCTTCTTTGAAGTAGTACTTCCTTTTTCCATCTTAATAAATTTACATATGGAAAAGGCTACAATACATATTTCTTATTTGGGGTATATCATATATACATACTCCTACAAAAGTTACGATTGTTTTACAAAAGTTATGATTTTTTTTTATATAAAATTATTCGTAACAAAAATGTTACGAATTATATTTTTGAAAAGTTACGAAAAACTAAAAAATGTTGTGATTGCCAATGAGGTGGCACAATCTGGACCATGCAATAGGTGCATATGGTACACACCTTTAATGAGTGTGTATTGTTAGTCATTTGCTTTACACAGACTCTCTTTTGGATTAATTAAGTAGTGAACAACAAATTTTTACTATGAATTCTTGAATTAACGGCGTAATCAATTTTTTTTTTAAATTTAGTTGGTAATTAACTTGGGCACAAGCATTAGATTCCTCCTCACTATAGCAAATTTCTAAAAACCATCACCAAGCAGGGTCTGCTCATGGCATAAGCCAATGAAATCATTGCTTCGGGCCCCCAAAAAATGTAAAAAATAGGGGCCCCAAACATGCAAGCCTCCTAAATATTGTCATGATTGTTTATTTTTGATGACTTTATGTTTAAATTTGTGCAATGATAAATATTTTTTAATGATTTTTTTTTATGAATATATGTGTTGAAAAATTTTAGTATGCAAAATACATGGAGGGCCTCAGCTCATAAGTTCTTTTCGGGCCACCAAAACTAATGCCATGCCAATTTTTGACAATGACAAATGTTTATTGCAATTGTCAATTCATAATCATCGATCTTTATAGTAAGAGGGAAAAATTATTATTGACTTACTCGGTAATACCCGCGACCAAGCGATTGAAAATCTGAAACCATCCATTCCTATAAACTTCAACAGTTGCACGTCTTCCTGTAACATTTTGTGTTTCAATTTTTCTCATCAATTGGTAAAATTATTTACGAAAATAATGGGAGTTAATTACTACTACATCGGAAGAGATGATCAATACAATCAATTAATGTAAATGATTAAGAAACTGCATCATCGATTTTCATACCTTGTAACGATGATAAAAATCGTCCGCTACGTCTCCAGTGCTTCCATTCGATATTTTACCTGTAATATTCATAGGGTCCACACTTATCTATATTGAAAGTTATAAACAAATAAAAAGTGGCATGGACTTCCAAAAATGACCAACGAACACGGACGGAGAGAGTATTATGTTTTGAAGAGCATTATACCAACTCTGAGTTCATAAATTGTCTTATTGGTATGAACTTCGATGAAAAATGTCGCGAGTTCAAAACAATTCAAGCGATGCATACCTTGCACGCCTAAATAAATCAAGGTTTGTATTTACTTTTAAATTGATTTCTTATCTTTATTTATTTTCTTTTATACTCCCTCTGCCTCGAATTTCTTGTTCATTTATGGGTATGCGTGCTAATTTTCAATTGCTTATATCTTTCGATCTATAATGTTTTTTACAATTTTGGTTCGCCACCTCCTTTAAAAAACTTGGAAAAGAAGTGCTGGAACTGTTGTTTCTTCTCGGTTATTTGGTAAATCTGGAAATTTTGGAATGACCTCATCTTCAACAACAAGGTCTCCTGTTGGGAAGATTGCGCAGAAATGGTGAAAATTAGGATTGCTCTTTGGATCAAAGGTCTAAATAACTTGAGCTCATACTCTGTGGAAGACTTTATTGGCAATCTAGATGCGTTAGGCGCATCGGAATTTAGTTTCCTCCTTATGCATTTGTTTTTTTTGTTAATCCTCTTTCTTTCCCTTTTTCTGTTTTTCCTCTGCTTTTGGGCTTTCAACAAGCTTTCAACAATTTGTTGATCCCCCTTCTTTCCCTTTTTCTGTTTTTCCTCTGCTTTTGGGCTTTCAACAATTTTTTTCAACGATTGAGACGTTTGTTGATCCCCTCGATGGGAATACTAAAGTGTGCCAAAAATCAACTTGATCGGATATCTTTTAGTGCCTCATCGGAACACAAATAACATGAAAAAGTGGTTTTTATCCAGTGTTTGTGTCAATTTGTGTTCCATTTGTTTTCAAAGTATTTGTGTTCCGATAACCTACTTAAAACAAGATCCATATTGAATATATATAGTATTATGTTGGGATTTTTTGCCCATGTGTTACTTCAAATGAAAAGTAAAATTAAAAGAGAAAAATGAAGAGGCAGAGAAATGGACGTGTGGAAAAAGAAAATGGTTTTTTATGGCTTGGTGGTTGTTTCTCGGCCAAAATGGTATAATGGTGCATTGGGCAAATGGGTTTGTCAACTTTCGGGAAGTGATGAGGCACAAGAGAAATTAATTTGAGCATTTATGGCTGTTGGGTTCCAAGGCCATTCGGGTATTTCAAGTCTGTGTGGGCACTGCCTATAAATTTGTTTAGTGGAGGAGAAAAGAGTGACACGGTCCAGAGAAGGAAAAAAAGGGGTGTGCCGTGTGGCTAAGAGATTTATCGGGGGGTTTTGTAGTGTGTGAAAAGAGTGACAATTGAGAGCAACGGAGAAGGGCACAAGGGAGGGCAGCCATTGGGGTTTGCCTTTTGGTTGTGAGTTTGAGAGGAGAAAATGTGAGTAAAAATAGATATTTATAATGTTGCTCTTTGGTGGGTTTTTAAAATTGTATTTCTATTTTTCCAAATATAATGAAGATTATAAAACAAGATCCAAATATTGAATATGTTGTGCTTATTGTTCGTTATTTACATTTGAAAATATAAAATTTTATACATTTGAAAATATAAATAATCTTTTGAAGTGGAATGAATAGTGCAAGTTGAGAAGAAATATGGGACGGAGGGAGTACCTTTCACAAAAAAAAAAAAAAAAAAACACGAGAGTTTGATTTTCTTGTGACCTGAATCTTGGTTATACCCTTCATTACATCTTTGGAGTGGATAACCCAACCCGCCCTTCACATCATATTAAATCATAATTTTGTTTTATTCTACTAAGAACCAATACATATATTACTTGTTTTTCTAATCATTTTATACCACCGGCAAGGTATTATTTTATTTGTGACAACATTAATCATAAGTATCTCCAGTAATATTTTATGATTTATCCTTAATTTATTTATTCCAGTGGTTGGGATCTGTAACGTAAATTTTCTGCTAATGAATTAACAAAGAGGACACGCAGCACAGAGTGGATTATAGTATTATGGAGATATTATTCGATCATATCATGAATTTTCTTACACATTATTGCGCATTCTTATGCAAATGTTACGAATTTAAGACGATTTAGTAGATCGTGAGGTAATATTGTAGCACTTTACCAGTGTTTTGATCAGAGATTATCCTCAGTGTTATGATGAGCACATTTTGTGACCATATTTCTGACATAAAATGAGTTCCAACTGTTGCGCAAGTACAAAAAATACAGGTGGGGACTATTTCACAAACTCGTGTATTTCAAATATACGATTATCAAAATTTATTGGGAACCGTGGCTGGTTTTGAAAAATCAAAGCGAACAAATTCTGACGAGTTCAGTATGGGTAAAATAGCAAATCTCCAAAGAAAGGAAGAAAAGCCATATCTTAAAAAATATGACAACTTATGTTGATTGTGTGCTTGTTAGATCTTTGCCATCAAGAAGACATGAAAAATAGTACCAAAACGACAGAGAGAGAGAGAGAGAGAGAGAGAGAGAGAGAGAGAGAGAGAGAGAGAGAGAGAGAGAGAGAGAGAGAGAGAGAGAGAGAGAGAGAGAGAGAGAGAGAGAGAGAGAGAGAGAGACCTGGAAATTTGTGAGTGAAGGTATCCCATATGCTTGGGCCTTTTCCACCTTCTTTAGCGGCACCTTCGTACTGTTGAAAAAAAAAAAACCAGACATGTACACTGTGAATTTGCTCGTAGATGTTAATATAAACTCCCTACATTTTTAGGCACGATAATAGATGACTAATCCTCAGTACATAAATACGTATATATGTTTAGAGGCTTTTATATCTATATCTCTCTGTGTGTGAATATATGTACCTGGTAAGCAGAAGAGGCAGCTCCAAACACAAAACCAGACGGAAAGGCGGTCCGATTAAACGGGGTGTAGATTTGTTCACTTTGAACAAATACACTACTGGCCAGAATGACCACAATCCCTACTAGAAGGAAACGTTGAGTTGCCATGGCTATATGTTCTCTATGTTTTCAAACTTGTCACTCCACTCCCTCCTTTAAATAGAAGAATATTGATACAAATAGTTGATAGATAGCTATGGATGATACAGTACTATCTATGGAGTGTGGTGCTCCCATACACTCCAACACTATCATACGATCCTGTACGACCCACAACTGAATGCATGTGTCCCACCTAAATATGTGGTATGAGAGTGTTTCGAAGCACCACGTGGCTGTGTTTTGGAAGTACTGAATTACTCCTAACTATGTGGGTGAGTGTAAGTGTTCGTGCATGGTTTCTAAGATTTCAAAAGATTTGCAAGGTGGTTTAGCCAAGTCCATGAAGATTAATCGAGCCAACTCTGTAGAAATATTGACTGGTGATTAAGATTTGGATGCTTTCTTGATTAAAACAGCATAATGCAATGCTTTACGAAAACAAGAAAGAGGCGTTGAAAATGAGATCCAGACGGTGTTTTGTGTTTGTTTTTGATCGATTTAATTGTTATTTTTTTATTTTGATTTTCCCAAACACGGTACAGTGACTTGGGCAAGCATATACTCGATAATAGTAGGTTTTGATAGAGGGAGGCTTGTAGAAGAAGAATTATTACAGCAAGACTCATGCCCTAATGTACCAAACAAGACTGTCCACACATTGAAGCTTTTTTTTACTTTAAAAAAAGCAAAAAGGATAGAGCCTGTTTGGGAGCTCTTTTTCTCCTCCTCATTTTCAGCTTTCCACACTCTGGCTGTTTGGGTGGTGGAGGTAGAATGTGTTCTACCCAAAATGTGTTTTAGAATTTGATGAAAGGAGAGTATTATAAAACTTTCCCAAAACGTGGTTTTGTTCGTTCAAAAGCTTTCACCATCAGTCAGACTTAAGAGCTTGTTTGGGAGCCTCTTTTTTGATTTTTTGGTTTCTCTTTTTTGGTTTATGGGTGTTTGGCAACCAAGGGGAGAAATAGTTTTTCCAAAAACTGTTTTTCCATTTTGAACAATCTGGGCCAGAAACCAAAAGTAGGTCCAAGGCTCCTTTTCCATTTCTCCTTTTCCCATTTTCAGTTTCTCCTTTTTCGTTTCCCATTCTACCCCTTATTACACCCCCTGGATCCATTTTTTTCCCACCCCACAACGAAAATAGCGAGAGGTCTTCTCCCCCACGTCCAAATTTTTTTCCCACCCCACAATAATCTGGGCGATATTGGATATTGGATAAAAATATTGGATGGGTCCCATTTACTGTAACAATAATGGGCAATTTTTTTGGGCAAATTTTTTTCCCACGTCCAAATTTTTTACTGTAACAATATTGGATAAAAAAAATGTATTTTCAAAATTGGATGGGTCCCATTTACAAAAATATTTCCCAATTAGAATTTTAAAAAAATGCTAAAAAAAATATTCGTGTACATTTTTATAACAAAATTAATAATAAGGGCAAAATGGTAAAAAATCAATCCATAACTCATTTTCATCAATCTTCTCCCAAACACTACTACTTTGCAAAATGCATTCTGTACATTTCTTCCAAACACTCCTCCCAGATTCAAAACTCATTCTGGCCATAATCCAAAAAGCCAAAAAGCCAAAAATGAAAAACTGAAAAGTAGGCTCCCAAACACCCCCTAAGAGGGTGTTTGAGAGCCTCATTTTTAGTTTTTCATTTTTAACTTTTTACTAGCTTTTTGGCTTTTTGAATTATGGTCAAAATGGATTTTGAATTTGGTTGGAGTGTTTGGGAGAAATGTGCAGAATTCATTTTTGAAACAGGAGTAGTGTTTGAGAGATATGTGCAGAATACATTCTATAGGTCTTTTTGTTAAGCAAAATGGGAAAAGTGGAAAATGAGAAATCAAAAAGCTCTTTTCAACCTATTTTTGACTTCTCTTCTCTAAACTAAAAAACCAAAAACTCATTTTCGCAGAATGTGTTTTCACTCTGGTGTGCCAAACACCCAGAAGTAGAAAATGTGAAAACCAAAATGAAAAAAGTAGGTGGTCAAACACTCCCTAACGAGTGGTAAATGGGAAGCCACCCGTGCCGGAGGATGAAAAGTGAGTGTGTGGGAGTTTTGAATTTTGGTTTTATGTAAAATTTTTGACTTGTTAGATAATGGACAGAATGTTTTACTACTCCCTCCGTCCCAGTTTGTTTGTCAATTATTCCATTTTCTAATACGCTTTAAATTGCTTATATCTTTCAATCTATAATGTTTTTCACCGTTTTAAAAACTTTGTATAATAGAATTAATCGTGAACTATCAAACAAGATCCATATTGCATATATTTGGAGATCGATATTAAAAGATATACGCGATCGAAAACTGACACGATTATCAAAAAATGACAAACAAAAAGGGACGGAGGGAGTATTAAATTTGTAGCGTGTTTGAGAGACATGGTACAAAATGCATTTTGCAACATGTGTAATGTTTGGAAGATATGTGCAGAATATATTTTATAGGTCTTTTATATTAATAAAAATGAGAAAAGCCAAAATGAGAATGCAAAAAGTACCTCATGACTTGTGTTTTGGCTTTTTCTCTCTAAGTGTTAAAACGGAAAACTCATTCTCGCAAAATCTGTTTTGCAGAGGGGCTGTCAAACTAACAAAACTTGAAAAGGAAAAATTAAATAGCCAAAAATAGGCTCCCAAACACTCCTTTAAGTATGCATATAGCGAGTATTAATTATTCAATGGACTTCGGACACCGTCATGTGGTGCCCAAATATACATAATTATACACTAATTATTGCAAGATTTATACACTTACTATAGGACTTCAGTCTAACAAAAATATTGTGAAGAGAATAAAAATATTGAGACATCATATGTCGGTGTCCCGTAACCACCAAATTTTTTTTTTTGCATATTGATCAAAATCTTGTGGTCGTTATCTCCCCCATTTATGTATGAGTTGTGTCTTTCATCTGCCCGTGTTTGAGTCCATTAAGCATGAAACGGAAACAGTGCGATCCACAAGCCAAATAATTGAGAGACAAATACAAGTAATATCTTTTGGAAGTAAGTGAAATAATTAATATAAATATGTATATTCTATAAGGAAATTTTAAACAAATTTTAGTATTTGCTATAGATATGGTTGAGGATATGTGGGGGACTGAAAATGTGGACGTGGGACACATGATTAATGAGCTGCATTATTTCACTGCCCCCCAGACGATATGAGCCTGCCAGTGTTTAGATGAATTCTACACATGTGGAACGTGCCATGCGGTATCGAATGTAGGCTTTCACGCCAAACGTCGTGTTTTGATTGACTGCAGGGTACGATATTCGGCGTCACGACTCACGTAAAACCCGCTCCGCACTAAAATAAGATAAATCAACCAATTGTAAGCAATTCCTCATACGCTTGTGCATACTATAAAAACACGTCCACGATTCATGAATCAAATCCTTAGAAACTCGAAAAAAAAATTAGTTGGGCTCATTCCCAATATTTGAAGTAGTCTGCACTAAAATCAGGAAATTTTGTAATTTATTTTCAGAGATCAATAATTTTTTTGCCGTTTCAAAAAAAGAAAAAGAAAAATAATGGTACTAGTTGGTGTCTGCTGTTCGATCTGATAATTAATCTGCTCGGACATAGGGATAAGGATTGGATTCGGTCGATGTAGGTGTTTGATACTTTCGTCTTCCACAGAGAAATATGTAATAGGCCTTTGCTTTTTTTTTTTGAACGTAATAGGCCTTTGCTTTGTGCAACAAAGTTTTTTAGTCTAGTTGAATTTTCTAATTTATGCAATTTCCCATTTCATATATGTAATTGGCCACCGGTGTTGGGCTTCTCCGGTTTCATGCTTAACGGCAAGGGCTTGTATTGTGGCTGGGACACTCCGGTTTTGCAGGTGGATGGCGGTTGGTGGTGGAGGCTTTATGTTGGTGCTGGCAACAGTGGATTTCTGGTGGGCATGGATTGTTTGCGTTGGCTGTGACGGTGGTGGTGGCGGCTTTGGGCATCTTTGGGTTCAATTTTTTCAATTTGGGCACTGTGGTCTTTAGGTGTGCGCTTTGGCCTTTTTGGTTTTAGGGTTCGCCCTTTTAGGTGTGGGCTTGGCCCAATGGGTGTCTTTGGTTGGCTTCTCGCCAATCGATGTTTGAGTCCTGGACTAGGCATTTTGTTGCTTTCTCTTTGTTGCTAGTTACATGTATTTTTCAGTGATTAATGAAATTTTTTGCCGTGCACAAAAAAAAAAAAAAGCGCCTTCAGTCAATTTAATCAATTTCAAGTCTCTGATAATCTCTGAAAGGAGATTAATAAACAAGCCATTTGAACAGATTTAGAATCATATCTTCTGTTGCTGCACTTAATTATCAGATAGAATAACCTGTCTCGTAAAACGCAATAAATCAGTTTGAGTTTAAGCTAAAAATGCTTCTTTTAAATTCACCATTTATAAGACAAAATCAAGAGTGTTTGCATCAATTAGGGGACAGAGAAATCAATACTCTATTTTTTTGGACCTGCATAAAGATATTCATGTTCCATTTGAGCTGTCTGTGTCCCTGATAAGGGGACGAAGTACTCTTTTTAATGCGGTTTGTAATGTTGTGGGTCTGACCATTTGCATAAAATCGTGCAAGTACCAAGTGAAAATTCTGGACCTCTCTTTTCGTGAAAATAATTGATGCATCTCTCTCTCTCTCTCTCTAAATAATTTAGGTGTCCGTGTCAATTTACACGTACTCCGACCCACCGCTTACTTGCTGCAGCAAAGTTCCATATGAACTGACCCAAAACGAATTTATAGCAACTTGCGAGGTTTTGATTATAAATTCTTTGGAGAGAGCGAATCTCCAATTGACAGGTTTTAACCATCGGACCAATCCCCTGGGTTAATGAATCTGCCCTCTTGACTCTTGAGTCTAGTTTTTTTTATATGGCTGTTGCAACTTCCACCTAATTTGGTTAGATCTGTGATTATTGGATTTAATCATACGTTTCTTAGGATATGTACAGTAGTACAGAGTTTAATTTAAGTCGCACATTTTTTTAAACAGCACCACAATTGACTAAAAACGCTAATTTTCAATTTCCACCCTGATAATGCCTTCAAATTTCTGCTACAAATGCACAATTGGTAAAAAAAATCAAAGTACATTATGTTGCATGGGAAGTTTAATCTATAAATTAGAAAAAATGTGCATAAGTTGGTCCTAACATGCATATTGGAAAAACTCTCATGCATATTGGATTTTCTTATCCGGATTCGGATTGTCGTTATTGAATTTGTCAATATCGAATTTGGATTTGGATTTGAAATTATCGGATCCGGATCCTAACAAATCCGGTCCATTGACAGACCTACGTACTACCATATGGCATTGTCTTTTTAAAAATAAAAAAAAAATTCAAAAAGGAAAATTTTCAAAATCAGTTCAATAGGCTGTCGGTTAAAGTTTAAAAAGTAAATTGAAATTTGTAAAAAGTTTGTAAGAGTGTTTCAAAATTTGTAAAAAAAATACACCGAAGTCTTTTTCAAAATTTTGTGGGAATAAAAGGATCCCCATTCAAAAATTTGTCAAGAAATGCCCATGCTATTTTGGAAGAACCCTTTCACCTTCACACCAGCTCTGCCATTTAAATTCCACCATGCATAAACAAAATTAGGTACCATAGAATCATTGTAATTTGATCTGTTGCAACAAGTTAAATATCAGGTATTCTCGTATTTTTAGCAGCAAAATTAGTATCTAAAGGTTGCATTACCAAATTTTTAATTATATCATTTTAAATAGAAAGTCTGTGTAAAGCTCCCAAATTTGCAGAGCATATCTTTAGATCCAAAACCTACACAAAAATATTAGGTGGACAGACATCGACGTTAAGTGATTGCTTACTTCATTTCTAAACAACAAAGCCCTTCATCCACTTTTGATGTCTGTCACAAGCATCAAATTTTTTTGGGTCTAGCTATCAACGTGATAGTGTTATTGGTCTGTTATCGAAATCAACCGTGCCAAAACCTTTGGGTGTGGAACATAAACATTTACAGTAAAATGTGGGTTAAAATATACAGCCTGCCATTTGATATGCAATAAAGAAATTATAGTTTCCAAGAACAAAAATCTGTTGCAACAAGTTATATATTAGGTGGGGATTCGAATAGTATGGTGCAAAATTAATTCTATTTCATACTCAACGAATGATCATTTTAACTAAAACCGATCGATAGTTTGATGGAATTTTGAACACCCCAAAAAAGATGGACAGACATCGATGTTAAGTGAAATATATTCTCAAAGCCCTGTAATCCACTTTTGATGACTCCTTCTTTAGTTGTGACTAGCTATCAATGTGTAGTGTTATTGGTCTGTTACGTACCGTGAGGGGGGACATAAACTTTTACAGTAAAATGTGGGTTAAAATTTTGCTTTGATACAATCAAGAAATTATAGTTTCCACAAGAAAAAAAAATAAATATGGGGTCAATTATTAATTTATGGTAAGTAATTACTCATTTCATACTAACTAAAACCGATCGATAGTTTGATGGCATTTTGAACGGCCCCAAGATGGCGACGGTAGAAATATATTCTCGTGTAATCCTTGACTCCTTCTTTAGTTGTGACGTTATTGGCATCACCCATGCCTGAAAACATAGTTGAAGTTCCGGAAATC
This sequence comes from Vaccinium myrtillus, assembly GCA_016920895.1. Taxonomy (NCBI): domain Eukaryota; kingdom Viridiplantae; phylum Streptophyta; class Magnoliopsida; order Ericales; family Ericaceae; genus Vaccinium; species Vaccinium myrtillus. Next base: position 7,074,349 of record CM029281.1, on the reverse strand, counting down.
AACTTAAGGTGATAGAAAATTGAAAAAAAGAAAATTAGGGTAAAGAAGAAATGAAAGTTGTGTGACGATTAATATATAGTATCACATAAACAAATGAATAAGGATGGGAAAAATAATAATGTTAGCAAAAAAAAATTAGTCGCGATTTTTGGCTTACCATTCTCTGTAATGTAAATAACAGGATTGTTGTACTTTCTCCTTTGTGTAGATTAGAAGATCCTGAAGTCCTTTTGGGAAGACATAAAAGATACTTACCCCTGTCTGCATATTCAATTGTGTACAGTTAATATTGTTTGTAATTGTGCACGAATTATTGTAGGAAATTGATTGGAACACAGATGTCGGAAAAAGCATTCGGACGTAGATGTGTTCGGAGTCATGTCCGCAAATCCCACATGCATCTTTTGGGATGGATGCGCATCAGACAGCCCTGAATGCATCTCTGTCTGAATATGTGGTGCTTCTTCTTTACGCTTACATCTCTCTTCTTGATTCATCCTAGTTAGGGTTTCTATTTTTCTTTATGATATCAAAGCGGGACTCATTCCACCCCACATTTAAAAAAAAAAAAAATTCACAATCCACGCCCACAATGACAGACCAGCAAAAAAAAAGGTTGCACGATGATAGGACCCAAAAAGTGGCAAAAGTGGCCACACGTGACAGACCTCAAATGCGGCTGCACGTGAGGGCGGATGTAAAGAAATATTATCCCATATTGTTTGGGAGTGGAATGAATGATCACTTAATATATGCTGGAACCTCTCCACTCATTGTCAATTAATTTTGAGATGGATATAAAATTTCAATTAATTTTGAGATGGATATAAAGTTTCCACAGTAACATTGCTCATATGTATTGATGCATTCATTTTGGCTTTTGTATGATCACTCTTTGTACTGTCTTTCATTTTTGGTATTCTGTAGAAAATCTTACCGGGTTTCCAATGGGTTTACCGTTGCGGTCGGCTGTGAAATGGAAAAAAAGAGAAAAAAGTTAACAAATTAAGTCGTCATTCAGTTTGATTAAGGATTTCAAAAGGAAATTATATGGACGCAGCAAAAAAGAGAAAAGAATTAATATCTAAAGGAAATTATATGGACGCAGCAAAAAATGAAAAGAAGTGGTAAATATCTAATATGCACAATGTGCTCAAGCTGTAGCACTTCTCACCCATTACATTTTTCTTTTGAGATGTTGGACAAAAATTCTAACCGTCCGATTGAGCTGATTTTTTGTGGGGACGGAAAACTTTTAAGAATAATGAACAAACAGTTGGATCACTCATGGAACCCAAAAGCGAGTTGAAAGCCCAGCGTTCTATCTAATATGCACAATGTGCTAGCTGTAGCACTTCCCGCCCATACATTTTTTTATTGATAACTATTGTTCTGGATGCTTATACTTATTTCACTCATTAAGACTAGTCCACCCGTGAGAGCACCATTTAAAGCCAATACGTATGGACTTTTAATACTATAACCTCACCTGATCGACTTTTCGATTATTTTCCCTGTTTGCTTTCCCAAACAAGAGTGCCATGTAATTACTGGTAAGAGTAGCCTGCCAATCTGATGTGTAGCTGACATTGACAATATTAGCTGACATTGACACTATTAGCATAATTTCCGGTGTAGTAATTTAATCCAATGAAATCGCAGGAACCCTTCACCAACTTAGCTTGCTCAGGAGTGAATTCTGGTAACCTTTTCCCAACGATTGAACGCATGGTTTGAGGATATTCGCCGTAGGTTAATGGGTGCATGAACCTGTCCAAAAGCAACCAGATATGTAATGTCATAAATATTAATACTCCCTCGGTCCCCTTTTTTTCTGATCCAGTTGTCAATTTTGAAAATTTTGTAGCTAAAAATTACTAGATTATAAGGAATCCTGGGACAATTATAGAAATTTACTAATGACCATATCTCCTAAGAAAGTTGAATTTACGAAATTGGACAGTTAGGTGGACGGAGGGTGTACTTCTTTTATGTGGTCACTTTATCCCACCTCCTTTAATTTCTCAACAAGAAGTATCTTGTTTTGCACCTAGTATTTGTCATGAATTATTACTCTTTAAGTTTTTGATCATACATATTAAAAATTCTAACTCCGCCACCTCGGGACCTCATCAGAATCTCATGCTTGTGATCGTTCCACGAGCAGTAGTAATGACTGTTTGAATTACCACTTGATTGTTTGAAGTATTTACTGACCATCCATACATGAAATCGATGGCCCGCTAAGCTGCTTTTTCATTAGCTTTGGAATTAGAATGGGGAACAAACCAATGAGACACAAGGGTTATCCCAATCTGGCCCTTTTGAGATGCCTGCAAAATGTCTCACATATCATATGTTTGCAATGGACATTACCAATCAATTCCACATAGTATATTTTTCTGAAATCAAATTTGGCCTTGAAAATTATGTCAACTAGCTGTATTAAGTGGAAATACCTAAATATTATATCAAGTGATTATCCATCTCACTTCACTAGTAATAATAAATCAATTTCAGACAAACACTAACAAATTTTCTTATAAAATTTTCGGAACCCTTAATAGTGGGTTGTCGGTAAATTGAAGTATTTTTTTGTGGTGCCAAAAAAAAAAAAAAAAAAGAAAAAAAAAGAAATTTAGCTGGCACGTATCAAATTTTAAAATCGGAAGAATAACTCCATACGATTTAAACCCAATATTCACAAGGATATAAATTTTTTACAGTGCATGGCTCTACCTTGTTTTTACAGAAAAGTTTTTTTTTTTTTTTTTTCCACCATTGATGAAAATACGTTATCGGTGACTCAAAATTAATCTTTAATACTCCATCTTTATTTGAATGAGTGACCTGATATTTCTGTTTGTAGATTTTTGTTGCAGCTCCAAGACAAAGAAGCATGTGGTGGGCCACAATATAGGGTTCAGTAGCCGAATCTCCGGCGGGGCATCCGTTGTTCATCCAGGCCGAGCACTGGCCTGGTGCGAGGTCCCTGGTAACAAAACCATTATCGATGAATGTCCATGGCTCATTCATTGTGATCCAATGTTTTACCCTATCACCAAACTCTTTGTAGCAAAGCTCTGCAAAATCCTTAAAATCATTCCTGAAAAAAAAAAAAATAATTTGTTTTATCGTTATAATCGGGGTAAGATTCATTTTGACATATAGTAGTTTCCTATATGTCAGTTGAATGTTATACAAACTTTTGGCTCTGTTATAATTACACATCAAAATAAAGGTGTGATTGATACAGTTGGATGTTACCTAGGCTTCTATGATAGCAACTATCTTGAGATAAATTCTTTAATTTATTAGATCCATTCTTAAAAAACTCGAATGACTAAACTAGTAGTTAACTTATCATAAGAAATCATTCTGCAAAAATTATGTATTTTAGTTTTCTACATTGTTAATAGATGCTCTGGACCATGTATTAAGGAAGCATGGTAAGGAATACAAAAATTGATTTGAGTATTTCGGTCTGCCTCTATGAAGCTTCTTTCAACTTTGATTTGGGGCATGGTTCTGCAGCAAAACGTCTATGTAGCTTCTCGGTTCTTGGAGGTTTAAAGGGCCGGGCCACTGTTTCCGTGGTATTTTGAGAACAGTCACTTTCAATGCGTATTGTCAAAGGATTCTTTTAAAAAAGGTTAGGTTTGTTTCCAATCATTCTCGTTCATACCGATTAGGGACTAGATGGATTTTGTTATTGTTGTATTTTTCTAGATCGGTATCGATACTTTTGTGAAACAACAATTTGGTTGCTCTATCTTTTGTCTGGTGATTCTTTTAAAGACAAGTGCAAATTAATTTGAACAAATTTGAACTCTTTAAAGACGGCATGACCACAAATCTGATGCTAAATTCTCAAAGGATATTCTTTGCAACTTTAAAATTCCTGGTAATTAGGAAAGGTTAACTAAAATTGTAGTTTGACCCCTCAACTTTCCATTGCAATTATCAACCCTTCATACTTCAAGCCTAGCTGCAAAGTAATCCATTTGTGCGAAGGCAGATAGTCATCTGCTAACCATGAATCTTAAAAAGCCTTTGATGTACTGTTTAATACGCGCTCACATCCTATTACCATTTTTGCTTTACATGTCCGTATGAGACTTTGTTCATGTTTTAATTGGCTCTATCATTACCACCACTGCACTATATATATATATTAACGGTGCACTTCCACAAAGTCCCACTTAAATCTTGAGGGCATTTCTGGTGTTCTATGAGCTGCCCTTTTCACTAATTTTAGGCAGATGGGCCAAAGTGGGATTTCAGAACACTGAATGATCTCTTCTGAGTCACTAGGGGGAAACATCTTGGACAGGCCCGGCTTATGGCATAAACCAATAAATAAGTCAACGCTCGGTCCCCAATAAATGTAAAAAATAGGAGCCCCAAAACAAGTAAGCCTCCTATATATTGTAATAGTTGTTTATTTTTGGATGACTATATGTTTAAATTTATGCAATGATAAATATTTTGTAATAGTTTTTATGAAGATATGTGGTGGAAAATGTTATATGCAAAATACAAGGATGACCTCATCTAATGAGTCCGTTTCAAGCTTTCTAAACTAATGAACTGGCACTGATCTTAAAATAAATTTCCTAGACATTGATGTGGCAATGCTCAAGAAAATGAAATAGGTTGAAGCTCAAGAGTATGCAGCCCTTATGGGGAGGCCGAGAGATTGCTGAATCCAGTGGGCTTTGCTGTTTTTGTTGAGAAGGCCAGTTTTCTTTTCATCTAAGTATCATTTTGGGTGCAGTTTCAGCAGCGATGGGGTTTTTTTTTGCAGGGGTTTTCTTTTTGTTGTCTTCAATGGAAGCTGGGTTGGGTTTTTTTGGGAGGGGTTTTCTTTTTGTTTTCTTGTGGAGTTGGTTGGGTTTGGGAGAGTGATCACGTACGAGGGTCTTTTTTCACCTTTGCAGGGGTGTTTTTTCTTAATTTTTTTACATTTTCCAATTGTTTGTTGGAGGTCTTGGTTCTTAATTTTCCTTTCGGGTTTTTTGTAAAAGAGCATCCTTTTGTGGCTTTAAACTTAAGTTTTTGAGTTCAAAGAGAGCTAATTTGCTCTTAAAAATTTAAGGCTCTTTGCTCAAATGCTTGCCTAATTTGACGTAATGAAAATTTAACTAGTGACCAAATCAAGTTTGAATAGAAACTTTCGATTTTGTGAGTTTTTATAAGGACAAAATTTTGCCTTTTGGTCTAAATTAAAATTTGACCAAGTTTGGGGCTTTAAATAGTGTTTAGTCGGTCTGACCAATTTATTTTTGGTAGATTTGAGGGAATAGTTTAATATAGAGTCGATTTTGTGAGTTTTTGATAAAGTGCTAAACTAATTTATAAAAAGGTGCTTTTTGTAGTTAAATTTGGTAAAAAAAGTGGTTTTTGGTTACATTTGGTGTTTTTTTTTTTTTTTTTTGAATGAAGTCGATTTTAAGTTTTTTTTTTATAAAAAGTTTTTTTTAAATTTGTTTTTTTTTTATAAGGATTATGCATCATTGTTAGTTCTTTTGACTCTTTCTTTCTTTCAACGTACCCAGTTATCTAGTTGATATATTTAGGTTTCTTAGTTGATAAAAAAGTGCAGTCACTATGAGCTTAGGTTTGAGTTAATACAACCAATCAGTAAAAGTGATTTGGAAAAAAATATCATGTGTCATATGAGGTAGAACTCTTGGCCAAGAGATTGAGAATCTGAAACCATCCATTCCCACGAACTTCATTAGCTTCACATCGTCCTGTTTCATTAAATTCACACGTTTTAGTATTGTGAGCCAAATAAAGGAATAATAGTTTGATTTGGCCAAAAAAAAAGTAAAAAAACGGTTTTTTAGGTTTTTTTTGGTTTTGTATTTATTCAAAAAAAAAAATTGCATTTTTTGGTGTTGTAAGTTTTTGTGGTTTACGAGACGAATCCAAAGAGTATAAAATTATTGTCAAAAGTAATATTTTTTTTGAATAAAGCAAAAAATAAACCAGTTTATTGGTTTAATTTCGTCTTTATTCCGAAAAAAAAATAGTTTCAACCTTAATTTTGTACTCTTTGGATTCGTCTTGACGAGACGAATCCATAAACTAGAAAAACTTGACGCAAAACTAGAAAATGCAAAAAAAAAAAATAATAATAATAAAGATAACGAAAAAACCAAAAATCCGTTTTTTAATTTTTTCCAAATCAGTGTCGATCAAATTAAAAATTAACTTCTATAACTATTTGTCCTAGAAAGCAGGAGAAGAAATTGATTCAAAACTAATCACAAACTTACATAAAATTCAATCCCTTACCTTATAACGGTGATAAAAATCAAGAGCTACATCTCCGTTGCTCCGATTCATAAATTTATCTGACATAAATGTGTTCATAGTTTTTAGTTCCTTTCAGCATGAGAAAATGCCACACTTCCTAATTAACTTCAATTCTAACACACATTATAGACAGAACCTGGATATGTGTGGGTGAAAATATCGTATATACTTACACCTTTACCACCTTCTTTCCAGGCACCTTCAAACTAACAAGAAAAGCTAAAAATCATACACATGCACAAAAATAAACTTGAAAGATATTCTATAAAAGATATCAATAATTTGAAAATATATATATTTAAAGCATAAACCTGGTAGGCAGGTGAGACAGTTCCAAACACAAAATCAGATGGAAATTAAGCTAGTACGATTAAAGGAGGAGGAGACATTAGTGGTGACTCAGTGATTTTACCAGGACAAAGAGTCCCCAAAAAACATAGCCTGGAAGCGTCATGCCTTTTTTTTGGTATCAAATCCAATTCGCCACAACCCCTTATATAAGAAAAGGAAATTAATTTTGGAACTCTCCAAATTGTTAATGGCGTTCCAAAAGAAGAGTTTCAATATCATTAAGGGAGTGTCAATATTATTTTTCGAAATCGATAGCATATATTATTCACCAGCTAGATGTTAAATTCTGAAGACTCTGGTCCCATAAGAATTTAGCTTTATTTTAACCAATAAGCAGGGCCAGACGTTGATGTGCCATTTCAGCTGGCTCGGACTCTGATTTGAGGGGTACTCTTTTTAATGCGATTTGAAATGTTGTGGGTCGACCACGTGAAAACGTTAGAATACGTACAGTACTAGTGAAAATTTTGGCCTCTCTTATTGTGGAAATGATTCTCAGATTTTTTTTTTGTAACTCAAGGTAGTTGGGTTAGTTAATGTGCACACTTCGATCCGTCGCCCACTTGCAAGGAACTCAATTATAGTCAAAGTAAAATTCCATATAAAGTGGTCCCATATGAATCGATAGTACTTATGAAATTTTGAATCTAAATTTCTTAAGAGAAAACAAATCCTAAATTATAGGTATTGACCATTAGACCAACCCTGTCACATCCACCTAAGTTGGTTAGAGCATTGATTGGAACTTTATCATGCGCTCCACCGGTTGACTACAAATGTTACTGTGTTGAAATTGTCACAATATATTATAAAACCGTCAAATTTCTGCTACAAATGGTCAAAAAAATCAAGACGTATGTTGCTTTGGAAGTTTAAACTACAAATAAATGGGTAAATTTTACTAAAACTCGTTGGATTTCACTGGAATCACACTGCCACCCTCTTTATTTTTTAAAATCATGCTGCACTTCCCTACTTTAGTAGTGGAGTATTTTGTTTTCGACAGTACTTTTGGTCCATTTTGCTCCATTAACACAAATTTTGCCATTGCCAAATAAAAAAACTAATATAACTTCTTAATTAAAACTAAATAAATTTAAAACTAACAAAGTGATACCCAAATAATTAATTTTGTCAAAAAAAATTTCTTGGATTGATTGATGTTGTAGAGGCATAGGAGATTTAGTACTAATTTGTTGATATAGTTTTAATCACCTAGCTAGTTGTTTGAGTTGTTATATTTGGCAAGGCCAAAATTGGTCTTGACAAAGCAAATGGACTAAAATATTACAAATCCTAACCTGATTTTTGGCTAAACAAACAACTTTTTTTTGTGGTGTCCATTTTCAAAAGTTAAAGGATAAAGATGCAAAATTTATTTTTTTTTTTCTAAAATCTAAAATAACAGAAAAAATAATTTTTTAAATAATGTGTTTACATTTTTGAATTTTTTTGCCAAAAAGTTCTCAATGAAATTCATAAAAAAATATTGATTAAATTTTTGCCAAACTAGTTTACTAATTATTTTTAGTTTGAAAATTGCATGTAATTTTTAGTCAAATTAGAAAGGAGTATTAAATAGAGGGAAGATAAAATAGGAAATTAACATGCCAAACCCACCCTGGAAAAAAAAATATTACCGGATGGAGGAGTAAAATAATAAAATAGGAGAGTGCAACGTGATTTCCAAAAGTAGAGGGAATGACAGTGTGATTTGAATAAAATCTAGGCACTGTCAGTGAAATTTATCCCAAATAAATGAGACAAAATGTGTCAATTGCCCCTGACATGAACCATGTGATATGAGAAAATCTCTCATTATTCAATTTGATTGAACCCTGAGTGAAACAGCACCAATAAAGTAAGACAAGAAAGAAGTGAAAGAAACAGCAACATTTTAGTAAATAAGACTCAAAAGTAAGACAAAAGAAAACACAATAGAACTATGCGTACAACATTTTAGTATACTGCTTTAAAAAAATCATAAGACTCATTTTAACATTTTTAAAACGATTTTTTAATCTATGCCCATATCGTTAAAATTTTTTTAATTACCCATGTTTTAAAAAAATTTGTCATTTTACTCATGATGAATGATTGAATCTGATGCCCAATGATGCCTAATGAGCTAATTTTTAAAATCATTGACCCCTTATCTTTTAAGAATATTATGCGACCGATCATTTCGGCCGCCGACGCCCAATCTTGGAATCCCGAAATGGATCTTATGAAAGAATCAAATTTTGAATGAAATGGGGTGATTTTGATCTTGCCTCGATTCTCGCGTTTGGCCCACTAAAATATTGTACCCCTAGCAGAACTCGGAAAGAAATTAAAATACAAAAGAGACGTACTACATTTGACACTGTCTTATAAATAAATAAATAAAAATCAATAGTGAGTAGCTCCGGTGCAATGGATGCAGACTTTAAGCCCAATACAAGCGTAAATTTAAGTTTTGTCCCTTAAAATTTGATCTATTATTAAAAGGGGTCGGTTCCCCTCACACAATCAATAATGCAATATCTTACACAGTAAATGTAAAACACTCATTTTAGAGTCCCATGCAAATGATCGGAGCCATTGACTTTTTTTAAAACATATTTGCAAGAGTACTCGTAAAATATCAACTCATTCGGATATCAATAGTTGCTTCATCGGATTTGTCACTAAATTTGACAAGATAAAAACTGAATAAATCGATCAAGTCGATCAATCCCTTATTGATATCCGAATGAGTTGATATTTTACAGGTATTTAATTTTGAAAACATATTTTAAACAAACTGAATGCCTCCAATAATTAGCGTAGGGTTCTAATTATTATTGAGTCAAATGTTATGTTATTGGGACAAAAGCTATCTGAACAAAAGTTCCGAAGGAAAAATAGAAAACTATTCATATCAAGCAATAATTCATGAGAGCAATTTTACATCCTTACGTGAATAAGGGTAACTTTACTCACATTTGATGAGCTATGTTAGAAGTCTTAATTTGAGAAAAGAGTTTATCTTGTAGTATAGATAAAATGATTTGTTAGGAAATCCAACAATAGATTAGCTCAATTGGATATCTATAACTACTTGATCAAGTACTTACCGATATCCAGTTTAATTTAACTTAATTTGAGCTTAGGGGGTGTTCCACTAACAAAAAATAATTTTTTCTTTCTTTCAAAAATTAAGACAGGTCATTCTCTCACCATACATCACATAAAAAACTTTAAAAAATTAGTTTATTCTAAAAACACCCTTAACAGAACACCCCCTAGTAACTTAACAAATTAATTGATACAAGATAGACGATTTTGATGATCAAAACGGCCTTTAGAGTGCTCATGAAGTTTTGAATGGTTTCTAACGACTCCTAAAGAGAGAAAAGAAGAGAGAGTAATTTTTTTTAATAGAATATATTTATTTTATTATATTTACAGTTTGGAAAGAGGAAGGAATATATTGTCCGCCTCTTTAAGACATTACTTTTTAATTTCTGGCGTACTTTTCTTACCCTACTTTCTCCTCTTAATTTTCCTTTCCTTCCACATCCAACAAAGGATAAAATCCTCATCCAACAAACCATAGAATCCTTACATAAAATATGGAAAGATGAAAACAAAAAGCATTGTTTTTTTTCCCGGTATTTTTTACTAATCTGTTTAGCGCTTTGTCGCTTGTTTTTGGATTAATCATTTAAATTGATGAGAGAAATCATCACAAAATTATAAAAATGTGGAAAGAAGTTGAAAAAAGTTCATATATGACGAAAACAAAAAGCATTGTCTTTTAGACTCCTCTTGTTAACACGGATGAATCTAACACGAATTTAACAAAAATTCAGAAAAGACAAAAAAAAAAAAGCTCTAAATCAGAAGCTCTGGCTACTTGAGATTGAACTTCTTAAACCAAAGCGCTGAGAGTTTTGGGTATCTTTTGAGGTTATCGTGGAAATCAACATAGCCAAGCCCAAACCTTTGTGTGTAACCAGAGTCCCATTCCCAGTTGTCTAGAAGCGCCCATGCGAAGAGCCCTTTCACCTTCACACCAGCCCTGCCATTTAAATTCCACCATGCATAAACATAATTATAGGTACAATAGAATCATTCTAATCAAATCTGTTGCAACAAATTAATTATCCGGTATTTTCGTATTTTTGGCTGCAAAATTAGTGACTATAGTTGCATTACGAAGTTTATCGATCATTTTCATGGAAAGTCTGTTTTAAATGACTCAATTGGGCTAGCTATCAATGTGTGGTGTTATTGGTCTGTTACTGTGAGGAGTGGAACGTAAACTTTTTACAGTAAAATGTGGGTTAAAATACACTTACTTGATGGCATTTAGAATGGCCCCAAGATGGCGACGGTAGAAATAAATTCTCGCGTAATCCTTGACTCCTTCGTTAGTTGTGACGTTATTGGCATCACCCATGCCTGAAACATAGTTGAAGTTCCAGAAATTAACTTAGGATACAGACTTCCGATACCAAAAAAAAAAAAAAAAAAAGGGGTAAAGAAGAATGAAAGTTTTGTGAGAATTTAAATTTTCTTTTATAATTCCCTTTACTATTCCAACTATTCCTAAAAAAACAAAAAAGTTGTGTGATGATATATCCCTGATGGGCTTCCCATCAGGGAGACCCCCAATTCTCCTATTTCCCGATCAAATTTTCACGATCCGAACCGTCCAATGTGTTTAAAAGGTGTTTTTAAGGGTCCCCGGAAAAATCAGTGAAAAAAAATACCGGGAAGGGATCATTTTTCGATAAAAACGCATATATACAGTTTTTATCGAAAAATGATTGGATCAAGCATTTCCCGATATTTTTTTTCACTGATTTTTCACGAGGACCCTTAAAAACACCTTTTAAACACATTGGACGGTTTGGATGGTGAAAAATTGATCGGGAAATAGGAGTACCTGATGGGAAGCCCATCAGGTATACCTTATTGGAAAGATGTCGTATATATATATATGTAGAGCATTTCTTACGAGGGCTCTCTTAAGCTCTACGGGGCGGGACTTTCGTTTCCGGATCGAATTTCGACAATCTGAACCGTTAGATGTGTTTAAAACATGTTTTTAATGGTATCCACAAGGATTCGTCAAAAAAAAAAAAAAAAAAAAAAAACCCAGAAGGGATATGTACAGTTTCATTGAAAAATGCTTGGATTCATATATAGTTTTATTGAAAACTACTCGGATCAAGCCCTTTTTTTTTTTTTTTTTTTTTTTACCAATCCTCCTAGTGAACCTTAAAAACATGTTTTGAACACATCTAACTGTTTGGATCATCGAAATTCGATCCGGAAACAAAAGTCCCAAGCCGTAGCAGTTTAAGGGAGCCCTCACGTGAAATTTCTTGCACATATATATATATATATAGATGCACACACCCCACTTGTAGTGAGGGATCCTACATTTTGCTTAAAGTATTTAAAATATGTTTTTAAGGGTCGATGCGAGGAGTCATAAAAAAAGAATGACCGAGAAAGGCTTGATCTGAATAGTTTTAGATAAAAATCTTATGTGATTTCTCGCATGGACTTTTAAAAATATGTTTTAAACACATTGAACAGTTCAGATCGTTGAAATTTGATTGGGAAAGGTGAGTCTCACACTTTAGCAAAGTGTGGAATCCCTCATAAAAAAGGGCCTCTACGTATATGTATATATAGTATCACATAAAAAAACAAACAAGCTAGGATTGGAAAAATAATAATGTCAGCAAAAAAAAAAAAATAATAATCGCGATTTTTGGCTTACCATTCTCTGTAATGTAAATAACAGGATTGTTGTACTTCTCCTTTGTGTAGATTAGAAGATCCTGAAGTCCTTTTGGGTAGATACAAAATATACTTACCCCTGTCTGCATATTCAATTGTGATAAGGGAAATTTTAAAATCAGTCCAATAGGCTGACATTAAAGCTTAAAAAATGTATTAAATCTGTGATAGTGTATAATAATGTATGAAAGTGTATAGGAAAGTGAAAAAAAATATATCGGAGTTTGTATTTTTTGTTTTCTTGTTGTCTTATTGTCAACCCATCGGACTGACAATAGAATAACCCTTGTGATAAAGTTAATATTGTACATTTGTAATCGTGCATGGATTGTTGTAGGAAAATAATTGAAACACAATCGTTGTGTTTGGTTTGGATTTTGAGTTTTAATTTTTAGTAACGATTGGAGGAAGAAATAGAGATAATAATTAAAAAAAAGAGTTAGTGATTAGAGAAAGATAAAGAAAAAATTTGAGAATAATATTTAAAAATAAAAATAATGATTAGATAATAATTAAAAAAATTGGATCTTTAAATCCAAAAAGAACAAGGCCAAATGTCTGAAAAAGTATTTGTAGATATGTTTGGAGCCACTTGATGTCTGCAGAACCCACATGCATCTCTTGGGACAGAGTGATGATGATTGCTCATATATATGTACTGAATACTGATGCATTCATTATTTCATTTTGGCTTTTGTATGAATACTATTTGTACTGTCTTTCATTTTTGGTACTCTCTGTAGAAGATCTTACCGGGTTTCCAATGGGTATTCCGTTGCGCTCGGCTGGAAAATAGAAAAATAAAAAGAGAAAAAAGTTAAAGTATTTGGGGTGTTTTGACTTAAGTAGTAAACTTAACTTTTTGTTTTTTGGTGCTTAAAAAGCTTGTACTTTACACATGAGTACAAGTTTTTTAAGCACCAAAAAGCACAAAAAAGCAAAAAGTTAAGTTTACTATTTAAGCCAAAACACCCCAAAGTCGTCATTCAGTTTGATGAAGGATTTCATAAGGAAATTATATGGACGCAACAAAAAGAGATACTAAACGATATGGAAGCAACAGTTCAAAAAAAAAGATATGGAAGCAAAATTGACTTTCTTTCTTAAATTGCCTTTAACAAATTTTTTTTTCCATATGAAATTCAAATTCATATTATCTGTTACTAATTTTTTAGAGAATTCCAACATAAAATCTTGACAAGTATTTGTATGTGCTAAATGTAGCACTTCCCCGACCGCCCATACCTTTTCTTTTGAAAACTAAATGTTCGAATAAACTGACGCGCATCTTGACTTTTTGGGAGATCAATACCACGGTCCAATTCTCGGGACTTTTCTTCGCCCATACATAACCTCACCTAACCGACTTTTCATTTATTTTTCCTATTTGCTTTCCCAAACAAGAGTGCCATGTAAAATACTAATTAATTGAAGAGGCTTTGAGGCTTTTCGAGTGAACTTACTGGTAAGAGTAGCGAGCATATCTGTTAAGTAGCTGACATTGACTTCATAGCTGTTGTTATGTTTGGATCTATATTGGCTATTCTGAATTCTTGTTAGACTGTTTTTGAGGGTCGCTTCTGTTTGATGCTACATCATTTCGAGAGGCTTCTAATAATGCATCAGTTATAATTCAAGGAAGGAGGGAGGCTCTGTTTCTGCTGCTGTTGTAATGCTTCTGCTAATGATCTAATTTTATTGAGGGGTTTTGAGTGTTCGTCAGTTTGCTCTTGCGTTTGGTGATGCCTTGTTGCTGTTTCATGGGAGGATGCTATTTGACTTTTTGGAGGTGTATAGTTGCTGATTGCTATTTCTTTGGAGCTCATTTTGTTGCTTCTTCTGCTCATGGGGGTGTCATCATTGTAATGAATTCTGGAGAGAAGCTCAGCTATCAGTATTTTTCTCTTTGCTTGGAGTCTTCGCTTGCTGCTATAGTTTAGGAGTTCATATTTGGAAGCTAGTAATGCTTCATGCTCTCATCAGTAGTCTCCTTTTAGGGATCTTTTCCATCTTGGGCTGCCCTGTGTTTTGGTGGACTCCTTGTTCACCTTGTTATTTCCCTTTGGGTCCTTGGAGGCGCATGATTGTCGTGGGGAGGGGTGCCATCTTTGTTGGGATGTCTCTCCGCGTAGTGATGCTTTCTCTTTGGATCCTTTAAATCTTTGTAATCTGTTTTCGAAGATTAATAAATTCTTTTTTTGCCGTTCAAAAAAAAAGTAGCTGACATTGACAGTATTAGCATAAGGAACATCAGCTGCATAATTTCCGGTTTAGTAATTTAATCCGATGAAATCGCAGGAACCCTTCACCAACTTAGCTTGCTCAGGAGTGAATTCCGGTAACCTTTTCCCGACGATTGAACGCATGGTTTGTGGATATTCGCCGTAGGTTACTGGGTGCATAAACCTGTCCAAAGCAACCAGATATAGATGCAATGTTCATAAATAATAATACTCCCTCGATACCTTATTTTTTCCGATCTAGTTGTCAATTTTGAAATTTTAGTAGATAAAAATTTGGATATTTACCACTTTGCCCTGATGAGATTATAATAAATCCTATAAAAAGTGTAACAATTAGCTTTGGAAATTTCGATTTTTTTGTAGTAGTATTTACTCACCATCCATACACGAAATCAATGGCCCGCTGAGCTGCTTTTTGATTAGCTTCGGAATTAGAATAGGGAACAAACCAATGAGATATGAGGGTTATCCCAACCTGGCCCTTTTGAGATGCCTGCAAAATGTCTCACACATCACATGTTTGCAATGGACATTACCAATCAATTCCACATATATTAGTGAATATAAATTTGGCCTTCAAAATTATGTCAATTTGCTGTATTAAGCGGAAAAACCTAAAGATTATCCATATGCATCTTCTACCAAACTAATATAAAAATTAAGGAGACAAGACTCATACATTGATTTCACTAGTGATATAAATCAATTTGAGATAAACACTACAAAAAATTCTTATAAAATTTCGCAACTCTTAATAGTGGATTATCGGCAAGTTTAAGTTTTGAAATTTAGTTGGCATGTCGCAAATTTAAAAAAGGAAAGAACAACTTCGTACGATTTAAACCGAATATTTCACGAGGATATAAAATTTTTACCGTGCATAACTCTACTTTTTATTTTATTTTATTTTTACGGAAAAGTTTGTCCACCATCGATAAAAATACGTTATCAGTGACTAAATCTTTAATATATCTTTATTTGAAAGACTCACCTGATATTTCTGTTTGTAGATTTTGGATGCAGCTCCATGACAGAGAAGCATGTGGTGGGCCACAATATAGGGTTCTGTAGCCGAATCTCCACTTGTGCAATTGTTGTTCATCCAGGCCGAGCACCGGCCTGGTGCGAGGTCCCCGTTGACATAACCATTATATATGAATGTAACGGTATGGTTGAGCTTCAGCGGTAGAATTTGGGTTGTTTCATGTCACCGTTCGTCACTCCGGTGGGTTGGCCAGTGGTGGCTTGGTGGTTTTGATGATGGTAGTTTGGTGATTTTGTTTGGTGGTCTTCTGTTTGGAATGGTGGCCAGTGGCGGTTGGCTGTGATGTTTTGAAAGTTTGTTTGGAGGTTAGGGTTAGGTTTTGGATTTTCCTTAGGTTGGGACTGGCCCACTTTGTTTGGGTTAGGTCTTTTGTATTATTGAGCATTATTGTTGGATCTAGGCATTTTGTCCCACAGTGTCTGTACGGGCATTATTGTTTGATTCGGGTGTGGCCCTAAACTGTACCTTTTGTCAAGTTTATTTAATAGAAATTGTTGCCGATATATATAAGTACCAAATAAAGGTACGGTTAGATGTTACCACTAAATAGCATGCAATATCTTGAGATAAATTCTTTTATTTATTAGATCCAGTCTTAAAAAACTCGAATAACTAAACTAGTATAGTTAACTTGTCATAAAAAATCATTCTGCGAAAATAAATTTATATTATTTTTCTTGATCGTTCAGACGCTCTGGACTATGAATGAAGGTAAAATAATAATGAACACATAAATTGCTTTGGGTCTCTACGCCTGCCCTTTTTTATGCCTTTTGGCTTTTATTTGGGGGCATGGTTCTGTAGCAAAACGTCTCTGTAGCTCATCGGTTCTTGGAGGTTTAAAGGGCCCTCTATTTCAGTGCTATTTTTAGAGCAGCCACTTTATGCATAAATTTTGTTCAGAAAAATTTATTAATCTCATATCCAAGATACAATGATTAAACGGACCAAGAGAAAAACATCAAAACGAGGATTGGCATCCCACTCGACAAAAAATATTTGTCTCTCGAGAACCGAAAGATTGAAAGGCTAACAAACATTCAACCAAACAAACAAGCAAACAAAACTAAACAACACCTCCAAGAAGAGAGTTTAGGCTAGAACATGCTCAAAGCCCAATCTAATACGAAACATGCTCATGACTTTATGCATAGAGCCATAGGTTAGGTCTGTCTCCAATAATCCTCGTCCATACCCCCAATAATTAGAGATTAGACGAGTTGTGCATGTTATTGTTGTATTTTTGTACTTTTTTGGATCGTTATCGATACATTTGTGGAACGACAATATGGTTGCTCTCTATCTTTTGTATTGTGATTCTTTTAAAGAAGGCATGACCACAAATCTGATGCTAAATTCTCAAAGGATATTGTTTGCAAAAATTGTAAAAACAGGAGAGGTGTTTACTTACAGAATGAGAGGGCTCAAAAAGCCACCATACTCATCTTCAAGGGCTTGAGGAAGATCCCAATGATATATTGTGACAAAGGGTTGCAGACCTGTGCATTTACATAGAAAAAAATTGAGGTGAGAGTAGCTTTATTTTGATTAAAAAACCAAGAAATAGGGGGATTGAGCATAGAATTAACCATTTGATATGAGTTCATTGATCAGATTGTTGTAGAAGGCGATCCCTTCCTTGTTCACTCCTCCACTTAACTTCCCACCTGAGCATTGACAAAATATAAATATACTATGATTCGATCTAGTTGCGGATTACATTTTTAAAAACGAACAATTATAAAAAATTATAAAAAAAGACCCATATTTTGTATACACAATATTATATAAAAAATTATAAATAATATTGTGAGAGGGGTAAATAGTGAAAATGGACATCCTTTTGAAACAGAGGCCGGGATATGTTAGAATAAACTGGTTGATAAATATTTATATTTAAGGACAAAGACATCAAACTTAGGTACAACTTTAAAATTCGTGATAATTACGGAAAGTTTAACTAAATTTGTAGTTTGACCCCTCAACTTTCTATTGAAATTATCAACCCTTCGCCAGGCTGCAAATTAGTTGCCCATTTGTGTGAGCGTAGACAGTCACCTGATAACCAGGAATGTTAAGAATCCTTTTGATCTACGCTGTTTAATGTGTACTCACGCCCAGGGGCGGAGCCAGGATTTTGGTTCCGGGGGGGGGGCAAGAATTAGACGCGTTCAGGGGGTTGCAAGGATTTTGGTTCAGGGGGGGCAAAAAACAAAATCAAAGAGGGATCAATTAGCAATTTTGTGAGGTATACTAGTAAAATCCCTATAGAAATTTGGGAGTCAGGGGGGTCAACTGACCCCTCTTGTATCCATGTGGCTTCGCCCCTGCTCACGCCCAGCCCTTTTAAATTTTTTGCTTTAGCTGTCGTAAGAGAACTTTTTTCATGTTTTAACGGTGTACTTCAACAAAATCCCACGTAAATCTTGACGACATTTTAAGTTGTTCTATGAGCTCTGCCCTTTTCACCAATTTCAGGTAGATGGGCCAAAGTGGAATTTCAATTCAGAGCACTGAATCTCTCTCCCAAGTGCAGTCACTGATGAGCTTAGGTTCGAGTTCATTAAACCAACCAGTAAAATTTCAAAAAATAAATCATATGTCATACGAGGTAGAACTCTTGTCCAAGCGATTGAGAATCTGAAACCATCCATTCCCATAAACTTCATAAACTTCACATCGTCCTGTTTCATTAAATTCACACGTTTCAGTATTGTGAGCCAAATAAAGGAGTCATAAATAATAATTTAGTGTCGACCAAATTAAAAATGTACGTCTATATATAACTAATTGTCCCAGAAAGCATGCAGGAGAAGAAAATTCGTACAAAACTAATCAAACTTACGTAAAATTTATCCCTTACGGCCTTACCTTATAACGGTGATAAAAATCAAGAGCTACATCTCCGTTGCTCCGATTCATAAATTTATCTGACATAAATATGTTCATAGTTTTTAGTTCCTTTCGACATGGGAAAATGCCACACTTCCTAATTAACTTCAATTCTAACACACATGAGAGAGAGAGAGAGAGAGAGAGATCTGTGAGAGAGAGAGAGAGAGAGAACCTGGATATTTGTGGGTGAAAATGTCGTATATACTTGGGCCTTTTCCACCTTCTTTAATAGCACCTTCAAACTAACAAGAAAATTCTAAAAATCATTCATATGCACAAAAATCAACTTGAGAGATACTCTATAAAAGATATCAATAATTTGAAGAAAAAAAAACTTAAAGGATAAACCTGGTAGGCAGATGAGGCAGTTCCAAACACAAAATCAGATGGAAAGCTAGTACGATTAAAGGAGGAGACATTAGTGGCTACTGAGTCATGACTCAGTGAGTTTACCAGGACAAAGAGTCCCAAGAAAACATAGCCTGGAAGCGCCATGCCTTTGTGGTATCAAATCCAATTCGCTACAACCCCCTTTAAATAAGAAAAGGAAATTGATATTAACACTCCCAAAATTGCTAATGGCACTCCAAAAGGGGAGGACCAATATGAAGTCCATATAAGACTTGATTTTGGCACTCTTTGGAGTGCCATTAATAATTTGGGGAGTGTCAATATAAATTCCCTAGGAAAATGGTAGGAGTATAACAAGAACACAAGTCGTCCACTTACGTTCATAAATCGACATTATTTATTATTCACCAGCTAGATGTTAAATTCTGAAGACTCTGGTCCCATAATAATTTAGAGCTTGTGATATAATTTGGTTCTTCATTTTTCGTAAACATGCATGTAAGGCTCCATTCTCCTAAAGATCTTTTTGTCTTTTTGATTTTTTGTGTTTGTTCGTGTTTTTTGAATTTTTATCAGATTGGGGTTATATTTTTTAGATTAATGATTTCTTTCGAAGAGAGGAGTCTAAAAGTAAAAAATTCTGACCAAAATTAAATAAAGTTCACTAAAGACGAACAAATTACCAAAAGCTTTCTTCTTTTGTTTAAATATAGTCTTGTATGAATTACATACTTTTCTGATTCTCTTGTCGATTTAATCCAGAAAATTATGACAAAAAACAAAACAAAAAATTGTGAAAAGTTAAATAAAAAAAAATCATTTAGACAAGAAGTCAGAATAATGGAGCCTAAATTTGCTTCATGACTTTTTGCGAACATATATGCATCGAGTGTCGTTTTTATAATATCATACTTCCTCTGTCCTATTTTTAGTGCCAATTATATGAATACGCGTATTTTTTAACTCCCAAAAATATACGTATTTCTTTATATATATTTTAATTTTTTAGACCAAATTAAAGTGATCATTGAGCACTTTAATATGGTACCAAAGCAATTTAAAATTTTCAATGGAAACACAATTTTTACGTCAAAAAAATACACATTTTCCAAAAGGAACACTTAAAAAGGGATGAAGGAAGTAGCAACTCTAACCTTAAACAATCAACATTGCCGGAACGAATATGGTCGATGTTCAATTTCTGACCCTGATTTGAGTACATAGTAGTACACTTTTTCACTTCTTCTCTCCTGAAATCAATTAGCGTCTTTATTGTATTCGACATCGCACCTGCAAGTATATTTTTTGAGTGGTTGCAGAGAGTGGCATTGCCGCATTGTCTGACTAAATCCATGAGGCACTCCGGACCCAACAATGTGAAATGTTGTGGGTCGACCATGCATGGAAAACGTTTGAGAATACGTACAGTACTAGCGAAAATTTTTGCCTCTCATTTTGTAGATATGATTGTTGCTTTTTTTTTTTCTTTTTCTGTAACTCCGGTGATATAGAAAGAAGAGAAAACAGGTAGGGCCTCACAAAACAGAATTGAAATCACGGAATAAACCTAAAAGACAAGAGACTCCTAAGTCCTAAACCAGAAAGCCAGATCCAGAGATTCACATGATGTCGATCTTCTTGGACCTTTAAGAGAGATGATAACAGGGAGATTGAGCTTGAAATATTCCACTCTTATAACAGGGAGATTGAGCTTGTAACTCTGGTGTTCGGATAGTTAATCTGCACTTTGACCCACCACCCACTTTCAAGGAACTCAATTAAAGTCGGAGCAAAGCTCCATGTAAATTATAAACTGGTCCCGTAAAAGTTTATAGCACCTACGAGGTTTCAAATCGCATTTTTTTGGAAGGGTGTAGACCCTTAAATTTCAGGTCTTAGACCATCAGACCATTCATGTCATGTCCACCTAATTGGAATTAGAGCTGTGATAAGTCTCATATTTTGTTTAAAGAGACCCACCATTCGGCAAAAATAAACCATTTGGTCTTTATTAAAATAAAAAAAAACTTGGTCACATTTTTTTGTTAGTTTTGCGTCAATTTTTTGAGAATTGTTGGTTCGTCATAACGAGAGGAATCCAAAGGTGAAAAATTATGATAAAAATATTTCAGAAGTCAAGGCCTAGTTTCCCATTTGCTAAAATGGTAATCCCATAAAATCAAGTGGGTGGTTTTAGCAAATGAGGAAACTAGGCCTAAAGACAAAAATAATCCAAATTTTTGTGAATTATTGGATTATGTTTTGTCATTATCAAATAAAATTATTGTAGTACTTAATAACATTTTACTCTTTAGATTACTCTCGTCAAAACGAACCAATAATCACAAAAAAAAAAAGCAATATTGTAACTGTGTTGCAATTGTCACACTGATTACACCATCAAATTTCTGCTACAAATGCGCAAATGGTAAAAAAAAATCAAGACATTATGTTGCTTTGGAAGTTTAATATATAAATAAATGGGTAAATCTCACTAAACACACCTTGGATTTCACTTGAATCACAGTGCCACCCTCTTTACTCTTTGAAATCACGCTGCACTTCCTACTTTAGAATTTTGTTTGACACTTTAGTCCATTTGCTAAATTAATACCAATTTTTCCATTGCCAAATAAAACAACTCATATAACTTCTTTTTAACTAAATAAACTTAAAACTAACAAAGTGATACCCAAATAATTAATTTTGGCCAAACTATTTCTTGGATTGATTGATTTTGTAGAGGCTTAGGAGATTTAGTACAAATTTGTTATTAGTTTTACGTTGATTTAGTTTTAATTACCTAGATATTAATGTGAGTTGTTTTATTTGGCAAATGGACAAAAGTATTACATAAAATACTAAAATATGAAAGTGCAGTGTGATTTCCAAAAGTAGAGGGGATGAAAGTGGGATTCGAATAAAATCCAAGGTCTGTCAGTGAAATTTATACTAAATTCTTGTTCATTTCATAGTTTTAGTTTAGTTTTGTAATCATTACACTCATTTCTCTCTCTATCTCTCTTAACTCATTACACTTTTTCCAAAACTAAACTAAACTAAACTAAACTAAAATTACTAAACTAACAAGCTTAGTATTGTTTTATTAATTGGTACGGTTTCTTTTTCACTCAGAGCATCCCAATTAAATTGAATAAAGAGAGATTTTCTGATATCACATGGTGCATGTCAAGGGCAACTTAGAAATATTTTTTCCCAGGAAACTACAACAGAGATGTAATACATTTAGCACTGTCTTATAAAAAACAAACTAGGGAGTAGCTCGCATGCGCTGTCGTAAATTTAAGTTTTGTACCTCGAAATTTGATATATTACTAAATGGGACAAAAGCTATATGAAATTGGAGTAATAATTCATATCAAGCAATAATTCATTTCATGAGAGCAATTTTGTATAACTTTGCCTGAACAAGGGTAGCTTTACTCACACATTTGATGAGGTATGTTGGGAGTCTTCATTTGAGAAAAGAGTTTATCTAGTAGTATAAAATGGTTTTTTAGGAAATTGTACAACTGATTAGATCAATTGGATATCTATAACTACTCGATCAAAAAGTATAATTGTAAGGGATAGATTTGGATAGAGCGAAATTGGGAGTTTTTCATCAAGTACTTACCGATATAAAATTTTACCCTAATATTTGCTTAGTAACTTAACAAATTAATTGATACAAAATAGGCGATTTTGATAATCAAAACGAAACTATTATGCACATCTAGACCGGTCGTCAAATTTTGAATGGTTTTTAACGAATCCTAAAGAGAGAAAAGAAGAGAGAGTAATTTCTTTTTAAAATAATATGTTTCTTATTATATTTGCAGTTTGGAAAGAGGAAGGAAAATTTTGTCCACTTCTTTAAGACATTATTTTTTAATTTCTCTCTTTTTTTTCTTACCTTACTTTCTCCTCTTACGGGCCGTTTGGATGGTGTATTGAGTTTGGAGGGATTAAATAGTCCGGGAGGATAAAATAGTCGGGGTGATTAAATAAGAATGGGGGACCCACATTGATGTGATAGTTAAGAATGGAGGATTAAATAACCCATGATTTGGATGAGAGATAAAAAAAAAGAGATAAGAAGGGTGAATGATGTAAAATCATGTCAAAAGACAAATGTGCCCTTTCATATGCCCATATTAGATTATTAGTTAAATCAATTATATAATTTCAAATATAATCAAAACATGTAATTTTTAAGTTTTTTGTGGTAAAAAAATGTGTAATACGGAGTACAAATTATCACATCAAAAAATGTGTAATACAAAAAATGTGTACTAATTTCAAATATAATCATAAACCAGGGTGGTCAAGTGTAATTTTTACCCTTAAAAACCCATTGGGGAAGTCGTCAGTACAGTCTTTATCTTTTTCTTTCTTCTTCTTCATTCTTTTTTTCCTGTTCGTGAAGCCACCTAGAACCAGAGACCGGCGGAAATCCAACGAAATCAACGGCGATGGTCTGATAAAAACGAAAACGACGGTGATGGTCCGGCAAATTCCTTGCCCAGATACTTTTTTTTTCCTGATTGTGTGTAATTTTAGAAATTTCTAGATCTAAAAATTTTGATCTTTGTTGGTTGATCCGGGTTAACCAAGTAATTTTGCCACCCTCATCCCCCATGATTAAATACAAGCACCCCCTCCCTCTCCCGGATTATTTAGCCGGCGGCTATTTAGTCGCGGTGGGTTTTTTGTTCCCAATCTATGGGCTAAACATACCATCATCCCCTCATCCGGCCGGATTCCTTCACCCCTCCTCTTTGTACTGCATCCAAACGAGGCCTTAATTTTCCTTAATTCCTTTCACATCCAACAAAGGATAAAGCCCGCGTCCAACAAACCATAACGCCCCATTTGGATGGGGGATTACCAGGCCCTCTTAGCTTGGGCCCTGATTAATATGGCTGGCCCCATTACAAGCCTGGGTTTGTGAGGTTTTTTTGCACCCAAATAAATTATGCCAGTCACAAGCGGTGACTAACTCATGTAGTAGAGGTTTTGAATGCCACAAACTGCATTCAGGAATTTAGTCTCATTCTCCCCATATCATAGATTAAGAATAAAGAATGACAAAAACATAAAATAAAAAATTTATGCTAGTCCATAAACATGGACCCTCACTCCCTCACCCCTTCTTAAATATGGACAAGGTTTGCCAGGTAAACCTTGTCCATATTTAGTCCGGGTTACCATTTGACCTTGCTACCCCCAGACATCCCCAATACTCTGCGATCATCATCTTCTTCTTCATCGTCTGATTCTACTGGGTTGTGAAATCCAGAAATCCCTACTAGAAATTCAACTGGGTAAATGGATTTCTTCATCTGTCTTATGTCTTATGGTACCTGGTAGCAAAAAAAGATGATGAAGAAATTCAGTTGATTCAAACAGAAATCCATTTAGGAAAAAAAAAAAAAAAACACACCGGAATCTGGCACCTGGGTAGCCAAAAAAAAAAAAAAAACCATCTGAGATTGAAATTGCTTGATTTGATTATTCTGACAAAAAAAAATCCTTCTCTTGTCGTTGTCCACAAGAATTGGTGAACAGAAATCACCGCAAAAATTGATCGGACTTAATCGACCAGAGGGGACCATCTTCGTCGTCCTTTCATTGTAATCGTCGTTTGATATCAGTCACTTGATGCCGAGAGGGAAAGAGAGAAGAAGTAGTTTAGATCTGGGGAGAGAGAGAAGAAGAAGATGAGGCAGGGGGGTTTTCCCCCAGTAAATGTATTTCCTTTCCTTTTAGTATTTTCCAATCCGAGTCTTATAGGTTCATTTTTCTAAAAAATTAAAATTAATGCATTTCTTTTTCTTTTAAAAAATTATATTAAAAAAATTAATTTTTGTATTTTACATAATTTATTTAATGCATAATATAATACTCCATTCGTCCGGATTTGTTAGCCCACAAACATACTTTTTCAAGTTCTACAATGTTTGTCCATTTTCAAAAGTCAAAGCATAAAGTATGAAAAATTTACTTTTTTGCACCTTTTCTAAAACTTTAAATAACAGCACAAAAACTAATTTTTTTTTTAAATAATGTGTTTACATTTTTGAATTTTTTTGGCACCGTATTAAAGTTCTCAATGAGATCTATCAAACAATATCTATATGATAAAAAAAAAAAAATTTTGCAACAACATTATTTTTTAGTTTGAAAATTACACGTAGTTTCACAGTGGACTATCAAATTGGAATGGAGGAAGTATTAAATGGAGGGATTGAGGATAAAATAGGAAATTAACAAACTCAAAATATAATGGAAAAAAAGTTGGAATCCCCAAAACGGACCAACAAATCCGGACGGAGGGAGTATGAATTTCCACAAGGGTAAATGAGTCTTTTGATATCTTTTTACATCATTTACCTAACCTTATCCCCTTCTTACAAAATCATCCAAACCAAGTACTCCCTCCATCCTTTTTTAAGTGATCCACTTGGGAAACGTGTATTTTTGCAGACGTTTAAAAATGTACTTTCGTATATCGTTTTTAATTTTTTTTTGCACCAAATTAAAAAGTTATATAGAGAAATATGTTTTTTAGGGGTTTGAAATTGCACGTATTCCCATATGGATCATTTAAAAATGGACGGAGGGAGTACTATTTTATCCACCCTTCATAAATATCACATCATTTTGGTCCACCCTCCGTAACTAGTACCCCCTACTATTTAATCTACCCTCCATATTTAATACCCGAAAACTAATCCCCCATTCAAACGGGTCATAAAATCCTTAGATAAAATATGGAAAGACGAAAAAACAAAAAGCATTGTTTTTCATGTCCATTTAAATGAAGTTCGTGTAGTTATTCGTAAAATGTTCAACTTGGTAACTAAGAGCATCCTCATCAGGCTCAACAAAAATTGGGCCAAATTTAACCTCAAAAACACCTTTTATAAATTAACAAGTCACTTTTTAAAAAACTTACAAAATCAGACTCTCTATTCAGGAAGTCAGGAGAGAGAATTGCTTTAACCCGTGAATAATGCCTCAAAGAATTTACCGAGTTACTGTAGCAAAGTTGTAACTTTTGCAGATTTATAAAAAATTTGTTGAGTATGATTTTGGGTGTTTTTCCCTCCTTTCACTCAACAACTTAGCCATCAGGGGGATTTGCCTCCCCTGATGAGGATGCTCTAATAGAGTCGGGGATAAGAGACTTCCCATTGGCCGAAGACTTTCTCTCTCTATCTGAGAGTTTTCCCACTACGTACGGCGATCTCGTTTCCTTCACTTTCCTGTGCTCTTTCGTTAAAAGAATTAGAAATCTTGGGAACCTAGTATGCGGTCCGATAATGTGCACTTTCAGCATGCGAATTTTTGGGTTAAACTATGGGGTCTGCCTTTTGAGTATATTTCTTGTGAAATAGCTGCGATTGTAGGTAAGCGAATTGGAGAAGTGGTTGATGTGGATGAGAAGTTTATTAACGAGGACAGGGTCAAGTTTGTGAGAGTTCGCGTTAGGATATGTATTGGTTGATAGGGAAGTGTAGCAGTCGAGGTCCTGAGAGGCCAAAAGGGTCAACAGGCCCATCCAGCACGGTCCCCTTCGGTCCTGACGAGACCAGCCGTCTCTTGGATGGATCTCGGCTGAAAGAGTCTTCGGCGTATTGATCGCGGCTCCCGTTATCCGTTAGCCGTTGCCTAGCCGAAGGGGTTCGGCCCCCACCGAAGGAAACGAGGCTCGGCCGAGCTCGTCTGTCCGAAGTCTCTCACCGAGGGAAACGAAGCACATCGTGGGTTATGCTCCGAGGACCAAGGGCCAGGGGAGCTAGCCGCGGGGCCATGGAGCCGCCCCTCCAGGGGGTGGTTGGTGATTTGACAGGTGATAGATGGGATCGAAGCAATGTCAGGCGGCGTCAGGACGTTGCGCTCGAGTTGTCTGGCGGACCACGTGACGGACCGGAGTTGGTAAGCAAGTAGGTATGCAGAGTAGAGTGACGTCAGTCAGAGCGGCGAGGTAACCAATGACTAGCCCACGTGCTCGATCAGAAGGACGGCGCGTGGGATAGACGGATAGCGTAGCATGGAAGCCTCCCTTCTCCTATAAAAGGGAAGTTTCCCCACCAGATAAAGGACTGAATTTTTCTTTTCTCATATTCATTTGGAGAAATACACTTCGAAACCTCATTCCTATCCCTTTGGTCCCCTTCAGAAGGTTCGAAGAGTTTGATCGGAGAAGCAAGCCCCACAGGAAGGTAATAAGGTGTGGATCACTTATAAGTATGAGCGGCTTCCTATCTTTTGCTATATTTGTGGTATTTTAGGCCATGAGGAGAGAAGCTGCTATTCTACATGGGAGACAGGGCATGGTGATGTTGGAGCAGAGACATATGGTCCGTGGTTGCAAGCAAACTTAGGACGAGGAAGACGTTTTGGGCGTAGAGGGGGTTCCTCGGATGATAGTGTTCCTTCTAATGGTCGTTCTTCCGATGAAGGAGAATCAGCGCTGCGTTCGGGAATGGTGGCGGAGAGGGATTTGGTGCCCAATCGAAAGGAGTTGGTAGTGGGTCAGAGTGGTTGTTCCGGCGGCCCGAAACCTGTTCAGGGAGATCGTTTGGCGGAGGATGAAGATGATGCTCTGGGGATGGTGGATGAGGTGATGTGTCAAGGGAGGGAACTAGCTCGGGCGCCAAGACGGGCTTTCTCAAAATTGAATGAAGTGTGTAAGGTAGGAGCCCAGACGGATTCTAATTTGAATAGGGAGCTGGTAGAGGGAAAAGAAATGGGTGGGAGTGGGCCCAATATTTTTGGCCAAGGTGGGCCAGTGGAGAAAAGCCAAGAGTTTAAGTTGGAGTATTCTTTTAACAGTATGCAAGAAAAGGCTTTGATGGGCCCAAAGGAGAGTAGAATTTGATGAGGCCCAGCTACTTGAAGTTTCTGTCCAAAGCCTTGAGCTGGATGAATTACTCTCTTCAGGGGGTGGTTTGGCTTTTAAGTTACCAGATAATCAAATTCTTAGTAACAGCAAGCGTGGTCGTGGAAGGGGTAAGGGACAGGTGAGTCTTGCTCGAGAAAGGAAGGCTCGATCAACGCGGTGGTAGTTCAGGTGGTGAATTATTGGGCAAGCGAAGAAATTCCAGCGAAGGTGAAGTATCCGGAGTCAGGTATGATGTTCGCACTTCTAAGCGTTCGTTTCTTAAGAATGATAATATGGTGCAAGAGGCGGAGGTGGCCAGCCCGAAGTGGTCCTGCCAGGCGCCATGAAGCTCCTCGCTTGAAACTGTCAGGGTGTGGGGAACCCCCTGACAGTTCGTTATCTTAAGGAATTGGCCAAGTTCCATTCCCCCAATTGCATCTTTCTTATGGAATCGATGAATCATTTTCGTAAGATTTATGCAATTCGTAAAGCGTTGGGTTTTTCGAAGATGGTAACGCGCGGTTGAGCCAATTGGTATTGGGGGAGGTTTAAGTCTGTTGTGGGAGCAAAGTTTGGATGTGGAGATTTTTGAGAAGCAACAATATTTTTTGGAAGCCTTTGTTAAAGATGAGAGTGATTTTCATAGCCGGAGGGTCTTTTTTGTACATGCTCCTGCGGAGGGGTATTCTGAAAGGAAGGCTTTGTGGCAGGTTCTTAAGGAGAAAGTATCTAAGATAAGTCAGAATTGTATGTTGCTGGGTGATTTTAATGCAATTACCAATAATAAAGCGAGTTGGGAGCTCCGCGATTTTAGGGAGTTTATTTCTGAAAGTCAGTTTATTGATATGGGTTATGTCGGGTACCCTTTCACATAGAACAATAAAAGACATGGTGGGAGTAACGTGCGTGAGCGTTTGGATCGAGGGTTGATTAATTCTAGTTGGAGGATCAAATATCCCAATGGAGTTTTGCACCACTTGAGGCCTATGGGCTCGGATCACTGCTCGATTTTGGTAGACTCCGATGGAGTTAGCTCTAAGCCAAGGCAACGTTTTGTTTTTTTATAAGCGGTGGAGTAAGGATGATAAATGTCGGGAGGTTATTACTAGAGCATGGAATACAGATGTTCAAGGATCTAAGTACGTAGTTTAAGGTGCAAACTAGAATCAAGTGATGTAGGAAAGAACTGTTGAAATGGAGGAGACGTTCCGGCTCAAATTCAGGGAGACGAATACTGCATCTTCAGGAGGTTCTTGATCAAATGGGCAAAAATGAGCTTCTTTTTATGCAATTCAGCGTGTGAGGAGCAGCTTAAGCAAGCCTACAAGGAAGAAGAGACGTACTGGAGTCACGAGTGCAATGGTTAAAGGAAGGGGATAAAAATACGAACTTTTTCCACGCATGCACCATTCAAAGAAGGGTGCAAAATTGGGTGAAAGGGATAGAAAACTTTGTTGGGGTGTGGAAAGAGGAGCCGGGTGACATTTCTCAAGTAGTGCTGGAGTATTTCGAAGAAATTTTTTCCTCGGAGGGCTCTCATAGGCTTGAAGGAGTGTTGAGGTGTGTGAAGCGCTGCGTTTCGAATGAGATGAACATGAAGTTGATTAGGCCTATTTCGGCAGTGGAGGTTAGAGATGCTTTGTTCCAGATGGCCCCTTCCAAAGCTCCGGGACCGGATGGGATGACGGTAGTTTTTTTCCAAGAGTATTGGGACGTGGTGGGTCAGGACATTGTGGAGGCGGTTCAAAGCTTCTGGTATTCGGGCAAATTGCTAAAATCTTTGAATCATACACAGATTGTTATGATTCCTAAGGTGCATTGTCCGATGAACATGAGCCAATGGAGGCCTATTAGTCTTTGTAACGTAGCCTCCAAAATTTTGTCAAAAGTGTTGTTTAATCGCTTGAGGAGTGTGATGAGGTTTGTTATTGGAGAAAACCAAAATGCCTTTGTCCCGGGAAGAGCTATTCAGGATAGCATTATTTTGGCGCATGATGCCATCCATCATTTAAAGAATAAGAGGTATGGGGAATTTTACTTTATGGCAATGAAATTGGATATGAGCAAGGCCTACGATAGAGTTGAGTGGCCCTTTCTAAGAATGATGATGATCCGCGTATGGGTTTCCATAGGAAATGGGTGGAAAGAGTTATGGAGTGCGTGTTAACAGTTTCCTATTCAGTGTTGATTAATGGAGAAAGTCAGGTATTATTCCGTCTCGTGGTTTGCGTCAGTACTACGTCAAAGAAACTCACCTCCAGCAGAATGGCAAAAGACTTCGGTACTTTACATTTTCTCCAAAATTGCTACAGTACTACGTCAAAGATACCGTGACACTGTTCATTAGGTACTGATCAATTAGTATTTTTTACTCTTTCTCTTCTCTATCCCTCCCTCTATCAGTTTTTTGTTTTATTTTAAATACTCTCTCTCTCTCTCTCTCTCTCTCTCTCTCTCTCTCTCTCTCTCTCTCTCTCTCTCTCTCTCTCTCTCTCTCTCTCTCCCTACATTTTACACTTTTATAATATTTTATAGAGATAGAGAAAGTGATGGAGAGTACGTATTTGTTTGAGTGTTGAGAGTCATGGGGTAGCTTATATGCCCTGTGTACCAAATTGTTTTGCTCAAAATTTACCCTAGTTGCTATTTTTGTTCTTAGGCTCTATTCTCTATGACGTTATGACTTTCTATCCACAATCTTTTTTTGTTTCGGTATTTTTTACTAATCTGTTTACCGTTTTGTCATTTTCTTATTAATCATTCGTATATTCATATCGATGAGAGAAATCATCAGAAAAGCATAAAAAAAAATGGGCCGAAATTGAAAAAAATTCATGTATGACAACACTTTAGACAAAAAGACAGTTGTTTCTTATTTCTTTGTCCTTAATGAAGTCTTTTTTGCTTTTGGTCATAATTTTTAACTTTTAGACTCTTCTTGTCAAGACGAATAATAAATTCAAAAAAATATAATACGAATCTAAAAAAAAGGTCCTTCTATTATCAGTCCACTAGGTTGACAATAATGCATGATGAAGACAAAAAAACACACTTTAGTGTACTTTTTCACTTTTTTATACATTTTTTACACATTCCTATACATTTTTATACATTTCAATACATATTTTAAATCTTAACGACAGCTTAGTTGACTGATTTTAAATTTTTTTCGTCACAAATTTTCAGAAAAGACACACAAAAGAAGAAAAGACCATAATTCAAGCCACTAACTTAATTGTTCACATCATCTCTCTATTATCCCTTTCATCCTTTTGTTGGGATTTTAAGTTTTATAAATTTAAATAAAGAGGTTTGTTTAAGAGTTGTGCCCTTTCATACAAGGGATATGACTTTTGCGAATAGACACTTTGAGTTCTATAAATAGAGAATTATCCTACAAGAGTTTTTAAGATCTTAACATCTTAAATTCCCTTCTCTCCTCTCATTATTTATTTATATATCCTCTGGGCAATTTGAGAAAGACTTGGCACCCCCGTCTTCCGCGGATCGTGTAACGTGGAGACATACTGTGAGATTTCTGGGTTGTATCTTGGAGTGGTATTCGACCGTCATAACCTACACAAAGGGAGGCGAATACGGCTTTAGGACAGCGACTTGTCGTGCCTTCCATCGATCTCACAGGCTATTTTCTTAACTCTACTATCCCTTGTATGAAAGGAATTTAAGATGTTAAGATCTTAAAAACTCTTGTAGGATAATTCTCTATTTATAGAACTCAAAGTGTCTATTCGCAAAAGTCATATCCCTTGTATGAAAGGGCACAACTCTTAAACAAACCTCTTTATTTAAATTTTTAAAACTTGTGGGGGATTGTTGGGATTATCAAGCGAGTACATGTAGCATAAGATGGAACAAATTCCACTTATTAAATTGAAGGATCCGAACAAAGTGGAGACGACTGAATTGCTAGGACTAGTATTATTAGGATATGGACTTGGCGGCTTGGCCCTAGCTAACTCAGAAGCTCTGGCTAACTGAGATTGAACTTCTTAAACCAAAGTGCTGAGAGTTTTGGGTATCTTTTGAGGTTATCGTGGTAGTCGACATAGCCAAGCCCAAACCTTTCTGTGTAACCAGATCCCCATTCAAAGTTGTCCAGAAACGCCCATGCGAAGTACCCTTTCACCCTCACACCAGCGCTGCCATTTAAAATTCCACCATGCATAAATATAATTAGTCATAGTGAATCATTGTAACTAAAATCTGTTGCAAGAAATTAACTATCAGGTATTCTCGTATTTTTAGCTGCAAAATTTAGTAACTGAGGTTGCATTGTAAAATTTATCAATATGCATTTTCGAGAAAGTCGTCTAAATCTCCCAAATTTGCAGAAACTTTAGATCCTACTCCAACACAAAAGTTATTAAGTGGAGACATCGACATTATGTTAAGTGATTGCTTGGATTCATTACTAAACAACAAAGGCCTTCATATGTACCCACTTTTGATGTCTACAGGGGCGGCCTTGAGGGAAGGCTGGGTAGGCCTAGGTCTGAGGCCCACAAAAAATAGCTCATTTTTAGGGCCCACAATATATAGGAATATACTAAATATTAAGTACTATGTCAAGTATCTAGTAAATAGCTCTATGTGGCATAGTGGAAGAAAGGATGTCATATATACAGGAGGTTGCGTGTTTGATCCCCTCCTACATTTTTGAGGTTGTACAAAAATTTGTTTCAAAACAAGAGGGTAGTGAGGTTGGAACCCACAACCTTGGGTTCCCATACAACTAATGTGACACAAGGTCATTTTGATTCTCATCTCGAAAAAGTAATTTATATCGAAAAATTGAAAGGCACCATTTTCAAAATTTGATTGGGGCTCCATAAATCTCAAGGTCGGGCCTAGATGTCTATCATCTGTAGCAAATTTTTCTGTGTCTAGCTATCAATGTGTAGCTTTATTGGGTATAATGTGGGTTAGATAAACCCTGCTTTGATATGATCTAGAAATTATAAACCCGACAAGAAATAATGCTATTAGGTAGAGAGGTTCCAATATTATGGTAATTGATTATCCATTCTATACTTAATGAATGTGAGACTTGTACGTAATTGTCGGACCGCTTTTCCACCAACTCACCTAAAACCAATTGGTATTAGGAAGGGTTTCAATTAAGTCTTTTATAGCATTCGACATCGCAGCCCGCAAGTCTGTTTTTAGAGCGGTCGCAGTGACATTGTGTAACCAAATCCATGGGGGCACTCCGGGCCCAACAGTAATTAAAATTGATAATGTAAACTAACTTGACGGCATTTAGAAGGGCCCCAAGATGGCGACGGTAGAAATATATTCTCAGGTAATCCTCGACTCCCACTTTTGTTGTGACATTATTGGCATCACCCATCCCTGAAAACATAGTTGAAGTTCCAAAAATCAACTTAGGGTAAAGACCTCCGATAACAAAAAAAAAAATTAAAAAATTAATGTTACCAAAAAAAAATAGTCGCAATTTTTGGCTTACCATTCTCTGTAATGTAAATAATAGGATTGTTGTACTTCTCCTTTGTGTAGATTAGAAGATCCTGAAGTCCTTTTGGGAAGATATCAAAGATACTTACCGCTGTCTGCATATTCAGTTGTGTACAATTAATATTGTGTGCACAGGTTGTTGTAGGAAAATGACTGAAAATCGATGTCCGAAAAAGTATTCGGACATAAATGAATTCGAAGTCACTTGACGTGTGCAAATCCCAAATGCATCTCGTGGGATTGATGCGCATCAGCTTCGAATACATCTATGTCCGAGCTCATATATGTATGATGCATTCATTTTGGCTTTTGTATCACTTTT
Source organism: Vaccinium myrtillus (assembly GCA_016920895.1). NCBI lineage: Eukaryota > Viridiplantae > Streptophyta > Magnoliopsida > Ericales > Ericaceae > Vaccinium > Vaccinium myrtillus. The sequence continues at coordinate 7,040,648 of CM029281.1, read as the reverse complement.
TGTGCTGCATGTAGATAATCTTACCAGGTTTCCAATGGGTTTCCCGTGGCTCTCGGCTGTGAAATGGAAAAAGAATAAAAGAAAAGAGTTAATAAATACCCAACCCAACAGATCAATAAAGTCCTCATTTAGTTTGAATTAAGGATTTCAAAGAGAGAAAAGAAGTAAAGCAAAATTGAAATTTTTTCTTTATAGCCCTTGATAAATTTTGTTCCGCATGCTATACGATACACGTACACCACATCTATCTATGTTTGTATCCTTGAAATTCAAATTCATAATAGTAAATCAACTTTTAAATATCATCATTTGTACATATGTAATAACTTTTTATCTCGATGAAAATTGAATTTTACGTGCGCAAATGGCAAATATCTTTTTAAACATCGATCTTATGAATCTATGCCGATTCAAAGGATGAAGATTGTCCACACCCAAGTATTAGTATGTGCAAGCAGCTAGCTGTAGCACCGCTTCCCCGCGCAAACATTATATATTTTTTAATAACTAGGTGTTGCGCAAGTTTATGTACACATAAACTAATACTGAAACATTAATCTCACCGTTCACTAGTGGAAGACAATTTTAAAATTAGAGTAAAACTCTATATGGACTTCTCCCACCTTACGCATAACCTCAACTAAGTTCTTCTCCATTGGGCGGCATTTTCGGGGTGCCAAACTCAAATTTGGCACTGCTTCAAGTTTTTTTTGCCATAATTTGGCCAAAACAGCTCCAGTGGTGCAGGTATCAAAATTTGGCACCATTACTTAACTACCTTCCAATTACCAATTCTCAACTAACTTTTCGATTTCCAATTAATATTTTATTTACTTTAGCAATTATTTAACTGCTTCCTAATCACGATTTTATTAATTAAGTTTTATGAACCAACTAACTTTCTACTACAACTAATTTTTAATGCATTTCATCAATAAATTATGTAGCTTCCAGCCTGCCACATATTTTTTTTTTATACATTTGTTTGAAACAACACACAAAATAATGAGCCATTTTTGGCTGAGATAATGGCTCCCCATTGGAGATGCCCCAACCGACTTTTCGTTTATTTTCACTATTTTCTCTCCCAAACATGAATGCCATGCGAAATGATTAGTTGAAGAGGCTTTGGTGGTTTTCGATTGAACTTACTGGTAAGACTAGCTTGAGAATCTGTTGAGTAGCTGACATTGACGCTATTAGCATAAGGAATATTAGCTGCATAATTCCCGGTGTAGTAATTTAATCCGAGGAAATCGTAGGAACCCTTCACCAACTCAACTTGCTCAGGAGTGAATTTTGGTAACCTTTTCCCAACGAGTGAACGCATTGATTTCGGGTAGTCGCCGAAGGTTATTGGGTCCATATACCTGTCCAAAAGCACCAAGATATGTGATTTTTTTTTTTCGTCATTCCTAATTTATTACATAGGAGAAGGTAGAATGTGACTCGATCCCGTGATGTAGTGTGGGGAATCCAAAAGCTCTACCGCATGAGTTAGCCACCAGTTGCAGATATGTGATGTTCAAAAAGCCAGATATTTGCCTCTCGTCAAGACAAACCAATTATGTACAAAAATTTGGCCCGAAACTAACAAAAGAGAATTTTTTTTAATAAAGACAAAAAAATTAACCAAATAGCTTATTTAGCCAACACAAATGTCTTTGAAAAGTTAGTACGTAAAAGTTTATACATTTTTCATTGTCCTGATTAGATTCCAAGGAATCGCATATAATTGAGATATTGATGTGTGTGCGTAAAGGGCACATAAAAGAAATTTAAAGTTTAATGATGATGTTTGCTTAAAATGTTGAATTTGTGAAATTGAACACTTAAAAAGGAATGAAGAGAGGAAAACATTTTTTCAAAAAGTGGTTTTTTGTTTTTTTAAAATTATTTTTTGCGAAAAGACTTGGTTGCCCCTCGTTTTGACGGACTGGAGTAACGGAGTTAGAGTCAAGGACTTGATTGGTACAAAATTGTAATGTTAGGGACTAAATATAAGCAATGGAAACATTAGGGACGAAATTGAGATGCGGTTAATACTTTGGAGACAAAAAAATGTAAATAATCCAGTGAAAACAGAACGATTTAAGTGAAAAACCCTTTGCTTTCATTTAGATTTCCTTTTTTTTTTTTTTTGGTGCGAATTCAAGATTTTATTCTCCCCTAGAAGTGGTCTCAGTTTCAGGTTACACTGCGAGGTTTTTACAAAAAGAGAAAGGGAAAATAAAGTCCCTGGCATCACAATCCAGGGGCCGAGCAAGCTACAGTGTTAGAACGACTAATTTCTATATAAGAAATATCCATGTTCGTTTCTCAGTTTAGTTTTAGTTTTAGTTTTGATGACATCATCATTTTCCTCATTTCTCTCTCTATCTCTCTCTACTCATTACATCTGCTGACATCATCAAAACTAAACTAAACTATCTAACCAAACACAGCCCATATATTTTAATTTGCACCTTGTTTATTCGTTATTTTCACCTCACAGTAGAGCTCCAAATTTCTCGTGAACTGTTATTATTTTAGTAGCTTTTGGGACAAGGGGTCTGTTAATGGATGTTTGAAGTAAGTACCGCTTGATTTTGGAAGTATTTACTCACCATCCATACATGAAATCGATAGCCCGCTGAGCTGCTTTATCATTAGAAATGGATCTAGAATAGGGAAGAAACCAATGAGACACAAGGGTTATCCCAACCTGACCTTTTTGAGATGCCTGCACAATGTCTCACACATAATATTTGAGCAAATAATGGACATTATCACAAATAGTTGTAGTAAGCGGAAATGCCTAAACATTATGTTAAGTGATTATCCATTATATACGGAACTAAATATAGAAGTTACGGAGACCAAACTCATACATAGTTTCATAGGTTATAATAAATCAATTTCAGACAAACAGTAACAAAAATTTTATAATTATTTTGAAACCCTTGTAAGTGGCATGTATCAAATTTAAGTTTGAAAAAAGTGAATAACAATTCATAAGGTTTAAACTGAATATTCACAATTAAGGATATAAAATTTTGACAGTGCTTAAATTTACAATTCTTTTATACGAAAAGTATTTTCCTACTGTTGATAAAAATACATTATCGGTGAATCAAATTAAATTTTAAAAATCTTTAGTAAAATTGGTTCACCTGATATTTCTCTTTGTAGACTTTGGCTGCAGCTCCATGACAGAGAATCAGGTGGTGGGACACTATATAGGGTTCAGTAGCCGAATCTCCACCGGTGCAATTGTTGTTCATCCAAGCCGAGCATCGGCCAGGTGCGAGGTCCCCAGTGACATAACCATTAACGACGAATGTCCATGGCTCATTCATTGTGATCCAATGCTTTACCCTATCACCAAACTCTTTGTAGCAAAGCTCTGCAAAATCCTTAAAATCATCCCTGCAAATAAAAAATAAACAAAAATGGTAAGATTAGTTTTGGCAAATAGTATCCTTTATATGTCGGCGGCGTTGTATCGGCTTGTGGCTTTCTAATGCAAATACCATTGCACGTACAAATCAAACATGAAGGTGTGATAACAACAGTATCTTCTTGAGGTTAATTCTTGCATTTATTAGATTGATCCATTCTACAAAAATCAATTGAGTTAACTTATTACTCCCCCGTTCCTTAAAAAGAGTGATGTTGAAAAGGTAATGATAAAAGTTGGTACATTTTCTATTTTGTCTTTAAAAGTATACATTCCTTGTTGAAAAGTTAGCGGGTAAAGTTTTATGATGATGTCTCCATCAAAAGTAATAGTTTGCAAAATGGTAAAACAAAAGAGGTGTTTACTTACAGAATGAGAGGGCTCAAAAAGCCACCATACTCATCTTCAAGGGCTTGGGGAAGATCCCAGTGAAATATTGTGGCAAAGGGTTGCAAACCTGTGTATTTACATAGGAAAAAATTAAGGAGGCCGGTGAGAGTGGCTTTATTTTGATTAAAACCCGAGAAATAGGGGGGGATTGAGCATAGAATAATTAACCATGTGATATGAGTTCATTGATCAGATTGTTGTAGAAGGCGATCCCTTCCTTGTTCACTCCTCCACTTAATTTCCCACCTGAGCATTGAGAAAATATAAGTACTATGATTTCGAAAACGAAGTACTTGGGTCGAACACTTGACACTTGGATAAGGATATAAAAGATATGTACTAAAATTAAGGGAAGGAAAGAGTATATCAATTTCGGCATAATTTTTTCAAATTTTTCCCTCAGCCAATTTTGGATTCGTTTTTTCAATTTTGCCCCTCACAATTTTGGTCTCTGTCTTTTGTTTTTGCTCCTTTCTCTTTAGTATGTTTTCATGTGGTACAGATGATTGTGTGGGGCTCACTTCACGGTCTCATAAAAATAATCAAAGCCGTCTAATAATTTTAAAATAATAATTTGATTGGTCTTGTGGAAAATCGTCTGAATTAGATAATTGTAACCAATCGATCTAGTCTTCAAATTTCTCATTTGGAATTTAGGATCGATCCTAAATACTGAATGAATTTTGAAAAAAAAATAAAATTTTGATGCAGACCGGGTTGCGTCAACGTGGATGGACCAGTTGCGTCCACGAAGGCCTAAAAAGGCCTAAATCGACTAGCGGTATCGATACTGTGAAATAGTTGTATCGATACCGGACTACCAATTGGCGAACATAAGCCACCCGTATCGATACAGGATTATCCCTGTATCGATACCGAGTGCCCTAAGTTTGGCCAGTTGACTTGCCTCGTTATTTTGCTGTTATTTCCGATTTTTTCCCTTTTTAGCAAGTTTACGTCTTCCATTGATTTGCCTTCCTTTTTCGGAGCAAATCAATTAGGGTTTCTAGTTTCCTATATAATAAGTTGTAAGCCTAAACGGCTAGGGTTGGTTATTATTGAATTAAAGAACGAGTTTTACTCATATCTTGATCGTTTAAGGAGGGAGTACCTCTGGGTCGATCTTATTGTTCGCGTTTCTCTTGCACGATTGATTCTGTTCCATAGGCTGCGCTACATCAAATTTAAACGATCGTGTACGTACTTGGGTACTTCCATGATCTAAATTGTAGATATGGTAGGACTTACAATCAACTAGCGACAAAATTTAATTTGTATTCAAAGTCACGGGCACGATAGTCGTGCATAGCACGAGCCACAACACCTAGTTCTACTAAAATGTAAATGCACGGCTGGTAGGCATAATTTAATGAATGTAATTTAATTCGGTTTTAACCTGCTTGTTTTTTATTTGACATGCATGGTAATACATAAATAAGAAAGGTAGAGGGTGTACATCTTATACAAATTAATCAATTGAATTGATCGAGAACATATTCGTCTACGTCCATGTCACTCTTCCTTACTTCTAGGCTGGTACCCAATTAAAATACTCCTAAATTTGTTGGCAATCCACAACATTGTTCACATTAATACAGACTACAGACTGGTATGGGTGTAAAAATAAATAAATAAATAAATAAATAAATAAATTATAATATATATCTAATAAACACACACACACAGAGACTCTCTTTTTTTTTTTTTTTTGGCTTAGGTTTGAGTTAAATATTAAACCAACCAGCAAAGTGATTCAAAATAAAAATTATGTGTCATACGAGGTAGAACTCTTGTCCACGCGATTGAGAATCTGAAACCATCCATTCCCATGAACTTCATTAGCTTCACATCGTCCTGTTTCATTAAATTCACACATTTCACTATTGTGAGCCAAATAAATTAATCGTATACATAGTGGCGACCAAATAAAAATGTACTTCTATAAGTATTTGTCTAACAAAAATTCATTCCTTTACCTTATAACGGTGATAAAAATCAAGCGCTACATCTCCGTTGCTCCGATTCGAAAATTTATCTGAGAAAATGCAACACTTCCTTTAGTTCAATTCTAACACATGAGAGAAGTTTTTTTTTTTTTTTAGAGAGAGAACCTGGAAATTTGTGGGTGAAAACGTCATAAATACTTGGGCCTTTACCATCTTCTTTCCAAGCACCTTCAAACTAAAAATAATATATCCAAGAAAAGCTAAAAATCATACATATGCATAAAAATCACCTGAAAAATATACTACACTAGATATCAGTAAATAGAAAAAAAAACTTAAAAGGATAAACCTGGTAGGCAGATGAGGCAGTTCCAAACACAAAATCAGATGGGAAGCTAGTACGATTAAAGGAGGAGGAGACATTAGTGGCTACTGAGTCATGACTCAGTGAGTTTACCAGGACTAAGAGTCCCCAAAAAACATAGCCTTGAAGTGCCATATATGATCCCCTATTTTGGTATCAAATCCGAATTGCCACAACCCCCTTTAAATAAGAAAGCTAAAATAAGAACACAAGTTGTCCATTTTTATTTATAAATATTATTTAATCGGACATCATTTATTATTTGAGTGAACACAAGTTGTTCACCTGGTAGACAGTAATTAATTAGGTTTTGAAGACTCCGGTCCCAGTATTGTATTATTGCAACTTGCAAGTGCCAAATACTTATCCTAATTAGCACACAAGAAAATTAAAAAAAAAACCATGTGTCAGTTCTTATGTCGGTCACGGGTCACCTGTATTTTTCCATCAGGATCGGAAGTGAGAAAGCATGTAGTAATCTTTTATTTTGGATTTTTACGTAAGAGCATCTCCACTCCTACACCTAATGTTTCACCAAATTTAAATTTGAGTAAAAATCACCAAAAATCTCACTCCTTCACCAAATTTGCTCAATACCAACTTTACTCAAATTCTTCACCAAATTTGCTCAACACCAAATCCAATATCAAATAAGCAACGGCTCTATTTGTTCATTGCAGTTGTACCATTGAAGACTTGTTTCCACAGAAAACCTTCTGTTGCTATCTTTGCTTGATATTCTCCTTCACTTTTCTTCTTTCATTTTGCCTTTCTACACCTTTTGATCGTCAGGTTGGAAAAAAAAACTGTTTTGATAAAAATGGTGGGAAAGTTTTAGAGCCAAAATGAAAAGAAAAAAAAAACTGTTTTTGACAATTTTAACTAGAATTTGGTAAAAGAGTGGTTTCCCATTGGAATGGGTGATATCAAATCAAGTTTTTAACCAAATTTTTACTCAAATTTGAGTAAAAATTTGGTGTAGGAGTGGAGATGCTCTAACGACCTGATTTTGGGGTACTCGTTACTCGTTAGTAGTTACAACGGAAGTCGAGCTTCTCTTCCATGAGGACAAGAATTTAGGACATTGCTCTTAGAAAAGGAGAATAACGAATAAACCACACTATCTGTATGGCTTTCTTTGGTTTTCAGTTTTGAAAATTTATCTTCCAAAGTTTTTTTTTTTTGTTTTTTCACTCTAGAAAAAGTTTTATTAATCAATGAAAATGTTGCAATTACTAAAAGGAGGAAGGAGACAACTTCAATAATCCTATGCCTAGTCCAAGACCCAAACCTCGATTGGCAAGGAGCCAATCAAAGACATCCAATGAGCCGAAGCCCGCACCTAATGGGCATTACAATGCCCGGAATAATACAATTAAAGCACAAGAAAACCCTAAAAGAACCATGCCGTCGTCGCCTTCACTGGAACCCGGGGAACAAGCCCATGTTACTGTCCCGGATAAAGTCACATCTGCCCCACCACAAACAGCCCGCCTAGCAGCAACACTGACAGCAGCGGCACACTGATTGTGACGCAGAACAAGTAGCGGCCCTGTTCTATGATCAGTTGGACCGGTCGACGTGTAGGAGGCCCAAACAACTATTAATTAAAAATTGCCAATTTTGGCTATTTATCGACGAGCCCGGAATAGGCCTAAACTTGGCGAGTTGAAGCAGAATCGCGCTGCGATCAATACTCACCACCCTAATCGTGACTGATGGTGGAATCCGGCCCCACAAATTCATTCGTTTAGGCCTTATATAGTAATTTTGCTATTTTAGGTAATAACTAGATTTGGAATTACTTTTTGCGTGTAATTCCGTTTAAGTTGTTTCCAATTGGGAATTTCTTATTTTTCTTTCTAGTTTTCAATTTTGGGAGTTTCCCCAATTTTCAGGATATTTTATTTTTTAGTAAGTTTTTGCTAGGTTTTGCTAGTTTTCGTTATAAAAGGGTGGCATATATAACCTCTATTATTCGGTACCTTTTATTCAATAAACAAATCAGAGTTATTCTCTTCCATCTTGTGGATTCAAGAACTCTCGAGGATTCGAGACCTATCTACGTTTGAACTAGTACGCTAACTAGTTTCTCGTGAATTCCGCTGCGTCATCTTCCAAAGTTTTCACTGTCTTAACATTCGTGTTTTTTCAAGTCTTTAATAAGTTTTTACCAAATTAATTAATTAGTTTTTTTAATTTTGGGACGTATATTCCGTATCTCAATTCAAAAAGTAAATTTTTTTAATCAAAATATTAAAAAAAAATTGACTAAAGACGAAAAATTACGAAACCCCATACAAAATTATTATCGCTAAAATTTATGAAAATAAAGATTAGACAATATATAAATAAGCTAATAGTTATATATACAGTGCCGGCCCCATATAGGGGAAAGGGGGGTCAAGCGACCCCGCTGGACTGAAATTTTCTACTGTCGTGTATATATAATTTTGGGTATTTTGGTAATTTTGCCCCCATACCATATATATTATTTTCTAATCTTGCCCCAAGTAACAAAAAATAAATATAACTACGCCCAAATAATTGTTCGGGATCACCTCCAATCTTTTCCTTTTTCTGGGGTCCCTTTTAACTGGTCTCTCTATACACGGTCATAGTTATGCAACTCCAAGAGCTTATCAATCGTTTTAATGAGGTGAGCACTAAGTTGCTTATTTGTGTTGCATGTCTTAATCCATCCAACTCATTTGCAAGTTTTGACAAGCAAAGGTTAAACCGCTTTGCTGAATTTTATCCTAAAGACTTCTCGGATATTCGATCATTTAATGAACGTTATTTTCCATCATAAAGTGGAGCACAGCCGCATAGATAATTTTCTTTTTTGTGTTCCCATTATTCTTTAACTCCTCTCTCTCTCTCTCTCTCTCTCTCTCTCTCTCGCCCCCTAAGTAATACGACATACTACTTTTCGGTTGAATAGATCTCTTTTTGTTTAGTATTCTAATGTACTCCCTTCGTCCTATTTTGATAGATCCCTACAAAAAAATGTGCAATTTTCAAATAAAAAATAAAGTATTAATTCAGTTCATAATTTTTAATTTTTTCTCACCAAATTAAAGAACTAATCGAGATTTTTAATTTAGCACAAAGAAACTCGGAAAATCTAGTGCGAAAGTACTTTAAACTTTTATCTGAAAAATTAACATACTTTCGAGGGACCATCAAAATTTAATAAAGGAGTATATGCTATAGATTTTTGACTCCGCTGATGGTAAATCCTGCGTCCGGCACTGCATATATATGCGAAATATTAGTCATATTTTGTTACCAGAATATTACAATACACCCTAGGGACAAATCCCATCGTCAAGGTCCCATCTTATACTCACCTCATGCAGCAAGCTACTCTAGGCCTTATTTCACTTAACTTATTTGTGTGACTTTTTACACTTTTAGGTTTTGTATTTATTCGAATTTTGGTTATAATTTTTATTTTTCCGATTCTTCTTGTTTAGACAAATCACGGATTATAAAAAGTTTGACACAAAACTAACAAATGCAAAAAAAAAATTAAATAAAAAAATAATAATAAAAAGTGCGAAATATTAAGCAGAACGAGGCCTCAATAATAAAAATCCACGGCAAGATCTCATTTGTGGTGTGAAAGATCCACAACCTTTAATTTATTTTCTCAACGTGATTCACAACATTCTTTACTCAAATTATGGAATCAAGTTTAAATATTAAAAAAACGTTGTCGGTTCGATTCCCATGCACGTTGGTGCAATCAATTCCTGCAAAACGGAGTGGTATTATCTGAAACCATCTCATTTGAGTTACTTGATGCACCAGGTTAATTTTGGAAGGGATGTTCTAACTAAGCCCAAAAAAGATGATTAAAAGCTAATCATCTATGATTTGTTTAATTAAATTTGTTCCAGGGGTCATTATATGTTAGTCATAGTCAGATTTTTTTATTGCATTATATGGTATATAGGTAGCAAGATTTGTTCAAGAGGATGATTATAAACTAATCGTCTCATTTTACTCGCGTTTGAGGTACTATACTTGATCTTAGCCAAAAGGCCGAGAAAAGTGTGTTTTGAGGTACTATTCTAAGAAAAAAAAATATTTAACTCATTCTAGAAGAACAAATCTCCTTTTTTTTTTTTTTTTTTATTTGTACTGGAACACAATACATAATTTGTTACAAAATTTAGTCTAAAAGTGCTGAAAGTTGGTCCTTTTCCCAAAAAAATTGGTAAAAGTCATAATTTTTCACTTTTCCAATCCATCTCATTGAGGAGATCGAACCAATAAAAGTATTACGCAAAACTAAAAACATGCAAGAATAAAAAATTGAATGAAGACAAATTTTAAAAGTGACTTTTAGAACCGTACCTTATTTTGAAAAACAAGGCCTAATCTCGTAGTCTAGACACGCCTACAAGTCTTTCGTCACATTTGAAGATCGTATGATGAAGGCCCATAATACTTCAACATCTCTATTCAATCTGGTAGGAAAAAACATAGTCTAACCAAAATGAAATCTACAATGACCGAGTCTAATTTTTCAGTGCTCCGGAGAATGGCAACTTGGTAATCCGGGACTCTCCAGAATCACATATTCTCCTGGGATCCGCTTCTACGTGTATGTGACCACACAAATGCGTGCTGTTGAAATGATCCGAAATACAACGCAACTGTTCTCTGAGACTACTGAATAATTACTCAACGAGTGTGGTAGGTGGGACTTGCAGTCAAGTCTACGAAACAAAAATGCTAGGAACACAATTATTCGTACACAACCCAGAACACAACTCATCACATAAACTTGTGTCCTGCGTAATAAATATGTGTGAAATCCACTTTTAGCAGGACATGCAGACCAGAGTCTCTCTCTCTCGCTGACACTCTTCCATTTTGGGCCTAAATTCATCGAAACGATGTATATTTGCTATGGGCTATATTAACGGGGCCAATTGATCAAAACTTGGGGGCTTCCCTTAGAATACGCTTAAATTTGTTTCTACCATTTTTAAACACTCAGCATCCTGTCCCGATAGACTGTTTAATTTGGAAACTCAATACCACCCTCTACTAGCACCCTCTACTAGCAGAGGTGAAGGGCAACTATAACTGGGATAGAGCCTGGTGAACTAGCCCAACACATGAATTGAGTATACGAATGTAGGAAACAAACCTAAGGGACTGAAAGTTTTTTAAATATTCTCATTGTCTGGTGACTACCACTACGTCAATCCTGAAACTTAGTTTATAGGTTTCTATTGCAGTTGGTTCAGACACAGTATAAGAAATCCTTTAAACCCCTATTTGTACATTGAGACACCAAAAAAATTTGTTAAGGGTGTTTATTAAGATCCAAACAAGTTCCGCGATTAAATAGAAAAACAAGTGTATATATAAGTCATACAATAGAAGAATCTGTTCATAGAATCTTAAGTGGATTAATCTTAAAAAATAGAGGATTCGTTATATATTAACCCAAATAAGTGATTCCAAAACGAATAGTGAAGCCAAGTTACCACTCAAAATCGTCAAAGAATGACTAAATAAAGTAGGGAAAATTACCAAAACATGGATACATTGAGACACCATCGTTGATAGGTGTTTATTAGGTTGAAAACAAGGTCAAGTTTCAAATATTTGTGTAAGGTACACAATATAAGAATCTGTTCTAAATTGGATTAATATGAAAAAGAAGAGGATTCTCTATCTACAAGCCCCAGAAGCCAATTAGATGTATTCTTCCCATTCAGAAACTTGTTGAACCAAATAGCAGAGTGTTTGGGGTATCTTTTTAATCCATTTTTGTGATCCACATAAGTGATCCCAAAACGCATAGTAAAGCCAAGTATCCACTCAAAATCGTCGAGGAATGACCAAATAAAGTACCCTTTCACATTAGCCCCCTCTCTGCAAAAACAAATTTAAAGGCATAATGGCAATAACAAAAATATTTAGCGCTTCTTTGTTTTTCCTCCACAAATCCCTCTAGAAATCGAAGCTCCAAGCAGTGATTATGCCGGCCAAGTTTGAAAAACTGGACACGGGGTTGTTGTTGTGCTACCGGTGCACAGAAGTTGCTGCGCACAATCCCAGTCATCCGTTGCTTGGATGGACGGCGCAAATTTCAAACAAAATAGAGAACTATTTGCGTGAATAGTTTGCTTGCAATCCGAACCGTTGAAAACACTTGTGAACGACTATGATTGTGCGCAACAGCTGCTGTGCACAGACTTCACAGCAGCCACCCCAGGTTCTGAAAGACTACATACAAAACTTATTGTACATATTCCAGAATTCGTGAATAATTGTCTCATTAATTTGACCCACTAAACAAACTATTCAAAGCAATTAGAACCTGTGATTTAGACTCTTCATGAGCTCGTGCTTATGATTTTGTTGCCTTTTTGGAATCAATTCTCTAAACAAACTAAAAGGGTCATAAAGCCTAATAATGTTCTACTCCGCCCGTCTCATAAAGTTGGGGTCTTACGAAACTACGTGTAATTTTCAAATTTAAAAATAATGTATAGAACAAAATAATTTTTGAAAATTTTTTATTGCACCGTCTAAAAGTTCTCAACGAGATCTATAAAATAAGATCCGTATTGGCTAAAAAATTATTTCCGTAACTAAATTAATTTTTAGTTTGAATATTGCACGTAGTTCCATAAGACCCCAACTTTATGGGACGGAGGGAGTAGTATAAGTTCATTTACAAGAGGTTGAATTGGCTTTTTCTCAACTTGTGAGGCGGAAAAAACTTATGTATGTCCACATAAAAAAAAGTTTTGGAGTCAGCACTGACGTCAAAAGTGTTGAAAAATTGGGAGAGGTGGCTCCCAATCCTCCCACCGACAGTTTGGTTTAACTCCATAGGTATGGAGATTGTCAGGCTATGATGGGCCTCCGTTTTGCTCTCCATACTACAGCTATCAATGGTTGGAAGATTTGAATGGGTTTCCATACCCACAGTTCATTGCTTTGCCTAAGTCCCGAGGCTATATGTAGAGCCTCTTGTTTGTGTTTGTTTTCATCAGAAAATTGTATCAGCTAGCATTGTCGTTGTTTTCTGAAAATTGTATCTCAGTGTGAGTGAGATAGCTGAGTGAGAGTGTGTGCGGCTCTGTAAATCCTGGCTTAGGAGGTTTTTTCACGTTTTGTTTACGTTGGTGAATAAAACGGAGTTTTTCCTCAAAATTTGTGTTGGGTTTTTTGGTTTCATCCTTTGTTTGGGGCATAACAAAAAGATTAAAATCGATAAACTTACTTGATGGCTTCCAAGAGATAAGTTAGATGTCCATAATGGTAGGCTATTCTCTGCTCATCCTCCAAGGATTGTTCAATGGTTTTAGTATTTGAGGTTGCCATACCTGCGAAACAATATAGTTTAAATTGTGTGTGTTTGTTTATTAGTTGTAGCATTCAATGTATAGATTTAAATTTAAAAATAATACCATTCTCAGTTATGATAATTGGTGGATTTCCATAGTTCTCTTTTATGTATAACATGAGAGCCCGAATTCCTTTAGGGTATACATAAAGCCAACTCAGATCAGTCTACAAAAGCATTTCAGTACATCATTAAATACTCAAAACGAATTACATACATACGACTATAGAGAAAAATGTCATATTCCACACTAATGAGTTTTTGTCTTGATATGAAGAATTTTTATGAATTTCAATGAAGTTTTCCTAATTTTTGTATGTATATTATGAATTTCTATGCAAGTGTGATATGAATTCAAATCGATTCAAGGAGATCCATAGCATACACACCCAAGTAAAGATGTGTATTGCACTACTTTCCCAAAATTTTCATTTTTACATAGATTAATGAACTCTACAGCATGTCGTATCCAGGGAAAATTAAGGATATGGTTACCGGTGGACCAATGGGAACGCCGTTTTTCACCGCTGTGACAAAAAGGAAAAATATTGTAGTTCCTTAGTGATAGAAGGATGAGAAGGTGAGGAAAAAATTGAACAACTTCCAGTACAATATTTTCAAACATACCCGATTTTATTGCACGATCATCTGTCGTGATGCTTAAGTTTGAGCTGTTAAAGAACAAGTCAGTAGCTGCATATAATGCTGTGTAGTAATTGATCCCGAGATAATCGAAAGAGTACTGTTTGAGCATTTGAGATTCTGATTTGGTGAACTTTGGCAATCGATCCCCAACCAAAGATTTCATGCTCTGGGGATAGTCACCGTATGTCAATGGATGTAAAAACCTACACATTAAGTATTTCAACCACTAAATCAAGAAAATCTCTTATTAACTTGGAGATGTTCATTGCGATGAATTAACTACAAGTTTGTACTTAAAACCCAGCTTTCATAACACAAGTGCACATTTTTTAATCTCAACTTCCAAAAACCTCATCTTTAGAAGATATGTGTTGGAAATACGGACAACTTTCAACAAATAGTCCAGGGATGCAGGACACATATTGCAGCAAAAACGGCATTTTTTGTATTTTGCCAGGGGCAATTTCGGTTATTGTGTCTTACCTATTGATATCACAGTTTTCTATGCAATTAGTGTTAGCGCATTTCATTCTAAACACGAGATGAGATAAGAGAAAACACTTCTGAGAGAGGAAAGAGAATATTTGTACTCCTTATTTTTTGATTATAGTGGACTAGTATGACTCTCACGGTATTCCCACGAGTGTCTGTATGTTGCTCCTGCTTTTCATTCATTATGCAAGATCTTTCTGTTTTGTGATTTTTGTGACTGTAGTTTTCAACATCCGTACCAAGGGCAATTTCGGTCATTGGGCCTTACTTATTTATACTACAGTTGCGACAAGAGAAAACACTTCTGAGAGAGGGAATAGAATACTTGTACTCCTTATTCTTCGATTATAGTGGACAAGTATGGCTCTAGTGGTTTTCTCACGCGCAGAGGTTTTCCATGCATATGTGTGTGTCTTTCCTGCTTTCCGCTCTTTTTGTTTTGCGATTTATGTGATTATAGTTTTCAAAATCCATAGAGGTATTGTTGATTGAATACGTTGTTCAAATGCTAACAATATGTGGCCAAAAAAATGGTGAAATGGTGCTCTACTATGAATCAGTCGGTCACTTGTAGTCGTTGTACCTTTGTTCCCCTGTGATTTAAGTAACAGAATAGCACAACAGGACATAATGCAATACTTACCATCCCAACACGAAATCGATGGCCCTTTGAGCAGCCATTCGGCCGGCCGTATTTTCCGAAAATGGCACAAACCACTTGGATGATAGTGTAATCCCAATTTGACCCTTTTGAGAAGCCTGCACGTAGGGTTTTTTCTTTAGAATAAATTCACGATTTCAAGTTACATAATTTGAGTTCTTGTTCCAAGACGAAAACACAAACCTTATATTTCTCTCTATACAATTTTACGGCCGCTGCATGGGAAAGGAGTATGTGGTGGCCAACTATGTATGGTTCGGTTGCAGAGTTTCCAAACGTGCAATTTCCGACATAGCCAGAGCATCGACCAGGTGCATAGGCACCAGCTCCATAGCCGTAATAAGTAAACTCATATGGCTCATTAAACGTGAGCCAGTGCTTCACTCGGTCACCGAAGGCAGCGAAGCAAAAATCGACATAGTCTAGATAATCATCACTGTTCATGAAAAATTATGGTTATAATGTAAACACGATCGAGGTTCCAAAAGTACTGAGCATTCTAATTAATAGCGCGGCAAACGTACATGATTTTTGGGCTTAACAATCCGCCATAGTCATGATCCAAGGCTTGCGGGAGGTCCCAATGAAATAGTGTCACATACGGTTTCAAACCTTCAAGTATAGTAGCCAAAATAGTGAAAATTCAAAGTCCAATCACATTGTACCAAACCGTTTGAATAAAGAAAAAAATAATATTGGGATGGTTATATACCAATTGCTAAGGTCTCATTGATGATATTATTGTAGAATTGGACACCCATAGGGTTTACTCCCCCACTAATTTTCCCCTCTGCAAAAGAAGGGGACAAAAAAAAGGATTGTTTCCCCAACGATTTGCTTATAATTTGAAGATCAATTTTGTATTTCAGGGGATCGATGATACTTACTAGGTAATATTCTGGGCCATGAGATGGAAAATCTAAAAGCATCGAACCCAATATTCTTCACCATAATTATGTCATTCTGTTAGAACAAAATTCCTTTCATTTAGATTAAATATGAAATAATACTCCCTCCGTCTCATTTTAAGGGATGGAGGGAGTATAAAATAAAGACATGGTAATTACTCCGCTTTTTTGTCATTTTTTTTAGGTAAATTAGCAAAATCATCCTGAGGTTTCTAGAGATAACAGATTACACACTACCCCATGTCGCAGAACAAATTACCCACCTGTGCAATGTAGTAGTAAGGAAATTCGACGGAATCTTTCTACATTATCAAATTCTACTTATAATAGACCAAAATGTCCTTTTATAGCTTGTGAGAGGCTGTGAAGGTGCGAAAGACATTTTGGTCCATTGTACTCCCTCCGTCCCTTTTTAAGTGTTGACATTTCCATTTTGGGCTGTCCCTTAATAAGTGTGTGTTTTGAAAAGTTAATGGGTAAAAGTTTGTAGAATTATCATTTTGCCCTTTTGAAAAGTTAGTGGGTAAAAAGTAAATGGGTAAGGGTGAAGGATAATTTTGGAAAGTGGAGGTAAAAGTTGATGTGGAAAGTGAAAAAGTTGATGTGAAAGGTTTAATGATGATGTTTTTTTAATAAGTTGGATTTACGAAGCAACACATTTAAAAAGGGACGGAGGGAGTAGTTAATTAGGATTTGAAGATGTCAAACAAAATTTCTCGAATTTCCTAACTGTTACATCATTATAGGAGGTAATTTGTAATTTTCCAAACGTGAGGGGACAGTTTTTAATTTCTAAAAACTCAGGGCTAGTTTTGCTATTAGTTAGATTACACCTATCCAGGGAATTCAAATCCTAGATCTCATGCTTTATAGGAACGCCACACAACCATTGTGTCAAACCCCATGATTACTTTTTTGTCTTACTTGAGTCAGAATCTTTATAGTATAACTAATCATACCTTGAAGCGATAATAAAATTCATCTGCTACATCCCCTGTACTGTGGTCCTTTATTTTTGCTGCCAGGAGACCAGAGAAAATACCAGTCAACCTCCAAATTTTGTTTATAACTCTACTCCTGTTAAATGGTAGCTCTTGCCAAACTAAGCATTGAAAATTTCTCTGTTTGGCAAACAAAAGTATAACATCTACCTCTCACGAGGCAATAATACATATAACTTCTATTTGGCATTTGTTAGATAATGGAAGTAATGATATTTGCAAGATTAGTTGGAGCATAGTTGTCAAATGGAAAATGCTTTAAGTTCGGACGAAATAAGTCCAGACACATGTATTTACAATCTCATGTGCGTTTGGACGCGTCTATCTCTAAATATAGACATCCGTAGCTTTGCCCTGGTCAAATTTTCTTGCTATGATCAACTCACCAATAAATTTTTTTGGACAGGTCTCGAACTCTTAGAAGCAAACAAAAACAGAACACCTAATAAGATCAGTAGATCACATAAACAAACATACTATATAATCACTAAATAGACACACCAATATGTCTATTTCTTGATGATTTTGGATCAACCCCCATGCATGAAATCAGATTACCAATTTCAATTTAACATTCACGCGCGCACACACAGAGCGCGAGAGAGAGAGATATAGAGACCTGGATCGTTGTGAGTGAAAATGTCCCAAATGCTGGGTGCCCTGCCATCTTCAAATGCAGCTCCTTCAATCTAAGGAGAAAAACAAGACAAACTACAAACATGTTTACATACTTCTGTTTTGCAGAACTTTTCGTGAATTTCTCAAATCCAGAAGCTAGCTATACCTGGTAGGAAGCCGATCCGACTCCGAACACGAAACCAGCCGGAAAACTGCTCCTGTTCAGATTAGAAGCAGCAGAGTGATCATAATTCCTCCATTTTTCAGCATTTGAACCACTACCCAAAATGTTGCAAGCCAGTATCATCAGGAGCCATAAATGGTTAAGACAACTTTTTGCCATAGCCACCACTTTTGATTAACTGGTTATGCCTAGTTGAGTTGTAGGCATCCAACTATAAAAAAGAACAATCAAAAGGATTGCTGTACCACGTAGGGCAGAGAAATAACCACGTTTTTTGTTGGTTTCCAGGCTGTTTGTTCCCCTTTCTGGGCTCGTCAAATGAAAGAGACCGATTTTACTACATACGAAAAAATGATTGAAAACTGATAACATAGTGAAGAAATAGAAGGGACCATAATGTGACATTTGAGTGCATGTGGAACAATTATGATCACATCTGACAGTTATATTTTTAAATATGAATTTCAACTTTAAGACATCTTATCTCCTGAAATGATGATTAGACGATAAACAAATAAGCTAATATGCGACAGCTAGCTACTCAGGGACAAATCCCATCGTCTAGGTCCCATATTTTACTCCCCACGTGCAGCTAGCTACTCAGGCTTCGTTTCAATTCTTATGGCAAATGCTAACGAGTGTAATTTTGCATCCGTTAAAGATACAAAAAATATAGTTGTGGATTTCCTTTGTATTTTAACGTATAAGTGTATTTTAAAGTACAAGTGGGACATAATATTTGTACTTTTTAATACTTTTAAGACGATCTTCAGCAGACTCTTCAAAGCTCCAGTGACCCCATTTTGGCGACTCAAAACCGGAAAACGATCGCCCAGCAGCCTCGCCAAGCGAGTCACCATTTCTGTCGAAGCTGCAGTACCTCGCCACAGGCGGTGAGGTTTGGCGAGGTATGACGAGCAGTGTGCCGGCGTTGCTTTCTCTCTCCTCCCATGCCGGAAAAATGGCTACACCAGAATATTTGTGCTAAAATCGATTTGATGCCAGAGGATTGTAGAACTCGTCGAGGTGATGTCAACAGTGTAAGATTCGTCGGCAGAGCTGTCCGCCCGGAGCCCACACGCGCCGGCCAACGGAAGCGCGTGTGGGCGAGTCAAATCTACTCACGGCGCGTGTGTTACACGAGCCCGTGCAACCTCCGTGAGCTGACGTCGTCTTTTTTTTTTTTTTCAAATGGCTAGACTGGTGGGTGATCAAAATGTTTGAGGCTAGCTATGTGCATTTTTTCTTGCCAAAATGGAGATGGAGATAACTAAACTGATGGAGATGCTCTAACGAGTCCAATGGTGCACTCGTTAACAAGACCCTTGACTTATTTGTATGACTTTTTGTACTCCCTCTGTCTCAATTAGTTTGCTCATTACGAATATCTGTGTCATTTTTAAACGTTTATAACTTTTTATTTGTAGTGTTTTTAATGTTTTTGAAAATTTTGTATTATAGTACTCATTGAGATCAATCAAGTAAGATTCATATTGCATATAAAATACATTAGAGATTGAAAACTATAAGAGTTTAAAAAAGACACATAATCATAGTGAGCAAACAAATTGGGACAGAGAGAATACATTTTGGGTTTTGTTTTTATTCGAGTTTCGGTCATAATTTTGTTTTTTTCTGATTCCTCTCATCTAGAAAAATCACAGATTTAAAAAGTTTGATACAAAATTAATAAATGTAATATTTTTTAAATCAAAAAATGCGATAAGTTAACGTGAGACGAGGCCTCAATAATAGAAGTCCACAGCAAGATCTGCGTGTTGAATATCTCAGTCACTTGTGGCGTGAAAGATCCACAACCTTTATTTTTATTATTATTATTATTATTATTATTATTATTATCATCCTTAACGTGAATTTACAAAAACGTTCTCGGGTTCGATTCCCATGAACGTTGGTGCAATCAAGTTCTGGAAAAAGGAGTGGTATTATCTGGAGACTGGGGAAACCATCTCATTTGAGTTACTTGTTGCACCAGGTTTTGGAAGGGATGTTAATAAATCCAAGAAAAGATGATTAAAAGTTGGGTAAGGGAACGAAATGCTACAATATATTTCCTATTATTTGAGTGTGTATCATATGCACTCCTATAAAAGTTACGAATCAATTAATAAGACTATAAGAATTACAATTTTTTTTTACAAAATTAAGTTACGAGACACACCAAAATGTTATGAACCATAGAAAATGTTACGAATCATATTGCTGAAGAGTTACAGAACACTAAAAAATATATTACGATTGTCAATGAGGTGGCACAATATGAATCATGCATTAAGTGCCTATGGTACACATCTTTAATGGGTGTGTAATTTAGCCATTCCCGACAAAAAAAACAAAGAAAACACACATTCCAATAGACCTTTTCCACTTTTCAATATATTTACACTTAAATTTATACACTTTTAAACTTTAACATAAGCCCACTAGGCTTATTTTAGCATTTTCCTTAAAAGTTAGTCATCTATGATTTGTTTAATTAAATTTGTTCAAGGGGTCATTATATGTTAAGCTATTAGGTAGAGAGGTACCAATATGGGTCATTATATGTTAATCATGTCAGATTATTTTATTCATTATATGAGGTGTCCTGTGTGTGCTGTGTTGGGGTGCACAGCACTGTGTGGCCAATCCCGGGTTCCGTGTTTCATCCGAACTATTCTTCTCATTCGCCTCGTCGAGTATATATAACACAAAAAATTCAGGTTGATCGAACATCAGTAACTATTTGATTGGTCACAATTTAACTTGCAGTTTTTGTGGAAAAAAAATCACCTACAGCGGTTTCTTTAATAGTTTTGTTTCCATGAAAAATGCAATCTTAAAACATAGTTATCGCTGTCCGATCAATTTGAATTTCTACTTGGTATACGCACTCGATGAGATGAAAAAAAAGAACAGCTTGGATCGAACAACAGGTCTCGAATTGGGCCCCACAGCCTTGCACAGGACCCTGCGCATAGCACACACCCCGCTCCCCATTATATGCGGTATAGGTGGCAAGATTTGTTCGAGAGGATCATTATAAACTAATCGTCTCATTTTACTCGCGTTTGAGGTACTATTTCGAAGAAGAAAAAAAATCCCATTCTATAAGAACAAATCATTTTTATATGTAGGGTCTCGCTATCATGTACCCATCAGGCACACAAAATAACCAAAAAAAAAAAAAAAAAATACACATAATTTTAGGGCACCTTTTACACGTTTAAATACATTTACACCTACTTTTATATATTTTTCGCATATTTTGGAAAACAAGGCCTTATATCTCATAGTTTAGACACACGGACAAGTAAATCTCTTTTGTCAAATTTGAAGATTCTATGATAAAGACCCAAAAAAGAAAAACTATTTGTTTACTTTTTTCAATTGTTTCTAACTTTTCTATTTCACTATAGTAAAGATTGAAAAAAAAAAATATTTCAAGCTGAAATTAAAACGTTAAGTAAATTAAAAAAGAGTATCAATGTCAATCTTGAGCTAAGACAAACAAGGCTATAATTATAGAAATCAAATGTGTGGTACTGAAATGATTCGGAATACAAGATTACTCTGCTCCGAGTTTATTGAATAATTACTCAACGAGATTGGTAGGTGCTACTTGCAAGTCATGTTTGATTTCTATAATTTTGGTAGGATATGTAAAAGATTGTAAAAGATTACTCTGCTCCGAGTCTATTGAATAATTAGTAAAAGATTGTATTCATCCGACAAACTTTTGGTAGGATATGTAGACCAGGTATGTAGACCAAGAGAAAAAATTTAGTGTCAAGTGGGCACAACCTACATGGTGTCTGATTGGGCATTTCGATCGTTCAAAAGTGATTTGAACGGCTTAGATTTTAAAAGAGAAAGAAGAGAAAGACTCGGGCAAAGGAGAATAATTTAACACTCCCCCTCACATGCAGCACGAATGCACGTGGAGGTACGAATTAAGGCCACCCAAGACCTAGCTCTGATACCATGTTAAATTTCTTGGAGGGTTTCAACCTAAAACCAATTGGCAATAGGTGGAGTAACCTCAAGAATTTATTAACCAGATTTGGGTGGCTTAGATGAGCAATGTGAGATAATTTAACAGCTTTTTACATTTTTAACATCTTAGAATATGGCCAGAATGAATTATAAATTTGTAGTGTTTGAGAAATATGTGACAGCTTGCAACAATAGTAGTGTTCGGGAAATATGTTTAGAATACATTCTGCAGGTCATCTATTAACAAAATAGAAAAATGAGAAGTCAAAAAGTTCATCTTCCCCTACTTTTGACTTTTGCTCTCCATTCATCAAATTTGAAAATGCATTTACGAGAATGGGTTTTCGCTTATCTCCCCCAAACACCAAAAAGTCGAAACAGCTAAAAATGGGAATACCAAAAATAACCTCCCAAACAGTTAATGTTAAAAAGAAGAGGGTTCTCTATCTACAAGCTCCACAAGCCAATTAGAGGTATTCTTCCTATTCAGAAATTTGTTGAACCAAATAGCAGAGTGTTTGGGATATCTTCTTAATCCATTTTTGTAATCCACATAAGTGATCCCAAAACGAACAGTAAAGCCTAGCATCCACTCAAAATCGTCGAGGAATGACCACATAAAGTACCCTTTCACATTAGCCCCCTCTCTGCAAAAAACAAATTTACACGTCAATTTTATTTTATTTTTTGCATTTTCAAATTAAAAGCATAAGGGCAATAATAAAAATATTTAGCGCTTCTTTGTTTTTCCTCCGCAAATCCCCCTAGAAAATATGCATCTTATAAGAAAATTTCTGGAGTCTCCACTGAATCCAATGAATAAAAATTGATAAACGTACTTGACGGCTTCCGAGAGATAAGTTAGGTGTTCATAATAGTAGGCTATTCTCTGCTCATCCTCCAAGGATTGTTCCATGGTGTAATTATTTGAGGTTGCCATACCTGCAAAAGAATATAGTTTAAATTGTTTTATTTTATTATCAGTTGTAGCATTCAAGGGTATAGATTTAAATTTGAAAATAATACCATTCTCAGTTATAAAAATTGGTGGATTTCCATAGTTCTCTTTTATGTATAACACAAGGGCCCGAATTCCTTTCGGGTATACGTAAAGCCAGCTCACATCAGTCTGCAAAAGTATTAATTTCAGTACATCATTAAATACTCGAAAAGAATGATATATGATTCAAGAAAATGTGAAATTACACTCCTCTATTTAGATGTGCACGGTCTACACCACTTATGTTGTATAGAAATTGATAATTAGACATGAAATCATAACATCGGAAATCCTATAAGTTTTGTGTTGAAATTCATAACATCAACTATACGACTTTCATCAGTTTTTCCTTGATGTAACAAATTTTAATACAAAAATTACGAACTCCTATGGGAAATGTTAAGAATTTTTGTTTATACCTTATGAATTTCTATGCAAGTAATATGAACTTAAAGAAAGGGATGAATACCGTACCATTCAAATAAGAATGTGTTTTATTTAATTTACTTCTCTATAATAATTCCAATAAAAATCAAGTTATTTACCGGTTGACCAATTGGAACCCCATTTTTCACCGCTGTGACAAGGAAAAATATACAAGTCCTTTAGTTAAAGAAGGATCAGAAAATAGAGGGAAAAAATGAACAATTTCCATAGCAATATTTTCACATATACCAGATTTTATAACACGGTCATCTGTTGTGATGCTTAAGTTTATGCTTTCAAAGTACAAGGCACTAGCTGCATATAATGAGGTGTAGTAATTGATCCCAAGATAATCATACGACTTCTTGAGCATTTGGGA
Source organism: Vaccinium myrtillus (assembly GCA_016920895.1). Taxonomy (NCBI): domain Eukaryota; kingdom Viridiplantae; phylum Streptophyta; class Magnoliopsida; order Ericales; family Ericaceae; genus Vaccinium; species Vaccinium myrtillus. The sequence continues at coordinate 7,016,815 of CM029281.1, read as the reverse complement.
TTCTGATTTGGTGAATTTTGGCAATCGATCCCCAGCCAAAGACTTCATGATTTGGGGATAGTCACCATATGTCAATGGATGCAAAAACCTGCACATTAAATACTTTAACCATTAAATCATTTGGTCACATGTACCCATTTGCCATTGTACCTCTATTCCTGTGTATTTTCAGTTATAGGATAGCACAGCAAGACACCTACCAGTTAGAGTCTATAGTTGGATCTTGTGACTAAAATTGCACGAGAAAAGAGGTATATCGGCATTTTCGGTTGAGGTATTTTGAACTCCTACTATAAGGGCCTAAACACTTACCATCCCAACATGAAATCAATGCCTCTTTGAGCAGCCATTCGGCCGGCCGTATTTTCCGAAAATGGCAGAAACCACTTGCATGACAGAGTAACCCCAATTTGACCCTTTTGAGAAGCCTGCACATAGGGGTTTAATTTTCCTTAAAATCAAAACACAAAATTCATGATTTCAAGTTACATAATTTGAGTTCGTTTCGACAAGAAAAACAAACCTTATATTTCTCTCTATACAATTTTGCGGCCGCTGCGTGGGAAAGGATTATGTGGTGGCCAACTATGTATGGCCGCTGCGTGGGAAAGGATTATGTGGTGGCCAACTATGTATGGTTCGGTTGCAGAATTCCCAAATGTGCAATTTCCGATATAGCTAGAGCATCTACCAGGTGCATAGACACCAGTTCCATAGCCGAAATAAGTAAACTCATATGGCTCATTAAACGTGAGCCAGTGCTTCACTCGGTCACCGAAGGTAGCAAAGCAAAAATCGGCATAGTCTAGATAATCATCGCTGTTCATGACAAATTACAGTCTTAAACTCTTAATGTAATCATAAGGTTCCGTAGCTTCTAAGCATTCTACTTAATTGTGCAGCAAACTTACACGATTTTTGGGCTTCAGAATCCACCATAGTCATAATCCAAGGCTTCCGGGAGATCCCAATGAAATAGCGTCACATACGGTTTTAAACCTTTAAGTATAGTAGCCAAAATAGTGGAAATTAATTCATAAGTCCAATAACATTGTACCAAACCGTGTGAATAAAGAAAAAATAAGATTGGGATAATTATATACCAATTGCTAAGATCTCATTGATGATATTATTGTAGAATTGGACACCCATAGGGTTTACTCCCCCACTGATTTTCCCCTCTACAAAACAAAGGAAAAAAAAAAAAAGATTAGAAAAATACACTAATGTCTATTCTTTTCTTTCTTTTTTTGATCGGCAAAAAACACTAATATCTTTACGAACACAAATGGAGATTATTTCCCCAATGATTAGCTTAATTTGGAAGTAAGATACGAAAAGCGGTGGTATCGGGTTGTGGCCGTGCTTTCCAACTAAATCCTTGGGAATCTACGCCGTACTTAGGAAAGGAAAGCACGATTATAGCTAGCGTCCCTTCTGAGCCAGGAGTTACTAGTTTGTTAAGAAAAACAGAGCAATTTCAAAACAATGGAATTATTAATACCGAATACAATCTGAGAAATAGTAATTACTGCTACTATATTTCATGGGATTGATGATACTTACTAGGTAATATTCTGGGCCATGAGATGGAAAATCTAAAAGCATCGAACCCAATATTCTTCACTAGAATTATGTCATTCTGTTGGAACAGAATTCCTTTCATTTAGATTAAACATAAAATAATATAAAAATAAAGAAAAACAGAGCAATGTCAAAACCACCCTGAGGTTTCTAGAAATAACAGATTGCCTCCTCACGTTTGGGAAATTACAAACTACCCCATGTCACATAAAAAATTACCCCCGTCACGACGTGGGAGAAAGGAAACTCGACGGAATCATTGTGACATTATCAAATCCTACTTATAATGGACCAAAATGTCCTTTTATAGCTTGTGAAAGGCTGTAAAGGTGGGAAGGACATTTTGGTCCATTGTAATTAGAATTTAAAGATGTGAGATGTTCTCGAATTTCCTGACGGTTACATCACGATAGGAGGTAATTTGTAATTTCTCAAACGTGAGGGGAAAATTTATAATTTTTAAAAAACCTTAGGGGTAGTTTTGGTAATTTTCCCGTCTTTTTAGTAATAACTAATCATACCTTGAAGCGATGGTAAAATTCATCTGCTACATCCCCTGTACTGTGGTCCTTTATTTTCGCTGCCATGAGACCAGAGAAAATACCAGTCAATCTCCAAATTTGGTTTATAACTCTACTCCTGTAAAATGGCAGCTCTTGCCAAACTAAGCATTTTCCAAATAGTTGAGAAATGCTGGCAACAACCTCTCACAAGGCAATACATATAACTTCTATTTGGCATGTGTTAGAGAACGAAAATAATGACATTTGCAATATTAATTGGAGCATGGTTGCCAAATGGAAAATGCTTTATGTTCGAACAAAATAGGTCTAGACACGTATTCGCATTCTCGCACTTGTCGTGTGAATCAGTCTCACATGCATTGTGTAAAGTGCTATACCTAACGTTGTTGGACGCGTCTGTCTCTAAACATATAGGCATTCATAGCTTTTGCTCTGGTCAAATTTTCTTGCTATGATGAACTCACCAACAAATATTTTGGACAGGTCTCGAACTCTTAGAAGCAAACAGAAAAAGAATCACCTCATAAGATCAGTAGATCACATAAACAAACATACGAATCACTCAATAGACTCACCAATGTGTCTATTTGTTGATAATTTTAGATCTACACCCATGAAATTCATATCATCAATTTCGATTTAACACACACACACACACAGACCTGGATCGTTGTGAGTGAATATGTCCCAAATGCTGGCTGCCTTGCCATCTTCAAATGCAGCTCCTTCAATCTAAGGACAAAAACAAGACAAACTACAAACATGTTTATATTTTTTCACAATTTTAGTTACTAAAAAAATTCAAATAACTAACAACATGGTATTGAATTAACAGTCGTTTTATTGTCAGCCCAACAAGGAAACGGGAGAGTTTTCACTTTTTACACTTATTGAAGGCTCTGACAGAGAAAAAGTTATCTTTTCTATGGAAGAGTTGTCACTTTTTACACTTATTAAAGGCTCTGACACAAAAAAAAGTTAACTCTTCCACAGAAGAGATTTCCTTACCGTCCGCCCATTGGGCTGACCGTAGAATTCTCCTTGAATTAATACTTCTGAAACAGAAAAAGTTTAACTCTTCTACATAAGAGTTTTTCTTACTGTCCTCCCATTGAGCTGACGGTAAAATTCTCCTTGAATTAATACTTCTGTGTTGCAGAACTTTTCATGAATCTCACAAATCCACAAGATATACCTGATAGGAAGCCGTTCCGGTTCCGAACACGAAACCAGCCGGAAAACTGCTCCTGTTAAGATTAGAAGCAGCCGAGTGATCAAAACTCCTCCATTTTTCAGCATTTGAACCACTGCCTAAAATGTTGCAAGCCAGTATCATCAGGAGCCATAAATGGTTAGCACCACTTTTTGCCATAGCCACCACTTTCGATCAACTGTGGATACACCTATTTGAGTTGTAGCCAACTATAAAAAAGAACAATCAAAAGGGTTAATTAGTCGAAACAATTGAAATACTACCATTTAATGTTTCGCACAAAGAGATAAAATTCACCTTCAATCATAGCATGCAAATATCCAAAATAGCAGCGAATTAACCTCGTATTTTTTTTATTTTTTTTTGTCGGTTCCAGGCTGTTTGGATTGACGACGAGAGGTTCAACGGTGTGGGTACAGGTTTTTCGCGGAAAACAAGGAGATTGGGTACTAGATAGATACAGTGAAGTGATGTGATCCAATTCTCAATCATTCATCTTTATGGGCTCATCAAATCAAACAAAGTATTAAAAATAAAAAAAAATCAAACAAAGTATTCTCGATCCGTTCCGAATTATTGGTCCTTTTTAGTAGTCGTTTAACTCAAAGAGTTACCCATATTTCACAATTTCTAATGCTTTTCGTGATTTCAAGTTTAAAAAAACTAATTGAAAACTATTAAACAAGATCTCCAATGAATATAAAAAATATTATAGATTGAATGATATGGACATGGTTTTGAGAGGTCCCAAATACTAAAAGGAGTCCAGCAACTTGGGACGGGAGGGAGTAATGTACTTTGGCAAAGATATTCTGTGTATCTATTATAATAAGTGATCATTGATTGGATAATGTGGCTCAAGAGGGTGCTCTATGTTTGGTGGGCATGTGAATCTTAGCTACCAGTAAAATTAATTAAGAAGTGAGACACTACACTCTTGAGAGAGAGAGAGAGAGAGAGAGAGAGTATCCATCAGTTGCATGTGCGTTCCTTCATTTGTGGAATGTAAGGTAGCATACGAACCCCAGGCTGGAGGTCTCAAATGGGTCGGATCGGTACAGGAACATCGTGAGCACTGCATCTTTAAGAGCAGCACAACACGACACTGTCCAGGCACGCTACAACACGACACAATCCTATAGGTGGGCTACGCTGAGCTGATGTTTTGTGGCCCATTTCACGAGCACGGAAAAGCACAGGCACGACACGGCACGAGCACGAGTAAATATAAAGAATGCTTCATTTGTAGTAGTAAACTAAAATCAGAAACACTTAATTGCTACCAAAAAGATTTTAAAAAAATAAAATAAAAATTACTTAATTTATTATCAATCTATAAATGTAACGTGGTGCATATATTCGGGGGTATGGCCATGTAGAAATTGAGCACCTATAGTGTGAGTAGCACTTCCATTAATTTGACAGCAAAACGCAGATGAGGAAATTGCGAAATTTCAATTATCAGTACTTTATTAATTTTTTTGTATTATTTTATTATAACTATTTGAAAAAAAAAAATCGATCTGACTATTTTTTTTCGTCTTTACTATCTTCGATGAAAAAAAAAGTTTCAATTGAGCACGGGCACGGCGTGACACTGAAATTGGCACGAGCACGACAAGGCACGGGAATTGGCACGGCACGGCACGGAGTTAGGCATGCTCGTGGGCTAGGCTGGGCCAAGCATATTCTCAAATGGGCCGGCATGACACTACACGACTAATAAATGGGCCAAGCTAGGCACGACATAAACCACGTTTGGCATGGAACTAAAAGGCCGGCATGGCCCATTTAACACCTCTACCTCATGTTGATATCTTGCGGAATTACTGGTTTTCTTTTCTATTTTCGTAAATGTCTGAATCAACTTATACGTTACTTGACTAATCAATATTTCAGAAACAAATCCACTAGTTGTGGTTTTCTTGTCTTAGGGTGGAGGATAATGTGTAAGTGTATTATTATACGTGAAATATATAATGAAATCGAAACTCATTTATTTTTATATTCATATCATAGGCGCCCAATTATTAACCAACTTACCTACCCTTCATTCATAGTGGGCCACGAAGTTTTCAAGTGGGCCCCGAAAATTGAACGCTTTCGATATTTTTAACTTCCCAATTCCCATCACTCTCTCTCACTAAAATACCAAAAATAATATGGGTATACCTAACTTGCACCTTACATGTACATTAAGGTGATGTGTCAGACAATGAAAAGTCCAATGTGCGGCCCACCTGAAATGATGGGTTTCGCCTTATCTGCCACATCACCTTGGTGTGCACGTGGGGTGCAAGTTAGGTGTACCCATAGTATTGTTGCTAAAAAGACAAACAGAAAAGTCAAAGACATGTGCAATGGCATTGTAATCACGTGGTATTACATACAAACGAAAAATCACTCTCCAAAATTATTGAAAATAATCTCTAGTATGGGGATAAATATATCCTAATACTCTAATTTTGGTCCCACCAATAAACTTGTAATTTTTGGCATATTTGGTGATCATGTTCCGCGCACACAACCTAGGCGAATGGATAACATCAACTTAAACAAAACAAAATCCGATTATATCTGAGTTGGCCATAATGCAAGACTTTTTGGCATTTTATTTAATTTTTTCCTTTTTATTCTTTTAATACCATAACTAATATGGGCCAAAGTGTCAATTTCTCTCTCGTTCTTCTCCTACCAAGTAGATTTGGAATGAGTCACTTTTTTCGTGAGAGTTTGAATCGCCATATCTCTTGCATTTTTGGTTTGACCATTACCAATCTGTGTTGGATCTTGAGATCCGGCTTCTATGGCTTCTGCTGGAGGTTGTGGTGGGTGGTTCTCAGGCGGCAGCAAGAGCGACGGCGGCGGCGGCATCAGTGGAAGTTGGATGCAGATGTTTCTTCTCTGGAACCCGATCATGTTGATTTGGGTTGATCATTCTTGTTGCCGATTTATCGTTCTTGTTTTTGTCTGTTTTCTGTTTGTTTTTGTTCTGTTCTTCCATTCCGATGTACCAAAAAAAAAAAAATAGTGTCAATTTCATATATTCGTGCATGTCCACGAATGAAATCAAATTTACGACTAGTGGTGTCAATTACAAAAATTGTACACATTTCAATTTCATTAGGTCCTCTTTTGATAACTATACGAAGAGAAATGTAATAGCCTATTGCGATCTTTGCAGAAATTTACTAATAACGATAGATTAAATTTTGTGAAATATCAGTGGCTACTATACAAGAAAAACTTGGGTGTTGGCTGGGTACCACGTAGACTCAAAGCACATCTCGGCCGTCCTTTAGACAGTCCGAAACATTTTTGAACGATTATGATGGAGCGTTGCGGGTACCCGTAAGGCGCTTCGTGGTACCCTATTTGCACCCAAGTTTTTCTCATGCTATACATAATCTAACGAGATTTCACAACTCAATGGTTAAAAAATGGTCTCGGATTCATGCCATCAAGTTGTTGCCCAACTCATGGAAGTAGCAACAGGGGGTGCATGGGTTAAGTAAATTTGAGGCTAAATTACACAGACACGCCTAAATTATTGCGCTGTATCACTTACACTCTCTAAACTTCAAAAGTGGACAAAGACAGTAAAACACTCCCTAATTTGTACTGTATCAAAATAGATTACGGAATTGATTTTTTTTACCATGTTATTCTTTGTTATTTATGATGTTATTATAGTACGTGTATGATTAATCCTTTTAAAATTTATTGTACTGTATCAGATATATTGTTAATTAAAATATTGTTTGGTTATTCCACTGCAAAAAATTGTGTCCCATATTTGAAAGTCTTCATTTTTTTAGTCTTAATACGTGTAATATCATTTTGTAATGGACACAGATAATATAATCATAAATGACGGAAATAAATTTATTAAATAATCCCAAAACAAAACAAATAAAATTTTGGTCTTGATTAGTTTACCGTGTAGTTGATCGCATAGAGTAGTTGTATAAGCGCGGAACGGTTAGGTATTTTGGTCTTTGCATCAATTAGGAAAATTCCCGTATACAACTTATCTACAGGTCTAATAATCAAATTGTCTCTCAATTTTACGGTTTTGGGAATGCATTTTCTAAATTTCTACTACTAAATTTATATATTGTGAGAACCTCAAAATGAAGAATGTGAAAATGAAGCTCCCAAGCTGGCTATTATCCAATTCGAAATATGGAAGGTCACTCGGGCGTGGAAGATCCGTGAAAATTACCGATTTTCTAGTCTGCCTTTAAACTTTAGATTCTCCAAATTTGACCCTCAACTATGGCCGGTACCCAAAGATTGTAATAATATTTCCATGTGTCCTTAACTTTTTTATATTCGTTTTTACACACGCACCTCAGCTAATCTTGGGGACAAACGCATAGCTCACTTACGAGGGTCTCAATCAAAATTAGAACCAAGCTACGCATAAGTTGTTCCCAAAGGAGTTGATAGCAATTAAAATGTTTTCTTGAAAAAAAGAGAGCATCAAAATCCCAAATAACTAAAAAAATTCAAACAGTAGCATACAAAAAAGCTAAGGAACCTCAACATTTTTATCTGTATTAAAAAAGAAATAAACGGTAAAGTAAACAACAAAAACTCCACCAACATTTTAAAGCCCAAATATCACCATAAAAAAGTAAATTGATACTAAATGCAACGAACATGCCGGCCGGTAACTAATATTATTAGAACATGGACTAGTAGCCCTATCTAGCTCAGATCACGGTCTTCATACTTTAGATTGAACTTTTTAAACCAAAATGCTGAGCGCTTTGGGTATCTTTTGAGGCCATTGCGATAATCAATATAGCAAAGCCCAAACTTTACGGTATAACCAGATGCCCATTCAAAACTGTCTAGAAACGACCATGCGAAGAACCCTTTCACCCTCACACCAGCCCTGCCATTTGCATTAATTCCACAGTAGGTACAATTAGGTACAGAAGGATCATTGCCATCCATTAATTGCTTGGGTACGGTATACCATGACATTAATATGACATCCATTAATTGTATGAAGCTTTAACGGCGGTAATAAAATTATCGTTAATAGCGTGGTTTAATTTCCGGATGGATGTGTAGACGACGAACATACTACCGCCACAAAGACAGCCAGTAAAAGCATTAATAGCCTGGTTTGAGTAAATTGAAAAAACTGTTTTTTTGGTTGTCCTTATTTAAATGTTTTTTGCATTTGTTAGTTTTTTGTCGATTTTTTGTGGTTTCTTGGCTTGTCTCGACGAGAGGAATCTAAAAAGTATAAAATTATTAGCCAAACTTAAAATTTTGTGAATAAAGAAGAAAAATAATCCAAAAAACCTATGTCAGACTTATATAGTAATTATTAAAAATGAGAAAGTAGACTAACTTGATGGCGTTTTGAAGGGCTCCAAGATGGCGACGGTAGAAATCTATTCTCAAATGATCCATGACTCCTTCTTTGGTTGTGACATTATTGGCATCTCCCATGCCTGAAAACATAATTAAAGTTCCAGAAATCTACTAATTAGTTTAAAGAAGAACATGAAAATTGTGTGAAGAAACAAAAAATAAACAGCTAGCGACCATATTCGGCTTACCATTCTCTGTAATGTAAATAACTGGATTGTTGTACTTCTCCTTTGTGTAGATTAGAACATCCTGAAGTCCTTTTGGGTAGATATAAAAAACATTGTCCCCTTGCGGAGTGAGCTTACTTGTAAGATTAGCGAGAGAATCGGTAGAGTAGCTGACATTGACAGTATTTGCAAAAGGAACGTTAGATGCATAATATGCGGTGTAGTAATTTAATCCGATGAAATCGAAGGACCCTTTCACCAACGAAACTTGCTCCGGAGTGAATTCCGGTAGCCTTTTCCTGACGAGTGAACGCATGGTTTGTGGGTAGTCACCGTAGGTTAATGGGTGAATAAACCTGCCCAAAAAACACCCATATAATTAATTAAGTGATGTACACATACAAATTAAGATAACAGTTCGAGTTTTTTACAAAAAAAATTAAAAGGGAAAATAAAATCCATGGGATCTCAGAGAACTAATATATATTGGCTGTTTGAAGTACCACTTAATTTCAAAAAAAAAAAAAATACTAAAAAAATAGTACCAACTGATTTTTTTGAAATATTTACTCACCATCCAAACGTGAAATCCAAGCCTCGCTGAGCTGCTTCCTCATTTGGCTTGGAATTAGAATAAGGAAGAACCCATTCAGATATAAGTGTTATTCCAATCTGGCCCTTTTGAGATGCCTGCAAAATGTCTCACACAATGGTGGACGCAAGATTCTTAATACGGGAGGTTAAACTATATGTATTCATAAATTAACAACAAATTTACACCGGGAGAATTTGACTTGGTTTTGTGGAGAGCACTCTTCAGGAAATTTACAAAGAAAACAAAAAATATATTATAACCGGTAAGAAGGTTAGGGGTTTGCAGGGACCAAACACCCTTCTCGCAATGGACATTATCAATCGATTCCACATATATTTTTGAATCAAAAAATGTCGATTAGCTGTATTAAGCCGATTTTTTTCAACATTATATGAAGTGAAAATCCATTTATCTGTACTGAATAATATAAGAGTTCTGGAAAAATCTACGAGATTCATACATTAATTTTAGAGGTAATTATAAGCAATTAAAGCGAGACAAACACAAATAAAGTGATTGATCATGTAGAGTTTTGGTCGGCCATACGAGCTTTCTAGATTTTTAATCAAAGCACTTTTTTTTAAAGACAAAAAAGATTTTATTAATATTTGAAAACGAATTACAAAAAAGTACTTATAATTTGTTGGGTGTCAAAATGGCAAAATTTTAATTGGAAATTAGGTGAGACATCTCAAATTTGAAAAATAATTCATATAATTTTCTAACCCAAACTTTACACAACGATATAAAATTATGACACCTTAAACTCAAAATTTTCTTATGGAAAAGTCCTTTTTTTCCCTTTTGGTATAAAGATCAACATTCGTATTGGTGATTCCAATTTTTAACAATTTTTTTACAATTTTTCTTCAATTATTTTTATTGAATTTTTTTAGCAAAGGATAAGAGAGAAATTCCAGTTAATCCACTGAACTCGGCAATTGCTGATTAGTGAGGGCAAAGAGTACATTTTCAACACACACACAAGGCCAAACTTGCGAAGTGGAGAGCGAGCCCAAGACGCAGGCCCGATGTTGCAGATGACTAGCTCACCTGATATTTCTCCTTGTAGACTTTGACTGCAGCTCCATGGGAGATAAGCATGTGGTGGCCCACTATATAGGGTTCAGTAGCCGAATCTCCGGCGGGGCAGTCGTTGTTCCTCCAGGCCGAGCACCGGCCCGGTGCGAGGGTCCCAAGGTCATAGCCTAGCAAAGCAAATGTCCATGGCTCATTTATTGTGATCCAATGCTTTACCCTATCCCCAAACTCTTTGTAGCAAAGTTCTGCAAAATCCGCAAAGTCGGCCCTACAAACAAAATTAATGGAAAGGATTGACTTTTTTATTTTGGTAACTCATGTATTCAGGTCATCTTAACCGCAAATTAAATAATTTTAGGAGATTATTTAAACCATGCATGACCGCGATCCGGAGGACCGGAGCTATTGGAAACAAATGTCTTCTCAAAGGATCACAAATATTTGGTGAAACTGGAGGTGTTTCACTTACACAATGCGAGGGCTCAACCATCCACCATACTCATCCTCAAGGGCTTGAGGAAGGTCCCAATGAAACATTGTGACAAAGGGTTTCAAACCTGTGAAATTAAATAGAAAAAAAAGTTGGTGAGAGTGGCTTTATTTTGCTTTCTAATATATTTAGAGTAACTTCCTACTATGGTATTTGTATTTTCGAACTAACGTTATCAAATCAATTCATGTATGTGAGAAGAATGATTCTCTGATTTGACAACTTAAAGCAAATCCAATGCAAAATGGCTATAGCCATTGCTATATTTTGACACCAAAAAGTGGTTTTTGGTGCTAAAATAGAACCCAGGCTCCAATGCTTGGTTTTATTTTAGAACCAAACAGTTCTAAATTTAACTAACTTTCCCTACCACCTCACTTTTAATTACGGTTTCAACCATAATTCAACTATCTATGTCATTTTCAACCCCCATTGTCATCTAATCAATTTATTAAATTTAGCTATTGGTCGTTGTAGGGGTCATAATGCATTGATTCATAACATATCATGAGATTGAGTAATAATCAAATTTGTAGAGGGACCAAAGTGCAATTTCTGCACTGTAAATGGGGTAAACAATCAGAGATTGTCCGATCAAATACCCTCTGTAAATGACTCTCTCTCTCTCTCTCTCTCTCTCTCTCTCTCTCTCTCTCTCTCTCTCTCTCTCTCTCTCTCTCTCTCCAATTATGTGTCTCATCTCTCTTTCTGTAATCGACGAGGGAAACTCCCTCTGCTCCGATCGGATGACCCCTCCCTCTCTCCCTCTGTCCGATCAAACCCCCCTCCTTTCTCTCTCTCTCTCTCTCTCTCTCTCTCTCTCTCTCTCTCTCTCTCTCTCTCCGATCAAACCCCCCTTCTCTCTGTCCGATCAAAACCCTCAAAATCAATCTCACCAAAACCCTAACTCCGATCGGCCATGCTGAAGAGATTCTGGTGCTGAACGTGAATACCAAGGTCGCCTCCGGCTCCAGTGATGGTGAGAGCATATACCAGCATCAAGGGATGCAACTTTTCGGCGACATCAGCAGTTTCCGGCGAGCGTAGCAGATTTCGGCGACTTTCAAGCAATATTCAGGTACTCTCCGGTTTGTTTTGTGAAGATGACAGTTGAGATTGATGATGTGGCAAGGATGGCTATAGCCATCCTTGGTTCTATATTTGGAACCAAGTTTCCTTTTGTTCCATTTTTCATCCGATTATAGCTATGCACTGGATTGCTCAGTTGCAATTTTTGGTTCTATTATAGAAATGCAACCCCTTTTGCATCCCCATTGGATTTGCTCTTATAGTTTGATAATATTGAAAATATGGAAAGAAAAAAAACGTAGCGAAATCTTTGCTTTAATCTGATGTCAACTAATTTGATTAATAACCAACAGATAGGGAGATTGAAGACATAGAATTACCATTTGATATGAGTTCATCGATCAGATAGTTGTAGAAAGCAACTCCTTCCTTGTTCACTCCCCCACTTAACTTCCCACCTGAGCATAAAATTTAAATTTTTAATTTTAAAAATGTACGAGTGTCACAAAAAATATGGGAGTGGCACAAAATACAAATTCTAAAAAATGTCGGAGTGGCACGAAACCGCTATTGTGAGAGAGCTGAACAATGCTCTAGAAATACTGAATAATTTCACTCCCAGGTTTGAGCTATTTAAATGATCAGTGTAACGATTCATCTGTTAAACATATCTTACGAGGTAAAACTCTTGGCCATGAGATTGAGAATCTGAAAGCATCCATCCCCATAAACTTCATTAGCTTCACATCTTCCTATTTCATCAGTTTCAAATATGTATTTCAGTACCGTAAACTAAAAAGGAGTGCAAGCATATGACAAGCATGCTAAAAATGTAATCCTATTATTATTTTGACCTACACAACAGGAGAAAGAATCCTTGATATCATCTTTTGAGGTAATTAAATAATCATCATCTTTTTGGGCAAAGATTTTTCTTTATGTTTTCATCCACAATTCTTTATGTTTTCATCCCAAATATCAAAATCGGTCCACTATTTCAGGCTCCTATAAGTAACATTCGTTTTAGTCCTCAATCTCCTAACTCCAAAAATATGACAAGCATGCTAAAGTTGTAATCCTTGATATCATCTTTTGAGGTAATTAAATAATCATCATTTTTCTAGGCAAAGATTTTTCTTTATGTTTTCATCCACAATTCTTTATGTTTTCATCCACAATTCTTTATGTTTTCATCCCAAATATTGAAATCGGTCCACTATTCCAGGCTCCTATAATCAACATTCGTTTTAGTCTTCAATCTCCTAACTCCAAAAACATAACCCCAAAAAGAGCACAATATGAAACTCTAATTTGAAGGTGATTGGAGGATGATTATTTAAGTGGCCCAAATCTATTTATATTTACCTATAATTCAATCCCTTATTTTTTTTTGAACGGCAAAAAAAAAAAAAATTATTAATCACATATCATGAATACAAGATTAAATGGAACAAGAGAAAAACATAAAACGATGAGAGAAAATCCAACAAAGTTGGCACCCCAACCTACGACTATCATCTGTCCCTCGAGACACAAAAGGTTGAAGGTTGACCAGAAAACAACCAAACAACCGAGAAACACCCAAACCTACCACTAATGTAATTCAATCCCTTAATTACCTTATAACGGTGATAAAAATCGATGGCTACATCTCCGTTGCTTCGATTGGCAAATTTACCTGATCACGCGCACGATCATATAGTTTACATTAACTTTTGCACGGCTTGAGAAAATGCCATATTTTCTAAGTCCAACTCTAACATGAGGGATAAAGATTACAGAACCTGGATACTTGTGGGTGAAACTGTCATATATACTTGGACCTTTACCACCTTCTTTCCACGCACCTTCAAACTAAAAAAATCACATATTGCACTAAAAATCAGCGTAAAAGCATATTCATTAAGAAAAAAACAATACAAGATATCGAAATTCTAAAAAAATAAAAATAAAAATAATACCTGGTAAGCAGATGAACCAGTTCCAAAAACAAAATCAGCTGGAAATCTAGTACGGTTAAAGGAAGAGGACGCATCAGTTGCTACCGAGTCATGACCCATTGAGTTGATAAGGACCAAGAGTCCCCAAAAAAGACAGCCTTGAATTGCCATACCCAATTTTGGTTTCAAAAATTATGTTCGTCACATGCATCCCTTATATAGGAATGGTACCCAAGGCCACAAGTTTTTCAAATTTCATACTCTCTCCGTCCCAAATTTTTGGCTAATTAAGGGCAACCACAAGAGCCTCCATAAGTCTCTCCCTATCCCTGTTTTACTCTTCCAAGCCATAACTTTCGGCTACAACAGCCTCCTCAAAGAGCTCAGTAAAATACAGACCTCTCTATCTCCTTTGAATGTCTGCCTGAATTCCTCCCCATTTGAGGAGTCACTATTCACTTCCTTTCTCATTTTTTAATCATTTCTCTCTCTCTCTCTCTCTCTCTCTCTCTCTCTCTCCACCAAACCCAAACAAACCCATTAATTAAAATAGGGAGGTTAAAAGAGAGAAATTGTTAGAGTTTTGAAAGAGACGTGGGGGCTGGTAAAATGAAAATGAAAAATGTGCACTGTTCACTGCCATTTTTTTTAAAAAAAATTACTGAGCCTGTTGGGGATGCCCTAAGTAAACAAACTAAGCTCAAACTCGACAGAGCATGGGTCTGCTCATTTGCACCCCTACCGACGGGATATGGACGGTGGATGGCTTTAGGGTGATTGTCAAGACCTAACACTTAACGGCAGTGGCGGCTCCAGAAAATTTGAACAGTGTGTTGAAGATTTCTTAACTCTACTAGTTCTACTAACTAGTATATACGTGCAAAATTTTCATATATTAGTATGAATAATGAGGTCAAATGATATGAAATTACATAAGATATCACAAATTTTCTTAGCGAGTTCTATACTATTAGGTCAAGTAATTAAAACTAAATTAATCAATACACTAATATTTACTTATTAAAATTTGTGTGATGAGTAGGTTCGCACGGATTTTTATTTTCTCATATAGAGAGTTAATTGTTACTCAAAGAGAAGTCATAGAATGATATCAATACAATAAATACTTTTTTTTCTTAATTTTCTTAATTTTTGTCGTAAAGAGTGTGTACTTTGTTTTGAACTGGTGTATTAAGGATTTTATTGTGAATTACCAGATTGATGAGTGTTCATGGTATAAATGTTAAAACAAAACCCGATATAAATGTATCACATGTAATATAAAATATAAAAGGCTTTAGAGTGTACACCGACCATCTACGGGAAGACTTTAGATTTTAGTTAGTTGCTTACATAAAATTAATTTGCGGGTTGATTTGTTGAGCTAAGTGTTCAAATATTTTTGAGTAGGATGTTCAAATATTTGTGAGTAGGGTGTTCAACAATGGCTATACTAAACTAAAACTAAAATTTTTACATGTATTTCTGAACAATTTTTTTTTTTTTAGGGTGTTCAGGTGACCACTCTTCAATAAGGGTGGAGCCGCCTATGACTTAACGAGTCATTTGCCAACGAGATATGAATGCCAGATATAATATCATGGACCACATATATTCGGAGTTTGGTAGGTGAATTAGTTGGATTAGTAACCATGGGATTGTATAGAGGGGAGGAGCCGGATATAATAATCACACCCGAGTTGAGTAGCTAGCCTTCCTTATTTTCGTGACTCTGTTAAGTATTACTCCCTCCGTCCCAATTTAGCCATGGGATTGTATAGAGGGGAGGACCTACCTCAGCTGAGTATTACTCCCTCCGTCCCAATTTATTTGTCCATTTCCCTATTTCAAACCTCTCAAAAAACATTCAATTATAATGCTTTTTATATGCAATATGGATCTTGATTGATAGATCTCAATTAATTATAGTAGACAAAATATAAGATATTATAAATTGTTAGATATAGCAGATTTTTTAAGTGGCACGCATGTTGAAATCGGACAACAAATTGGGATGGAGAAGGTTATATATATGTGAAAATTTGTGAAAACAGAGGGCCAGGTGGGCTCAATTCAAAAAAAAAAAAAAAAAACCCCTATTACTACATTGTTGTCTCTCTTTATTTTAAATTTTTTTTTAATGTGTATATTCACCTCCTTATGCAAAAAATCTTGTCTCCGTCCCTGTATAAGATATTTAAAGATGGACCAAACTGCCCCTGATTTATTCCATAGATCCAAATAGAGTGGAGACAACTGAATTGATCCAGGACTAGTGTTATTAGAACATGGAGTAGTACTAGCCCTATCTAGCTCAGATGAAGGTCTTGCTACTTGAGATTGAACTTCTTAAACCAAAATGCTGAGCGCTTTGGGTGTCTTTTGAGGTCATCATGATAATCAATATAGCCAAGCCCAAACCTTACGGTATATCCAGATGCCCATTCAAAGTTGTCTAGAAACGACCATGCGAAGAACCCTTTCACCTTCACACCAGCCCTGCCATTTGCATTAATTCCACAGTAGATATAATTAGGATCATTGCCATTTTCACTAATAACAAACCACCGGCAAAAGGAAAAATTACAACTACAGTACTAAAATCGCCGGTAAAAGTGACTATTGACTATTAACTAACGGCGGTCACGTGAAACCACCCAATAAAACACAAAACTTCTCGTAGCTGAGATTAAGTATTTGGGGTACTGTATAAAGATTTGTGGGTCCAAATCTTAGCACTACAATTTTTTCAAAAAGACCTTTAGCCGTGGTAATAAGACATCCGTTAAGTGTACGGAGCTTTGGTGGCGGTAATAAGGTTATCGTTAATAGCGTGTTTTTATTTCCCGATGGTTGTGTAGACGCGGGTCATATTACCGCCACAAAGACAGCCAGTAAAAGTATTAAAGACAATTTTTGACCACCAGTAACAGCATTGGTGTAGTATTTAGAATTTTAAAAAAACACACACACAAAAAAAATATATATATATGTTTAGGCTATTACGTAGAAATGTTTCAAATTTCAACATGATGTTATGTGATGATCCATTTAATATATATTCGATTTATGTGAGACTTATATAATTATTAAAACCGAGAGAGTAAACTAACTTGATGGCATTTTGAAGGGCCGCAAGATGGCGACGGTAGAAATATATTCTCAGATAATCCTTGACTCCTTCTTTGGTTGTGACATTATTGGCATCTCCCATGCCTGAAAACATAATTAAAGTTCCAGAAATCTACTAATTAGTTAAAGGAAGAACATGAAAATTGCGCGAAGATTGATATATTTTTTTGCAAGGCCGCGAAGATTGATATATAGGATCACATAAAAGAATGAATAACGATTGAAAAAATAATATCAATGGAAAAAAAATAAACAGCGACCATATTTGGCTTACCATTCTCTGTAATGTAAATAACTGGATTGTTGTACTTCTCCTTTGTGTAGACTAGAACATCCTGAAGTCCTTTTGGGTAGATATAAAAACCACTGTCCCCTGTCTGCAAATTCATTGGATTGCTGTTAATTTTAGGTGTAACCATTCATGGATTGTAGTAGGAAATTAAATTAGTGAAATAATCTAAGTCCTTTAGCCGGACAAATTTTCTGGCACAGATGTGTTCAGAGCCATCAATAAAGATTTCACAAGATGCTTGTTGAATCTATGTGTATCTTTCAGCTCTGAACACATCTGTATCTGTATCTGAAGTATTACTCATACTTTCTATCCCTTTATTTTGGCTGGTTTTGTTATTTTTTATTTGGTTGCTTATCTCACCGGTTTTCCAATGAGCTTTCCATTGCGCTCGCCTGTAAAATTGAAAGAAAAAAAAAACGTAAGAAAAATATTGTAAATATAAAAAAGAAAAAGTCCTCATTTGGTTTGAATGAATGATTTCAAAAAGAAATGGATGCAAAATTCTCAAATGCTACACGACAGGTATATACACAGTATGTACTCTTTAAATTACATTATTAAAATTTATAAAATTTGAAAATAAGTTCATAAGAGAATATCTAGCCGTAATAACTCAATTTTGAGTTTAAAACCCTCAAAACCAACTCCACTCCTCAACTCAGAGGGTGTTCGAGAGCCAAATTTTTTTGATTACTTATTCGGTTGGTAGTTTGGAGATAAGTTGTGGAGATAATAATTTTGTATAGGGTTGCGTAATTTTTTTCGTCTTCAGTTAATTTTTTAACATGTTGACAAACATTTTTACTTTTTGAATAGAGGTATGAAATATATATCCAAAAGTTTTTAAAAAAAAAGTGATGAAAAATATTTACGTACAAAAAACACGAATGATGAAATAGCAGTGAAAACTTTTAGGGATAAATTCTCTAAATTACAAATCAAGCCGCGCATTATCGGCTTGCTAGTTTTGAATTTGTGATGTTTGGCTGAAAATGTGAGCATATATTCTCTCATAGTGCATTTTCAAAAACAGACTTTGGAGAACAAAAGTCAGAATTGTAGGGGGGAGAAGTGCTTTTTTAATTTTCCGATTTTGACTAACATAAAAGATATACATAATGTATTTTGTTCGTATCTCTTAAACACTGCTCATGTTGTAATATGCATTCTTCCCATATATCTCCCTAACACTTTACAAATTCGTAATGTATTTTGACAATAATTTAAAAAGCTAAAAATGTAATAAATAAATAAATAAAGCTCCCAAACGCCCAAAGCTATACCAGATCAAAAAAACTAAGGGTACATCATTTTGTGTTCACCAAATGTACACATTGTGTGGGACTTATTTTGGGGTCTCAAGCCAATGATCAGAGCCGTTCTAATTGTTGAAAACATGTTGTTAAGTTTCCTTTTAAAAATTCAACTTGTTCGAATATCGATAAATGTTGATCAATTTTCGCCCCCAAATTTTCCGGGAAATAACTGAATGAACTGATCAAGCCTTTACCCATATTCGAATGAGCTTAATTTTTGTAGGGACCCATAAAATATTTTAACTAAATTGAGTGACTCGGATTATATTTAGCTTTGCATCATAGGTACTTGTAAAAATATTACGAACCAACTAACCTCTTATGAATAAAAAGTTGCGAGTTTTTAGAATAAAGGTACGAGCCGAACAAAAATGTTATGAATCATAGAGAAAATGTTATGAATTATATTAATTACTGAAAAGTTGCGAGACACTAAAAATTGTTTAGATTTGCCATGAAATGGCACAATGTGAATCATAAAATAAGTGAATATGGTAAAAGATGTATTGTAGCCATTCGCTACCCAAATAACTAAATAAGAGTGTGTGTTGTTAATACTGTTGTGACAACAGAATTTCATTTTTTCTTTTTTACTCCTATCTTTGCGGAGTGAGCTTACTTGTAAGATTAGCGAGAGAATCGGTAGAGTAGCTGACATTGACAGTATTTGCAAAAGGAACGTTAGATGCGTAATATGCAGTGTAGTAATTTAATCCGATGAAATCGAAGGACCCTTTCACCAACGAAACTTGCTCCGGAGTGAATTCCGGTAGCCTTTTCCCGACGAGTGAACGCATGGTTTGTGGGTAGTCACCGTAGGTTAATGGGTGAATAAACCTGTCCAAAAAACACCCATATAATTAATTAGGGGGTGTTTGGACGTCCTCACCCAGAATAGATTCCATGAAAATACATTTTCAATTTTTCATGAAATTCAAATGAAGTTAGGTGCTGTGTTATCTTCAGAAAATCTCCTTATTTTGTTTAACTGGTTTCTTATATACAGTTAGGTGCTTGTTTTGTCTTTTCTTTATTTTTTGGTTTTTTTTTTTTTTTCGTTTCCCTATTTTAGTTTCAAGTGCTTTTCATATCAATATTGTTCTTCAGAACATCTCCTTCAAGTTTTTTAAGTGCCCTAGAAGTACTGGAATCTCTTAATTTCAGATAACAGTTCGAGTTTTTCACAAAAAATAAATAAATAAAAATGGAAAACAAAATCCATGGCATTGCAGAGGATTAACATAGATTGGCTGTTTGAAGTACCACTTTATTTCAAAAAAAAAAACTCTAAAAAAAAGAAATACCACCTGATTTTTTGAAATATTTACTCACCATCCAAACATGAAATCCAAGCCGCGCTGAGTTGCTTCCTCATTCGGCTTGGAATTGGAAGAAGGAAGAACCCATTCAGATACAAGTGTTATTCCAATCTGGCCCTTTTGAGATGCCTGCAAAATGTCTCACGCAGTGGCGGATGCTTGATTATTAATACAGGAGACCAAACTACGTGTATTCATAAATTAACAAAAATTTACACTGGGAGAATTTGACTTAGATTTGTGGTGAACCACTCTTCAGGAAATTTACAAAGAAAACAAAAAATGTACAATAACTTGTAAGAATGTTAGGGGGTTTGCAAGGACCAAAGACCCTCATCGCACTCCCAGTCCGCCCCTGCATGGTCTCACATATCTTATGTTCGCAATGGACACATTATCAATCGATTCCACGCATATTTGTGAATCCGACAATGTCGATTAGCTGTATTAAGCCGATTTTTTTCAACATTATATGAAGTTATAATCCATTTATCTATACTGAAGTAATAATATAAGATATCTGGAGAAATCGATCAGGCTCATATATTAATTTTAGAGGTAATAAGCAATTAAAGCGAGACAAACACTAATAAAGTGATTGATCATGTACAGTTTTGGTCGGTCGATCGTTCGAGCTTTCTAGCTTTTTAATCAAAGCACTTTTTTTTTAACGGCAAAAAATTCTTTATTAATCTTTGAAAACGAATTACAAAGATCAAAGGGATCCGAGGGAAAAGCACTTATACTTAGTTGGGTAGAAAGGGTAAATTTTAATTAGAAATTAGGTGATACAAAAATAATTCATATAATTTTTGTTACCCAAACTATACAGAACGATATAACATTATGACTGCTTAATTAAACTCGACATTTTCTTATGTAAAAGTCTTCTTTTTTTTTCCCCTACTGGTATAAAGATCAACATTCGTATTGGTGATTCCAATTTTTAACAAATTTTTTACAATTATTTTTATTTCTTTTTTTAGCAAAGGATAAGAGGGTAATTCCAGTTAATCCACAGAACTAGGCAATTGCTGATTAGTGAGGGCTAAGAATACTTTTTCAACACACACAAACTCAAACTTGCGAAGTGGAAAGCGAGCCCAAGACGCAGGCCCGATGTTGCACGACTCACCTGATATTTCTCCTTGTAGACTTTGACTGCAGCTCCATGAGAGATAAGCATGTGGTGGCCCACTATATAGGGTTCAGTAGCCGAATCTCCTGCGGGGCAATCATTGTTCCTCCAAGCCGAGCACCGGCCCGGTGCGAGGGTCCCAAGGTCATAGCCTAGCAAAGCAACTGTCCATGGCTCGTTTATTGTGATCCAATGCTTTACCCTATCCCCAAACTCTTTGTAGCAAAGCTCTGCAAAATCCGCAAAGTCGGCCCTGCCAACAAAATCAATAGAAAGGATTTGACTTTTTATTTTGACAACTTAGGTATTCAAGCCCATCTAAATCGCAATTCTTTTTTTGTTTTCTTGCCACAGCGATATATACATCAACGGTTAGTAGTTATTAGTTAGAGGGGAAGGAGCCACCACAAGAGTGGGGCGGCCGGGACTTGAACCCTAGCCAAACGAATGGGGCAAGGGGTGCTCAACCAACTGAGACACCGCCCATATTCAAAACTGCAAAATAAATAATTTTAAGAGACTAATCTCACCGTCTACCAATGGGTATCTTGACCAAAGCCGAAGCAAATGCCCCAATCTAGGACACTGCTCGGTTCTTCCCTGCATCAATTCTTGACCTTTTTGGTTGCAAATTAATGAATCTTATATATATATACTACTTGTTTTAGTTGCAAAAAAAAAATTCTCTTTTGATCTCTGTTGTTATTTTAAACAATGCATGACCGCGATCCGGTGCTATTGGAAACGAATGTCTTCTCAAAGGATCACAAATATTTGGTGAAACTAGAAATGTTTCACGTACACAATGCGAGGGCTCAACCATCCACCGTACTCATCTTCAAGGGCTTGGGGAAGGTCCCAATGAAATATTGTGACAAAGGGTTTCAAACCTGTGTAATTACATAGAAAAAAAAGTTGATGAGAGTGGCTTTATTTTGCTTTCTAATATATTTAGAGTAAGTTCCTACTACGGTATTTGTATTTTCGCATTAAAGTTGTCAAATCAATTCATGTAGTCCGATAATACAAAAAACATGAAAAATATTGCAAGTGGAAGGAAACTTTGCCTTAATCTGATGTCAACTAATTTGATTGATAACCAAGAGATCGGGAGATTGAAGACATAGAATTACCATTTGATATGAGTTCATCGATCAGATAGTTGTAGAAAGCAACTCCTTCCTTGTTCACTCCCCCACTTAACTTCCCACCTGAGCATAAAATTTAAATTTTTAATTTTAAAAATGTACGAGTGTCACAAAATATGTGGGAGTGGCACAAAATACAAATTTTGAAAAATGTCGGAGTGGCACGAAACCCGCTATTGTGAGAGAGCAGAACAATGCTCTAGAAACACTGAATAATTTCTCTCCCAAGTTTGAGCTATTTTAATGATCACAGTAATGATTCATCTGTTAAACATTTCTTACGAGGTAGAACTCTTGGCCATGAGATTGAGAATCTGAAAGCATCCATTCCCATAAACTTCATTAGCTGCACATCTTCCTATTTCATCAGTTTCAGATATCTCAGTACCGTAAACTAAAGAGGAGTGCAAACATGCTAAAAATGTAATCATATGATTATTTTGACCTAGAAAACAGGAGAATTAAAGAATCCTTGAAATCTATTTATATTTACCTTAAATTCAATCCCTTACCTTATAACGGTGATAAAAATCGATGGCTACGTCTCCGTTGCTTCGATTGGCAAATTTACCTGATCACGCGCGCGATCAAACAGTTTATTAGCTTTCGCACGGCTTGAGGAAATGCCACAGTACGTCCAAAGTCCAATTCTTACATGAGGATAAAGATTAGAGAACCTGGATACTTGTGAGTGAAAATGTCATATATACTTGGGCCTTTGTCACCTTCTTTCCACGCACCTTCAAACTAAAAATTCACATATTGCACTAAAAATTAACGATCCATTTAGAAAATACAATACAAGATTTCGAAATTCTAAAAAAAATAAAAATAATACCTGGTAGGCAGATGAGGCAGTTCCAAAAACAAAATCAACTGGAAAGCTAGTACGGTTAAAGGAAGAGGAGATATCAGTTGCTACCGAGTCATGAGCCAGTGAGTTGATAAGGACCAAGAGTCCCCAAAAAAGACAGCCTTGAAGTGCCATACCCAATTTTGATTTCAAAAATTATGTTCGTCACATACATCCCTTTTATAGGAATGGTAACCAAGGCCACAAGTTTTTCAAATTTCATACTGTCTCCGTCCTAAATTATTGGTCCTATTTTAAAAATCTAACTTTTTATGAATTGTATACGTACCAAAAAAGGGAAAAAAATACATACTTTATTTTGTTAACTTTTTTAATTGGCCATTTATTTTAGGACAGCCAAAAAAAGTAAGAAAGACCAATAATTTAGGACGCAGGGAGTATATAATATAACCAATAGCATTTATCCGCAAGTTGTTGGAATAAAAATATTGAAGACTCAAAAAGTCCTCATTAGGCTGATTGTCAAGACCTAAGAGTCGTTTGTGGTTTGCCGACGCGGAGGGCTGCAAACGAACTCCTTGCAAGCAGGATCGTTAGGGCTCAGCTCGGCTCTATTTCTTTTGTAATCGAGCGGAGCTCGAGCTCAAGTTTTAAGCTCATTTAGTAAATAAACCGAGCTTAATACTCTAAAACTTGGTTCGACAAAACTCGGCTCATCTGTATAGGCACGGCTCTTTAATTAATAGAGGCTCGTTTAGAAAATAAACATGGCTCAACTCATTAAGGGTTTGGCTCATTTATACTCGAGCCAAGCTCGAGCTCAAGTTTTTGGCTTGTTTAGTAAGCGAGCCAAGCTCGAGCTTGACAAATCTAGGCTCTGCTCATTCGCACCCCTACCGATGGGATATGGATGGCGGATAGCTTTATGCTGATTGTCAAGACTTAAGACTTAATGGTTCATTTGTCGATGAGCTATGAAGGCCGGGAATCGGGATGAGATATGAAGGCCGGATATAATATCATGGACCACATATCCGGAGTTTGGTAGGTGAATTAGCTGGAATAGTTAACCGGGGCGCAGTGTATAGAGGGGAGGAGCCGGATATATTAATCTCACCCCTCCCCCTATTGTTATTAAAGTCGGCTTCATATCCAACTTTTTAATTTCAAAAATGCCACCATCCTATTTTAATTTTATATCCACCACCTACTACTACTTATATATATATATTGCCCTTTGTATCAACAGGTAACCTTGCTCTAAGTGTTATCAATTCTTTTGGAGCTAGTCCATACTTAAAGACGTATTTGTCCAGACTTTAATATATTTTACGTGGCTAGCTAGTACAAGGTAAAATTGGTTCCCAATACCAATAGAACAGTCGATGTGCGCTTAAGTTGGCCCGAACTCCCTCAAGAAAAGAACACTTCTACTAAACATTTATTTTGTCGGGCTCAATAACATCATTTTAGCTTTATCAAAATTTATGTAGGTTCAGCTTTTGCTATCAAACCCATAAATAAAACAGTTTTGTTTGTCGAGTTCCAAAATTATCATTGACTTTAGCGGACTTTAGCGGCACTAATCTTTGCTGAATTGGTCAAATACGAGAAGAGTAATACCGCATGCCTAAATTTTAATTTTAGAATAGACCAAATGGATTATTAGTACTTCTAGAATGGATCCGGTAAATCTTTTTCTTGATATAGTGTCCGTCAAATGTCAATACCTTATACCCTTTTGATGCCTCCAAATCCTGCGTACGTGCGTGTATGATGCAAAAAATACTCGAGTAATAGCTTCGCGAGAGTATCATACTTTAATCGATGACTGGCGGCGTGTTTACGATGCACTAGACTCAAGGTAATAATTTTGTGTGAATAGCATACTTTAATGGATAAATGACGGCGTGCTTACGATGCACATGACTGTTAGCTTTAGCCGTCCTACTCCCTTTAAGAGTGGTAGTCCTATTTTAGGGTATATACCCGTATCGTTCTTTTCCGGCTAAGAGCAGTTGGTTGGCTGCCAAGGCTCAATCAATTCGTCCTCTTCATCTCCCCGGGATGTCCGAGTAGGTATTTGTGACCTAATATCGTAGTTAGTACTCATCGTCCTGACATACTTAAAAAAAGTGAATTTGTACGTTTTGTCAAATTTGAAGAAGAGACGAAAAAAATTTCCTTAGTGGACAGAATAAATTTCTTTCGTGGATTTTAAAAACAATTTATTTTTAAATTTATCTTCTCCCGTCAAGGTGAACTATACACATAATAACGTCAAGTGGAAAATAGAAAAATATAAGAGTAATTTGTTTTTAGCCATTCCAAACAGAGCACAAGTCCATGTCTATAGTATGGCGTATACTCCTCCATCTATTTCGTCAACTGATTTAAATTTTCTTAATATTGGCATATGTGTCATAGAAATCTTCCACTGAATTATCCATTAAATAATTTTACAACAGATAGAAAGGAAAGGGAGAGGTGAACTAAAGCTAGCAGATTTTTTAAACACGTGATTAGAAAAATGTGCCCAAAATGTTAAGAAAATTGACTGTATAACACCAATATATGTTTATTTATAAATTATTTATAAGGTTTCGATGTCTTTCAAAGGTTCATAATTTCATATGGTAGGTAGAAATAATGGTTAACCGAAGGAAAATGGGGTAGGTACAACTTACGACTCAGGTTTACGCATTATTGTGGAAAATGGGGATTTGGGGACTTTCTGTTTTTAGAAAGAGGGGATGTTGTTGTGCAGCGTGTACACAGCACCATGTTATGCAAATCTGGGCCGTTCGTTACTCTGAGGATGGCTCAGATTTCATCTTGCACGCACGACAACGAACGGTTTGGATGCAAAGGTGATGAGGTGAAATATGGGTTGTCCATCAGAGCAACGAACAGCCCGAATGTACACAGCATCGTGCTATGCACTGGACTGCATAGCAGCAACCCCAAGTCCCTATTTTTAAGGGATGGCAAGCCCTGTCAACCTTGTAATGCATTATCAATAAGAGTTAACAAACGTATCTGAACCATTAATTGCGGAGATAGATGACTCAGATGCCATACCACATGATTGACTGAGCATACGGTCCGGACAGCAGAGTCCTCCGGTTCAAAAAATGGGGATAGGTACAACTTATGAGTCAGGTTTACGCAGTATTGCAAAAAATAATACTACTACTACATTCCTCCGATCAAAATAAACATGTTGATTTTGTATAGGAGTATATAGAAGTTGTAGACCGGAATATGCTCTGTCTTTTTTCTTGGACAGTTGGACCTAAAATCCATGAAAATGATGACCATGTGCTTTGGGCTAAATTAACGGACCATCTGATCAGAATTTGGGGCTTCATTTATAGAATCTAATGAGTTTGTGGGCTTTTCTTGGACTAGGCTTTGGTCTGTAGGTTGGGAACCTGGGGGGGTGCTGTGCATCCCAATGCACAGCACCGTGCTGTGCAGCCCCACGGCGCCGCCGCGCCGGTATTTTTTTGACGATCGGAGACGTTCACCGTGTAGACCTCTTCGAATACTACAAGTCTGCCAAAGATCAACTCGATCGGATATCTTTAAGTGCTTTATCGGCACACAAATAACATGAAAAAGTGGTTTTGATCTAGTGTTTGTGTCCATTTGTGTTCCATTTGTTTTCAAAGTATTTGTGTTCCGATGACATACTTAAAGATATCCGATCGAATTGATTTTTTCTACACTTGTAGCTAGTTCACAAAATCTTTTCGTTCTATTTTTCGCTCCTGCTTCAATCCTCGCTCTACGTTTCGGCCTCTCCAATTTTAGTAGTTTTGGATATTTTTAAGGCAAAGTGATTTACGTATAAAATTTTGGGTTATTTGTACGGGCACCCCCTGTACTTTGGCCGATTTTAAAGACACCCCTTGAATTTCATTTTTGGATACACACACCCCCTCAAGTTGGGACCTAATTAAATCCAAATGTTACCTTTTCCATCCAAATTAACAGAAAACGTGAATAAAAAATAGTTGGCTGCAAATTTCCCTTCACAACCCAGTTGTTTGTACCAAAATGCCCCTAGGACTAACCAAAATTGCTAAATTGATTATAAAAAAAAACTCAAAACTCTTCTCTCTCTCTCTCTCTCTCTCTCTCTCTCTCTTAGAGCACAAATTAAAATCAAACCAAAAACTGATAAATCCACAAACCAGTGGATGATTTTATGATCGAAAAAAATTGAAAACACACAAATCAATTTCACGTTGGAGACAATTGAATTGATAGGGCAAGAATATTTTTACAAATCAAGGTCTTGCTACTTGAGATTGAACTTCTTGAACCACAATGCTGAGAGTTTTGGGTATCTTTTGAGGTTATCGTGGTAATCAACATAGCCAAGCCCAAACCTTAAGGTATAACCAGATGCCCATTCAAAGTTGTCTAGAAATGCCCATGCGATGAACCCTTTAACCTTCACACCAGCCCTGCAATTTACATTCCACAATAGATACAATTAGGTACATTAGAATCGATCATTACGCATTCTCGCATTTTTAGCTGCAAAATAAGTATGCTTGCATATATAATTTAATCCTGTCAGACAGTCTTTCAAGCAATAGCGTAAGCAAAGGAAAATTCTCACTAAAACTAGAATCAACGTAATTTTATTTTTTATTTTTGTTATGAAGTAGAGATACACAAATATTATTTAAAGTGAATACTAATTTCATACATCAACAATGTGTGGGCTTATATTACTCCCTTCACTAGCAATCATTTTTGTGGTGTGGAATATATTATTTTAAACAAGAATGTGGGTTAGAATAAAACCTTGTAGAAACTTTTCAGCCCAAAAGTTTAAGCTATTAGGTAGAGAGGTACCAATATATGTTATATCATTAGTGATTTACGCTTTTCATACCAAAGTAATTAATGTGGGATTTTATTAATGCGGGATGAAAACTTACATAGAGCTCAAAAAATGGATGATTATTTAATTACCTCGTTTTATTTCCTTAACATCTTTGACATCATTTTGAAATTTGGATTCAACACAAAAACTTAGGACACTAGGAAAGATGTTTCAACATTATGTTAAGTGATCATCCGTTTCATACTCAACTAATGTGAGACTTGTATAATTAAAATTGATAGCGTAAACTAACTTGATGGCATTTTGAACGGCCCCAAGATGGCGACGGTAGAAATATATTCTCAGATAGTCTTTGACTCCTTCTTTAGTTGTCACGTTATTGGCATCACCTATGCCTGAAAACATAGTAGTCCCAGAAATCAACTAATTAGTGTAAAGAAAAAATGTAAATTGCGTGAAGATTGATAGTATATATTATCCCATAAACAAATGAAGATTGATATAGCAACATCTAGTTACAGGATACAGACATATTTTCATTTTCTGCATAATGAAGAGTATCCCGATGAACAGGACTACTCACTCGAGCGCCCTCCTAGAACCTTTTACATGCATTTGTGTGAGGTGAAGTGGCCAAAAGACAAATTGCTGCCAAGGGGGATCGACTCTATTACCTTGAGGTGGTAAGCCCCGCCGAGGCAAGTTAACTAACCAATTCGATGGTCACCTTGGGTCGAAACCAACATCTTTTGGATAGAGCTCAATGCTTATGCTGATTTTTCTATTCAATTGTAACTCTGTTTGTTTTGTTGTTCAATTCTTGTAAACTGTTATTTCATAAGTATATTGACATTCTTGCTATTTCTCTCAAAACAAAAAATAATAACGATTGGGAAAATGTGAATAAAAACACAGAGACCATGTTTGGCTTACCATTCTCTGTAATGTAAATAACTGGATTGTTGTACTTCTCCTTCGTGTAGATTAGAACATCCTGAAGTCCTTTTGGGAAGATATAAAAGGTACTTACCGCTGTCTGCAAATTCATTTGTTTACAGTTAATTTTGCGCATAATCCGACCATTCGTGGATTTTAGTAAAAAAATGAGTGAAATACATATATCCGGACAAATTTTCGGGAATAGATGTGTTAGAAGCCGTCTACATAGATTGCACAAGATGCATGTGAAATCTATATGCATTCATACGGTTCTGAACATATCTAACCTAAGTTACCCAACCATTCATGGATTGTTGTAAGAAAATGCATGAGTGAAACACATATAACCTAACAAATTTTTGGGCATTGATTTGTTGGACACCATTTATATAGATTCCACAAGATGCATGTTGAATCTATGTGCATCGTACGGTTTTCAACATATATATATATAGAGAGTCCCGATCTAGTCCGGGATCCCTAAGTGAGAAAAACTGGTTTTTAGTTCGGATCAAATTTTCATGATCGAATCCGTCAATGTGTTCAAAAGGTGTTTTCAAGGGTCCACGCAAGGAAAATCATCAAAAAAAAATACCGGGAAGGGCTTGATCCAAGCATTTTTTTGCAAAATTGTAAATATATTTTTGCGAAAACTGCTTGGATCAAGCCCTTCCGTATTTTTTTTTGCAAATTTTCGCGAGGATCCTTGAAAACACCTTTGAACACATTGACGGTCGATCAATCATGCAAAAACATCTTTTAAAACCTTCAAAACACCCAAAAACCTTCAAAAATCCCATTTGGATTACGGTGTATATATATATATATGAAGCATCTATCCTTCATTTTGGCTTTTGTATCACTATTTGTACTTTTTTTGTCCTATTTTAATTGGTTGATAATATTACCGGGTTTCCAATGAGTTTCCCATTGCTCTCGCCTGTAAAATAGAAAAAATATAAGAAAGACAAAAGTTGAGATATAGATGTAACAAAAAAGACGAAGAAAGTGAAGCTAAAATTGAATCTCTTTTCTAATTTCCCTTAATAAAGTCCTTCAAATGCTACACGACTCCGATCCTTATAATTTGGATTGGATGTGACACTTCAAATTTGAATCGTACATTGGTCTGATTACACTAATTTACAGTCCAGATTTAAGTTGTCCCGTGACGTTCAAAACCTAGATGGGAGAGAATCCGACCCCATATATAATCCCACCAAAGCGACTTTCATTTGTGAATATACATATTTTTTGTGTGTGTGGTGGGAGCTTACTTGTAAGATTGGCGTGAGAATCAGATGAGTAGCTAACATTGACAGTATTTGCAAAAGGAACGTTAGATGCATAAAATCCGGTGTAGTAATTTAATCCGATGAAATCGAAGGACCCTTTCACCAGCGAAACTTGCTCCGGAGTGAATTCCGGTAACCTTTTCCCGACGATTGCACGCATGCTTTGTGGGTAATCACCGTAGGTTAATGGGTGAATAAACCTGCCCAAAAAACAGATATATTGAATTAAGTGGAACAACATTAACGATCCACGATAATTCCATGGTTGTTAGCGTTCCACGATAATTCCATAGCTATAGCTATAAATGTCACTTTGAACGTTAAATGATTTTAGCACTCCACTTTTTAATGTTAACACTTGATGGCTCCTGGAATTTTTAGAATGGTGTTTTTAAATACTTAGATTATACTACTACATCTAGAAACCACAACTATATATAACCAAAATTTTAATCCCTCCATCCCAAAATGCTCACTATTTTTGGAGAACCATGCATTTTGCAAGAAAAAATAATGTACTT
The DNA here is from genome assembly GCA_016920895.1 of Vaccinium myrtillus. NCBI lineage: Eukaryota > Viridiplantae > Streptophyta > Magnoliopsida > Ericales > Ericaceae > Vaccinium > Vaccinium myrtillus. The sequence continues at coordinate 6,986,057 of CM029281.1, read as the reverse complement.
ATGATTTATTTTTATTTTTTTGCAAGAAATTACACTAATTTCTACTTCTCAATGAGATATTCAAATTGGTATAAAATTTTGGGTGAAAAAATCATGTTAATACACTATTTTTTTTTGCTTGCAAAAAGAATAGTTTTTAAGAAGGGTTGAGCAAATTTGGTGCAAAGGAACTATATATTAATGTCATAGGATTAAGTGTTCAAACAAACCCAATATAAAATTATTACATGTAATATAAAATATAAAAGAGTTGAAGTTGTTCAACTGACCATTTATGGAAAGCTGTGAAGCCACATTTGGCTTTTAATTGAATTGTTTACATTGGATTAGTTTGTGGGCTGATTTATTGGGTTAGTTGTTCAAATTTATTTGGGTTAGGTATTCAAATATTTGCGCGTAAGGTGTTCAAGAACTTTTTGGTTAGGTGTTCAAAAAGGGTTAAACTAAAAAGAAAATTAAAAATATTACATGCATTCTAAATAAATAAAAAATGAGGGTGTTCAAGTAACCATCCATCCCCTAATGTAGAGCCATCTGTGAACACTCCAATATTTGTCTCTTAGTGTCCGTGTTATCTATATTTTGAACACTAAAAGTCAAATATTAGAACGGTATTATCAAAAAGTGCCAAAATCAATTACCAAAGAGTTAATGGGTAAAAGTTGATGATAATTTCGAAAAGTGGAAATAATGATGATGTCTTGCTAATAAATTGGAATTATCGTGGAACGCTAACAACCATGAGATTTTGATGAGGCTGCGATAAGTAGAACAACATTAACCATGAGATTCTTTGGTAATTGAGTTTGTCGCTCCATTTTCTAATAATATCACTGTAATATTTCTCCTTTGGTGTACAAAATACATATAACTTTGACACCAATAGACAAATATTGGAGTGTTAACATCAAAAAGTAAAGTGCCAAAATCATTGCTCTAACTCTTTACCCATTAACTTTTTAAAACGAAAAATAATAATTGTACAAACTTTTTACAGATTATCTTTTCAAAATAGAAAAATTTATTAAGAGACAGCCCAAATGAAATATTGGCATACTGCACTCTTATTTGGGGACAGAGATAGTATCAAACTGGAAACATTCTCACGCAAGTGGGGAGAGTCGAACTCCTAACCTCTTAGGGTGAGTTCTTAAATGGATTTTATCTAGATTTTATCAAAGATTTAATAAAATCAAGCCTTGATTTTATCCATTCGTGGAGAGAGTTAAGATTTTTGAATGCAAAAATCTAAGATTTTATCAACTCTCTCCACGAATGGATAAAATCAAAGGATTTTGATAAAATCCATTCAAAAACTCACCCACTAGAGAAGCTAGAGCTAGCTTCAGGTGATTGATTTTTGGAAGTATTTACTCACCATCCATAAGAGAAATCGAGGGCCCGCTGAGCTGCTTCATCATTAGGATTGGAATTGGAATACGGAAGATACCAACTAGCTACAAGGGTTATCGAAATTTGGCCCTTTTGAGATGCCTGCGCAATGCCAGTGTCTCACATATCATATAACTAATTTGCAATGGACATTGTCAATCTATTCGATCCACTTAATTTGTTGATTAGCTAAATTAAGAGGGAAAATAATCTCAGCATTATATCAAGTGATTATATTCATTCCACTACAAGATTTATCGAGAATTTGCCCAACTCAAGGTAATAATTAATAAATGTAAAACAAACCCTAATAAAGTGATTGAGGGGTGTTCCACTAACAAAAAATTGTTTTTTTCAAAAACCGAGACAGGTCATTCTCTCACAATACATCACATAAAAAACCGTGAAAAACCAGTTTTTTCAAAAAACTAACTTAGTGGAACACCCCCTGATTATGTAGAGTTTTGGGAGGTCCATCAAGCTTCATTTCTATAATTTTCATCAAAGCCCTTATAAGTTGGGTGTCAGAATGGCTAATTTTAAAACGAAATTTAGCTGGCATATCCCAGATTTGAAACTTTCCACAAGGATATAAAATTATATCATTGCTCAAACTCCACATTTTCTCATGGAAAAGTGCCATATTTGTAATAATATGTGTGTAGTATTGCTGATTTCAATTTTTAACATTTTTATGACAGATTTATTTTTTATCACCATTTTTTTGTTGGAGATCTGACCAATCACCTGATATTTCTCCTTGTAGACTTTGACTGCAGCTCCATGAGCGATGAGCATGTGGTGGCCCACTATATAGGGTTCAGTAGCAGAATCTCCGGCAGGGCAATCGTTGTTCCTCCAGGCCGAGCACCGGCCCGGTGCGAGGGTCCCAAGGTCATAGCCAAACAAAGCAAATGTCCATGGCTCATTTATTGTGATCCAATGCTTCACCCTATCTCCAAACTCTTTGTAGCAAAGCTCTGCGAAATCTGCAAAATCGGCCCTGCCAACAAAAATAATCACAATTATTGACTTTTGTTTTTATAACTGGTATCTAGACCAGCTAATGCGCAACTTGACTAAATTTTGGAGACCAATTCTACCGTCCACTAGTAGGGATCTCATTAAAACGAGAACAAATGTCCCGTATGGACATGACCCAAAAGAGTTGATACTTGATAGCACCTGGGATTTCAAACTTAAGACACTGGAAGGAACAAACTCATTGGCCTTGACTACCGTGCCAACGCATATGGGTTCGCTTTAATCACTAGGATTGTCATTTAATTTGATATAGTAATAAAATTCACATTATCGATCTATCACCAGTTTTTGCTGAACTAATATTTCTTAAATTGTAAAATCAAGTATGTTAAAAGTTACTCATTACAATTTTTAACATCAATTAATTTATCTCCACTTTCTAAAATTATCTTTCATTTTTACCTGTTAACTTTTCCATTAACTTTCAAAAGGGCAAAACAATAATTCCACAAACTTTTACCTATTAACTTTTCAAAACACATTTATTAAAGGACAACTTACTAAACGCGTATTTACCCAAAAAAAAAAAAAAAAACTTACTATACGCGTGTGTGGGTAAATCATGACCGTTAAAAGTGTTTTCAACGTTCTGAGATTTTATAAAACTCTTCCACGATTTTATAAAACTCTTTCGTGGAAGAGAAGTCCCACGAAATCCAAACCGTTCAAAACAGAACAAACAGCCATGATTACTCACTACACACCTATATTGAGCACATAACTACAGGCCCCCCGGATGGCACATAAGCTAGGAACTGTTCGATTCTTACTTCTTAGGAGTAACTACTAGTGATGCATGTGATTCTGCGCCTAGCCCATTACCAAAAAATTAAGTACAAGAATGCATATAATAAACGTGCATTAAAAGATTTACCCCCAAAAAACGTGTACTTTTTGGACCAAAAAATTAATTCTTTCGTACACAATTTTTCAAATTTTTACACAGAATTAAAATTACAAAGCCAACAAACCACCAATGTCATAACTGATTTGGTGAAGGGCAACTTGGTAACATTGTCGTACCAAAACTTGACAACCAAACTCTTTGCAAACACAACAAGCAAGCAATGCAAAATACTCGTACAAAATTTTTCAAATTTTTCCTTATTGAATTAAAGATCTTTATTAGTAGTTTAATTTGGGGCAAAAAAAAAAATATGCGCTGAAGTTCTTTATTTTTTTATCCGAAGAAAATTGCAAAGTCATAACTGATTTGGAGAAGGGCATTGTGGTAATATTGTCATACCAAATCTCACAAGCAATCCGCATCGAATTAAAAATTTCTATTAGTATTTTAATTTGGTGGAAAAAAAATTATGCGTGGAAGTATTTTATTTTTTTATCCGAAGAAAATTGCAAAGTCAACTCATAACTGATTTGGTGAAGGATAATGTGGTAATATTACCGTACCAAATCTCATGACCAAACTCCCTCTTTGTATTTTTTGATCAGAAGAAAATTAAAAAGCCAACTCATAACAAATTTGGTGAAGAGCAATATGGTAATATTACCGTACCAAATCTCACAACCAAACTCCCTCGTTATATACACTAGGAATAGGGATATATTAAGGTGAAAAATGCTACAATGTTACCCCCTTAAGGTGTGCCCCAACCATAACATGTTACGCCTTTTAATGGTTTATGTTATGTCTTCTAATGATTTATTTTACGTCTTCTAATGATTCAGTGCTATTGGGAATAAATGTCTTCTCGAAGAAAAATGCTACAATGTTACCCCCTTAAGGTGTGCCCCAATCATAACATGTTACGTCCTTTAATGGTTTATGTTATGTTTTCTAATGATTTATTTTACGTCTTCTAATGATTCAGTGCTATTGGAAATAAATGTCTTCTCGAAGGATTAATCATGAGTCGGTGGAACTGAAGAGGTGTTTCACTTACACGATTCGATGGCTCAACCATCCACCATACTCATCTTCAAGGGCTTGGGGAAGATCCCAATGAAAAATTGTGACAAGGGGTTTCAAACCTGTGTATTTACATAGAAGAAAGTTGGTGAGATTGGCTTTAATTATTTTGCTTTCTGATATGTATTTTAGTAGTAATCAACTAATTTGATTAATAACCAAGAGGTCATAGGGATATTGATCGAAGGCATAGAATTACCATTTGATATGAGTTCATCGATCAGATGGTTGTAGAAAGCAACTCCTTCCTTGTTCACTCCCCCACTTAACTTCCCACCTGAGCATAAAATATAAAATTTAAATAGTATAAGAATCAACGAGTTCTTTTAATTTATGCAATTAGAATTTGTTTCAATATAGTATATTATTTTTAAGTTCTCGTTATTGTGAAAACTTTATATCCAACTCAAATTCAATTGGTAATGGGTGGAGAGGCTCAACATTATAAGTGATTACCCATTTCATCTCCAAGTAATTATGTGGAACTATATTCCTTAATAGTTTTACGGACTGAAAAATCTTTACGTGCCCTCCGATAAAACAAACAAGGCTAGCAGACAAACTATCAAACAGAGGCATGGAAGTGAGATTATGCTATTTTTGGCTTCATAATTTGCATTACTATGCTTTCAACAAAATCTTATTTCGTTCACTCTGCACTTTTACAATTTTAAATCTTAATGTGTCCTCGGATAAATGTTTAATGTGCTATTGTTTTCGTTAGCCCCTCACCACTTTAGATGGGACCAAATTGGGATTTCTGTAAACATTTAAGGGTGCTAAGCGTAATTATCTATTTCTTCTCAAGGAACTATTTGTCATATTCAATGAAGCCACCCATGCAAGTACCAAATGGTCCAAAAGGTTCTTCAGTTCTCTCTTACCACATCTTCGTCTGATGATTCTGATCATCCAAAAATGTCTATTGTGAGAGAGTGGAAAAGTGCTCTAGAAGTACTGAATAATTTCTCTCCCTTGTATAATCATTGATCATCCTAATTAGGTTTGAGCTAATCCAATCACAGTGACAATTCATTTGTTAAAACATGTCTTACCAGGCAGAATTCTTGTCCATGAGATTGAGAATCTGAAAGCATCCATCCCCATAAACTTCATTAGCTGCACATCTTCCTGTTTCATCAATTTCACATATATTTCAGTATCATAAACTAAGGAAACGAATTCTCACAAAAAATTTAAAACACGATCTAACGTCTCAAAACAATTGAATACACCGAAACAGAGGTTTTCCGGTAGAGAGGAACTAGCGTGTAAACTAATTAAAGTGGAGGAGTGCAAAAAACAACAGTGATAAGCATGCTAAAAATGTACTTGTATGATTATTTGATTTTGACCTAGAAAACAGGATAACGAATCATGAAAAACCGATTTAGATTTACCTTAAATTCAATCCCTTACCTTATTACGGTGATAAAAATCGACGGCTACGTCTCCGTTGCTTCGGTTGGCAAATTTACCTGATCATGCGATCACATAGTTTATTAGCTTTCGGCTTGAGAAAATGAAAATGTCACACTTCCTAAATTCAATTCTAGGGAAAGTCTACAATACACACATTTTAAGGTGTATTTCATGTGCACCTACCATCACACAAATATTCATAACATTTTGGTACGTTTCGTAGCTTTTAATTTATACTAAAAACTCATAATTTTTCAGCAATATGATTCATAACATTTTCACGATGAGAGATGGGGAACCTGGATACTTGTGGGTAAAAACGTCATAAATACTTGGGCCTTTACCACCTTCTTTCCAAGCACCTTCAAACTGCAGAAAATCACATATTGCACACAAAAATTCAACTTAAAAGCATGTCCATTAATGAGAAAATACAATACATGCAAGAGATACCCAAATTGTGAAAAAAATTATAGAAATAAAAACCTGGTAGGCAGATGAAGCAGTTCCAAATATAAAATCAGATGGAAAGCTGGTACGGTTAAAGGAAGAAGAAACATGACCCAATGAATTGACCATCATGACCAGGACTAAGAGTCCCCAGATAACATATCCTTGAAGTGCCATACTCAGTTCTGTTTTCAAAAATTATGTTTGTCTCACATCCCTTTAATAGGAAATGGTACCCAAGAGGCCAGGCCCACCAGTTGTTTAAAATTGATAATAATAAAATAAGTACTAGCATTTGGCTCTGGCCTGATTGTCAAGACCTACGACTTAAAGAGATGTGTTATCTCATATAGATCATAGGTACGAAACCTCCTAAAGAGCAAATCAACCTCGTAGCTATTTGTCTTGTTATTTTCGCAATTTTGAACTTCTAGGGTTGAACTATTCACCTCTAAACAGTGGTGACTCCTGAAATTATAACGAGTGGTGTCATAATTTATAGCCGCATCACTTATTTAATTTTATTTTTGGTAATGAAAAGTGTCTCAATAAACCGGACTAATCTCTTCAATCCCTCCCACAACCCTTTTTCATGCGTTTCCCTGAGGTGGGGTAGCCCCAAGGACAAATAGCTGACGAGAGGAATCGACCATGCTACTTGGGGATGGTAAGCCTTGCCAAAATAATTCGATTAGCCACTGCGACAACCCCTTGGGATTATATATAGCATCACTTACCTTACAAATCTCAAAAATGACAAACTAATTTACATTTCTAGAATCATAAATAACACGGTAATTTTAATCAACTTAGGATGTGTTCAAAAGAATAATAGAAAAGAAACACATACTTAATTTTTATCATATTGAAATTGATTCCCCTAATTTTTTTTACGAGAAAACTCAACCTATATTAAATGATTCATCAATAGAAAATTTTCAAAATTATATCACAATTCTATTTGAGTACAGAAAAAAGAATTTAATTTTACATTTTCTAACTATTTCATTTTTTAAAAACAGAACTCTCACCTACTAATGAAGAAAATAAAGAGTGAATTTAATTTTACATTTTCTAACCATTTCTCCCGATTCATCCAAACCATTGGATTTGCATTGGAAAATGAGATGAGTTTCATTTAATGGTCGGGGTTTGAGATTATACCAAAATGGCAACCGATATAGCAAGCTAAAAAATGTCTTTGGCAATGCCATTTTGGTATTAACGGGTTGACTTGCTCTAACTATCAATCCTTTTAGGGCTCGTCCATAACTGGGCTTTGTCCGTACTTTTCTGCAGCCGCCTAGGGGGGAGGCGCCGCCTCTTACCCTCCTCCTCCCAGGCTCTTTTCTCTCCTCCCTCCTCTGGTTGCCTCGCCTCCATTGCGGTTGTCTCCCCTCCAATCCTTCTCCTCCCTGTCCGCGGCTATGGTGGCGGGTTGTTGCGAGGATCGCCGGTCCTCCCTCTGGTTCACTCTTGAGTCTTTCTCCGGCTTTGCTTAACGGCTTGGGTGGACTCACGGACGTCAGCTTGGGTATTAACGGGTTGACTTGCTCTAACTATCAATCCTTTTAGGGCTAGTCCATAACTGGGCTTTGTCCGTACTTTAAATGTGCCATGCTAGTAGAGAGTAAAATTGATTCCTAATAGATTAGTCGAGATGTACCAAAACCATGTGCGCCTCAGCACCTTTATCTACCACATATTTCTATAGAGACTCCACAGAAATACGTGATATATGACTAGATGTCTATGTAAGGATGCTTGGGACACCACATAGTGGTGTTGTAGTAAAGGAAATCTGGTCTCTGGTTCCATATTTATGATCAGTGCTCATAGTCATACTTCAAAATAAATTCCCTTTGTCAAATTTGAAGAAGAGTAGCAAACAAAGAAGACCCCAAAATTGCTTGGAGAAAAATGTCTGTAGTGGACAAAAAAAAAATTCTTTAGTGGATTTTTTTTTTAAAAAAAATTAACTTTAAACAGTCAAGATGAACTATACAAAAAATAACAATAATAATTAACGCGAAGCTGAAACATGAGAGAGATAATTTACAATAGGTATGGCGTATTCTCATCTATCTACTTCGTCAACTGATTTAAAATTTTATTAATATTGGCATTAATGTCAAACAAATCTTCCACTGATTTAATTTGTTTTTCCTACTGGCATTTATTAATAGTGTGAACATTAGGTGCGAGACAAATTAAAATTATTTTCCAGGAATATTATTTGTAAAATGATAGATGCCTTTCAAATTTTTATTATCACGCGTTAAACATTTCTTTTAGTTGTCCATTAAATAATTGTACAAGAGATAGAAAGGAAAGGGAGAGGTGAACAAAAGCTGGCAAATTGTTAAACACGTGAATCGTGATTAGAAAAAAAAATGCCCAAAATGGGAAGAAAAATGAGGGAATAACACCATATAGGAATTTATTTACACAATAGTTAGTATAAGATTTCGACGTCTCAATTTAGGCCCCGTTCCACTAACTCAAAAAAGCCACTAACTCAAAAAAACTAAAAAACCAACTTTTTACGAAAATTGAGGCAGTCACTCTCTCACAATACATCACATCAAAAACCGAAAAAATCCAATAAACTACCTTAGTGGAACACCCCCTTAGCGTTCACGTGGTAGAGATAACTGTTGACCAAGGAAAACAAGTGGTAGGTACAACTTGTGTGTCAGGTTTACGAAATTAACTATATACTATTGCAAAAATGATTTTCTTCCTCTGATTAAAATAAACATGTTGATTTGTCAAATGAGTATATAGAGGTACAACTTGTGTGTCAGGTTTACGAAATTAACTATATACTATTGCAAAAATGATTTTCTTCCTCTGATTAAAATAAACATGTTGATTTGTCAAATGAGTATATAGAGGTACAACTTGTGTGTCAGGTTTACGAAATTAACTATATACTATTGCAAAAATGATTTTCTTCCTCTGATTAAAATAAACATGTTGATTTGTCAAATGAGTATATAGAGGTACAACTTGTGTCAAGTTTACGAAATTAACTATATACTATTGCAAAAATGATTTTCTTCCTCTAATTAAAATAAACATGTTGATTTGTCAAATGAGTATATAGAGGTACAACTTGTGTCAAGATTACGAAATTAACTATATAATATTGCAAAAATGATTTTCTTCCTCTAATTAAAATAAACATGTTGATTTGTCAAATGAGTATATAGAGGTTGTGGATATGATCACAAAAATAAAAAAAAAAAATAAAAATAAAAATTAGTTGGACCTAAAATTCGTGAAAATGATGTTCATGTGGTTTGGGCTAAATTATTGGGCCATCTAATCAGAATTTGGGACTTCATTTATAGTGGCTAGTGAGTTTGTGGGCTTTCCTTGGACTAGGCTTTGATCTGTAGGCTTCTACTAGTTCACATAATCCTTCCTGTTCTATTCTTGGATCCTGCTTCAGTCCTAGCTCTAAGTTTCCGGGCCCACTTTCATGCTCCGTTTTCGCTCATACAGGTGGTGGTGGGGTCTACTTATACAGAGAATCTACCCATGTGAAAAAAATGTTACAAATAACCGTTGTATCCAAAAACTTTTTCCACCTATGGTCCATACACTATTTCAAGAAGCAATATTGCACGGTTGTGGACAAGCTCCAACTGCAAAGATTGGGACTTTATATGGTTGGTGATATCGAAATAATTGTTCAAATATAATGTTGGGGTTCTTGCCGCAAAATGGGTATTGAGCCAATAAATTAAACCATAATCAAACCAAGAGAACATACAAGATTTTTACGTGGTTCAGATAAATTTGGTTTTTAGCCAAATTTCCTACTACACGGACAGCCTCATCCATTCTCATTAATAAATCTCAATGAGTACACATATCCACTTACATATCAAGTAAATCACTGTGGATATTACAAAAATTATCCATAACAGTGGATTTACACAAATATCGGACTGAGGCGCGGATATCTCACTTTCTAAGGCCATGTTTGTTAGGTGGGATATGGGGTTGGGATTTGGGGGTGTGTTGGAGTGGGTCCCATTTTCCATTGTTTGGTAACCTTATTTGAGATGGGATTTGAAATCCCCACCCATTGGATGGGATTTCCCCATTTAGTAATTAAAAAAAATGCTTTCCACTGGCTATATCCCGTCGAACAAAAACACCGGATATGAATTTTTCTCATCCATTGATATCCTGAGCAATATCCCAAGGATTTCATATTCCACCCATATCCCATGGGATTTCATATCCCATCAATTTATCTCCGGCCAAACAAATGATGCCTAAGGAGATTCAAGCCCTCTAGGGCTTGGTTGAATCTTGAACCACTAGCCGATGCAGCAAAACTCCCACATGGCCTGTTCCCCAGGATACAATAGCCCGACTAATAAGTCGTGTTGGCTTAACTAACTTATAACTACCCTGTATAAGTTAGTTGAGCCCAAAGCTCCTCCACATTAACACTCTTACATTTTGCTGGGTAATTTCTATGTACATAATATATGAAAATACAAAATATAAAGGAATGGGAGAAGACCGGCCCTTATCGCAGCCTTTAGGCCTCACTGCCTTAGGCTTGCTTCTGCCTCTTTCACCGAAAGTACATGCATGTAGATACAAGGAAGAGGGAAGTCAGTCAAGTCTCTAGTCTCCTCTTATGGTCTCCTCTTAATGGAAGTCAGTCAAGGCTACACCAAAATATCACCTCTTACACCAAACCAACAATAAATTTTATTTCCAAATAATAATTGAAATACTTAAAAATCATATTTTTAATATTAAAATATTCAAAGTTCCAACATATAATGAGATGAAGTGGAAGACAGGTGCCGTCGAACTGCACAAATATGATCCTACTCAAATAAAATTTAAAACCGTCCAATGGATGTGGATTTATGAAAGGTGGTGATCGAGTTGATTCTAGCTCCTCGGGATGAATTGACTTGAATGGTTGGTGGGTTTATGATCCTTGTGAGTTGGTTAATAGGTGTGTAACTCAGATTGAACCTCTAGAGCCTACTGTGAGGATTGAACCTCGGTCAGATGCATTGGAATACATGACACCTGGCTACCACTGGATTACCGCTCCACTTGCTCACTATGAAGTTTTATTTGAACAACTTGGATGGCACCTATTGTCACGGCTCTAAGATCCATTTCCCAAAAAAGGATTAGGGGAAGCCAAGTTGAATTGATTGTCCAACCAGGCCTAAAATTCAACTTTTTTTTTTCTGGGACAATAAGATGTTAATAGTTAGTGGTAACAATTAGAGTCGAGCACCTCCTCCATGAGGACTCAAACAGAGGCACCATGTTCGGTTGAGTTTTCAAGCCCCAGTTTTGAAAACCTTATTTGAAAGAAGCTTCAAAATTGGTTTTTAAAATCAGCTCTGAGGTCAAATAATGTCATGTGGGTCCCCTCTCAAGTCACTTTCTCAGTCCATACTGTCACTCTATCCCCTCCCCTCTCTCTCTCTCTCACCCCATTTCCCAACATAACCCAACGAAGAAGCAACCTTTTTACTTTTGACTTTTCTGACTTGTTTCTCTCTTCTCTCTCTCTCTCTCTCTCTCTCTCTCTCTCTCTCTCTCTCTTTTCTGGGGGAACCATTGGGGAAACCGAACAAGGGTATGGCAAAATTGGTCCTCAAAACCGGTTTAGAAAATCCAACCGAAGAAGGCGCCTCAAAGAGACTAACAAACCAACCACATTACGTACGGTGTTTCGCTACTCCCTACCTAATAGATTAGTAGTAACAAAGACGAAGCCAACCGACTTGATCTACCCAATCGCTCCTTTTTCTTGCTCTTATTGTTCTACTAGTTTGATGCCTCCGTGCATGCACGAAATCTCGTGCTCGTGCTTTTGTACTTTATTATTATTATTATTTGTTTGTGTTGGTGATGTTTTTCAAGGAAATGTTGCTCTATGATTTTTTACTTACAAATTTCCTTTGGTCTGCAGTGGCTATTTTCATTCAATCTAGGATGAGTGTATGTACTAATACTAATGTAGTTCATGCAATTTGTTGAAGAAAAGTTGAAAGAAACCAACAACAAAAAAATAAAGAGTTAAGCAACAATATTCTATGCATTGAATATTTGAACGTAATTTCCCAAAAAAAAATTAGATGATTCAAGGAAAATAAAATACCACTTTCAATCGTGCAATGATAATTGAATGTGAAACTGAGTAAAGAACAATTGCATATGCTGAAGGCATGTGCTCCGCATATCAACGACCCTACTATTGATCTCTCCCGTGTAAAAAGGATCCAACAGCTCCATTGTAGTTTATATGATTCTCCAAAATCAGTCACACCTAGAAATAAAACCAAAATTAAATTTGCAACTAAAAGAAACAGGATTGTATAATGAACAAATGATGCAGTCCTTATTGTAGAGTCCCAATATAGGTAACCCTCAGAAAACTACTAAACCCTGGAACGATCAAAAAGCCCGTAATAAGATGTGGCTCTTAACTGGGGTTCAAGGAAGGTGGAAAAAAGTATAAATGAATAGATTTTATGAACCAAAATAAGTGAAAATAGTAGTTGCAGTTCCAAAAATAACTGAGGTACAACATAAATCATCATCAAACTCACCATTGATCTCGGAATCGGGGGCTCTGTAGTGAGCCAAACTCACTACAGGGTGTAGTGAGCAACAGTGGTCATTGGATTCGGCAATCAAACTCACTACTTGCTTTGACCGACCAGGTGACTAAATTAAAGACGCGTCCCAAGCGTAGGACTCTCGATCAGTGTAGCACAATATCCGGAAGTACCGGAGTCGAACCACAGAGACGACAAACAATGTTGACTTAAAAGTGTGAAACTGTAGTTTAACTGACTCTTAGGTAGCCACCCCTTGATTTGATGAGATTAATTAACTAAATTACCGACTAATTTATTGAATGCAGATTAAAAATAAGAGCACAGCTGAGGGAACCCAGCGTCCGCAACTAGCCTAACCGATGTTTACTCGGGCCACAATTCCCCTCTTTACTGATTTTAGAATAAAAGAAAGGCTCCCTAACAAATGCGCACCACCTGTCACCAGATTCCGTGCGCATTCGAATTCCGGCGATGCCTGGGTTTTGTTTGTTAGATGAATTTCTGTCTCCTAAAATTGCTTGAAAATTGAGTTAATTCGGTCCCGAGGTGGAACATCCGTTAGCCTAACGGCGAAACGCCTTTGCCCGCAGCCGCACTCTATGCGACTACTCGCTCATGATGCTAATGATAACAGAAATTAAATTAAACCTAGATCTAAACATGCTTGAAGAATTAAATATAAAAACAATAGCGAACGATACCGTAGATTGCAAGGGAAAAATCGAACTTGATTATTAATAAGCAACACCAATCCAAAAGCTGAAGTTCTCCAAAATAAACTTGAATGCAAAAACGCTGAATGTTGAAAGCTCTGAAAATCCCAAGAATCAGCGAAAAACTCCAAAGTGCAGAAAAATATAAAAAGATTCGAACCCTAATGAATGAGAACAAAACGTTTATATAGTAATCACCCTTAAAACGCATCAAAACGCCATCGTTTAGCCTTAACCGTAACCGTTCAGTATCGATACGGCTACCAAAAGTATCGATACCGCATCCCTTGACTGAACCGTTGACCGCGTAAGCCGAAAGTATCGATACAGGTTTGAGAGGTATCGATACTAGACCTTCTGGAACGAAATTGCACCCTTTTAACTGATTAGTATCGATACGGCCATGAAGGGTATCGATACCGAACTCCTTCAGCTTGCACTTTCAAAATCCAACTTCCAAGACTCGTTTCCCGCGCCTCCACTTCAAGCCATGCACACACACACAAGCCAAACGCCCATATACTTGGAAAACTCACAAAAATACCAAGAACACCACTGTGCACGCATTAAACGGAAAATAACCATTAAACCGCACGTCTAACACGCTAACTCCCCCTACTTAGGCGCTTATACTTACAATATTGCGCGCCTATCACTACTCTTACATGGAAGAGTTTCATTTTTAATCTGAACCATTGATTGCCGAATCCAACGGCCACTGTTGCTCACTACACCCAGTAGTGAGTGCCCTCACTACAGAGCCCCCGGTTCCATTGATCTCACCCCTTTACCTTTCCACTGCTTTGCGATTTTAACCAAACAAAATAACTTATGTCAACAAATACAACTTTCTCATCTCACAAACCGACATTATCACTCTCCAGATATGAAACTCTAGTTTTCATTTACTCGGAACTATAGGTGGAATTTCGGTAGCAATTGCTTTGATCATTTGCAAATTCTAGCACCACATTTCCTATATGATTTGAACAAATTATTCAGCACCGATAACACGAAGCACAAGTTATAATCACTCACAGATAGAGAGAGGAAACAATGGTCACTCAATTGTGAAGAATATGACTTGCTAGGAACAATAGTACCAAAAGGCATTGACTAACTTTGTGAGCGATTGAAGCTAATAGCTAGAAAAGAGCTAAATAAAACAATGATACTGTTAGTAATGGCAATTACAAGTCGTGCACCACAAATAAACTACTCCCTCCGTCCCTTTTTAAGTGGTCCACTTGAGAAACGTGTATTTTTGCGGATGCTTAAAAATGTACATGCGTATAACGTTTTAAATTAATGTGTTTTTTAGGGGTTTGAAATTGCACGTATTCACATATGGATCATCTAAAAAGGATCGAAGGGAGTATATTGAAAACTAAAGCTAAGGACGATAAAGCGGAAAAGAAAATCCTGGAGCTTAGTCCAAAATATATTTCTTGGGACATTGCTACACGTACAGGTACAAGTGCACAGAAAATGCACAGATCGTGTTCGGGGACCCACTTTTGGATTGAAACGGTGGGACTTTGGTTCGATCACTTTTAACCGTCCGATTGAGCTGAAATTTTGTGGGCCCACTCGGAAAAATGTTCTAAGAAGAATGAACGGTTCGAATCACTCGTGTGGGACCCAAACGTGGGTCCCCGAGCACGATCTTTTGGATTGAAACGGTGGGACTTTGGTTCTACCACTTCTAACTATCCGATTGAGCTGAAATTTTGTGGGCCCACTCGAAAAAATGTTCTAAGAAGAATGAACGGTTCGGATCACTCGTGTGAGACCCAAACGTGGGTCTTCAAGCATGATCTGTGCATTCTCTATGGGCCGGTACCCATAGGTTTTCCGTATTTCTTGTGGGACAAAAACTAAGCCACTTAAAATGCAAAAGTTACACAGCCCAGTCCATTATCCAAAATATAATTCTTTGCATGTCTGATGCTTTTGTTTGTTAGTTGTCGATGTATTCTTGTTTCCTTTTGGCGGGGACGCAACAAAAGTTTACGCATTCTTAGACCTTTGGAAGCAACAAAAGCTCTGATAGTCTGATCGACCACATTGGTACATAAATCGACCGTGTCTCTCTCTCTCTCTCTCTCTCTCTCTCTCTCTCAAAGCGTTTATCTCTCTATTGACCACACCGGAAGGGATGGAACTGTCATCGAAGTCCTCCAGTGTCAAGGTACCTTGTTCTTCGAACTTTTCTCTCTCTTTTCCCTCTCTCTAAATTTTTCTCTTTATGTGTATACGTATAAATTCTATGCATGTGGTGTGTATGTCTGAAGAATATCCAGTGTAGCACGTGGATGCTCCGAGGTCCACAGAAACAAATACTCATAAATTGAGTGTTAAATTCGCTCACTCTCAACCAACCAATTATCCAATAGCGGTCTGTACAAAACGACATGCCACAATCACAAACAGTCATTGAATACCAAGGGAATTACGAGAATACAGTTTAACCAAACATAAAAGGGTAAAAAGAAATGGGAGAAACCAATTAATCATGAGTTTTTCTATTTGAAATTGATGTTTATTTTAAATGGGAGGAACCAATTAATGGCTTAGAGATATTGTTAATTTGTTCCACACAACTCTTTTGCTTCATTAGATGTTTTGTCTTGTTTGAGTAAATAAGAACATGAGTCATACCCATATTCCAAAAAACTCTTTTGCTTCATTCAATGTTTACGTGAATGACTAAAAGACCAAAACAAGAGGACAAAATTGGACCACAAAACACACAAAAGGCCAAAAGAATGAAAAAACACAACTCATTAGCAACTCAACTCTTCTCCGTAGGCCAAACCGTTCAAGCAAACAATAGGCAATATACATACTAATGCCCAAAACTTAAAAAGAACAACAAGAAGATTTCAAAGACTAACCTATCACTAATGCCCAATAAAATCACACATAGATAAGGACAAAAAAACGTGAGAGAGATTTTTAGGCTAGGATTATGTAGTTATGACTGAAAAATTTTAGGTTGTGATTTTTTGGGCCAGCTATGCAAAATGTTGAGAGAAATGGGAAGTAAGTAATTGGATACTGTGGTGGTGAGTCCCCCTTGGTCTGTAATTGGATACTATGGCGGTGAGTCCCCCTTGGTCTTGGGCCAGCTGTGCCAAAAACAAAAAAAGAAACGTGAAACAATTGGATTAAGAGAACCTCATGATAGTGAGTCCCCCTTGGACACAAAAGGCCAAAAGAGGGGCAAAATTAGAACTGAAAATAGAAGCGAAAGCCAAACGGAGGATTTCCTTTTAATATAAATATAGAATGATATAGAATGAAAACGAGTTTTTCTAGTATGTCTACCTAGTACCTACGGCAATGGGGGGATTTCTGGCACTCGAACCCTAGCAAATGCCAATGGCCATTCGCAATCTTCAATATCTCTGCCTCTTTCTTATTACCATTTCACCAATCCTAGCAAATGCCCAAACTGATAATAGGATTGCCTTAGGATCGTCCCTCCTCGCTTCTTGATAACTCGCCTACCTGGAAATCACCATCAGGTGACTTTGCCTTCGGATTTCGCCTACTTGACAATCAAAATCTCTTCTTGCTTGCCATTTGGTTCGACAAAATACCCGACAAAACCATAGTTTGGTATGCAAATGGAGATAATCCTGCACCAAAAGGATAGAAACTTGAGCTCACCAATGATGGCCAGTTCTCATTAAGAGGGTGTTTGAGAGCCTACTTTTCAGCTTTTCATTTTTAAGTTTTTGACTTTTTGATTTTTTGGATTATGACCAGAATGACTTTTGAATTTGGGCAGAATGCATTTTGGGAGAGAGAGATGAGAGAAATCCATAAGTAGAAGTTGAAAAGGAGGTATGAACCTCTTTTTGCTTTCTGCTCTCTATCCCAAAAAATGGAGAAACAGTTTTTGGGAAAACTTTTTCTCCCCTTGGCTGCCAAACACCCATAAACCAAAAAAGAGAAACCAAAAAATCAAAAAAGAGGCTCCCAAACGTACCCTAAACAATCCACAAGGCCAAGTCATTTGGAAAGCCGAATCTGTCAGAAATGGAGTCGCTTATGCTTCTATGCTTGACACGGGCAACTTCATTCTTGCGAATGGAGAGTCTCTTTATCTGTGGGAGAGCTTCAAACATCCCTCCGACACCATCTTGCCAAGTCAAGTATTGGAAGCAGGTAAGGACAACGAATCTCAAAGATTCACAAGCTGCGTCAAAAAATATATATATATTTATAGGAGTATATGTTTAGCTATACTCGTTTAAATTCAACTATTTATAGCATAACTAGGGAAGTAGCATCTAAGAACTTCAATAAATTTTGATTCTGTTCTCTTTATAGTTCAAGGAATTGCCTTAATCCTTGAAAATTTTCCTCATTTCTTGTTTACATCAGGGCTGGCCCTGGTGCCAAGCCCGAACCATAGCTTGGTTGCCCCATTCAATATTAAATCATAAAAAAACAAAAAGACATAAGTAAAAAAAAAAAAGTGTGACTAGTTATTTAACGAGTCAATAACGAGTGGTGGCTGGTAACAAAGTGTGACTAGTTATTTAAGGTGGTTGATCTGCAACGGTTAACATTATTAGTTGGTATGTAATAATTACCTAATAAAGAAAATAAAAGTGGTAAATAAATAAAATAGAGGTAAAAAAAAAAAAATGAAGAAAACTTTTTTTTTTAAATCCTGTTTTTCTAATGTAAAAAATACCGCACGAAATATTTTTTTGCAATACAAAATGCTCAAAAGAGGAGGAAGCTAATCGGTATTGTATCAAAAGGCTATGAAAGCTAATCAGCATCAGTATGAAAAAAAAATTCAAGAATAGCGCTGTACAGGAATGAAGAGGTGGAGCTCTGTAATTCAAAAAGAGATTTAAAAATAGGAATTGGGATAAGAGGGATTGAACGCACGACCTCCGGATAATTAGAGGTGCAAGCCGCAAGCGCTAGCCAACTCAGCTACAACTACCGTTGAGGCATTGTGTCTGTCAATAAAATTAAATACTATGACAGATACACAAGAATTTTTTTTTTTTTTTTGGTTGCCCAAGCCTGAGATACTATGACAGATACACAAGAATTTTTTTTTTTTTTTTGGTTGCCCAAGCCTGAGAGCTTGTTGGGCTTACCCTGGGCCGGCCCTGGTTTCATGACCAAATATAAGTGCATGGGACCAAAAGAGCAAATAAGGTACCCTTTTCACAAAATGTTTTATACAGGAAAGCAAACAAACATGATACTGGCTTCGTCCCTGCACATGCTACTTTCGTAACTCTTAACTTATTTCTCTGATGTGTATGAGATTGATTTATGTACCCTTTTGAATTTATGATTGTAATATTATTCTCTGATAAATCCTCCAATAGGTGCAAAACTAAACTCACGACAAACAGATAACAACTACTCAAAAGGAAGGTTCCAGCTTCAGTTCCTAGCCAAGGGTGATCTTGTGCTCAACACCACTGCCCTCCCAACAGATCTTGTATACAGTAATTACTATAACAGCAGCACTTCAGATGGTCTAAACGGCATGAATTCTGGGTACAGGGTAGTCTTTAACGAGTCGGGCTATCTTTATGTCATTAGAAGGAACGGAAATTTGGTGAACCTCACACTGGAAAATATACCCTCAACGAGAGATTTCTACCACCGGGCAACACTTGATTTTGATGGGATCTTCACCCAATATGTCCACCCCAAGGCTCCGAGGAATGGGACTTGGGATCAATCGTGGTCCAGCGTTTGGTATGAGCCCAAAGACATCTGTTTTGATATCACAGGAGATTATGGAGGAGGCGCTTGCGGGTACAATAGCTTTTGTACACTTGACTCGTCTGGAAGACCAAGTTGTGAATGCCTCCCTGGATTCTCCCTTGAGGACCCTAACAACAAGTTCAGTGGCTGCAAACAAGACAAGGTCAGAAAATGCGATCCAGCTGATTCAAATCCAGAGGAATTGTTTGAGATTCATGCAGTATCTAATACTTTTTGGCCTTCTTCTTCAAACTATGAGAGGTTTCCATTATCAAGTGAAGATGAATGCAGCAGATCTTGCTTCAGTGATTGCAATTGTGTGGTGGCTATAATCAAAGAAGGACTTTGTTGGAAGAAGAAATTGCCATTGTCAAGTGGAAGGCTGGAGCGGAACACCTATGGAAAGGCTCTCGTCAAAGTACCAAAGTCTGATGGTTCTTCCGAATACCCTCATTCTCCAAATTTAGATCAAGGGAAGAAAGATCAAACAAATCCGATATTGGTAATATCGATTCTCTTAGGTGGTTCAGTGTTGATAAACTTGATATTTGTGGCTGCAATTTCTGTAGTAATATTCTGTTCATACCAGAAAAAACAGAAACCAACTCGAGGATCGAGTATATTGGAAACAAACATTCGGTCATTCACATATAAAGACCTCAGAGATGCCACAGATGATTTTCGTGAAGAACTGGGAAGAGGTGCTTTTGGCACTGTATACAAAGGGACCATTTCTTCACCAAGTTCAAGTGAAAAAGTAGCAGTCAAGAAGCTAGACAAGTTGGTGCAAGAAGGGGAAAAGGAGTTCAAAACGGAGGCCATCACAATACAATAGCCAAGACCCATCACAAAAACCTAGTCCGACTGCTTGGATTCTGTGATGAAGGGCCACACAGGTTATTGGTTTACGAGTACATGAGTAATGGCACGTTGGCAAGCTTTGTTTTCGGAATTTCAAAGCCTGACTGGAACAAACGGATCCAAATGGCAGTTGGGATTGCAAGGGGACTCATGTATTTACACGAGGAGTGCAGCACGCAAATCATCCACTGTGACATTGAGCCTCAAAACATTCTGCTTGATGATTCGTACACAACAAGGATTTCAGACTTTGGGTTAGCAAAGCTTCTGACGGGAGATGAAAGTCGGACTCAAACGGTCATTAGAGGGACCAAAGGATATGTTGCACCGGAATGGTTCAGAAGCAAGCCTATTACAGCAAAAGTGGACGTCTATAGCTATGGGGTGATGTTACTAGAGATCATCTGTTGTAGGAAGAATGTTGAATTGGAAAGGGAGAATGAAGAGGACATAATACTGACTGACGTGGTGTACGATTACTATAAGCGTAAAAGGTTTGCGATGCTGGTGGAGAATGATGAAGAGGCAAGAAATGACATGAAGAGGGTGGAGAGGCTAGTGATGGTGGCGATTTGGTGCATTCAAGAGGATCCTTCTTTACGGCCCTCCATGAAAACTGTTCTACAAATGCTTGAAGGAGTCGTTGAAGTTTCAGTGCCCCCTTCTCCTTTTCCCTTCAGTTCAATTTGTTAAATCCAACAGTATGTACTAATAAGCATAACTAGCTACGGTACCTAGATTGTGGGATATGCAGATTGAGGAACAGAATGAGCATGTGGTGCACCATATCTCCTCAGTTGCAGTATGATTGGAGTAGGCTATAAAGCACAACTCATCTGAGTGGTTGTCGTATTCATGTTTGACACGCCGGAGACACTGATACGCTGGGGAAAATTCTGAAGAATCCCGGGGACAGGTGTGTCTCAAACAAGAAACGGGCAGGACACGGCATGGTATCACTTCGTAATGTAAAAGATATATATATTTCAAGAACTGAAATTTATAACGAACTTGTCACTTGTGCCTTGTGATCACGATCTGTCTTTTGATAGATCATCTCTCAAGAATGTAGAAGCAGTGTTCATTTTCATTTTTGTTCATTATAACATTACCCTTGTCACCATATGAAGACTACAAAAGCCTCAAAATCTTTTATGAACAACTGGGTGAAGTTGGAACCAACTACAAAAATGCCTCAAAAATTGAAACAGAGGCAAGAGGATCACTAGATTAGACAAGGTCCATCCACTGTGATGTCAAAAAGAATAAACTTTGTAGGGTTGAAACTCAACTGATTGTTCAAAAAAAATGATGAAATGGAAAACAGGTGCGAGCAAAATGGAAAATGCTGCGAATCGAATAAATGAGTCAAAAATTGAACGATATATGGGGTTTTTAGTTGAATACACATACCATGCTTAGAGGAATTTGATCAGCGAAACCCCATTGCGAGAATAAAATTCAATTGTTACAGTAGTGAAATTCACGATCCGTCTTCACCTAGCGTATCTTGTATCCAATTACAGAAACAAATTGTCGAATTAACCGACAATCTTACAAGAGAACCCATGTGTGAAATTGACGATGCAGTTTTGCGTTGTAGTAGTAGTATCATTTTCCCGTTCAAGAAAAAAAACAGAAACGGTGGTCGGTGGTCGGTGGATATGGGCTTGGGAAGAGAGGGAGACGGTGGGATCTGTGTTAGTATAAAAATCCCAGTGTGTGAAGACAAACACACAGAAGAAACTTCCAGCGAGGGAAAAGCGTGGTTGCCAACCATGTCTTTTAAAAGCGTGTTTGGTAATTTATTATTTCTTTTTTTTTTTCCCATTCATAACACACATAAAGCGTGCTTACGTACCACGTTTTTAGAAAGCGTGTTTGGTAAACACGTTTTCAGACCAAATTAGGATTAACTAATTTTTTGGGTTAACCCATCTTAATCCAATATGAAAGCGTGAAAGGGAACCACGTTTTAAAACATGTTTGCAAAAAACGTTTTCACGTACTTTAGGAATAAAGTTTAAAAACACTCCTTTTAATTAATAAAGTTATAAAAAAAAACCGCAAATCGGTTAATGAGCCCACGAAGAGGAAGAGTCCTCGACCACCGTGTTTTGGAAAAGATAATTCAAATTGATTATTATTTTGTCTTTTATTTAAAAAAAGTCTTGCATTTGTTAATTTTGCATATTTTTTCCATTTACAAATCTGTTTTATTTATGAACTTATCGACGTTCGATCAAACTAATTTTTACTTAGATAGCCTACTCAAACGAACTCTCAAAATGAACGATTCCAATCATTATTGTAAGCCCAGAAACTGAACCCTAATAAAACTAGATGGGAGCTCGGTCCGCCCAAATCAGTTACTCCTTTGGTGTGTTATTTGGAAAACCATGCATTTCACATACACTTCAATCCCCAGTTAGCTTCCAAGTTCCAACAAAACAACGTTAATCAGGATTCCAATGCTGGATATTTCAAAGATTCCAACTTTTTCATTTTTTTTATGTTAATTTTTGTGGTGAAGTTCATGTTGCAGTATTGCATTGGTTGAAGGCACAGCTACGGCTACCCAGTGCCCAAATCATACCTTCTGTAACAATCTTAGTACACTCATCGATGACAGAATGGAACGAACAAAACAAAATTGAATCCGAAGCAGATGCTGACTAATGTGACTAGAATTTTTTTTTCAGGCATCAGATTTTTAGGGTGTCGATGAAGGGAACGCGATCAAGCTTCCAATTGAAAAATCTTGATAAATACTCTTCATGAGTAAGAGTCTTGTATAAGGGCAAATTTCCTGTCTTGTTGATCAGTTCTTTAGCCGGTCCTATTTCGACATCCGAAGTTGGGTAGCAGAAAGTGACTATTGACAACCTCTCCTTCCTTCTGTCCACCACAGCTCTGTGGTATGGTGCTTTATAAATCCCATTGCTCATTATCTACATTGTTCATACATCAGTAATTAGAGCATTATTAAAGCAACTCTTTCTCTGCAATCTTTATGCTTAAAAACTTCAATACATTTAGCTGTGGTTAGACTTTTCATGATCAATTCAAATTTGGTTAGAGACCAATTCTGAAAATATTATCTTGTCACATGGCTTTGGTCATGTGGGATCAAGGATCGAAATTCCGCTTTGGTGTCATTTTTTGTCTACCACGGAGGGTGAGGTCATGCATGACGTTTTTTGTATTGCTCCCTCCCCTATATATTGCGTTGTGCTCTGTTTGAGAGAGTGTGGTGCAGTTTTTGAGAGAGGGTGAGGCTGAGTGAGGGGGAGCCGGTTGTGGCTCCCATGTGAGGTTTTTCATGTGTATGTGTGTATAATATATACGACAGAGTTTTCCTCTTATGTCAATGTGTGTGTGTGAGTGACCCCTGGACATGACACGAAAGTATGTGGTACTATGAACAATAAAGAGGGAATTTGCGTACCTCTAAGATGTTGCCAATGTTGACAACAATGGCATCAGATATGGGCTTGACAGAGACCCATTTCCCGTCTTTCAAGACTTGGAGCCCCGGCATCTCACCGCAGTCAAGTAATAGAGTGATCCCAGTTATGTCAGTATGTGAAGCAACACCTAATACTCTTTTGGGTTCGGGACAAGGTGGGTAGCAGTTCAACCTGAGCTGATATTTTCCATCCTGATATGCCTTGGAGAATTCTTCAGCATCAAGTCCTAGCCCCATAGCAATGTACCCTACCATAGAAACTGCAACTTTCCTCATATCTTTAGAATAGGTATCTATTGTGTCCCTGATACAAAAAGATTGCTTCCCGTTACTCCATGATCACACTATCAGCATATCATTGACAACCCTCATCGTTAGCGGTTAGCTTTTTTCTGCGCAAACAAACTTAGTTTTTCAACCTTTTTGGTGTTCCTAAATAGTGGGTTGTTATCCAAAAACAAAAACCGACAACTAGACCAAACAGGTCTGCAACTTGGCTTCCACAAAACTAAACAAACTATTGACATTTGAGACAGCAAATGAAGATGTAACTTAATATAGTTAACTTCCATAACTTAATCTATGTAACCATTCAGAATACGAGGTTTATAGCATAATTGAAAGTTAGCGTGACTGTATTAGAGGGACACTTGGAATAAATCTTTGTCACAAATCTCAAATTTTGTCTACTTTTGCACAGTACGCTGTATTGTTTTCCAACAAATGGTGTTTCTTTGTTCTGATCTACCTCATTACCTGTAACTGGGAGGCTGCCTGGGCCAAAATTCCAAGTTTCTAACTTGAGTTGGAAGAGTTCTGAGGAAGAACATGTCACACCACTCTAGTTTTTGTTCTTCTGATATCACAAAATGTTGACCATAGCCTTCAAGACCTCCAGGCTTTTGCTCGTAACGCTTCTTTGCTTGTAAGGGAAGATCGAAAAACTCTTGAGTCCTTTTCTTCATATCTCTTAGCAATTCACCGGAAACTCCATGGTTTACTAACTACAACAACAAAAGTACAAGAGTATTAAAACCCGAAAAATGGCTCTATCTGGGCTTCTGCTTGGCTAGTTACAATGCCTCCAGTTCAAAAGTATTCACAAAAAATTATACTTCGTTATGCTGCTTGTGTATTTCCTGTTGGAATAATTAGTCTTCTATAAGAATTTCTCAGTAGTCTGCTTAAATTTCAGTATTTGCATTCTACTGAGAAAAATTGGCATGAATTGCTAACATAAACCTCGATAATGTTTCGGTTTTGATTAGAACGGAGTCAGTTTACCAAAAGATTTAAACAAATTGGTTATATAAATCATGGTTTTTTGTCATGTTTAGACCTAGTTGGTATTGTTGCAGCCATTTCTGACTGTTTGGTTGGTAAAAAATTTCAGTCAACGACAATGAAACTTTTGACTAAAGGGTGTTCCATTAAAACAAAAAATATGTAAGAAATTATATGTTTTCCAGCCCACAGACTACATGACAGCTTTAAATCAAAGGAGTTGTTCTAGGATTAGAGGGTTTGCTCACTGAGTTTTTAGATTCGAAATTTTCTAGATGCTATCAACTCTTGTGGGACAAATCCTTAATGGGCTTTGCTTCAAATGGGCCCCACTAACAGACGATGAAAATAAATGTCTAAGGACTAGTCAGGATTCATAAGCTAGCTCGGATCCAAATTATCAAAACAAAGAAAGCGTGACAGCTTTGAGAGGCTGGTTTATGGAATGGTAACTGGATTGTGTGAAAAGTATCTCAATCGAAGTGAAAGACAAGTGTTTTGTATGGTGTGGAGAGTTACCTGAAACACTCCCCAGTCTCTGCACGCAGCATGAAGCTTCTGTAGCTCCACCTCCTGATGCTCTAGCTCCACAAGCTTTGCCATATCAATCAAGGGTACACACAGCAAAGGCTTATCGGAGGGAGCAGGGTAATCAGCAACATCCTCCCTTATGTAACGAGGGGGCACAGTCTCAATCTGCTCGACAACGATTAGCTCTTTCACGCTTGGAACCCCCAGTGACCATTCCAAATTCTCCGGCGCCAACGCCATTTCTCACAGCTCTCTCTATTTCTCTCAGAGTTTGTGGGGATACATGTAATGAGACACAATGGTTATGGTCTTATAGTCATGGGCTTGCGTAGAAGACTAGTTATGCATCTTCACAAGAAAGTCTAATTGCCACATTTTCAAGTCTTCATTCAATATAATACTGCCTTGGATGTATGTGATCGCAATAATAATACAATTCCCTTCAAGGGGTGAGGGAAAAGATTATGCACGCACTGCACTTGTCATCTCTAGTCCTAGACTTTACTAGTTTAGTTAGCTGTTCTTTTTATCTCCTGTTGACTATATGTTTAATTTTAATAAATTTTTTGCCTTCACTTAAACTATTTTGCACCTCTGTAACACGTTTAGCCGGTTCTTTTAACTTATGAGGGCAGAAATTGGGATGAGGGTGAGTCTAATCGCATAGCATCTGCAATCGATTATGATGGGTCTGCTTGATCTCGAAAATACTAGTTCAGTTTCTTGAGTTTGTGCTTTGGATGCAGGTGCCCGTTTAATCCCAAAATATATGGACTTGTAACACTAATGCGTGGTGAAAAAGACTTTTGGAGCATTGCTCCAACAATACTAGATAATTTCTCCTCTTTAGGTCCAGTAACAATCATTTGTTTTCCCCAAGTTAAAATTAATGGGCATATGGACCCACAACAAAGATAACTCTATCAATAATATGCATTTGACACATGACTCTTTCTCTCCACATTGATTGACCTTTAATCTTTTCTGGAGGATTCTTACCCAGAAGGGTCTCTGTCACTCACTGTTTCCATTAGATTTATGATGGAATTACATCCACTTAAAGTACTCTTATGATGGACAAAGCTCCAAAACACCCACCTCCATGGCCACTCCCAAGGCCAGCATCATAGCTGCTACCCCCATAGCCACCACTAAGACTGGTATCGGCACCACCAATGAATCCTCCATATCCCTCACCAAGCCGACCACCATAACCACCACCCAGATTGTAACTTGATACCCTTGTTAATGGGCTGGGAAGGGGTTTGGGATAGAAAAAATTCTTCTAACGTATGACAAAAAAAAACACCTTAATATCTCCTGATCAAAGAAAGGAAATTCAGTTCCAGATAAGGGTGATCCTCATGATACAATACCATGTTATTAGGACCAGATCTTCTCCACAAGAATTGAGTTAAAAAGGTCGGTTGAGTATAATCATATCCAGGTAGAATCAGAGGTGGCTCGGGTACTAGGCCACTTAGGTGATCGGCAAAAAAACAACAAAATTTGCTTCCCTGTCAATACTCAACGATTCATCTTTTTGCCGAGAAAGAAGGAATTATGCAGCTCATTGTAACAAAAAAAAAAAAAAGAAGACGTGAAGAAGTACTGTACGATATCCTTCATTCACTTCCTTGTAACTAACAGTTCAATCATCACAGGAAAGAAGACCAAAGGAGATGATTTCATTCATATCCGCATTCCACAGAAAGAACATACAATCTCCTAACTTGATACAATCTCCCTGCAATCTTTCTGAGTCAATGAATCATGTAGAATGTTCTTGGACAATACAGGAAAACAAAATGGTTTTACTAGTCTGGAAGATACTGAGATCGAGCATGGCGAATTCTGCTAATGAAACAATCAGCAAATACAACTCTGTAACAGCCACTACTTCATCTGAAAATGGATTCATCAGATTAGGAAAAGACATATCAGAAGACTCGAAACCCAAAAGAAAGAGGACAATTCTATGAAATGGGTATTTCAGATCTGTACCAAGAACATGAAAAGTAAAAAATTGTGAGTGTATAAAATGGGTATGATCCCTCTAAGGATCTATCGCGAAAAAAGATCAAGAGAACCGAAACCGAGACTAGGAAGTCACCTATTCAATCGAGCTAACTAAAGCAACTTGTAATAGCAGTTGTTTCCAAAGAGGAGAATGCGAAAGCCTTTGCCACAGGGACACTTGATGTGTATGATTAGCACCTTCCCACTTGTCTCCACACTCACAGCTTCTTCACTTTCAGCCTGAGGCTCATGATACTGCACCAAGAAAATTACTCAAAACTTACTAACCAATCAAGAAACCAAAATACCCAATACTTGGATAAATAAACACAACAAAAACAAAACTCAGAAAATTCACATTCCAAAAATCGCAAATATGTGTCGATAAATACATCAAACTTTACAACCAAGTCTGTATACCCAACAAATGCGTAGTCTATTTTCAATCTTGATATAAAATGGTTTGTACTCAAGGCTCATTAGTTTAATTTTCCCTTCTTTTCCAAAGATCCAAACAAACCCTTAGAATATGAAAAGAGAAAGCAAATGCTGTGAAAAGAATAAGACCTTTGGGGCGCCATTCTTGTGTTCTACATAGCCACCGTCTTCTTCTTCATCTTCAAATTCGTCTTCTTTCCCTTCATGCATGACTTCATCCAACCACTGTTTCATCACTCTGACCCCATCCCTCATTCTCTTCACCCTCTGCAAATCTCCCCAGAAAAAATTAAAATCATAAAATTGAGAGCAACAGAGAGCGGAAAAAAAACTTAATTTCACATCAAATCAAACCCGGAGTGTAAAGAACGGACCTTTGAGTTGGGCATCTGTCCAATGACTGAGTCGGGCGGAGTAACCACCTCCTGATAGGCTTTAGGACTTGGGTCAGAGAATGACCGACGGAAAATCGGCAACGTCGCCGAAGCAGAGGAGCCGGCCTTTGCCGGCGAGGGCGTCGACGCCAAACCACCAATCTTGGCATTTTCCGGCGACAGAGGGTTCGTCACAACTAGAGAAGAATCTCCGTTCTTGTCTGTACTACTACCGGGGGAGCTTACGGGGTCGGAGACGCAGCGGCGGAGAGTGGGCGTGGATTGTGATGCCCAAGTGATTGGAAGTGCGAATGGGAGAGAGACTTTAGTGAATCCATTAGTGAGGGCTTGGTCGAAGGTGGAGGAGGAGGAGGGGCGGAGGGAGAGTTTCTTGGAGATGGGTTCTTGGAAATCAGAGGGTGTAGAAGAGGGGGAGAGTTTCTTGATGGAGCCGCCGCAGGTGGTGCAGTTGTGGTTGGTGGTGGTGGCGGCGGCGGAAGAGTTGAATGGAGCATCGGATTCGGGTTCTTGGAAGGGTTTGTTTTCCATTATCTCTAATTCTTGTCGCTCTCTCTCTCTCTCTGATTTCTCTCTGTGTGAAAGTTTCTCTGCTTGGGAATGATGAAGGAGAAGTTGAGGGATACGGCGGGGGGGGTTTTATTGGTGCAAGAGTGTAACTGCAATAACGGTATTGGTGACACGTGCAAAATGCTACTGTACTTTGAGAGACTTGGTCTCCTGGTGGTCACACCTCATGTTTATGTCCTCTACAAAAATATATGCCACATTGATTACAACTAAACAAATCATAATTGAAGAATCATTATAAACAATTAAACATCCACTACAATTCTTAACAAATCATAATTCTAAACAAATCATAATTGAAGAATCATTATAAACAATTTAAATAATAACTTCTCTACAAATCATAATTGCACAAAATGATACTTTAATAAGACTACTTAAACAATACTCCATATCGAAAACTGAGGAGTTGCATATTCGATAACAGTTGTTTCCAAGGAGGATAATTTGAAAGCCTTTGCCACAGGGACACTTGATGTGTATAATTTTAACACCTTCCCGCTTGTCTCCACATGACAGCTTCTTCATTTTCTGTCTCACGCTCATGATCCTACACCTAGAAAAAATTACCCAAAACCAACCAATCAAGAAACCAAATACTTGGACAAATAGCTAGGCTCAACAAAGAGGCCTAGAACTTTCTCAACTTGCACAAATTGCAAATGTACCCTGTGGACATGCAGCTCCAGCTCAAGGACTGCAACTAGAAGCATTGAAGAGGAGTTGGTTTGTGTGTCACATCCACGTTTGAAGCTCCCTTGTTTCCTATATGTACATGTATTTGTAATGTGTAGGAGTGTGTGTGAAATTTGTGATTGAGAAGCAATGAGAGAGAGAATAGGAAAGGTGTAATAGAGAGGGAGTAGAGTCAAGCTCAGTTGTGACACTCCTCCTCCGAAGAGTTGTTTTGTACAATTATATATTGATCTGAATTTTTTCCCTAAATTCATTTGTGTTTGTTTGGTTTCACGGTTTTGTTTGCACACGACATACCTGATGAATTTAGATTCTAGTTTCTATCTTGACGTAACACGAGTTGTACTCAAAGCTCAATTGGTGCCATTCTTTTCATTTGCATAGCCGCCGTTGTAGACGAAATGAATGGAATTGGAATTCAGTGGCGAAGAGTGGAATTTGGTGCATATACCAAAGTTCATTTAGCTGGACATAAATAATGTACTGGTATGATGAAATCTACTCTCGTATTCCTATTTTGTTTGTCCCCTTTTTGATTTTTCATTCTCTCAAAATGCTTATGCATTTTAAAAGACTTAGAAAAAAAAATGCTACAAAAATATCATTTTACCATCCTTTCTTGGTTTGAAGTGACAAGTGCAAATTAAATTGGAGAGATTCTATTAGAATACAAAATTCATTTCTCTAGCATCAATACTTATATTGAAGGGTAAATAAATTGGTACGGATGAAGTAATATTTATGTTGATTTTAGCAAATCACTTTTCATTTGTTAAAATCAACTGTTGATTTTAATAAATGTTGAATTTATCAAAGACCTTTATCAATCACTAAAGTAAAAAATAAATCCACCTTTCCATTTAAGAATAAATCTCTCCTTCTAGAATACAGTAAACAGCAACCAAACGGACCTTTATCAATCACTACAGTAAGCACGTGTGTTCTTTGTGCTCCCACGAGCCGGAGAGGAGCAGGGGTGGCGGAACTCAAACCCAACCATTAACCAATAATCAAAGACCTCTATAATAAAATTTCAAGTCCGCCTTTCTCAACTCCGCCTCTGCACTTGCAACTCTTAACCACGATCACCGTCGATTCACTTCTCTTTGAACCCTTGAATTCATCGATTCTTGTTCCAAACGCGAAGCCACAAACTCCGGAATCGTATTCGAAGCTGATTTCAAAGTATCTGATAAATTACCCTCTGTTTTGGAGTTGTATCTGAGATACCAAATCTGGCTATGGAGTCCGATTCCTACGACAGCAGTGGTGAGTTCACCGAATCTGAAAATTTTTGTTCTTTTTCGTTCAATTTAGATGAATTTTGGGTTTTGTACTGTTTTCATTTATTGATTTAGGGTTAGGTTGGTTATGAAATTCTTTTCAGAATTCACAATTCTTTTGATCTGTTCATGTAAAAGTTGGAACTTTTTCTGCCAATTTAGATGAATTTAGGGTTTTTTAGTGGATTTCATTCGTGATTTAGGGCTAATGTCGTAAAATTAGTTTCAGGAGTCAATTCTTGTGGTTTCTTGACGTCTCAGAGCCTGTTAATTAGGGTAAAAAGTATGTACTTTTTCTGCCAATTCAGATGAATGTAGGGTATTGCAGTGGTGAGTTCACCCAATCTGAAAAAGTTTGTTCTTTTCGTTCAATTTAGAGGAATTTAGGGTTTTGTACTGTTTTCATTCTAGATTAGGTTGGTTATCAAATTCTTTTCAGAATTCGCAATTCTTTTGATTTCTTTATGTAAAAGTTAGAACTTTTTCTTTCAATTTAGATGAATTTAGGGTTTTGAAGTGATTTCCGGTTAGGTTGGTTATAAAATTATTTTCAGAATTCACAACTCTTGTGATTTATGTACTTCTCGCAATTCTTCTGATTTCTTGCAGAATTATTAGTTAGGGTTCTGAGCTTCGATAGATGCTTGTTACTTTATTTGATTGGTTCTATTGTATCGACTTTGTCCCTGCATTTCCTGTAGTTTATGGTGTTTATATTTGGATTATTTTTTTTTTTTTGTAAAACTTTTAGTTAAAAACTGTTTCTTTGCTTTTAGGTTTGCGAGTTCGGGTTTTGGTTGAGTCTATTCTTCAAGCGAGTCTGACTTCTCTTATAATTTGATATGAAATTGGTTCACTTTGGGCTTAAATATATGTTAGGACAGGAATCTATGCAGTATTTGGTTTCCCTGTTATCTCTTCAAGAGGTTCCACTTACTTGAGAACACGGAAACTGACTTCGTAGTTAAGGAGAACAGTTGACTATGAATTGCAAAGACAAGAAATGGAATGACTGTTTAAAGTGTGGAAAAAACAATGGGAAGGCTAATGATACATTTTAAGACGGAACTTCACCGTATGTGCTGAATTGCAATGCAAGCACGTGTCTTCATTAAAATAAAGAAGATGCAATTTGACAATGCCCATTGCTCTATTTCAGTTTCCTTGCCCATAGATGTGTTAATCACTTGTAGTTGTATTTATAGATGCTCAAACAGTCACTCTAAATGCTACTACTATATTGTTTTCATATTTATATTGATCATCTGTCCTCTGATCAGCATATTGACTTAGTGGATCTTCTGAAGCTGTTAACCTTTTGTCTGATGTTTAATATAGCTCCAGATAGTCTTATTGGAAATCGGTCGATTGTTTATTTTTTGTTTTTGGTAATCCCAATTTTATTGAAAGCATGGACCATTACAGAAAAAGTAGGAAGGCATGTCCTCCATTCATGCAAAAAGGAAACAACAGTCAATAAGAGGAAGAAGAAAAAATCCTAGGACTTAGCTGCTTGGCAGAGAGCAATGTTAAGGGGAGAATCCTATACATTTTGAAACTGGGAGCCTTTAATCCTAACATGAAACATAATCTTTTGGAGAACAAAGGATGACGGCCTACAAATGCCTTGAAATACTCTACAATTCCTCTCTTTCTAGATATAATAGACCATAGCTGCCCAAGCCAATTTCCTGATGGAGCTGTCAAAGACTTTATCCTGAAACTTGCCAAGCCAGGCAATTTGAGCATTCCAGGGTTCAGGGACCTTAGAGATGCCACTGAGAGAGCAAATTTGCTGCCATATAAGTCTTGAAAATGGGCAACTGAAGAAGGGTTGACTTAACCGAGTACCCATGGGGGAAGTTTGTATGCCCCATTAGATTTTTTTTATCCTTTGTCCTAATGCAGCCCCTGAAAGCCATCTTGAGAATAAGGGAAACCAAACAATCATCAGTCAAATTACAGAGATGCTTCCTTCTGTTCTTTGATATGAAGAAGAGGTGTGATTGTCAAACATCCACGTTGAATAGTGTATATGAGGCGCAAATCAAGATACTTCATTCAGTGATTGAATAATTTGTTTTGTCTTGGTTTATGTGTGAATCAATCGAGTAAAATTTTCTGTGCTTTCTTGTTCCCCGACGCAAACTGGGATTCCTTAGTAGCTCATTCATTTTGTCTGAAATATTTCCAATTTGCATTTGAAATCTGCTGTTATTTTTCATTCTGGAAAATTGCAGGAACTGATGATGATCTTCCTCCATCACATCAAAATAGGCTTCCAAGAGGGGGCCGCGTTGCAGGGAATGGAAGATCTGCTATCCCGGGTTCTATCCCATACCCCAGGATTTATGGTGAAACGGATATGGAGACCCAAATTCACCACCTTGAGCAAGAAGCATACAGTTCAGTTCTAAGAGCCTTTAAAGCTCAAGCTGATGCCATTACTTGGGTACTTTTTGTTGTTTTAGTTGTGTGATCCAATATGTTCGTATATTTTGTATGTCAGGTTTTTAATTACTGATCCATGAAATGTATTTTCTTCAGGAGAAGGAAAGTTTAATAACTGAACTGAGAAAAGAGTTGAGATTATCTAATGAAGAACATAGGGAGCTTTTAGGCAGGGTTAATGCCGATGATGTCATCCGGAGGATAAGGTCTGATTGTGTTGTAAAAAAGCTTTATTGTTCTCCTTGAAGTGACCTCCATTTGTTTG
The DNA here is from genome assembly GCA_016920895.1 of Vaccinium myrtillus. NCBI lineage: Eukaryota > Viridiplantae > Streptophyta > Magnoliopsida > Ericales > Ericaceae > Vaccinium > Vaccinium myrtillus. Next base: position 6,952,464 of record CM029281.1, on the reverse strand, counting down.
ATTTCCACCAAGATATGGTCTTATCCGTCACTTAATTGGTAGTATTTGGACAATGCCATTAGGGAATGGAGGCAGGCAGGCGGGCTTCAAGCTAGCATGCTTGGTACTGGTCAAGCTGTTCATGATCCAGTGCCCAGTCCTTCTGTCTCAGCATCACGCAAAAAACAAAAGATAAACCAGTCCATACCTTCTCAATCCTTTGGTGGGCCCTCTCCTTTCCACCTACAACCAGTGGCTGCTTCCGCCCAACCATCTGCATCAGCTGCAAAACGAGGACCAACTGCGGGAGGCAAGGGCAAGAAGCAGAAATCTGTAAGTTAGAAGTTTTTTAACTGAAGAGAAACGCTACGAAACTTCTGTTTTCTCGACTTCTGGTATTCTTGTTCTTGCCTTCTATTCATCTTCACTTAACAGGGTCAGATATTGCCTGGAGGGTCTTCAATGAAGATGCCGTACCCTTCCTCAGGTCCAACTGGAAGAGGTCAACTTGGTAATCGGGTTTCCTCTGGTGCCCTCGTAAGTGAACATGCTGAAGGAGCATCTTTAGATCCTTTGGTTGGTAGGAAAGTAAGGACTAGGTGGCCAGATGACAACAATTTTTATGAAGCTGTTATTACCGACTACAATACAGTGGAGGTATATTTGATTTTAAATGCTTGTAGATTTTAGTTTTTGGATTTTGTTCTGATTGTATCGATCTGAACCATTTTCAGGGCCGACATGCTCTAGTTTACGATATTGGTACTACAAATGAAACTTGGGAGTGGGTCAATCTTGCTGAGGTAGAGATCATACTGCTTAAATATGATATGTGTCTGGCTGTGTAATTTGGAAACAATTTTTTGTTGACATTTGTTAGTTGAAATGAATGCTATAAATGATAGTTCAATGGAGAGGACCTCAATGAACTCCTGGAGACAGGATCCATTTTGCCTGATCAAGGATCATGTCATGAACTCAAAGTCTTTCATCTATCTTATTAGTTTATCGCAACCCTATTCTGTCCCAAAGTCATGTGTTCCAAGTTTATAGAGCTTCTGAAGGTTGCTGTGATTGGGTAAGTACGAAGTAGTTAGGCAGCGTACTTGCATTTGCCTCAACTAGGATTGCAGCACCCTATTAACTTCACCCGGAGCTTTTTTGCTCTCTGAATGTGATTAGCACTTCACATACTGGCAATTGCTTCCTTGGTGGATTCATTGTGTTGGGAGTTATGGGTACATCTCCATATACCATTTTGAATTAACCTGTTGGTTTTAGGGGTGGCAGTGGCTTTGTGTTTCTAAGTGTAGGAGTTCGGAAGCAGAAATCTTCCAGTTAAAACGAGTGACGAGAAGGCATCCTATCATCTCCATCATGATTTCTAGAGCAATGAGAAGGCTGCTCATCTTCACCCTTGAGGCCTCAACAGATGGTTTGTGGTCCCGGACAAATTGGTCCTCGTCACAGAATACATGTTGAACACAATTTTAATGACTTCACTTCAAAGATGGAAGGAAAGAACTATTGCAAAAACTGAGTGGAATAGATGTGAGAGATATCCCAAGAGAAGGGCATGCAGAAATATCTGCTCGCCAGGTATTGTGGAGGGGAGGGGATTTAACTTAGAGGAGGGAAATCATGGATACATTCCTGTTGGCACTGCTTGGGAAATTGTGTTAGTCTTTAGTCTTTTACATATTTGCGTTTGTGATCAGTAATGTGTTTTTAGATTAACGAATGATGATGGCGTATAGTGTGTATTGTAGCTCTTCTGGTGGGTGAATCTAAGAGAGGAAGTAATGGTAAGTTTAAGAAAAATTTTGTTTGGTTTGGTTTTTTAGGGAGGTTTTTTGGGTAATGAGTGGAGAGAGATATAGAAATGAGATTAATAATTGAAAAGAAAACTTATTGGGGACCGTGCTATGATAGAGGGATTGGTTCGAAAACCAAAGTGAAAAAAGTTATTGGCTGTCAGAGCCAGAGGAATATGAAACAGCTGTTTCCCATCACAGTTTATATGCTTTCTTGCACTCTCTTGTTTGCTGCACCCTGCTCTTTCACTTGATTGCTGAATCACACCGCCCCCACCCAAGAAGAAAAGGAGTTATCTGTTTTGTTGGAATGGGGGATCAAAGGCATTCTCTTATAGTTTATTTTGGGCGTTGACATTGGTCCTATTTTCGTTCATTAAAAGCCTTGATGCTTCTTTCACGGTTTCACCCTTGTGTGTAAAGTATATATGTTGGATCTTGTTTGATGGAGAGGACAGTCTCAGAGAGTAGATTTGGTGAGGATACCTGGAGTTGACCCGAAATTGGTTGGGGAAAAACGCTGTTGGACTTCTTGGTTTCTGATGAACGTATTTCATGTCATGTCTCAATCCTATTTTTAGTGCTCAGAAAACAGAATAGTTGATGCTAGGTTAACCCTGAGATTGAAATAGATTGGAGTTTTGCTTTCAGCCTTAAAGGTTATAACTTATACATAATGAAACCTTATGTATTTTATAAACGTGTATTATTTGGAAGACACTCCACTCAGCTGGGGTTTTTTTTTTTCCTTCTTATGGCAGATTTCACCTGAGGATATTCAATGGGAGGGTGAAGATCCTGGAATTTCTCGTCACGGGGGTTATGGTGGATCAGGACATGGCGTGGGTAGATCCGTTGGGCGTGATGGTCCTCCCGCAGGAGGAAGAGGTAGGGGATCGACAAAGGGTCAACCAAAGAAGGATTTTGCCCCATCACAAAATGGCATAGTGAAGAAGGGATTAGATGAAATTCAAATTCTTCATACGGACACTTTAATTAAAGAGGTCAGTACAGAGCAACTTGTGTTTACATCTTTCTTGTATTTGTGTTCATATCTAATTGTTGTTTCCCCTGCTATCTGGTAGGTGGAGAGAGTCTTTGATGCAAGTCATCCGGATCCACTTGAAATTGAGAAAGCAAAGAAGGTTCTGAAGGTAAGTGAAGCAACCATTCACTTTGGAGAATTGATCTTTTACTGCTAGCGATTTGCACGATAAGGTTTTAACTATCTTGCCATGCAGGAGCATGAGCAAGCACTTACGGATGCACTTGCCCGGCTTGCAGATCTTTCTGATGGCGAAAGTGGTATAAAATTGCTGCCTACATTTGATGCAGAAAAAATGATTATTCAGTTAATTTTCAATTTCTTCCTTAATTGCTCATTTGAAGCAGCTGTTTTTTAAACAGATGGTGGCCATTTCATGCCCATGGACCGACAATAATTAGCTGTTCTGCTGGAAAATAGGAAAGCAGAAGCATTGGTTATGCAATTGCAGTAGAGGGGGTTGCTCGATACTTAAATGGAGCACAAGGCAAATATTTAACTCTTAGGATCACCGTAATGTTGAATGTTCCTTTCGGTTCTAGGTCTTTGTTGTATGATGTTCTTCCCTTATTGTATTTTCCTAACATTGGATAAGTCTAGTTAGGGTTTTAGAGTTGGTAAATTTTTAGCTGGGGTGATAGTTTTCTTTACCTAGAGGCCATGGTTGTACAAAATTATTTCAGTATTCATCCAGAGATCATGTACAAAGTTTGTGTTTCGCCCCTTTCAAATGACTGCTCATTGGTGTCTGACGTTCTTTCTTGTATTACAGTTTTGTCATGGGAATTGATTTTGGCACTCTTTTACTTTTTCTTTTTCTTTTTCAAAAAAGTTATTTATCTGAATTAACAAAACTAATTTTTTCATGTGCAAAAAAGGATCTATCAAAAGGCATAGTGTGAATTCACATAAATAAAGACAAAAAGAGAGTCTAGACGTAGATCAACCCGAAGTGGTTATGGACATCACATGACGGTGTCTTCGGCATCATAAAAATCCTCTCTTTGATATTACATTACGTGGAATCTCTTCATGTAATTGTAGATTCCACATAAATATACGAGAAAATTGAGACACCATGTGACATTGTTCCTGAAACTCTCAATGATGCTCTTAATAATCCGATCAAAAAAAAAATGATGCTCTTAATAATGTTCCTAGATGGGAAAAATCCTCTCAATGATGCTCTTAATAATGTTCCTAGGTGGGAAAAATCGCATAATTAAATTTGGTCCCGCCGAACTTTTTTGTTGCAACACGTACACCCCCATGTAAAGTGTCCCAGCATCACACCCGTTCGATTCCATTGAAGTAGTAGTACTGTACATTTTATGGCCAAGTGTGTAGTCAAGATCAAAAGTGCGGCCGGTAAAATTTCACTCAAATTACTCAGCATCCCCACTTTGAGGAGTATGGTCAATTTGTTTCTCTGAAGCTGTTTCTGGAGTTGATGGCTACAGAGAAAAGAGGGAAAAGAGAAAAGCTCTCTCATTTCCATCCTTGCTTCCATTATTGGCATGGACATCATCCAAGGGAGAGTTTTCAATGCACCTGGCACACTTGAGCACGATTTTGTACCACACTCCACATGTTTGTGACTTTGTCTAGTCCAAAATCGTGTTCAACCATGCCCAAGAACTCACATATTTGTGTGGTACAAAATCGTAGTCAACCATGTCCCACGGCATTGAAAACTCTCTCTATCATCCAAAGCTATATTCTTCCTGGGTCCACCATGTTCTTCCTCAAACAAGGAAATTTCCTTGTAGTCCTTGTGGGTTTCCACTACACAGAGACAGAGGTAACCATTTCTTGGAATATAATAACAAAATGTGGTTATATATGTACGAAAAAAAACAAATGCACACACATGGGTTTCTGTTCTTTTAATTTTAGTCAACCCTCTCCAGTTTTCTAAAATCTAGCCATGTTCCTTTCCTCTTTGTTCCTTTCCTTTTCCCTGTCTGTTCATGAAGTCCAGTGGTCACCAGAGTCTAGAGGTAAGTTCAAATTCCATTTTTTCTGTGATGGTGAAGATTATTGACCAGAGCTTCTGCAGTTTTATTCCTTTTCAATTCCCTTAGTTCTTGATCTCACCCAGTTCATACTTCTTTGAACTTTTCTTCCTTCAATATATTTATGCTGAACTCAACAAATTAGGATCCCAATAAGCACCAATTGTTTATTTAAGTGAAGTCTATGTTGGATTGCACCGACCTGATGCACCGCCTTCAAGCAAAAGTACAAAAAATATGCTCTTTTTTGTTGGTAACTGCACTAACATTATAGACCTACTATTTTAAGCTATACGTATATATAAATATGCTATATACAATCATATACAAAACCCATAAACCATTAAGCATCAGCAACAATTTAATGAATGGCATCTCTTCATAGTCTTTCTTTCAGCAGTCAATACCTGTGCCCTATTAGATTTTCTGGATATAGAGCAAAGAAGGTGAGTTTAGGAAGCTACAGTATAAGGTGTGAAGAAAGTGGTCATTTGGGTTCAGATGTAGAGAAGAGGGGTGGAAAAAAGAGGGTGAGAATTTTGATAGCCGGCGGGGGTGTTGGGGGCCTAGTCTTGGCTTTGGCAGCCAAGAAGAGAGGATATGATGTGAAGGTGTTTGAGAAAGATTTGAGTGCAGTGAGGGGTGAGGGCCTGCACCGCGGCCCGATTCAACTCCTGAGTAGTGCTTTGGCAGTTTTGGAAGCCATAGATAAGGATGTTGCAAGGCAGATTGTGGAAGCTGGTTGTGTTACCGGAGACCGGATCAATGGCCTTGCCGATGGAATTTCAGGTGAATGGTATGCTTATCTCCTTCTACTTTTTGTTAAGTTCATAAATGCTAGTGTAAATATCTTGTATGCATATATGATGTTTCCTTTATTTCTTGATTGTCTAGGATTTCCTTCATCAACTGACTAGGTCGCTTGGAGGCCAGTCCATTTGTAATACAATATATATGCCTCCTCTCTACGATCTTTACAATTCAGTTCAATACAATATTCTCTTCCCAATAATTGTTGAAATGTCATGCATGTTCTTGTCTGCTGTATAGTTTAGTTGTATATGAATGTGAAAACTGAAAACATATCTATTTCTGCTTAAGTCTTGCCAGATGGAGGGTAAGAAAAGAAAAATAGTACTAGCTGATTGAGAAAAGGGAACTTTGTCCGAGTATTTTTCTTGCTTATTGTTCATCCCTTCAGAAATGAAAGTCGATACTTTTTGGTTGATATGATCTCTTTTGCTATAGCAGTAATTTTACTTCAGTTTTCATTTTCAGAAGATATAGGTATCAATCAATGTAAAACCTTCCACAGAACAGGCTTAACAAGACCTTTTAATCTATGGATGGTGAATTGAGGTGGAACCCAAGTCAGAAGGATCTTAATTCGTCGCTTGTATCACTTCGTCCCACAAATCGATAGAGTCCATCAAGGCAGTTAGGCTTGCACTCGGTTACTGAACCGATCACATATATACTGCTAGTGTCTTGTGGTTTTGGTTTGAAATTCAAATTCCCTTTTCATTAGTGGAGATTGCTTATGCCATTTTTCCGGGAGTTGTCTGCAACTCTATTTGGGAATTGATTCTCAAAGCCAAGTACGTGACCAATAATTTTCACATCAATAAGTAGTTTCCCAAGGCACATCATGAATATAATTCTAGACAGGAGAAATATACGCTTATTGCAACTGAGCTGCACTTGAGCTTTTTCCTACTCTCTATTTTTCGCATCTGATTTAAGTACTGTTGTGTTGCATTGATAAGAGAAATTGCCCTCAATATGATCCTGATAGCTGTGCTTTATGAATGCTTGATGTTCGCTTAATTATACATGTCGTGATGATCTTTTTCTGCTGAAATTAGACAAAACTTTTATCTGCAAACACTAATATAAACAGGCAATTGAAAGAGTTTCAGAAAAAGCACTGCATTTTTTGGAAGTGATCGAAGTTGATTTTTTCTGTCACCCTCTTTTTCTGTCTTCAGGTTTACCAAGTTTGATCTTTTGACACCTGCTGTAACAAGGGGGCTTCCTGTTACCCAAGTGATATGTAGAATAGCTCTGCAAGACATCTTAGTGAGTGCAGTAGGGCAGGACATACTTAGTAACAACTCTAAAGTTGTTGATTTTGTGGAAGACTCTGGCAAGGTCTGAAGTTTCCTAATATGTCATTAAAACCTTTGATTTGCTTGGATTCTATACCCCATCTGATGTACTTTATCATAGGTCAAAGTAATTCTTGAAGATGGAAGGCAGTTTGAAGGTGATGTTTTGGTCGGGGCGGATGGAATATGGTCAAAAGTACGACCTCTCTCCCTCTCTTTCAGCTACTCCTTCTCATTGAATTATTGAACTTGATGAGCTAATTCTTTCTCTTTCCTTTCTACTTTTTAAATTTGGATTAATTAATCAATATAGGTGCGTTCAAAACTATTTGGTGCACAACCGGCAAACTATTCAAATTATACATGCTATAGTGGACTAACAAGCTTCAGGCCACCATATATTGATTCCGTTGGGTATGTATTTGTTGTCGTTTTGTGGCTTCATGTTGACGAGTAATGCAACTACTATAGTTAATTGTTTTTGAAGTGTACAAGGAAGAGGTTTAAAAGAATATTATATCATTGTTGTTTGGGAGGACATTTGCATCTTGTTTAGTTCTTCGCAAATATCATGTGGAGGGGCCCTTCCTATGTTGATTCACAGTCAAAATTTTGTTTTTCTCTTTAAATCTAAAATTGGCTTGTCAGATCATTAGTATTGTCATAGCATCGTTCAACGAATACAGCATGTTTGGTTTGCTTATTTTGCATTCTGTAACGGTAGGTATCGTGTGTTCTTGGGAGAGAACCAGTACTTTGTTGCTTCAGACGTAGGGAGTGGGAAAATGCAATGGTATGCCTTCCATAAGGAAGCCCCCATGAGTCATGATCCTCCAGGAGGTAAATCTCTCTCTTACACTCTTTCTCTGAAATCAGATACATCATAATTTGATGTGATCACATTTAAGTACTAGGGTCTATAAGAGTTTTGATGTTTCAGATAAAAAGGAAAGGCTTCTGAAGCTGTTTGGCAGCTGGTGTAGTGAAGTGGTTACGCTAATCTCAGAAACACCAGAGGATATGGTTCTGCAAAGAGATATCTATGATAGAGATATGATCTACTCCTGGGGAGTCGAACACGTGACTCTTTTAGGTGATGCTGCTCATCCTATGCAGCCAAATCTTGGTCAAGGGGGTTGCATGGCAATTGAGGTAATCTAAGTTGATCTAAGTGACATTAACGCCAAAAGGATAACTAGAAATCATTGTGTAAACAGTTCTTTTTAGATCTGAAAGATAATCATGCGGGTGATCCTTCGTAGGGTAGGAAACTTCACAGAAAAATGTAATAACGTGGTTAATTTCGGAATGTGGGCCCATTTAGCTTTTTGCATTGCCTTAGCCTTATTGGACTGGCGATTTCGTTTGTAGGATTGTTACCAACTTATACTTGAGCTTGACAAGATAAATGAAAATGGAGCAGATGTTTGCATGTCAAATGAAGTTGCCTCAGCTCTGAAAAGGTATGTTAGGCGAAAGTTGGAGTTATAAATGCCGCTCAGTAAAATTAAATTTTCTGATTTTTGGGTCACCTTGTCAAAATTTTCCTTTTTTCTATATTGAAACCTCCTTGAGAATGAGGGGACGTATAAAGTCGACATTGAATGAACTTATGAAGTCTGGAGTCTGGTCTTTATGTTATGTAAATACATGTTTGCCTGAAAAGTAAATTAAATGTCCAATTATTTCCCCTCTTGTGGTATTTTTTCCTTTTTGATTGTTTTGCCTGAGACCCACTTACCGGGCAATACTGTCCAAATGCAACAGTATTTCCTAATTTCTATTTACTTCCATGGATAGATATGAGGAGAAAAGAATGTTCCGCGTCCGCTTAGTTCACGCAATGAGCCGAATGGCATCAAAAATGCTTGCTGATTACCGACCTTACATGGATTTTGGATCTGGTCCACTGTCTGTAAGTTTTGCATTTCCTGCAGTTACCTGCTTCACTCCATCTTCCTTTTCTTTTAATAGTCATTCATTAATGGGCTTTCTTCTTACCGTTGTTGTTCGCATTGTCACAGCATTTATCAACTCGGCGGATAAGGCATCCTGCAATTCCCATTGCACGCATATTTTTGCAAATATTTTTCCCACAATACATGAGTTGGATGATAGCAGGCCATGGGTAAGCAAACAAAAGATTCAATTTACTTTCGGTGCTTGTAATATCAAACATTTAGGATGTCATTGTCTAAGGACACATTCTAAAGAACTTGGACCCATTTTTCCTTAAGGAAATGCACTATAATAAGTCCATGTATAGTCCTTTGTGCATTTAAATCCTACAATTTTTGTTCCAAAGGCTCGACGTAAGACAAATGAAACCACCATGGCACGCTCCCGGCTTTCTTCGCCTCCTTCACATGACACCCACGATCCCGATGTTCATGAAGTCGAACAAATGATGCTGGCATCACCGAACTTGGACCAAACCCACATCCCGTCAAGATGACACCTGAATTCCTCGCCTAAGCCCCCTAGAAGGAATCGGTTTGAGGAATGGTTGTGCATCAGCATTAGCATTTTAGTTGCCTACATACACACGTGTTATGTTTGAGAAAGATCTGATGTTGAATCCTGTGTGAATCATAACCCAATTGTTATTCCTATTGAGCCTTATGTAGGCTTGCTTAGTAAATAACGTTGGGGTACAAGTTAAGTGCTCGGAGGTTCCGAGTTTGAGCTTATGGAACAGCATTGACACTCCTTATAGTTATCTAACTCATTAACTCATTTCTGCTATCTATAGCCAAAAAAAAAGGTAAAGTAAATCATGTATGGGGGCAAGTTAAAGAATGGGCCCTATCCTTTCTGACTCGAGTCGTTTTGTGCTACTAGTAAAATGGTCAATTTCAGCTTGGAACTTATTGTGTTCTCTCTCTCTCTCTCTCTCTCTCTCTCTCTCTCTCTCTCTCTCTCTCTCTCTCTCTCTCTCTCATTTTCATTCAAAACTAAGAATTCTTAGATTGGTCATGTTGCTCTCCATGCAGATTGTGGTGAAAGGGTAGATCAAAACCACTAAGCAACATTGGCGCTGGTTCTGCTAATGAACGGAGGCATTGGTCTATTGGGCCGGATACCGAGTCATAAATACGTTGCAAAGTGTAAACACGCCGAAATTGTTTAATACTTGATATGTAATGAGTGCTCAAAAGAACTTCATAAATGCTCATGTAAATTCACTAGCATGCGATCGCAAAATTGTTTATAGCTGTTAAAGCTGGGGTGTTTGCCCAAATTTTATGCCGACTGCTATGCCCGCTGATGTGTACAAGTGATTTGGCCGGGACACTGTGATCAAGCTTAGTTATTAAATTTGGATGAGGAACTGGAGTACTTTATGGAAAATAGTGTATACTAATTGTACATGGGTTGAAATACTATGAGTAGTGAATATATTTCGACTTGTATTTTCTGGGTTTCGATAACATTGTTTGAGTTGGCCAAATTGGTTGAGAATGATGTTCTTATGGCAGATGATGTTTGAGTGAACTCTTGAATTTGGTTGGAGAAAATTGGGTTATCTATGCCATATGCCACCACCTGATCACCATGTGTTTGTGAAAATGTCCAAGAGAAACTAAATTTTTCCACTACTTTTTGAACAACGAATCCCACATTGTTACAACCCCAGCATCATATTCGGTCTAGTTTATGGGCCCAAGCAGCACAACTCCTCTCCCACATTTTCTAAGCACAAGCTTCTCTTTAATTACAAATAGAAGTAGGATGATTAAGTTGTGTATTAGTGTTTTTGCATATGGTTTGAAACCATATCTTAAAAACTAATACTATAAAGCTTTGTTTTTTATCCATGCTAAGTATAATATCTTGAAGACTGATACTCCCTCCGTCCCTTTTTAAGTGTTTAACTTTCCATTTTGGGTTGTCCCTAAATAAGTGTGTGGTTTGAAAAGTTAATGGGTAAAAGTTTGAACAATTATTATTTTGCCCTTTTGAAAAGTTAGTGGGTAAAGAGTTAATGGGTAAAAGTGGAGGATAATTTTGGAAAATAGAGGTAAAAGTTGATATGAAAAGTGTACAGTGGAGGGAAAAGTTGATATGAAAGGTGTAATGATGATGTTTCTTTAATAAGTTAGATTTACGAAGTAACACATTTAAAAAGGGACGGAGGGAGTACCAATTATTGACGAGTTTAGAAGTGTTTTTGGCGCACCGACTCAGTCTGATGGCAGTCGAGCACGAATGCATTTCTTCATGTTAACAAGAAAAAATGGATACATGATTAGTGTTGCATACGGAGTGCCCACAAATCACTCACTGCTGTCGCTCTAGAGTAAGATTTACAGATGTTAGGTCGAATGCGATAAAATATTAAATTGAACAATTCGTTAACACAATTAAATTTAGAAGAGACGATGAAAAAGGGCCCTCATAAAATACAGTCAACTATTTGATTTAAAAAGACAAATAGTATTTGATATTTCTACGTGATAAAAATCTCAGAAGACGAACGTTAGCAAGAAGTTACTAATAATTTGATAACAACAAATGTCCTTTAATGGAAATGAAAATTGCGGATGTCTTCAATTTGGACGGAAGAAAGACTCAAAATAAGGGACCCCGTCTCCCATTGCTACCTGTTCAGTTAGAAATTTAGAATAGTTAATGAAAAATTTTGACCGTAATTTAGGTCCCGTTCCACTAAAGGCTTTTTGACTTTTTTGACTTTTCATGTTTTACGAGACAAATTATACAAATCATTTTCCTCATATACATCAATCCAAAAAGTCCAAAAAGCGAATAAACCAAAATTAGTGAAACAAGCCTGTGTAGATTATTATAGTTAAGGACTTAAGGTATGACGAGTGCACGTAAACAAGTAAAAATGCATTAGATTGCGTAAGACATAATAAATTATAGAGAATTTTAATTAGGCATCTTGTAGCAATAATATCTTTATTATTCCATCCTATAGAGTTTGAATACCTATGATTACATCCTAAAATGGGATAATTGGACCGTTGTGCCCTTATTTACTTCTTTAGTATTATATATAGTAAATATTATGATTATATGGTTTACCTTTTACACGGTTACTTTTCCCATTATACAAGTTAGAATTTCCCAAATCAACGAGATTACACGTCTTGGGATACGGTTTCCGTTTTATATGCTCAATACCAAATTCAAATCATCCTATTATCTCATTTGTCGGAATAAGTCCGAGAAGAGAAACTACAAATGGGAAGATGTTTTCCCATTGAAGGCAATAATTCCATCTTTGGAACAACAAAGGTCCATATTAGATGACGCAGATGCACCCCATGAAGTCGAAGAACCACTTTATCGGAGTCACTAACCACAACGTGGAGGCAGTCCATGGAATCAGACCCACTTTTGTCGTCACTGCTAACCACGATGTAGAGGCGTTGTTAGCGATCTCCACCATCCACTACTCACTCCAGGCCATCCAATCGGACGACCCAAAATCGAAAATCTAGGCGGCGAAGGAGATCAGAAGGTGCGTCGTCGCCGCACTTGAAATCGATTGATCTCGAAGGCGACGGAAATACCCAACGAGTAACCTTTCTATCTTGATCGATCTTACAATCTCATTTGATTACTATAATATTTTGTTTTGTATGGTAGTGGTGGGTTCCGGATCTTGTTAATGGTGGTGGTGTTATTTTTTTTCGATTCAAGGTTGATGTTTTTCTTCAATACAATAAAAATAAAAAATCAATAAACCATGTTCACATGCCCTTTGAAAAATGGTTATTTCATACAATGAATATGGTTTATTGATTTACCATTTTGGTGATTTGATACAATAAAAGTGGTAAATCAATAAATCATGTTCATTGTGTGAAATAAAAACGACACGTGAATATGGTTTATTGGGTGATTTAATATAATAAAAGTAATTCAGCAAAGTAAACATGATAAATCAACACATGATTCAACCATGTTTTTCATGTGGTTTTATGGTGCATTAATTAACCATGTTTTTCATGGTTTTGGCTTGGGTTGTGGTTTTATGGTGTATTAATTTTGTCATATTTTCATGGTATTTTTTAAGGGTTTTTTGTAGTGCACTAATCTACCATGTTTTTATGGGGGTTTTTATACGCAATTCGACTTTTATTGTACAGAAATCTATCATGGTAAAAAATATGGTGGATTACTACAAAAGTGCATGAGATCAATTTTTCATGACCCATGTTTTTAGGTCAAATATCATGATTATTTATTTTCAATTTTGTTTTGAGATTTTAGGTGTGAGAAGATTAGGAGAGAGAATTATAAGATTAGGAAAGAGAGATTTTTCAAGACAGGGGAGGGGGGAGGAGAGAGAGAGAGATATTAGAAAAGATTAGGAGAGAGAAATATTAGGAGTGAGAAATATTTAGAAAATCATGAGAGAAATATTAGAAAAATTAGAAGAGAGAGGGTGTTTTGGGGTTTACTTGAATTTCAGGATGTAAACATAATGATTCAACCCAACTAGGATGGAAACTCATAAGTAAGTTTTAGCGGGTTTAGGTTAACACAACAGATGTAAACAACCTGTTTTGGAGTCTCACGCAAATGATCAGATCTGTTTAATTTGTTTAACATGTTTCTAAGACTATACGTAAAAAAACCAACTCCTTCGTATATTGGTAAGGGCTTGATCGGTATTTGCCCTTAAATTGATAGGATAAAAACTGAATGAATTGATCAAGTCGATCAAGATCTTACCGATATTCAAATGAGAAGATATTTCTATGAGCATTCTTAAAAGATGTTGAACGGTTCTGATTATTAGTTTGAAGCTCCGATTATTAGAGTGACAAATGTTGTGCGTCCGTCATCGTCCCCGTTCTTAACTCCATGACTACTTTTTGTCAAAACTACGTCATTTATTAAAAATAAAAAACTTTCCTATTGTAACTTTCATTCTATGTTACGTCGTTTTAACTCACTTTTCCCGTGAGTGACGTTTTTGCACAATATTCTTGACAATTGAACAAAACGTAAATAAATTTGATGATTATGTGTATTGTGTCTGTGTAAGCAGATAAGAAGAGATGGTTTGTACAATTGTTTGCAAATACTACTACCTCCATTTGATTAGTGCGTCACATTGGATCACAATCATTTTCCCGACGACGTCATCGTATCCGACTTCAAGTGACAAAAACGACCACGTATAGCCACGTCAACTGTTCGAGAAATCAGCGCGGGCTCCAACTCCATACTTAACGAAATTTGAACATCAAATTTCAGATCCGCGAAACCGCCTCCGCAGAGCGGCAAACCCTAGGGTTTTACTTTCCAGTTTTGCTCCAATCAAGATTCGTCTTCTCTGGCTTATATATATTTACACGCAACCCGTGCAAGAAGATAGTTGTAGTTATATATAGGGTTTTTGGGATACACTTGTATCTCGCTAGATTCGTTTCTGATTGGTGTCGGTTGATTGGGTTTGGATCTGAATCTGATGGATTTCGGGCGCAAGAGAGGTAATCCGGACGGTTCTTTCGCCGCTAATGGAGGGTTTAAGAGATCGAAGCAAGGTTAGTTGCTTCAAATCTGAAGTTTACTTGTGTGTATGTGTGTGTGTGAGTGAATTTTGTGGAAGAAAGATGGAAACTTGAATTTGTTTCTACACTATATCGGTTGTTCATAGCTTAATATCGGGTCTTAATCTTTTTGGGTTTTTCTTGTACTTCATTTCTTGGGTGTCATTTACAACTTGACCCAGTTGTTCCAGAGTTTCAATTTTTATTTTGTTGGGTTTTGTCATTTTATCTGTTTTTCTGAGTTTTCGTAGGTGTATTGACTTCTCTCCACTTTGCATATAACTTGACATTTACCATGTATATTTATGGGACGATGTGTACTTCATTATTTTTTGGGTATTTTGTATCTTTGTTGATGTGAGTGGTTACTTGAAGTGGATTTTCCAATGTGAGGTTGAACTTTTGTGGAGTTGTCGGAAGGATTATGTGAGCTCTTGAATTGACATGAAATCAAGAGTATCTCTTGTGAGCATGCTCTTACTAAACACCGACAAAGCCAAGATTTTAGTACTCCGACAAAGCCATTTTGTAACAAGACCTTCCGGGACTCCACTCGAACATTCCAAAACTAATTCCTAACATATGCCAAAAACGGCATAATGTTTGCCAAATATGCCCCAGGCCCACACCATCATCTGGACTCTCTATTTCTTGTGATATGACTGACAAATAGAATTTAGCAATTTTGAGGAAAATAGATGAAATTGGATTTCCCTACTTGCTCTAATCCATCTGGGCTGGATTCCAAATGTTTAGGCGTATATTTTTTAGTTTATGCAATTCAATCTTTATGATTTTTGAAGATGGCTGTTTGATTCTTATATACAAAATCTTGGAGTCGCAAAGGTAATATTGCCTAGTTAATAGGAGCACAGTTTTTTCCCCCTAAATTATACTTAAATTGAAATGTGAGCGGTTATTCTTGAATTGAAAGTTTTTGCTCTTTTAAATCTTTGACTCTTGTTAAGGATCTATTAGTGATTAATAAATGCTAATTTTATGTACTGTTGATGTTCTGGGAAGTTTCCTGGTCAAGAACTCATAGAATGGTTAATTGAAAGAAAGCAATCAATTTTCTGTAACAGAAAGGGACTCGTCAACTGGTATAGGAAGCAAATCAAAGCCATGCACGAAGTTTTTCAGGTTCAATCTTAACCTATGCAACATTAATATTATAAGTTAAATTACAGCCTTCAATTGTTGAACAATATATTCATGGTAATCTGTGAGCAAGAGCACTATCTGGTTGATTAATTTGGATCCAAAGAGTTGGTTAATCTCTTTCGGCCGGTGAAAAAGATGTAATGAAATTCTAAGGAGATGCTATGGGATTACAAAGCAAGTTATAAGAACTGAAAAGTAGCCTTTTGTTTCTACTACTCAATTAGCTCTTGTATTGAGGTACTGTTAATGTTATGGATTGCTTGAAACTGGAAGCTGTCAGAGGTACATAAAGTAATTTTACTCAATTTATGCTTTTCTTTCTTTTCTGTTGTGGTCAATTTTTTAGTTCTAGTTCTGCTCAATTTACGTTTGATATTTGGTGTTTATGGATTCATTCTCTTCAGTGTTTCAGCCAAATTACTTTCAAGTTAGGGAAACTTATGCTTCTGTCAAGAATGTTGTATTTTTGTTCACAATCAATGGTAGTCAATTCTCAAAGGATGAAGATTATTGTGTTTCAAAAGATTCTTTGATCTTCATTGAGTTGTATTTGAAGATTATTGTGTTTCACATTTGTACAGTCTTTTTTTTACTCGGAAAGACCCTGTCCCTTGCCACATTTTATTGAGAAGTTCACACGAACACCAGAACACACGATCCATCTGGTGGGACTCAATACCAAAAGATGTAGGAAAAAACTGCAACACAGTTTCAGTTTCGTCCTGCTGTCTGATGTTGGTTGGCTTATTATATTATTTGTGTTTTGAATTTGTGGTCCTTTTTTCTGAGGGCGTCCTATGGCTTCCAGGTTTTTTTCACTTGGTTTGCTTTGGCATTTACAAACCAAAGCCGTGCTGTGGATGGGCAAACTTGCCTATCTGCACTAATTTGTATTTTGCTTGTTGAATTTAAAGCAGATTTATTGTGATTACTCTTTATATTTTTCTTTAAATTTTGTGCCTATTTTCTTTCTCATGGGTGTTTCTTGTGATCCATGGTGCAGCACTTCTGGATGCTCATTTGGGGAGGAATGTCATTTCCTGCATTATGTTCCTGGTGGCTACAGTGCAATTTCTCAGATGACAAACATGGGTGGTAATCCTTACACTCCTTCAGGAAGAAATCCTATGGCCCCACCGCCCTTTACTGATGGTCCAGCTTCGACTGTCAAGAGCAAGCTTTGCAACAAGTTCAACACTGCAGAAGGATGCAAATTTGGCAACAAGTGCCGTTTTGCACATGGGGAGATGGAGTTGGGCCGGCCCAGTTTCCCGCCTCACGATGATCCCCGAGGCATGGGACCCATGGTGAACCGGTTTTCCGGTCGAGCCGATCCACCCCAACACGGGCTCGCTGCCGCTGCCAACTTTGGCGCATCTGCTACGGCCAAGATCAGCATAGATGCATCCCTGGCAGGTGCAGTCATTGGAAAGGGAGGTGTGAACTCGAAGCAAATTTGTCGTGTAACTGGGGTAAAGCTTGCAATAAAGGACCATGACACGGACCCGAATCAGAGGAATATTGAGCTGGAAGGGACCTTTGATCAGATCAAACAGGCGAGTGCCATGGTAGGGGAGCTCATCATGAATGTTGGGGCTGCCCACCACCACCACCACCACCCTCCTCCTGCCAAGCCGAGTATGGCTGCTGCTCCGGCAAACAATTTCAAGACAAAGGTGTGCGAGCATTTTGCCAAGGGTTCATGTACCTTTGGTGAAAGGTGCCATTTTGCACATGGAGATGGTGAGTTGCGCAAGTCGGCGGTTTGAGCGTTGTGTTTGTGTTGAATCTTCATATTTGTATCGGGGTATAACATTTTCTGGGGGCTTGCACAATTCATGATTTTAAGATTTTGGAAGGAAATGACATTTGTTTTCTAGGGGAGATGATGATTTGCATGTGTTCTTTTTGAGGTCGTATTTTTTGGCATTGTGATTGTGCTCTTTTAACCTGCTCTCAAACCCGGCCGGCTGTGCTGTGCATCTTCTGTTTTATACAACTATCATAAGCATGCACTTAAATCTCCTAGTATTAACCAAGGTAAAAACGTTGGATGTTAAATTAGGTTCAAAGTATCGAGGTTTCAGGAGGCCAATCGAGCAATATTTTACCTACGGGGCACAATTGGAACTCCAAGCAAATCAGTACCTTTTTTTGCCGTTAAAAAAAAGTAGTACTGAGATTACATATATTGCAGTCAATTCAGCGATGCCTAGAGCAGCACAAAAAGCTACATTTTAATCAATGCGATGCTCATTACATTTTTTTTTTTGATGCTCATTACATTTAAAGTGAGAGTAAAGTACCCAAAAAAGAAAAGTGAGAGTACCATAATAAATAGTAAAGTTGCTGATACAGGTTATACACAGGTGTGCATGGAAAGGAGGAAATATAAGAGTGCCTTTAGCCCCCCACTATTGGCATCACATGGGGAAAGTTACAAGTCAAATGGGATAAATACACCAGAAAAGGAAGTTCAATCTGGAGACAATTTCACTCCTTGCCTTATCCAAGTTCCATCGGCAATCCTCTCAAATATACGGGGTTGATTCATAGGAAATGTCTCCCTCCAGTCTGGGTGTCGAATCAAGTAATCACAGAGCCTGAACAAAGTGACACGTAATCAAGAACAAATTTACACGTAGTAAAGGAAAACTATCAGACTCTTTGCCTGCACTAATGAGTTGAGTCCAAAAAACCAAAGAAAAAGACAAGTAAAACAGTTCACTAGTTTTTGAAGATTTGAACGTGCATAATTGAAAGTTCATCATCATATGATGGCATTAGAGCCAAAGTGAAAACAGTGCTATGCAAGATCTTAACGCTGGTTTACCCTAGGCTATATGTAGGGCTGTCAAACGGGTAGGGTTGGGTAAATTTGGGTGGGTTGTAAATGCGTTGGATTTGTTTTCCTTATTAGTGGGTAGGTTGTGTTTGTAGTGGGTTTGGGTTTAATTTGCCACCCTTAGTTGCATGTGTGTACCTTCTTTCGTTATCCACAAAATCTGGGCCCTCAGCAAAAGGTGAGGTAGAACGTGAATTGAGAATTTCTGCATCAGACAGTTGTCGCACCATCGACGCAAAATATACTAGATGTCTGGTCCTGTTAGTCATAAAAAAGATGCACAATGCCATAATTAACAAGGTATCGATGGAATCCAGAATATTTTGATCATTCAAAGGAGAGGAAAACAAAAAGGAATATTAGAAGCTATAAAGTCACATGAGCAAAACCAAGCAGAGCTTGTTCTCTCTTGCTTCACTCTGGAAGCATTTCAATAAAATGCATGGACTCCAAGAAAAGGAAAAATGTGGGCAACGTTTTTACCAAGAGCATGGAGCAATAATGAATCGGTCCGTCTGAGTTTCATATGTCTCTATTAACTTGCCCTTCCATCTGGGGTCCTCAGAAGAAGCAGTTAATCGGACTCTTCTTACAATTTCATCTGGGCATCTCGATGTTCTATCAAAGGCGGTAGGGATTAGTGATCCAGTAGAAGTTTCTACCTGAAATAGTAAGAAATAAACAATGACAAATACTAAAAGTGAAGTCCGTAAACTAGCAACACATACAGCAACCGCTGCTATACATCTAAATGGACTGTGCTATTGTTGTTGTAAGTTGTAACAGAAGTTCCATGAATTCATGCTAAAATCTCAGAATGCTCTACCCAGGACTCAGTTTTATCATGATCACGGTAGACATTACAGTTATTTGTAGGAATATGTCAAGTGCGAATCGTGTAATCACTTTATGAAATCCCCTTTGCATGTGATCATCTTTTTTTTGATAACTCAGGTGTCCGGCCAGCTTACGTGCACCTCGACTAACCCTGGGCCCAATCCCACCACCCACTTGCGGGGAGCCCAATTAAAGCGGGAGCAAAGCTCAGTATGGGCTCGCACCTGAGAGGTTCCGAACATGAGACCTTAGGAAGGAGCAAACCCCTAAGTCCCAAGTCTTGACCGCTAGGCCAACCCCTTGGAGTTACATGTGATCATCTAGCTACCAACTGTTCCCATATTTTTGTGATGGTCTCATTTCAGCATCAGATTGCACACTTACAACACAAATAAAGTAATTAATATCCGGAGTGCATCCAAACAAGCAAAGCTCTGCCTGAGTTGCTGTGTAGTAGGTTTATGACTAGATGAGACATGACAGAAATAAGGTATTACCATGACAAACTGGAACAGTGATGTGTGCATGCTCTGGATGTTGTAATGATGTGGAGCGTGCGCAACTCACAGGCAGTGGTTGTATAATAGTTATATTTTGTCACCTCCTTTTCCATAATGTGCAACTTTGAAAGAAAAAAAAAGCTTAACCTGTAGAACTCGACTAGGTGCATGTAAAGTCGCAGAAAAAATACCTCTACCAACTAGTTGGTGGCAGAAGACAATCCCACTACTCGACTCAACAAACATCTATCGCTACTGCTTGAGGTAAGCCACATGGATCCAAAATTCCAGTTTACACATTATACAAATTGAAACCCTAACCCCTATTAAATTTGAGGTAATCTAGTCATTTCTCATCACCCACTCCTTGTTTTCTTCGCATGTCCAATCCTTTTACCACCCTCCATGTGGATCAGATTACTCTTTCTAAATGCCCAACTGGTCTGCAATGCACTGGGCTACTATTATAAAAAGCTTCAACTAATTGAATCTTCAATTGGTGCCACTTCTAACTTTTTCCAAATGGATTCCTTTCTCAATTTATGTTTTCTTCTAATACCACCTGTCCATGTCAACATGCTCACTTGAGCTACATTCGTTTTTGCGATACCTATTTTGTCATACGTCAAACTAGTTCTCATGCCAATCCCGTAAAGTTTTCCACTCAATCCAACCAGAATCTAACGATCACACGAACGCACTTATCCATTTCCTCCATCATGCTCGTGTTCACTGAGCAACATCCCCCTCAACTGTGTCAAGTATGGTCACTCTTACGTGTATGTTGCCCACCAAGTACTGCTTTAAGCTGAACATAAATATTTACCCCGTGTATTCTTCTTGGACAAACTTTAAAGTTTAAAATAGTTCAAAGGCCATGACATGGCAAAATAGAAGTTCCTTCCACCCAACCACAATAGTGCAGTTTTGAATAGCTTGAATCAGCCTCTCCACAGAAAACCAGGGTAATGTTGCTTACCTACTAGCTCTCTTGGATAACCGTAACGCCCTGTTTTTTAGCTGGGATATATATATATATCCCCTTGCAAGGGGATAAAATATAGGCACCCCCTCCCCCCTTCTAAATTATATCCGAGCTCTATTCCCTTTTACCCCTTCCTGTGGCCCACCAACTCAGACAAGAGAGAGAGAGAAAGAGAGGAGAGAGGCGTTGGATGGAGAGAGAGAAAAGGTCCTACTGCCGCATGTCACATTACCCACCACTTGCCTTTGTTTTTTACTTTTTTACTTGGGGACAAAATGGAAATTTTGCATTATCCAACCCCTCATATCCCCCTTCTATAACAACAAAACAAACACATTAAATTTTAATTTCCCCTTCTAAAATAATACCCCTCCAACTATATCCACCTCTATATCCCCCTCTTATTATATCCCCCTTCTCCCCTTATATAGATATCCCTCTAACAAACAGGGCGTTAATGTGCAACATGACGGGGTACAACTATCACTATTGAGGTCGAATTGCTTGAAGTTGAATTAGCCTCTCCACAGAAAAGCAGGGTAATGTTGCTTACCTACTAGTTCTCTAAGGTAATAGTAAGGGTGAGTTTCCGAATGGATTTTATCAAAATCTGATAAAATCAAGCCTTTGATTTTATCCATTCGTGAGGAGAGTTGATAAAATCTTAGATTTTTGCATTCAAAAATTTAAGATTTTATCAACTCTCTGCACGAATGGATAAAATCAAGGCTTGATTTTATCAGATTTTGATAAAATCTAGATAAAATCCATTCGGAAACTCACCCTAAGTATGCAAGATGACATGGGGTACAACTATCACTATTGAGTTTGAAAGCAAAAGAGGCAACTGAAAAGGAATCCATAAAGCTGAAGCTAACCATGAACCCATGGAAAACAGGGCATGCATTTCCTTGAGAATCCCATCTGGTATTGTGCCTAAGAACATGGAAGGTGTTTATGTGAAACCTTTCGCCACTCTTTTCCAAAGCTTCAACTATCTTCACACACAAGGGAAAGGAATAGCCTTCCTTTTTTCCCTTGCTTTCTGGTCTAGTACCAATGCTGGCATTCTGCACACAAAATTCAACATACTCAACCTCAATGATCCTGCATCTTTGTGGAGAACAGTATCTGAATCAAACCAAAATAGAGGATCTTGAGCCAGACTTGAGGTTTGACATCATCAAAACCGCCAATTAGATGCACCTGCATTGTGTACCCTTGGAGAGGTTACAAACCATGCTAAAGTACCTAGTCAATAAACACAAATACGTAATAATAAAACAAAACTAGAGAAGAATGAATACATCCAACTCGGCATTAGAATTTTGCTCGACAACTAAGGTTAGCATCTGGGCGAGACCAATATCAACAATATTTGGTGAATCCATGTGGCCAACAGAGGTCCTGCCATCAAAGTATCAGATAACAGAGTTAGAATTTAAGAATCGAGTATATCAACTTAGTAAAATGCACAAACTTTGAAAAGTTCTTATCTGCAGCGTAATAATCCCCATACATTCCACTTGTGCGGTTCCGAATGGCAAGGCCAACACAGGTTGTTGCTTCATCAGTTCCTACTAACTTTTCAGAAGGAGATGGAAGATTACACATGAAAAAATCAGTACAACAAAGTTGCAACTATCTATAAAGCTACATGGAGAATGGGTACAGTGCTACCATGATACATTCCAAAAGAAGACGTAAAATTGCAATCTCTAATTGTAATGGTAGACTTCCCAGAAGGATCTTAAACTGTAAACAAAAAACTCCATTTGGCAACAAAAACTTAATTCAATATGTGAATGTGATTACTCATCGTTATCAAAGTCTAGTACTAGCAAGGAAGCAAAGAGGTTAGCAGGGAAGTTTACGCAGAAAGAAAAGAGACCGAGCTCCTAGGTTGGCTCAAGTGAGGACGACACCATAGCATTGCTTGTCCATTGCCCCATGAGTTCTTGCGAAGAAGCAAGACAGAAGCACTTCTTATCAACCACGGGCTTGGCTTTCATTACCCCCATAAAGAGTCGGCTAACACGCCTAGAATAAACACTAAACGCAGCAGGTCAAGGCCATCTATCTGGGTATGCCCACAAGAATGCATCAATCACTTGTTTAATATTAGCATCGTTAAATAGAACACCTCCCACAAATTGGCCAAACCCCTCCAATAAACCTTTGACAATGGGTCACTGCCATCCATCCAGATAATTTCCTTTCTAGATCATTACAATATCTAAGAATCCAGGACAGCAGTCACAATTACATGGTAGCCTTGCTCCATTGTAGCACACAAGAATGCAAGCCTAAAAAATTATGGGCAGAGAATAGCAAAAGGGGGCCTATCTTCTAACTAGAGAACCACCAAGGACTACCTTGACCCAGAGGACAAGGCACAAACTAAAATGCACTATGTGTCACTATATGGAGGTTTCTCCAACAAAGTGTATGTGAACCTCAAACCTCATTTTCCAAACGTGTTAATGCATTTGCAGTTCAAACCAAATTCTCCCTTGAGGGTCTGACCTAGATGACCCAACGCAAGGGGAGCAGCAGGACAAAAATATGCATAAGGTATGATGTTGTTCGGCCTGAACGGGAAACTACTTTACAATATGAATCACAATTCAGATAGCACTAGGGACATCAGCTAAAGAAAAGGAAAAACAGTCATTAAATTACCAACCCAGGACAAAGCATTATATTCCCTGAAGAAACAATGAATAACATACGTCCACAAGAGCTGGGTCAACAGTTGCATATTCTCTTTGGAAAATATACACACATTTACTTCGTCTTGATCTCCCAGAACCAGATTCTTCAGAACAATTGAACTTTCTCTCTGGGATATCTTTCAATGAACATGAGGCAGACTTGAGAGTTGGATGCTCCATCAAAGCAACCAGCATGTCACTTCCCTGCTCCAAGAACAAGTTTTCATGTCAACGAATTATGCGACATGATCAAAAAAATACTTCTTGAGACTTGAGAGTCAGTAACCTGCCAAGAGAAACCCATAATTCGTGCCCACAAGAACAAGTGATGTGAATTGTGATTCATGGTTACTCCAATATTCACACTTTCTTTCTTGTAGCCGGAGAATACTCAGTTAATCAGCACCATACAATTAGATAACGCATTAATAAAATGATATTTAGCTAGATGAACAAACATTCAGCTATGTTTTGAGTCCTTATTGGTGAATGGATGATACGTATGTCCTATTCCACATCCTTACCAGAGGGTTGAGTCTCCAAGATATAAACTAAGTTCAAGCCAACAAAAGCATATTTGATCAAAGCCTGGGACCATGGGTCAAAAATAGGACAATGACAACTAATGGGGAACGAGATGGGTTATTTGTATTTGATCCTGGATGATAACTATTGATATTTATTGGTGTAATGATTGTCAACATAAGGATACTATCAAGTAGCTTTAGTTGTTTTTTGGGAGATTTATCCATTAGATAACGTTTCAGGCCCAAAGTATTTTTGGTCCTATTTTGCTCCCCACAGATGTCAAGACAGGTGTGCTTTTCTCTCCCGCGGCATCGATAGCCATTTCTTCATGACAGATGGGTTGCACTTTTTGACTTTCATGAGCAAGACCACACTTCTAACTCGTCGGAGTCAAGTTCCTCTAAATAGGGGGAAAATGATGGGAAAGAGATAGGTTCTTTGTATTTGATCCAGGAGTATATTTATTGGTGCAATAATTATTTACATAAGGATTTTATCTAGCAGCTTTAGTTGTTATTTTTAGGATTTATCCATTAGATTATGTTGTTAGGTACTTAGGTTATCTTATCTTCATTTGTAGTTATCGTTTCGAAGAGCCTATTTAAAGGACTCTTCAGATATTATTTAGAGTAATTGATCATATGAGATTGTTTTCTCTTCTACTATTGGCGTGGATGCCTCTTCTATTGTACTTCTTTATTATTCGTCCAATGTCAATAACAGGAAGCTTACGACTTGACTGGAATAAGCTGGCTAAAATGGACACCACAGTGGATTCCAGGCATAGAAATATAATATATAGGCCATCTAGGGTATTAAGAGTAGAAGAAAGGCTTAGTGGGATTGGCCCCCGAGAGATTAGTAGAATTGTTCATAAGCTAACCCAAAGACTCCAGAGGAATGCAAAAGAATAATAGTACAAGAAAGGCTTTAGACTGCTTGAGTCTAAAGCAGTTGAAATTCCCTTGGTTATCAGACCAGTTATTGGCAAAATATTCATATACCAGTAACTAAGGTTTTTTGGGTTGTGGTAGCCAAAAGGTTTTGGGTTGAATAGGGTAAGGTAAAAGGTTAGGGCCTTAGGGGCTTTGATGGATTAGGTTGTGGGGAGAGAACATAAATAAGCCTTTGTTGCGCTTTTCAATACACATGATCGATGACCTTCTATGATATGTTGGCCTTTTTTTTTTCCCCCCCTTGTTTTCGTGTGTCATTCCTTTAATGCAAGATATAGAATTACATTCATTGACTGGAAATAGAAACCTGCAAGATCTCAAAATACAACTTACCTATGATAAACTATCAAAATACCCTGAACTATGAACAAACTCAGCAAAATGTGATCAGCATTGTGAATCATGTTCCGCATTCAACTCGGTCAAAGACCATAATCTAAACTAAACGGAAAGTTAGATCAACCCTAGTTGAATTCAGTTTTCCTCATTCCCTTTATTGAATTACACTCAAGAACCTGGCCGAGATTGTTGATTGTAATAAGTTTATCACATCTAAAAAAGCCCCACTCTATTATTGAAGCCACATTCCTTTGCATATCCCTTGGTCACTGAGTGAGCTATGTACCTCAAGACAGTTGCTTTCGCTTTGATTTTATTTATCCATTTTCTAACCATCGCCTGCTTCCCTACAATTTGTGATTGGCTATAACAAAAATGCATGCCTTCATTTAACACCCCAGACGCACAAGCAAACTGAGAAAATTAGCATGATACCAATAAACTCAATGCCATTTTAGTTCAAATTCTGTTATGTGTTTAAAGTGTCTCCTGAGGTAAATCTTGCAAACATGGTGGCTCCTAACCAAGTTTGTCACTTAAAATCAGACATCCAGACCTCAGACAAAAGAATAGAAAGTCCCCAACATTCCTCATTCTGAATCCAAGTATACAACAGAATCTCTAATAACTCCCACCGACTACGGTAAGTCTATAACAAGATCATGCACTTATCCAGGGACGGACATGAAGGGGTGACCGGGGCCCTGCACAATCCAAATACTCTCACTAACTAGTTATACAACCTTTTTTAGGTTAATATGAAAAAGTTCCTATAGGATTGGCCCCAGCAAGTTGCTTGGGTGAATAAAGGTTCTTAAAATTCCTATATATGCATGGAAAGCCCCCTAAAATTCCAATCATCAACTACCTTTTTGTCGTGTGTATATATCAAATGGCGGCGACTTATATACACTCAATTTTGTCACTTCCTCAGACCTAGTAAGTAGCATTATATACCTCCGAAAAATATTTCCCGTTATCAATGTAGAAATACATATGGTTCGGCACCCGCTATGTACAAGTCTAGCTTCCACCACAGCACTAATCCACCATAAATCGAAGTATGATCAACCAATTTAGCTTAAAAAAGTCAACAACTTCGACTTGGGTAGATCAAGAAAGAGCATTGTGACCTGGGCTGTGAACTGAACTATGAACAGAATTCAGTAATCAGGAACTTCACATATAATCCGTCCAGTTATTAAGTTATTATCAGCTCCTATATAGACAGGAGCCGTGAACTGTTCGGCTTCTGCGACGAACAAATAGAGCGAAACGATACTGGATTGTATGAGAAGGAAGCGAAAATGCAGAGGTACCTGAGACGACGATTCTGAGTCAGTAGAAACTGTAACTCCGCCGACGTAAATCATGATGCTGCCGATTCACAAAAGTTAAGAATGATCGATCTGAAAGAGAGACAGAATTGCAGAGCAAGGGTTTGGACGCGCCAATAGCTGATCAACTTTGGGCAGTGCCAGGGGCACTAAGGCTTGTTCCTGTCTTTTTAAGTTTTTTTTAAATACTATTATTTTGCTTTTATTCAATTTTTTTTTGGCATTTGTGTCAATTTTTTTTGCTTTTAATTAGACATTCTAATACAATATTATCCTTAGGATGCCACCCCATGAGATTTGAATTTTTATGATTCCATCATGTAAATGTAAATTGGACTATTGTGCCCCTGATAGCTATTTCAGTTATATTTTCCTTAATTAAATCTTCATTAGTTACCTTAAAATTATGATCTATTAATTATTTCATTTCCTTCTCTGATTCACTCATCTTAAAATTCCTAAACTCACTCATTCTATTTCTCTCTCTCTCTTTCTCTCTCTCTCTCTCCATGATATGGTTTGTGCATCTTCAACACCAGCCTCCACCGCAAAAAAAAACACGGGCCACCACCGCCATCCCATTTGTAAGATACAAATAGGATCTTGACGAAATCTACCACCTCCATACCGTCCACCACCACTATGCCGTCCACCACCACCGCCATCCAGCCATATAGCACACAACGCCGTCCCGTGCACCACCACTTTCTCCGATGACGACTCCGATCACCACTCCAACCGTTGGATATAAATATCTTAACACAACCATCAATCCTACGTGTTTTCTTCAATCTTTAAAATGACAGAAAAGAAAGGAAAAAATAATTTTTGCACTCCTATTTTATGGTCTTGCACTTCTTTCATGTTCCTCATTCACGCGAGATGCCGGACTACGTTGCAGGCGTTTCCTTACTTCTGCCCATAACATAACATGGGTACCGCGCTTGTATACTATGTACTAATCCAATCGTAAGTACTCCAGTTTTCTCCAATCTGAAACCCCTTGCAGGCAACCCTCAAATCACATTTGAACAAATTGGAGGGTAAGAGGGGGGCGGGTGGCACGTGCCACACCCGGGTCAAAATAAAATATTTTTTCTATTGCAAGAATTTATTCTTCAAATCGCATCTATTATATTTGATATTGAGCATATTGATAAGTGATTAATCGATGAAAATATGTAATTTTTGGGTTTAGGCATGTTGATAAATGATAAACATATGAAAATGTGTATTCTTTAAGGTACTAGAAATAATCAATCTTAGAACACTTTCACATTTTTTATACTAATTACTCCTTTCACCGGTAATGATAGTCCACTAACAAAAAAAACCTCCGATTTTCAAATAAAAAAAATAAACCACTTGTGCATTATAATTGGTACATTTCTTGACATAAAATCAAACAACTAAGTGAATTTTTTATCCAAAAATTGCACTTTATTTTGTAATAGGCTATTTTTGTGGGACAGCGAGAGGGAGAACATTGATTTTCAGTGCCACCCCCAAGTCGAAACCCTCGCTCCGTCTCCGACGGATTCCACAGCTGAACAAGTCCAGTTGAAGACTTGGGGTTGTAAGCATTCAGACAACAGTCAATCAACCATTTTTCATGCTTATAGCATCATGTGGACTACTCATGATGCAACTTTCATTTTCTCCCCACTAG
This sequence comes from Vaccinium myrtillus, assembly GCA_016920895.1. NCBI lineage: Eukaryota > Viridiplantae > Streptophyta > Magnoliopsida > Ericales > Ericaceae > Vaccinium > Vaccinium myrtillus. The sequence continues at coordinate 6,924,097 of CM029281.1, read as the reverse complement.
GAATAAATCAACAAATCAGTCGCCAAGATAGAAAAAAAATCCCTCTCCTTTGAGAAAATTCTTCTGAACTTTCCTTCTGACTTCCTTTTCTTCTGGATTCTGAGAAATCCAATTCCATTCAAGGGCTACCTTTTTTCCTCATTGACCTATTAGCCTCCATTCCCACTCTCATTTTATTCTGGGTAGTTTCCCCACAAAAAAAAAAAAAAAAAAAGTTGGCTTTTTGAGTTTTGTCTTGTTTGAAATACCACAGAGAGTATGGAACTGTTTACATCTTAATCTGTAATTGAGCAAAAATACCGGAAGTAATTAGCAACTGTTTTGGGTTGAGTCGCAAACTAGGTCGCTCTCTTTAAAATGTTTTGCAGTTCTGCCCTGTGCAAGCAGTGGCAACCACGTCGACTCCAAGATAGAACAACCTAGAATACAGCCTCTGTCTCGGTCTCCTTGCACGGAAGAAGACTAGAAACACAAAACATAATCAACCTTTTTGCTCTCCAAATTTTGGGATTTGCACCCTCCCTTTCCGCGAGGTTCGCAAAGCGCACCCGGTTAATTGGTTTCTGGATTAGATTCCTCAAATTACCTTGGACCTTGGCCCATTTCATGAGCAAGCGAGGCCTCTTTCGGGGCCTTACTATTTAAGTAGTCTATAAAGCTTCCATACATATAAAGAGCTAAAAGATTTTGTAGCTAGCCAATGTGGGACAAAATGTTTTGAAATTTTTTTGAAAAAATACACATCCCCAATAATGTCTTTATTAAAAAAAAAAAATCGCTTTTGTTAGTTTTGCATCAAACTTCTGTGAATTATTGGTTAGGTTCAACGAGAGAATTGGAAAAGTGGCCGAAACCCAATTTTTTTTTGTAAATATCCAACTTTTAGCACTAAATTTAGATATTTCTTTTAAAAATTTGGTTTCGGTCATAATTTTTTACTTTTCTGATTCATATCGTCGAGGCGAACTAATAATTCATGAAAGTTTGATGCAAAATTAACAAACGCAAAAAAAAATAAAAATTGAATAAAGACCAAATCCAAAAGGCACTTTTAATCAAGTGACTTTTTGGGAAACTTGCTCTAATAATTTTGAGTCACCAACGTAAGAAAACTCCATTCCATGGCATGGGAAAGGGATTAATTGATGTCTTGTAATGGAAACTTGGTCTCTTTCTAACATTGGAGTGGTCAATTTTTGACATTTTGGACACAACGTGTGAGCAGCACCAAGGAATAGGCCAATTGGGAATTTGTGAGAGACAGAGCAACATTTGAAAATTGGACTTGGTAGAGTGGTACTGAACCCGCAGGACATTCAGATTAGGTTTGTCAGGTTTTTTCACTACATGAATTGTGAGAGTCCACGAGACAACTAAGCCCAACAACTTAATCAATACAAGAAATAAGCCCGTTACAGAGTAAAAACAGAGAAAGAAACAAATAAAGGAAAAGCCCATGCACGCAGGCAGAGAGATTCGAACTCCTGACCTCCTAGTGAGATGCAAGAGCCCTGACCAACTGAGCTAGCCCCGTTGGTTAGGTTGGTCAGGTTGGCATATTGAAGATTTTGACAATTTTTTTCTCTTGTCGCACACTCACTGTATTCTCAACCCAACGCGTTGGGCGTTATTAAGGGGGGGTTTCACTAAGTGACTTTTTAGATTATTACGCTTAACGAGACAAGTCATTGTCCTCACATACATCAACTGAAAAATACCGAAAAGCCTCCATAATAGGACACCCCGTAAGCATGTATATACTTGATGCTAGAGGAATCGTCTTAAGGACTAAGCCATCGTAAGACTCAAATTGTTTGGCTCTTTATAAATAGAAAGAAGAACGAAACAACCCTAACTTATGTTCTGCCCTCATCATTGGCCAAATAATCATATGGTTATGTCATTCTGATACACAAAATACACAAGGTTAAATTCAAAATTTATGAATAGTGGGTCAAGTACCTAAAATCTCATACTACATTCTATTGCTTTTTGGGGTTACTTTCATACATTCTATTGCGATCGTTTTTGAGCGACTTTTCTGTTTTGTTTTGTTGTTTTTGTTCGTTTTTTTTTTTTTTTTGGCCAGAAGAAAGAAGCTTCATTAACACAACCAGCAAACAAGGGATACAGTTTCAAGGGTACATCAAAACAAATATAAACATGAACTGCAACAACAAAACAGAGACCAAGACTACAAAACTAGGGAGAATTCTGATGAAGATGGACTCCGTCCCCCTGTGTCTGGATGGGGCAAAAAGATAGAGAGAGCCTGCCTAGCAAGAAGATGGGCTCTGACAACCTCTTGGCGAGAAACCTTCGAGATCCTACAAAAAGAGAGGCGACGGATCTTCATGTTGAGGCTGTCAATAAAAAATTTATCCCTGTGGTGACTCTCATATCTCCCTGCTAACTGCATAACAACATTATAACAATCAGTATGGATATAAATTGCATTAAAAATATTAGTAAGAGACCAATCAATTGCAATTTGCATGGCTAGAAGCTCGGTTTGGAGGGGACTGCTGCTGTAATAAGAGACTGCCAGTTGGCGAATGAGAGATTCGTTTGGTAGAGAAACTGTGTGACACCACAGGAACCGTTTGTTTATATATATATATATATATTTGGACTGGTAGTGTCCTTTGTATTAGTTTTTATTATGAATATATGTTTTTGTTTGCTCAACAAAAAAAAAGGCAAATTTTTTTAAATATAATAAGATTATTTGAAATGTTTGTTAAGGTCAAATGTATAATTGTCCGTGTACATTTAAATGAGACTACCTAGTCCTCAAATCTCACCTACAAATCATTAAATTTTGTTTAATACAGTGTCCAATATTTCCCACCTACAAATCATTAATTTTTCCTCGGATTCATTCAACGGATGAGAATGAAGTATATCTGAAAACTTTTCTCCTGGTCAAAAAAGGGATTTCCTTTTTTTTATTCCAAATTTCAACTCTCATCAAATGTGCCCTTCTAATTCCAAATCATTACAGATTGCGTTCAGAAGTTGCTCAACACTATGTTGTGGGGCCTTAGAAACATAAGTCTTTTTTCCTTTAATTTTCTACGCTTTTCGTGACTACTCTCTCTCTCTCTCTCTCTCTCTCTCTCTCTCTCTCGAGAGAGAGAGAGAGAGAGAGAGTTGGAGAGAAATTTGGGCGCCGGTTGCGTATCACATGGCGGTACCGAGCGCGCATCTCGACTGTCTAAACCACTTTTGAACAATCTGAATTTTAAATAAAATTTTACAGGAAAGTGATTCCTTAAAAAGTTCAGACCATCCAAAACACTTCTAGACGATTGTAATGAGACATTGCGGATACACAAAAGACGCCACGCAGTACCCTATTTGCACCCAAGTCTACTCTCTCTCTCTCTCTCTCACAGCAAGGATAGCATGAAGCAGTCAAAATTCAAACACGCATAATTGGTGTTTGAGTATATGAAAGTAAGACAATTGAATTTATTACGAAATTTTGTGCTCAAAGAAAAGAAAAAGAATAAAAAAAAAGGCTTACATGTTTACATTTTTAGGAGGCTCGAAGCGGTGGCTTCAGCTTACGCCATGAGCCCTGATCCATATTGTAGTTCGCTTTTGGTGAATATTTAACTCGTTAAAATAAAATTTAACAAGCTTTGTCATTATTCAAATTTCAGATCAATAACACAATATATATATATACTGCCAGTGCCAGTGAACCCTATCCTGAGTGGGAAAAAATAAGTTTTAGGTAACTTTTCGTCCTCATACAAGGCGGTGATTAGATAAGATTTTAAATTGATCATTACAAGGAAAAGCTTAAATTATGAATTACTAACATCTTTGGTTTATGAAAAATGTAACGGAGGCTAATTCGTTTCCGCATGTGAAAGGATTGTGAGAGGAGCTCTAGGAATTAATCTGAGATACGCGTAAGTTGAACCGAGACACCTTACATTACCGGGACGAAAAAGAAGAAGAAAGAAAGCTGACTCACACATTTATCAAACCGCTAGCAAAGTGTGACTAATCTACATGATAAACAATGCCGACTCCACATGGTCAATCTTAGATTACTCTCCATTATATGCTGCCTTTGATCACATCACACAATCGTAATTGAGTTTAGACTTTGATTTGCATATCAAATCTAATCTTTGAAACTATAGCTGAAAAGGTTCAAACCCCAATAATGTGTTTTCGTACTTATGACAACCTCTTGCATCTGATGTTACATGGACTCGGGTATTAGACGTTAAAAGCGTGCAAACTCAAGAAAAGCAAACCAAAGCACAAATAGATCGTCTACAATAAATAACAAAGATAATTTCGCGTATGTGATCGAGAATCATAATATACCCCTTTAATTGCATGCGTACAATGATTTTCGCAGGATTTTTTTTCTTCCGCAAAAAAAAAAAAAAAAAAGGTCAGAATATACTTATTTTAAAGAGACAGATAAAACCCACATCGCATATCCGTATCCGTATCCTTGTCGAGTACAATACTTCAGCAAAACTAAAAGTCCACTAACATATATGGCATGCGCAAATAATTTTACTCCAGTCTTGTAGCAATCTTTGTATGTAGTGTATCTGTATGTACATATATATATATAGATGTAGACATTGTGATGTGTGTGCATGTGTTTGGTGTATCATGACTCGATCACAATCTTCCATATATACCATGCAAAGTAGTCATTTTATCACTTATCTTTTCTGTCTTTGGTATAATCTTATACTCATGGTTGTCTCCTCAAAAGAAGAAAGAAAGAAAGAAAATACAGACACTAAATTATATTCTAAGAATTTTGAGATGAGTGAGATAGACACACACCAAGCCTACCATGTACAAATCATTGGATAACATATAATATAATGGTAGTTGAGATTGAACTTTCCATTTGTGTGATTAGGTCACGTACTTTTTTTTAACCATGTATACCCTAAAATTCCCAATAAGGATTTGTGAAGATGGGCCCATGGTCGGCTGCATTTTATAATTAATCATGAGTCCTCTCACATGTCACATTGATGACATGAATGATGAAACTTGTATGGTTTGGTGCTAGACTAATCATAAGGAAGTCTGAATTTTTTATAATTATACTCTTGTACAGGTTTAGAATTTCAATAAAAAATTTATTTTGAACATAGATAAGTAAGTAAATATATAAAATTATAAAATCATTTTAAAATTTAAGTTTTTAGTATATTAAAAGTTTATCCATTGACAAGTTATAAAATTTTCATGACGTACATGTAAACACTTGAACATATCCAAGCTTATATGTGCTATTCTAAAGAGATAATGTTATAGGAATATACTCCAGGTTCTCGAGTTTAATCGAGCCGAATATGCGCATCTCGAGTTTAATCGAGTTTAATAAATGACGTACATGTTATCGGAATATACTGTCAGGTTCGAAAGTGTTCGGCTCATTTATTAAACGAGCTTAAAATTGAGGTTCAGATTCAACTCATTAATTTAGTACTCGAACAAGCTTTAGCCTCGAACAGTTCATTAACAACTCGGTTCATTTGTAACGCTAGGCGGAGGTGTGTAACTCCCCTTCTCCTCTCTCATTCTCTCATTTCTATTTGATCTAGTCAAAAATTAAAATTATTTAAATTGTTATGTAAAATTTAAATAATTCTGATTTGATCTAGTTAAAAGTAAAAAATATTTTGCATTGCCACATAAAATTTTATCAATTTCTTTTATAGACCAAAATAATCATTTTAGCATTGCAATTGTTAAGCAAAAACTAAATAATGTCATATACAACGTTAAAAAAAATGTGCTACAAAAGCTACACGATCTGCTGAGAACATTTTTGAATAAAAATACTTTTCTTACATAATTTAAATATAGGCACCACCAACTACAAAACCTCTTGCATAGAGTGTGGAATCCACACATGAGTTATAGCTCCCACAAACTCTACGTGATAGAACTTGTATAATTGTTGGTACAAATATTTGTTACTATTATGCTAGTAATAAATTTGTCTTCTTAAATGGGTCTTTCTATTGTTAGCCGGCTGACAATAAGCAAATAAAAAGACAAATTTCTTAAATGGTCTTTTCACACACTTTTAAATACTTTTCACATATTTTAATATACTTTTAAAATATTAACGACAATTATCTGAGCTGATTTTAAAATTTTCCTTTTTCAATTCCCCTGGGTCTAAAAATTTTACTCCCTCCATCCCCAATCTTTAGTCTCAAACATCACTTTTTGTTCAAATTTTTTTTGTCCCAATTCAAAAAACTAAGGGGGACATTAGTTAACGAAATTCCTCTTTTATCTTTCTTTTTTAGAATAAGTACATGTAATGATGATGTTTTGAATGGTACAATGAGGAAAGAAAAAGTATGATCAATGTAAAATTACTGGTGCATTAGGTAACGAAATTTCACTTTACCCTTTTTAGCGTAATAATTATATATAATGATGATATTTTAAGGTGAGTGATTTCAAAACACCCTAAATTAGTTATCCAAATTCCCCTTTTTTTGTCTTTTAGTGAAATTTTCATGTTTAAAATTGTCAATAAAAGAAAAAATGATCAATGGGGTGCATTGGTAATAATTTCACTTTACTCTTTTTAAGAGTAATAATTATATCAATTACCTATTTTAAAGAGTAAAATAAGGAAAGAAAAAATAATAAATGTAATGATTATGTTTCTCTAATTATAATAAAAAGGGTCTTGTTAACGCGTGTTTAATGGGCACACAATAAGCATACAAAGAAAACATACATCTTTTACATTTTTTACATATTCCTATATACTTTTTATATTTTATCAATACCTTTTTTTAACCTTGACGTGTGCATTTTCCTAATAAAAAATGAAGCAATAAATTGGGACGGAAGGAGTAGCTCTGCCACTGCCCATAATGTAATGCGTATATAGTTGGTAGAAAATGTGTGAGGAGGAGTCACGTGGCTTGCAACGTTAGTATTGAATGATTTCATAATGAGGTTTGTACTTGGCCTCGTGTGTGCTCATAATTGTGGGTCTGTAACGGGTACCCCAACTTTACCCGACACATTCATCAATTTGCCATCTTTGTCCCCAATCACGCCCCTTCTCACCATCATCCCCCTCACGCCTCCCTCATAAATGTGCTTTCAATGAATCATTTGAAAATTCAGGCACACAAACCATGCCTTGAACCACGGGACAAAACACTACCCTGACCCTCCCATTTTTGTAAACAAATAGGGGGTGTTCCACTAAGTTGATTTTTTTAAAAAATTAGATTTTCACGGTTTTTTATGTAATGTATTGTGAGAGAATGACATGTATCGTTGTTTGGAAAAAACAGTTTATTGTTAGTGGAACACCCCCAATAGTAAAATAAAATAAAATACTTCCAACCAAAACTTTTGTTGGTATAAAACGTTCAGCACCGCGTGTTAGGAAGCCTCATCAATAGTGAAATCAGTGTGTGATTGACCATATGCATACTTTTATTTCTATATCTAACCGTTTGATCAATTAATTCACTAGTGAAGCTAACATGACATTGACCATATGCATACTTTTATCCGGTATTTGACCGTTTGATCGATTAATAGTCATGAGTGCTACCTGCACAGTAAAACTATCAAGAAAATATCCTAAATTTGAAAATGAGTGATTCAGATTCACTTGAGAGTGTATCTAAGCCACTCATTCTCAATTTTAATCGTTGGTGTATCCTTCATTTGATGTAAATGTTTAATTTGTCAGTCTTAAATCAATAGGTCTTTTATCAACAGTATCAAATGCACACATTGTGTTGTAATCATTATTACTCTTTGTCCTGAATTTTTTGTTTATTCACGTGTATACATGTCATTTTTCAATTGTCTATATTTTTCAATTTATTTCTATGTTTTGTATTATTTTGAAAACTTCGTTTAATAAAACTCATTGAGAATTATCAAACGAAATTCATATTGCATATATATAACATTATGGATTTGGAATATAAAAAAAAAAATTAGATGTCGTGAATAGCGAAAGTGGACAAAAAATTCAAGATGGACAGAGTATTCAGGTTCTTCCTCTTCCTAAAAAAAAAAATTCAAAACTTTATCACAATGAAACACAACATTATAAAATATGGAGATAAAGAAAAAAAAACAAATTAATATTCATGTACTATTTTCTTCCCCCAAGTTTACTTCCCAAATAACACGAAGAAAAGTGTGGGGGATGTTCTACTAATCTACTTCAAGATATTCCCTTCTTTTCTTTTCTTTTTCTGCAGTCTCAAAAATTACAGATAGTGTCCCCCACAACATTCAAATGAAAAGGGGCTGGAAAAACTCCCCCATAACATGATCCGATCAAACAAACCCATCATTGTCAAAACCTTATCTAACAGCAAACAGCTGAAATCAGAGCGTATTTACAACTACCCACCACCACCATTAACAAACTCAGATGGTAGCTCTCTCTCTCTCTCTCTCTCTCTCTCTCTCTCTCTCTCTTATCCTTTCTCTCTCATGAGGCTGCAGACTGGTGCGGTGGTGGTTGGGATTGAGAGAAAGGGTAGAACCTTGGCCTGGACAGAGGGAAAGGGTTAGCAGCTTTGGATGTTGAGTCAGTAGCAGCAGTAGTAGAACTGTTGGGGACATTGCTATTGGTGGTTGTCGCCACGGCGGTGGAGGTAGAGGTGGTGGTGGTGGTGGCGACGCGCTCGCAGGAGGGGCACATGGTGAGGGTGGTGGCCGGGAGTTGCATGAAAAATGGGTTGGAATTTTTCAATGCCCTCAACTCTTGAAGCTCCTTGTGCAGCCTTCTGTTCTCTTCCGTCAGTGTCTCGCAGCACCTCTTCAAGTATTCGCAATCCACCTCCGTCTGCTTCAACTTCGTCCTAAACCAATACACCAAAAAAAAAAACCCAAAATTCAATCGACATTAATACTACAATAAGACCGAGTTTCCATTTAAGATATTTTCGGTATTTTTTGTTCAATAAGTCATTCTACCTAAATCAACGGATTTAACGACTTCTAGTCCAAGAATATCGAAAATACCGTTAGTCCAAGAATATCAAAAATACAGTAACGGAAGGTTACCTACCTTGCTCTTCTGTTCTGAAACCAAACTTCAACTTGGCGAGGACGGAGATTCAGCTGTTTAGCTAGAGCAAGTTTTTGTTTCTGAGAGATATTCGTAAGAACAAACATTAATCAAATGAAAATGTAAAAAGATATACAAATATAACAACGTATGTATGGAAATGGTGAGGAATACTGACGGGGTTAAGGGTATTGTGTTCTTTGAAGCTCTCTTCGAGATAAGCCGACTGTTCTTTAGAGAGTCGGAGCTTCTTTCGAGACGAGTTTTCGTCGTCGTCGCTGGCTCGAGATGAAGCTCTCTCCGCCTCACCTCCGTCGTTTCCGGCGACGACGGCGGCTTCCAAGTCCAACTTATTACCGCCTCTGAAAACGCAGAAATCCATCTGGAACGACGACGCTACACTGTTGGGAGAAGAAGACACCGCCGCCCCATCCTCCGCTTCTGCCTCCGCCGCCGCCGCCGGCAGCCTGTTCACGTCAAACCCCCTCACCTTTCCCGATGAACCCCCTTCCGAACTCCCTGTAGTAACCCCAAAACCATAATCAAATTCAAACCCACGAAAAATACTGACTCATACACACAAAACTTCTATACATATGGATAGATTTTGGTACCACCCGTGTCCGAGCTAGCTTACGCATATCCTAACTAATTTTCGGGACAAGTCCAACTTTCTAGATTTTGGCAACTCTCGTGTTCGGACTAGCTTATGAATATCCCGACTAATTTTGGGACATGTCCCACTTTCTACTGCCGGAACCCAATTAAAATCAGAGCAAAACTCCGTATGAACCGGCCCGAAAGAATTGATATTAACCGAGAGTTTTCGAACATGAGATGTTAGGAGAAAACAAACCACTAGACTTAATTTTAATCAGAAAATTGCATAACAGAGCCTGATAGTTTTTCGTGTCGATTTTGGGGCAAAAATTACAGAGGGTAGAGTGATAAAAAAGAGTACCCGCAGCTGATTTGGAGGCTTACCGTTATCGGAGGGCCAAGAGAGGGCGAGCTGGAGAGGGGGATCAACAGATGCCGTCCGATTACGATGGCTATTTCTAGTACTTTTCGATCTCTTCACGGCATCTGATTCATCATCGCCGTCGGCACTTGACTTATCCCTGTCTTGATCTTGCAGTAGTCTTTTTCCGTCAGAGTTGATTCCCAAGGCCATGCGAAACTCAAGCCCTCTGTTAATGGCGGTGGATTTGATATTATTATTATCTGGGTTCTTTGCCAGAAACCCAAATGGTCTTGATGCAGTAGCAGTAGTACTATCTCCTCCTAAGCTCAAACCCAGCTCCATTGAGAGAAGAGAGAGAGAGAGGAATTGGGGATGAAAGGACTAGAAAGAGTCTTTATAGAGAGATTCTGTGAAATCTGTGGGGTTATTTTTCTAAAATAAACTGGGAGGAAAAATGGTGGTGGTAGGAATAGACCCAAATAGTCTCTCTTTGCATTTATTATCAAGGGAAAATGTTTTGGGTACCTACCGGGTACCACGTGGCCGTGCCGAGCATAATCTCGGCCGTCCAAAACTGTTTTGGACAGCCGAGATCGATTCCCTGTCTCTCCTCTCACCCGGACACTCTCTCTCCTCTTTTTCTCTCTCCTATTCCGGCTCATTGGATTGTATTTTGGACGGCTGAGATTGCCGAGCGGGTGCCACGTGGGCAATACCCGTTCGGCACTGAAAAATTTCTCTTATCAAGGACTAAGGCTGAGTTCTTTAGGCCTTGTTCTCCTATAGAATTTAGGTGCATTTTATGAAAATCTCATAAAATGAACATTTTATAGAGGGGTGATAAAATAGAGTTATTTTCCCAACTGATAAAATGTAGTGGTTTTCCTATAGATTTTATGAGGATTTTATGAAAATCTCATAAAATCACTTTTACATTTTATGTGTTGAGATTGAAGTGTCATAAAATGTGAGATTTTATGTCCCAAAAATCTGTTGAAGAACACACCCTTAATGGATTTTATTAAGGTTTTGATAAAATTAACTCCTTAATTTTATTCATTCGTGAAAATATGTGATAAAATTTGAGAATTTTTGCATTAAAAAATGCATTAAAAAATCTTTAAAATCTACAGATTTTATCAAATGTCTTCACGAAAAAAGTTCATCAAAATACTAGCTACTATACGAGAGTCTTCAAATAAAAATTGTGTTTAATAACTAAGGAATTTGAAAGAAATTTCTTTTACGATATGAATAAAAATAAGTGTAATCACCGCCAAATACATGAATTTGGAAAATCTTTTCATTTTTACAGAAAATGTCAAGATTTTTATTCAACTAATAAATATGCAAATAAGCTTCCAAATTTTTTAATTCCCTTTTACTTGAAAATCGAGTAGTCTAATTTTTACGCTCTATTTTTTTAACAAATACTATGATAAAAAAAAATTTCTAATATGTTTGTAAGTAGTTTTTTTTTTTTTGTCATTCGTCATTCTCAATCTATTACATGAGGAAGGGGAATGAGACTTGATCCCGTGATACAATATGGAGCATCCAAGAGTTCTACTGCATGAGCTAGCCACCACTTGAGTTTGAAATAGTTTGTAGTATAAGTAATTGTACATAAACTCACTCCGTCTATTTTAGGTAACATTTTCCTTGTACATTAAATAAAAAATAAATTATATTAATCTAGTAAAAAAATGGGAGTACAACAATCATTTTTTCTTCATTTTAATATGTTGTGCTTTTGGCTTTGAGGGAACAGTTTGACCGACAAAGCCCGGTTGACAAAAACACACGTGAAACCCTAAAAAAATTTCTTATGGGAGGACCTTCCTTTGAGAATTTTGGAATGGACCCAGACAATGGAAACCTAGACCCACTCTCCCTGAGGGCGCGTGAGATAATTTCATTGGTCCTGCCATTTAATTTTGAGGCTCCAGAGGAGAGGTGGGTGTTGTAAATTGTAATGGAACCAGTCCTATGATTAGGGTGGTGGTCTGGTCCGGGGACACTGTTGTTGGATGCAATTATAAAAGTCACACGGTCCTGGTCCTGGTCCTGGTCCTGGGGGTGTGCTGTTTGTTTTTCTTACTTTTACCAATGCACTGATCCTGTTAGCAGTAAAAATACCATTCAAAGTCCTACCTACCAAAAGTAATTATGCAATCCCACATTACACTACTGTTTTCTTTTCTCTGTTATACTTATAAATTTTTTTTTTTCCATAGTCAGAGTATTTGATGAGTCAACTTATTAGCACTTCGACTGAGGCTAAATTTTCAACATGATATTTTCAGTAGTTTCAATGATATTTTCGGGTATTTTTCCACAAGATTCTCTTCACATTCATCACAAAACTAACACCATTTTTTTTACTGTAGTGGAAAGACAATATTTTAGTAGAAACTTAACCTAAATTTGCTTCCCGATTCAATCAAAAGACGGGTGGTCATTCACATCGGGATTAAGAAATTTACAAGAGATCGAACCTCTTCAAAGGCATACCTCAATTTGGAAGACCAATTTTGACCGCCACTGGAGTAACTTTAGTTAAATTTTGGGCAAAAATCAAGAATTGACTGGCCAACACATGAATTAATAATACAAAATAACTATCACTGCTCTAACTCGTATGTGTTTACACATTCATACAATAAAAGAGTATAAAATTATGGTCGAAACTAATTTTTTTTAATAAAGCCAAAATTAAACCAATAAACTGGTTTATTTTTTGCTTTATTAAAAAAACTATTACTTCTGTCCATAATTTTATACTCTTTGGATTCATGTCGTCGGGATTTATTCAAAAAACTATTACTTCTGACCATAATTTTATACTATTTGGATTCGTCTCGACGAGACGAATCCATAAACCACGAAAACTTGACGCAAAACTAACAAATACAAAAAAAATTTGAATAAAGACAAAACGAAAAAAACCAAAAGACTAGTTTTTTTCTTTTTAGCCAAAGGAGGCCGAGTCAGTTCACATAATTTAAAAAAAAATTAAAGGGTGAATTTCTATTTTCGTCTAATATCTATGCAAGCATAGTTTTTTGTTTCGTCCACCCTAGAATTTTATTTAGTTGAAGGACACTACGATAAATACAGTTTGGCCCCTAATTCTTACACTTTTTTAGATGCCTTAGCTCAAGCCCGACTTTGGTTTTCTTTTTGTAGCTATTACTTTATTGCAATTTTATTGTCTCCCTTAAAACTCATATTAACCGAATAGTAGTGTTTTGTATTATTACAGATGTTTGGGGGAAAAAAAAGGGAAATCACTAAGAAATTAGTTGACTTTTCAAATCATTTTTTAGTAGTTTGATTCTCCATGAATGGCCTTAAGCATGCATGCATTACAATCAAAGTTGAGCAGTTTTAAGTATTATATATTGAGCAATTTGAATTGAATAGCAGTGTTTAAGCAGAAAAAGCTTGGGCAGCGTGTTTCATGGCTTTTTTCATGAAGAGTCATGCAAAAGGGTGTGTTTTTAGGATTGAAAACCAACAAACATTTCTATGCTTTTGGGGATGTGATAATCATGATGGATGGCTGATTAAAAAAATAAAAAAATTATGTACTTTATACGTCTTAATGTATTTCTCCATTTTGAAAAATCCAACTTCGAATAAGATAGCAAAATCATTACATTCTAAAATTTTGAAGTTTTTCGATATTAAAAATGTCATTCTCCCCAAATTAGAATTGTCATTTCAACTTTTGGATTATAGGTAAGAAAGGAAAATCATAGTTTGATTTTTTAAGACGGACAAATAATATAAGACATGGAAAAGTTCAAAAGGGGACAAATATTTGTGGGATGGAACTATCAATCTATCATACTTCCAACAACAGAAAAACACTTAAGAATTTTATCGACTGTATCTAATTACTTACTACTCCCTCCGTCCCTTTTTAAGCGATTCATATGGGAATACGTGCAATTTCAAACCCCTAAAAAATATATTTCTCTATATAACTTTTTAATTTGTTTTATACAAAATTAAAGTGCTCATTGAGTACTTTAATTTGGTGCCAAAAAAAAAATTATAAACGATATACGAAAGTACATTTTTAAACGTCCGCAAAAAATACACGTTTCCCAAGTGGATCACTTAAAAAGGGACGAAGGGAGTACTTTTTTGTTAAAAGTAATTACTTAATTAAATCATCAATTTAATGAAACAAAAAATAATAAGCTTAAGTGTTTTTTTGAAAAGGGAATTGCTTATTAATTACTCCTAACAAAAAAATATCAAAACGGTTTTCACTATTTTTGGACTAACAACAGATAAGAATGAGAACCAAATGAACCCTAATTAACAATATGAAACATAAGTGAGAGGATAGTTAAGGAGAGAGAGTGTGAGAAAGAGAGAAGTGGGCAGCGACCCTTCCCCAAGCTTCGCCCTTGGCGGCCGAACCACGCCCCCTCCGCACCCCTTCCACCCGCCTACCCAACCTCCATTCCAACTCGCTGATCTTCTCTATGGTTGCACTTCTTTGGCATTTGGAGACTCTCTGTGGCAGATAATCCTCTCTGTTCCGATATGGGTGACCACGCCCGATTTTTAGACTAGGGGGGAGCCAGATCTGGGGTTTCCAGATCTGGACTCCTAACGACAGCTACGGCGGAGGCGGTGGGTGACAGCTTCGACGTCTTGCTCTGGTTCTTTGTTTTCCTACCCTTTTTTTTGTTTTTGTGGTTAGTTTTGTAGGCGGTTTTGGCCGATTGTTTGTTTTGTAGGCTATTTTGCCGCAGTTAGTTTTGTTTGCCGGTTTTGGCCGGCGGTTTTGTTTAATAAAATTTCTTCTCATTAGGCCCCGTTCCACTAATTGACTTTTTCAATTTTTTTGGCTTTTCACTACTATCAAACCATGTCATTCCCCTCACATATATCAACCTAGAAAATTGTAAAAGGCAAAAAAAGTCACACTAGTGAAAACACCCCTTTCACCGACAAGACTGCAAATACCAAGGTGGAGGAAGGATGATACAGTACCATAATACTCTCATCTATGGAGATTCAATTAAGATTTCAATGAATGCGACATTGTTTTAAATCGAGCCCTACTCTCCTAAACCCAAGAGTCTTGTTCACATAATCAATACATTTTTTGATAATAACAGGATTGATTTTGTTGTGAAACCTACACTTTTCCCACCAACCATGGTGAGGAGAATGTAATGAGCCGAATACGATAAGGTTCAAGTCGAAGACCCGTCGGCCTAGGGTTGTTAGCAAGGAGCAGCCCTTGCCAATTCTTGTGGCTAATAGGCCGAAGAGCAAGCCCAATTCGCTTTGTGTGGCTCAGAGCCTGTTGAGTTTGACTAGGCGAAACGATTGGCGGGCCAAAGCCCCAAAACCAACTCGTTCTATAAGGCCCAACCTTTTATCCTCCTGGGTTGGTGGTTTCGGTTCGGGTCAAAGGGGCCCAACCCATGAACCAACTCGAGAGATCGTTGGAAAGGTTTATGGGAGCACATAAAGGTGGCTACGTGACAGCCAAGTAGAGCCTTCGAGAACCTTCTAAAAGCACTACGTGGCAGACCATTATTGGCAGCGTCAAGTGACTAGAGCGGTTATTGTTGATGTAAAAAGCTCATACCAAGCACTCATGACCTGGATACTAGTTACAATGTGACCTATAAGTATCCAAGGAATAAACCCTAAGAAGTTACGCAATTTTAGATATGAGTAGTAAATTATGCTTTCCTCTTTCTTTCAATTATTAACTTGATGCCCTTCGGCAAGTATAGCTCGGATGGCACTAATTGGCTCTTCCATTTTGTATGTTATTCGAGAGAAGGGGAAGATGACGGTGATCCAACACCCCACAGGTAACGACGTTCACCCCTTTTTTAACCAGTGTGAACAAAAACATTTTCCTAAACGGTAATTCCTTCTGCACCGACGGTGTACCGACGGCGTCACGGACGCCGTTGTGGGTCCCAATCGGTCGATCCGAGCCGTTCATCCTTCTCAAAATCGAATTACGAGTGGGCTTACGCGGGAATCAAGGCAATCGGATGGTTGTATGAGCTCGATCCAAAATCACCCCATTTGATTCAAAAAAAATTGGATCGAAATGGGCTGATTTTGGATCGAGCTCATACAGCCGTCTGATTGCCTCAATTTCCGCGTGGGCCCACTCGGAATTCGATTTTGAGAAGGATGAACGGCTCGTATCGACCGTTTGGGACCCACAACAGCGTCCACGACGTCGTCGGTACACCGTCGGTGCATTTCAGTCGATGCAGGTAGAAGGGTTCTTTCCTAAGAATCGTGCTATGGGTACCCCCATATATGAGTACCCAATTGCACCCCACTTTATCGGGGCCGTCCAACGCTTTATGACCGATCATAAAACACTTTAAATCTGGACTGCTCAAAAAAGCGTTGGACGGCCCCGATGAAGTGGGGTGCAATTGTGGTACACTTATTGGTGTACCCAAATCATTTCGCTTTCCTAAACCCTAGTCCAAGTTTGTGACTTCCCGAGTAATTAGCAGTTAATTTTGGGGGTTAACAATCAGTGACACCCGAACCACCAATACGCAATTCTTACCCATGGGGTACGTAATACCACACGTGTCGAACGATTATTGGAGGAAGTCAACGGGTAAGCCGCTGGGAACCGTCGGGAATTGACGGATCATGTTTCAAAAGATAAGCACGAGATTTGACCCATAATTGGCCCCCTTTTGGGCAGGCAAATGTCAAATCAAATTAGATTTCACTCCATCTTTAATGACCAAAAACAGTCGTTTTTATTCGCCCAAGATGCCTTAACTTTTTAGGAGTACTTGCTGATTACTCTTTTGTTCATTGAAAAAACAAAAGAAAATGCTAGAAACAATTCATTCATTGGTTGGTTAATTTGGCTAAATTGAAAAAATTGATTTTTTTTTTTTTTTCGTTTTGTCCTTATTCAAAAAAAAATTGCATTTGTTAGTTTTCGGTCGATTTTTTGTGGTTTCTTACCTTTTCTTGACGAGAGGAATCTAAAAAGTATAAAATTGTTAGTCAAACTTAAATTTTTGTGAAAAAGAGGAAAAATAATCCAAAAAACTGGTTTATTTTGGGTTTTTGGTTTTTTTGGATGTTTTAGTTTTGCAAAAAAACTAACTTGTTCCATTAACCTAGTTTTTTTTAAGTTTAGTTTTGCAAAAAAACTATAACTTGTTCCTCTAACTAGTTTTTTGGTATTTTTGGTTTTTAGTTTTACAAAAAAACTAAGTGATTTTTTGTTAGTGGAACAAAACTGTTTTTGAGTTAAAACAAAACTGTTTTTTTTTAGCGGAACGGAGCCTTATTTAAAAAACTATTACTTTTGACCATAATTTTATACTCTTTGGATTCGTCTCGACGAGATAAATTCAGAAACCACAAAATCTTAACGCAAAACTAACAAATGCAAAAAGAAAATTGAATAAGGACGAAACGAAAAAAACCACAAAACTAGTTTTTTCAATTTAGCCAAATCAGGTTTGTCAAAAATCTCCAAATCTCCATTTTGGAAATCTCCAAATTTTCATTTTAAAACCAAAAATTTCTCTTTTTTATCTCCATTCCAACCAACATCTCCATTCGGGAACCAACTCTCATCCTCCATATTTGGAGAATCTCCCACCAAATGGAGACTTATCTCAATTTCTCTATTTTTTCTTTTTTATCACTTGAATGTATTGATAACAAATAATAATACCAATCATATCCTAATTTCTTTTTTCTAAATTTTCTTGAATGACATATAACTTTTACATTATGTACTCAATTTTTATAAAAATTTTATCATTGAAAAGATAGTAATAGTGTCTTCAAAATGAGCCTAATATTACATAGGTATAAATACACTTTGGAATAACATTAAATGTAAATACGTTGGTGTTGGAAACATACTAATTGAGTAGTACATCATGATGTCCTTCCATTTCTTCATCTAGAAAGCTTGGACTTGGTGGCTTAAATTTTGGGATATTCATTCCGGAAAGAAAATGATTTTTTTTTTTTACTGGTAACTTCAACCTGAAAGTGGGTTAAAGGCTAAAACTTGTCGGGGAAAAGACCAAGTGACTCTTAAAAGTGGATGGAATTGAGGGGGAATTTTGGGAGAAAATTTTTGGAGGGAAATTTGGGAGATGAAAAATGGAGAATTTTGGTTGGAGTTTTCATTCTCCATATTTGCTTTTTGAATAAAATATTTTTTTTTGAATCTCCAAAATTGAGAAAGAGTGAGATGGCCGTAGGAGATGCTCTAAGGTAGTCACTTCCGGACAAGAGTTAGACTCTTTCGTGTAAAAGTAAAATTCTTCTGTGTAAGAGTTTAACTCTTTCACGTGAGAGTTACTATATATGTTTTTTTGTCTTCTTTTGATCACCTAATGAGTTGTTTCTATCATTTTGCAAAAACAAAATACATACAAATAGATATGAAAGTGAAGAGATTTTAGTATAAAACTGTTTGATATGCGTGGACCCCTCGTATAAGACCATGTGTGTCTCCAATAGTCTTGATTATATCGGGATCTAAAACTCATACGCTTCTATAATGTTCGTAATGGAGCTCTGATGAAAAAATACGAGCAAGTGGAGGTTAATGTTCAAAACATGGAATCAAAACATCGTTAGAAATTTATATGTGAAAATGGACAAAAGAGAAAATATAATACCGTCGTAATTTTGCTAAAATACTATATGCCAAAGTTGTTTTTTTATCCGCTACTATATGTCTAAGTTAGCAAGGACGGAGCCAGAAATTTATTTTAGCGGTGGCGAACAAGTACACTAAAAAAAAAAAAAAAGAGACTCCACGTGAATAATGATCGACTTTAGAAAAAAGGAACAATATAAAATACTAAAATGTATAGCAAATTATGTTTTTCATTTACAGATTTACTCATATGCAAGGTTGTAAATATCGCTCATATAATAAACACCATTGACATGGTGACTTCTTTTTTAAGGTTTGTTGTTAGGTGTTTTTTATTTTTGTGTTTATCCAGTTAACACTTTAATACAAATAAAGTTTACAATAAGTCAATTTTGAAGTTTGTTTTTTTCATAATTTACACCTTACGTTTCATAATATTTCCCTTGATCCATTAATTTGGTTTTGGATTGCTTATTTTGGCCTCCTTTACATAAGTTAAAACTAAAAAGAACAAAATACTTTGTATAAAACGAAAGAACAGGAAAAAATCTAGTGACAGTAGGCAAGGGCAGAGCTATGTAGGGGCGGGGTTCCCCCCAATTTCCTATTTCGGAGTATATTTTTTATATTTTTGATAGATATTTTTAAAAAATATATAAAACTTAAAAAATAATTAGAAAGTAAAAACAATTTTCATTTCGAAAATACTAAATTATAGTGAATGATACCGTGCGATAGTAATACTGCGGTTGTCAAATGATTATGATATAATAACAACAATAGTCAAAATTAATTTTTTTAATTTACCAAATCTGACCCATAAAACAGGTTTTGTCGTGAAATAAATTACAAAATCAAGATTTCTTTCACATTTCGACCTCCTCCGACTTCGATTCCTAGCTTCGCTACTGATAGCGGACTTATATAATTCAAGGATATTTTTTTTAATATCATAATAAAATTTTTGTCTTCTTTTTGTGGCGACCACTACAACTTGACCCTCCTTAGCTAAGGACCATGCAATAAAAGGACCTTTTGAAACTTTACTGGCATTAATTTTTAGAAAAGAAGATGTAACTTGCTTTAGTTCAAAAAAGTCAATGTGAAATCGCTTGTAGCTAGTACTAATAGAGATCAATGGTCTCTCTCTCAAATCATATATTATCTTGAAACTTTTTGGCAATTAAAGAAGATGAAAGTGATTTGTTTGACATGAAAGTCGTATTTTGATGAGAGTGTTATTTTTCGTCATGATGACATTTCTTATTTGTTGAATTTTTTTCTTAACATGGAGTTGTTATCTGGTGCAGAAGCGAACTCTAGGGAGTAATGTGTATGACTAAAGCCGAAAATGATTAAAAATACACGATTATTAGGGGGTGTTCCACCAAGTTGGTTTTTTGAAAAAATTGATTTTTCACGGTTTTTTATGTGATATATTGTGAGAGAATGACCTGTCTCAATTTTTGGAAAAAATAATTTTTTGTTAGTGGAACACCCTCTTAGGACTAAAGCCAATAGTTCTTCTTTCACTTTACTTTTTTACCCGGTTTGGCACTAGCAAGGGGTATGACATTGGGTCCGGATGAGTAATTTCATGGTCATATTTAATCCAGGGTTTAGCAATTTTTGTGGCAGCTGGATGAATTGTGGATTGGTTTTAATCTCCGTCAAGGGATGCTAATTATGGATTACCCAGACCCTATTCATATATTATGCCCTGTGGGAGTCTCTTCACCGGAGTGAGCTCTTTGGACCTCTTGGGACGGAATGGGGGGGTGGCGGAGAGAATAGCACACGCCTGTACCGCCGCTGCTCGCCGGAGAGGGTCACCTGCACACGTAGACAATCACGTTAGTGCCTAGACCGGACGGTGGTGATCCGGGAAGGCACTCCGATGATTAAGTCAGTCACCGGAGAGAAGAAATGCACCAGAGATCTTAGAGAGAGAAGTGGAGTTATGAGTGTAGTAAATGAGGAGAGAGGAATACCCATTGTGGTAGTTGTGGTTGGGTATTTATAGGCTGGGGGAGAGTGCGTTCCACGCGCTCGGCGCCCCCCACGCGCCTGTCATTCGCCCTCGGAATGACAGGTGATATGACCCTTATCCCTGCTGCAGACGCCAAACCCTGACCGTCGTCAGGGCGGGTGAGCCCGAGTGGTCAAATCAACCTGAGATGTCTCCCATCGCCCACGTGCTCCTGCAGGCGGCGGTGGCAGAGCAGGTGACTGCCGCATTTAATGCCTTGCTTGACCGACCAGGTGACTCAAAATAAGACGAATAAAGACGCGTCCCAAGCGTAGGACTCTCGATCGATGTAGCATAATATCCGGAAGTACCGGAGTCGAATCCACAGAGACGGACGAACGTGTGCAAGACTCAAAGCTGACGGGTTCACAGTGTATCTTGGCTCTTAGGTAGCCACCCTTTGTTTAATGATTAATTTTACTAACTAAATTACCGAACTAAATTAACTAAATATGGATTTAAAAGGAAGAGTACAGCCGTGGGAACCCAGCGTCCGTGACTAGCCTAACCAATGTTTACTCGGGCCACAATGACTCTTTTTACTGGTTCTAGAATAAGAAAACGATCCCTAACAAATGCGCACCACATGTCACCAGATTCTGTGCACATCTGAATCCGGCGATGCCCGGGTTTGTTTGCAAGAAAAACTTCTGTATCCTAAAACTGCCCGAAAATCAAGTTAATTCGGCCCCGAGGTGAAACATCGATTAGTCTAGTGCGCAGCGCCTTCGCCCGCAACCGCACTCTATACGACTACTCGCTCATGATGGTAATAACTACAGAAATCAAATAAAACCTAGATCTAGACATGCTTGAAGAATAAAATATAAAAGTAGAAAACGAGGTTGTAGCGTGCAAAGAAGAAATCAAACTTGAACGTATATTGTTAGAAATTTATATGAAAACTCCAAAACATAAAACCTAAGGAAAATTCGTGGATCCCTAATCTAGGTTAAAACATGAGTATTTATACTAAAACTCCTGATCCTAATGAAAACCGAACTACATAATTATGGAATTAATTCTACGACCAACAAAACGACGTAGTTTTAAAACCTCAGCCGTAAGCTCTCGGTATCGATACCCCTAATAAGGGTATCGATACCGAACCCTTATCCATCCTTCTTCCGTGTAAGCCGTAGGTATCGATACCCCTATGAAGGGTATCGATACTAAACCTTCTGGATTGCAACTCGCCCCTTCATAACCAATTGGTATCGATACAGCTGAGAGGGGTATCGATACCTATCCCCTTCAGCCTAACATTCCAAAATCCATCTCCCAAGCCTCAATTTCCGCTTCTACTTCAAGCCATGCACACTCGCGCCAAAAGCCATTTTACCTGGAAAACTAACACAAATACCAAAACATACCAAAGCAACGCATCAAGTGGAAAATAGGGAATAAATTAGATAACAACGTGTTAAAACTACCCTATTAAGGCACTTATATCTACGATATTGCGTGCCAATCACACCCCCCAACTTGAAGGTTGCTAGTCCCTAGCGACAAAAACAAAAAGAATAAAACAAATAAATAAAAAGATAGGTCTTTTAAACCCCCGGGCGGCCCCGGTAGGACGAGTGACGTCTCGTGAGGGTTTTCAGCAGTGATCACCCACAAAACACAAAGAACTCGGACACTTCGAATGCTACTCAACCCAATCGATAACCTCTAAAAGCTCTACAATTTCAAGCATGTCAAAGGCAAGATATTTCATCCATGGATAAAGTTAAACAAATGAACTCCGTACCAAACTTAGCACAAAAATTAATCCTCTCACCTACGATCGGATAGCGAATTTTCAAATGGCATGCGTGAATGAAAAGCCACATAAAGGAATTTACCAATCTCGAAATCAGTTCGCACACCGTTGATAGCCCAATGTTTCTCTAAGCACACTCCTTCCTTTTCTTTCTTTGCTTTTTTTTCCCTCATAGTTGTGCAATGCCGGATCTCTCGGGCTTTCTAGTTGACTCTTTAGCAAGCTTTGGGTCGGCCATCCCCAAGCCAAACGGCCTTAGAGCACCAGGTTTTAAGAGACCCCTACGGACTTAATTGCTCAAGTCAAAAAGGCTTTATCGAGATCCAAGCCAACAACATTTAGCGATACTTTCTCAAGGTCTATCCATCTTTTGACGCGAACAACACGGTGGGAGCATACCCCGATTGTCCGGTTGCTACTCAATGGACGCCCGGATAAGCATTAATCAATATAGCACACAAAACTCTTTTTTTTCCTTCTTTTTTTTTTTTTTAAAAGGTGCTTCACAAAAATCCCATCAAACAAGTTAACACATACCAGATTACCAATGCCACATGAACCAAACTCGAGACCGGCAAATCATCAAGTGGGACAGTGTGTGTGTGTGAGCATGCTCTCAAGTGACCAAACGCTATCCAACTA
Organism: Vaccinium myrtillus; assembly: GCA_016920895.1. NCBI lineage: Eukaryota > Viridiplantae > Streptophyta > Magnoliopsida > Ericales > Ericaceae > Vaccinium > Vaccinium myrtillus. Next base: position 6,900,947 of record CM029281.1, on the reverse strand, counting down.
TAGATGATACGGGCTAACCAAGTACTTCTTCAACATCATGTTCACGAGCTTAAGTCTATCCATGAAATTATATCGAGACTCCGACTCGCACAACAACCACTATAGTGCTAATTAACAGTCATCAACCAAGAATAGTTACACCCAAGCATCCAAATTCCCTTATTTTTTCCTTTTTTTTTTTTTTTTTTTTTTTTTGAAAAACAAAAACATGTACGAAGTAAAAAAAACAAAAACATGTACGAAGTACACCCTCCCCCCAACTTGAAATGTGCTCTGTCCCCAGAGCATAGAGACAAAGAAAGAGAAAAACAAAGGGAAGGAAAGAGTGAACCTGAGGTGGCAGCCAACCACCATGACCCCGGCCGATGTATGGGGAATTTGCCACCATTGTCGTTGTCGGCATCAAAACCGCGCACATAATCCAACCCTGCAAAATAAAAGGCAAGATCCAACTCCCAACTAGGCAACAAATGATGTCAGTACCGCCCGCATGTGAAAGCCGGGCCACAATACAGAAAATAAAATAAAAAAACAAAAGACATTCACGCAGTCTTACGTGTCATACTTTTCTCCCCATCCCCCCAACTTGAATTGAAGAGTGGGTGGCTATACAAGACCAAAAATTTTTTTTTTTTTTTTTTTTTTTTGAAATTAATTTGAATTGGGAGAGAGAAAGAGAGAGAGAGAGAGAGAGAGAGAGAGAGAGATCTTTCCAACGTAGAATCCGAGAGTTAATCAAATGCACAAAAGCAACTCCCAAGAATGCACCAGTCCACTCTAAGTTTTGCACTAAAAATTGAATTCGGCCAGACCACAGGAAAAGATATTTCGAGTAAACCATTCGCCGAATTGTTTTAAGAAATTGAAGTGCCTCTAAGTGCTCATGTGGAACCAAATTAATTTTCGAGCAGTGGACATAATTTGCGATAGAAGGAAAAGAAACACAGTTGTAATCATCAACACCAATAAAATCAATATGTTCCACTACCGTCGACTGTGACTCCTCCTCTGCCAAGTTTGGTTGCTCAACTAAGTCCTCCTCAACAAAGTCTTGGTCCCCAAACATAAGAGACTCGCCCTCAAACCCATGCTTCCTATCTTGCTCGTCCATTAAGGACTGCAAATAATCAATCTCAGCGTCCCACGCCTCAGCAGTGAGAGATTTGTCTATCGGACCATCACACGGAGGGCAGTGAGCTCCTCGTTCTCTAGACTCATAGGAGCGCAAAAGGAAAACGTAGGCAGCGCGGATCAACAGTGGGAGATACATGAGAGGGGGTTCGACCTTTACATTAGACTCGGGGAACATTGGGCGGTTAGCTCCGCATTCTCCCCCAACTGGGAGGGTTCCTCCAAACAATCATCAACCCTACCCTCTATGATAAGTGGCTCGACTTCCTCTTCTCTCTCTCTCCTAGCAGTAAGCTCCTCATCCCCTCCAAATTCAGAGGATGGTGGTAAGACCAAGTCAACATCCTCAACATCGTTAACTAGACCTACTTCCTCGTCCCTAGGAGTAGACTCTTCACTCCCTCCAAACTCGGAGGAGCTTTCGGACCACGACTCAAAATCCTCCATACGATCATCAACCCGTCCCTCAATGAGAAATGGGTCGACTTCCTCTCTTCTATTTACTTGCGGCGGAGAAGGAAAGGTCTCCCACTCTGTTGGATTTGTCCCACCCCTTTGCCTTTGTAAGTTGAGTCAACAAGGTCGAAGGTTCCCAATTGCTTGGGTGGTTTACGCGGTGAAGGTCATCGTGATTGCACAAGAGTCGTACTCTCTCCTCAAGCTCCTCATCATGAGGGGGATAAGTCGGCTACGAAGGTGGGCCAAGTAGAATAAGGATCAAACCCTTGCGGGTCTTGATAAAGGGAGCCAAATTGGGTCATGTGGTCAGGCGGGTTCAAACTTTGTATTTTGGCAGAGGCAAGGCAGGCTAGTGCTGTGTGGTAGCACTTGGGGGTTCGGAATACCACCAGGGGAAAAGATGGGTGGTGAGACCACCCTAGATTGGACGTATTTGGGTATGGATCCCACTTTGTCGATTAATAACACTCACCCTAGCCTGATTATTTCGATAAGCTTCCTTGAGTGCATAAAAAGCGGAGCAGGTATACATAGAATGCCCCCAACACTCACACATCTCATAGAATTCCTTCATTCTCACCTCGATCACCCCAAATTTTTTTTTTTTTTTTTTTTTTTTTAAACTGAAGACACAAAACTCTTACTACTCGACTGACTCAACCTAGAAACAAAAAGATGCTAAAAACAAAAGACTTTTTTTTTTTTTTTTTTTTTTTTTTATCGACTCAGATAACAACACAAAGATACTAACCCGACCCGTCTTCTTTGAACACACGTTGCCATCCCCGGCAACGGCGCCAAAAATGCTTGACCGACCGGGTGACTAAAAATAAGACGCGTCCCAAGCGTAGGACTCTCGATCGATGTAGCATAATATCCGGAAGTACCGGAGTCGAATCCACAGAGACGGACGAACGTGTGCAAGACTCAAAGCTGACGGGTTCACAGTGTATCTTGGCTCTTAGGTAGCCACCCCTTGTTTAATGATTAATTTTACTAACTAAATTACCGAACTAAATTAACTAAATATGGATTTAAAAGGAAGAGTACAGCCGTGGGAACTCAGCGTCCGTGACTAGCCTAACCAATGTTTACTCGGGCCACAATGACTCTTTTTACTGGTTCTAGAATAAGAAAACGATCCCTAACAAATGCGCACCACATGTCACCAGATTCTGTGCACATCTAAATCCGGCGATGCCCGGGTTTGTTTGCAAGAAAAACTTCTGTATCCTAAAACTGCCCGAAAATCAAGTTAATTCGGCCCCGAGGTGAAACATCGATTAGTCTAGTGCGCAGCGCCTTCGCCCGCAACCGCACTCTATACGACTACTCGCTCATGATGGTAATAACTACAGAAATCAAATAAAACCTAGATCTAGACATGCTTGAAGAATAAAATATAAAAGTAGAAAACGATACCGTAGCGTGCAAGAAGAAATCAAACTTGAACGTATATTGACGGCCGAAAACTGTAGCCGAAAACTCCAAAACATAAAACCTAAGGAAAATTCGTGGATCCCTAATCTAGGTTAAAACATGAGTATTTATACTAAAACTCCTGATCCTAATGAAAACCGAACTACATAATTATGGAATTAATTCTACGACCAACAAAACGACGTAGTTTTAAAACCTCAGCCGTAAGCTCTCGGTATCGATACCCCTAATAAGGGTATCGATACCGAACCCTTATCCATCCTTCTTCCGTGTAAGCCGTAGGTATCGATACCCCTATGAAGGGTATCGATACTAAACCTTCTGGATTGCAACTCGCCCCTTCATAACCAATTGGTATCGATACAGCTGAGAGGGGTATCGATACCTATCCCCTTCAGCCTAACATTCCAAAATCCATCTCCCAAGCCTCAATTTCCCGCGCTTCTACTTCAAGCCATGCACACTCGCGCCAAAAGCCATTTTACCTGGAAAACTAACACAAATACCAAAACATACCAAAGCAACGCATCAAGTGGAAAATAGGGAATAAATTAGATAACAACGTGTTAAAACTACCCTATTAAGGCACTTATATCTACGATATTGCGTGCCAATCATGCCTCATCTAGGGCTGTCCAGCGGATCATCCGATCCGCCAATCCGACCAATCCGAACCGATCCGTTGATCCATCCGTGAATGTTCGGTTCGGTTCCGGATCGAGAATTTCTTGTTTGGCGGTTCCGGATCCGGATCGGATCGGATCCGCTCAATCCGCTCAATAATCCTTCTTTAATCTGTCAAATACGCCCGATCCGACACGATCCGATCCGATCCGTAACCGATCCGTGAATGTTCGGTTCGGTTCCGGATCTTAAAAACCATAATCCGCTCTGAGCGGATCGGATCGGATCCGTATCCGATCCGTCTGGATCCGATCCGTGGACACCCCTAGCCTCATCATGGTATAAATAGCTTGTCAGACATGCCTCCACCAAACCAGATGTATCCGAGCCCCCACGCTACCGAGGTCAACCGACTTGGCGCGTGCGCGGCACAGCCCCTCTGTCGCTCGGCACGTCGATCGACGGAGCTCCCGAGGGGTTTCTATGAGCCGAGCTGTGGATGACGCGTCCTCGGCACCAAACCGTTCGGCGGACTTTGTTCAAATCCATATTCGTCCAGAACCGCACATCCGCACTACCCACCGAGGGCACCACGAGCTCGGCGGCATCCCGGAGGATCGGTTTGCATTCAGTTTTGCGGATTCTGAGGTAGTGACCCTTTTAGCTCTTTGCGACGTGGAGGAGGCCCTTGCTGACCCCCATGAATCCGGCCGCTACATGCCCCCTTCTCAAATTACCAGGGTAACCCTCCCAACACCCCCAATACATGGGACCCACTTCATTTCGCGTAAACCTTATTCTGAGTGAGAGAGACAGAGAGGTGGCAATTTTTCGACGACTGCTATCTTCAATCAAGTTAAGCCCACAAAATGCTATAAATTGGAATAATCTCCATTCTCCATCTCATTGGAAGAAAGATTAGAATGCTTAGTTTTTTTTTTCTTTGCATTATTTCAATGTCACGCCGAGCTTGGACCGAGGATGAGGAGACTACTATATATTATTCTAGCTCCGCTCCGCTCGATCGCTTCGCTCCACTCGATCGCTTCGCTCCATTCCGCTTGACATTTGGGCTTTCATTATAACTTCTTGGTACCTCTTCATATGAGCCACAAGTTATAACAAAAACAACTTTATTAATGGGATTTAAGAGGTAGTAGTGGAAATCAAAGGTTATTTTGAGAGACATGCTTTTAATGTTGGGTCTTGCTAACTTCCGTCTATTAAGTGGAAGATAATATGTATATAATAACAATTAAGTTCGAATATCAATAATGGTTTCATGGATATCGACATACTTTTCGTTTTTAACCGGATATCATTTCCTGGGTATCGATTCATAAAAATTTAAATTATTTTTCTTTAGTGAACTTTTTAAATATTTCTATTTTTTTTAACTTTATGGATTATTTATTCATCACGACAATAAAAATTAACGTAAAACTAGTAAATGCAAAAAAACTTTACTCCTAATATTGCTTGTTCTGAAAATTGGTGTGGCTCTGCGCCCAATTGTTTTGGGTCGTTGGATTGCATGTATTTTTTTTTAATTTTAATATGATTTAATGGCCTGAAAATACACCAGAACAGAATAATAGAGGATTGTTGGAACAGATGATTTGATTCCGAGGACGGATGAGTATAAATTTGTGCAGGATCTTTCTATTATCCGCCCACTAGGCGGACGGTAAAACACAAAACAATCATACTGTAATTCTTATATGGAAGAATTTTCACTGTTTGAATTCTTACATGTAAGAAGTTAGATTCTATACACTTTATTATCTGTCTACTGGGCGTTGGGCGGATTAATCCATTTAGATTAATCCATTTGTGCACCCTTTTCAACATTTTTTTTTATAAAAAAAAATCGCAGGATTGGAGTGACCGGCGGTACACGGTGGAGGTGGGGTCAGATATTCTCGAAACACATGTCATGCTTTTAGGGCCGTAGCAATAATTGAAAAGTCAAAGGTTTAGGGGGGTGGTTTTAATGATGGTAGGAAGGTGGTGGGGTGAGATGTTGGTGGTGACCGGCACTTAACCGGGTAAAAATGCGGTGGCAAGGCAGCATTTGTCGTGCTTTTAGGATCATGGCAATTATTGAAGTCATGCACACTTTAAAGATAACTTCAATTTCACACGTAGAGAGAGAACTTAGAGAGAGAGAGACATGGGAGAAGCATGAATTTAGGAGAGAGGTGGACAAATTATAGTACTTTGGAAAAGTTGCAAATATTTCCCCACACCCTCCATCACGCCTTTGACAACTACTAGTACTAAAAAATTCGATCAGGGTGTTTGGACTTGGAGCCTCTAGTTTACTCATACCCATTACATTCTCACTTTTGTTCCATAATATTTGTCTGACCCGTAAAACAAAAACTTGAAAATAATAATTAATATCTTTTCAAGAAAGAATTCAAACTTTCTCCATAAATTAAAAGAACTCATTAATATATAGTAGATTGTTGAACTTTTTTTTTTGAATTTTTCATTGAAAATAGTGTATTATTTTTAAGTTATTGTTTTGCGGACCAGACAAAGATTCTAGAACAGAGGGAATATAATGATAGAATCACATTCTCGGAAGAGAGAGTACTGATACGAAGACAACTTTAGAGCATCACTCCTGATACAACTGTATCCAAAATTGTTAGTTTCCCATAAATCCATTTGTCTGTGTTTATTAGTCTATTTTGGGATTTTCAACTTTTTTAGAGAACTTCATGATTACTTTGTAAAGTTATTGTCTTTCTAATTTTACCATTCAATAATGATTGATTTGTTAATTAAATATTTGAAGACAAGGATAAAAGAGTAAAAATGACGCAATTTATTGATTGACTTTCAAATATGGACAAACTTTCAGGAACCGAAAAAAACATATTTGTAAACCAACAAACATGGACGGAGAGAGTACATTGAACAACTACGGTGACTGAAAGTTGTATTTAAAAAATGGGTTTCCAGACTATTTATTCAAAGAATCAACTCGATTTCATTCTATATTCTCTAACCACCCATTGAACTTCATAAAATCAACAAATTTTATAGTAATAATTACTGAAGACCAAAAGTGTATGCATCAAGGCGGCTTCAGAATTTTCATCCAACGCTGACAAAAATACATAGTGAATTTGCTTGACTAGTAACTTAGTGTTGACAATACTTTAAACAAATAATTTATACTTGAATTCTTTTTTTTTTTTCATTGCATTTTTTGAACCCAACGATGCCACTTTACCTCGCTAGAATACTAGCAAAGCCGCCTTATATGCAGAGATATAATACATTTTAGATACATCTAGCTAGCATACATCGTCCAATACACGTGACTTATTTAAGAATAATGAGCGGTTGACGTGCATTAAACGATTCATAACATGTGGTCAAGTGTTCGTGCGCATAGAGTTTCTCATCATTAACATCCGTCATCTAAACTTTTTATTTATAGAAATGTTACTACGAGTGTCAAATTTTGTTAAATAAATGAATCAAATTGTCAATCAAATTTATATTTACCTAGACTTTAAAATTATCTATATTCCTATAGACTTTTTTAAGGAGTGTTTTTTTGGCTAAACAATTGGACCAGTTGTTATTTTTTCTGTGGGTTTTGCATTAATATTTGTGAATTATTGAGAATTTATATCTAATCATAGTTTTTTTTTTTTTTAATTATTCAAAAATTCAAGGACGGAGTACTTATTTTGTTGTCATTACTTTTTTGCAGTATTCGGTAGGTGCAGTATTAATGTCAAATGGTCACATCAATTTGCAGTATTATTATTATTATATTATTGAGCATATAATTGTAGAAAATCTTCGTACAGTAATGATTATATCAGCTGGAAAAACACGGAAATCCAAAACCACGCTCTTACTCTAACGTGGAAAACACTTCTTTGGTTACTTGGCAGCGCGTAGATATTACTACACATTGAGAGCGTGAGTTAAGAATTCTTCTTTACAATTGAAACCAAAAATCTAGATCCCCGGCGGATCTTCGAGGGGTAAAATCGTACTTGAAGCAGCAGGAGGCTGTGATGTCAGGCCATGCGTGATGGGACTAGGCTGATTGTAAGATCGACGGTTCAGATCGCGCAACAAATTTTTATGGTTCAGGTTGTATTACTACAATTTAAAAGGGTGTAGAGCGCAATCCCAACGCTCACCTCCCGTACTACAGGTTTTCGGATCCTCTACTAGGGATTATTTACGATGTACTCCTCTCCGTCTCATTTGATTTATCCATTTTCATTTTTGATTATTTATACGGAGTAGCTCACAAAAGAAATATAAAAAAAATATTCATCATGAATCTTGTTTGATAAATATTGACTAACTCAATCAAAGTACGTTTTTAAAATCATCGAAAAGATTACGAATTAAAGGATATATGCAATTGAAATATGAAGTAAACATCGAATCCTTTAAAAATTATTTAATAATTAATGAACGACTCATACTATTTGTATGAGATCCGAAAATGGGTTCCACACGCCGATCTGTGCACATATCATCGTTTTTCGCGTATTGTGTATATTGATATGAACGATTCTCAATGAACCCTTCTACCTGCACCGAGGGCACACAACGGCGTATTGTGTATATTGGGACCCACAACGGCGTCGGTGACGCTGTCGGTGCATTCCCGTCGGTGCAGAAGGAATTATCGATTCTCAATAGCACAAGTACGAGGGCACTTTTCAAAAGCAATTACGTAAGTGAAAATGCTAACGTGTGCCCAATAAACACACGTTAAAGTTTTAAAAAGTTTATTGAAATGCGTGAAAAGTGTATAGGGATAAATAAAAGTGTATTGAAAAGTGTAAAATGTGTATTGGAGTGTGTGTTATTTTTGTTTGTTTGTGCTTAACGTGTGTCTATTGGGTACATGTTAGCAAGACCCTTACGAGAGTATCCACAGTAAATCCACAGTAAAAAATGTCATTTGTAAGTACGAGTAATTGCCATTCTCATTTTTTTTAAAGACGAATAGTGTCATTTTGCTAGAAAAAATTACAAGCTGCGATACTAATGTATGCCATTTTGCCATTGTTATTTTAATTTTTCTCTCTCTCAATCTCGAATGGAAACTTTGCCATATATTTTGTGATATATAACATATGATTTGGCTAGCATTTTTAAAATTTGAGAGAGAGTTTTAGCAGTGTAGGTGTGGTACCCAATTTGCCATTTCTTTTGTTTTTTATTTTATTTTTAGGAATGACAAGGAATTCCCCCCCAAAATATCAACCAGTGTGGATGATCCAAGAGTATCTACAATGGTGGATTGCGATTTGGATAATTATTGTAATTTGCTATTTATTGCAATTTTCCTCCCGATGGTGCACATGCTATTTTTTCAATTTTTCTTCACAAAAAGTCAAAATGTATTTTTGATCTGGTAGAGTGTTTTAAAGAAACGTGCATAATAGATTTCGTAGGTCTTTTTTATTAACCATAATGAGAAAAGTAAAAAAGGAGAACTGAAATAGTTCATCTCTCTCTACTTTTGGCTTTTGTTCTCTAAATTCAAAAAATGAAAAATTCATTACAGGAGTTTCGGAGAATACATTATGAGCGCGGGAAGTCAAACACGTTAAAGTAAAAAATGGAAAAATCAAAATGAGTAGTGGTTGAGAGATACGTGCAAAATACATAATGTAGATGTTTTTGTTAACCATGATAAGAAAAGTGAAAAAATGAGAAGTCAAAAAGCTGATCTTTCTCCACTTTTGGTTTTTATTCGCTAAACTCAAAAATCGAAAATTCATTATAGAAGAATACATTATGTGTGAGGGTAGTTAAACACGTAAAAGAAAAGAAAAAAAGAAAAAATGTTATGGTACATGAAAATATAATCAACGGTTGAGTTTTTTGAAATGGTGAATCTCAACCGTTGGTCCTATTTTCATGTAGACCTTGTTTGGTTTGGGTATTGAGACCCAAATTTGAAATTTTTTACCCCTATTTTTCCTCTAATCATTATCTGTATTTCCAATCATTAACCTATATTTTTAAATCATTTCTCCATGTATCTCTCTTCAATCATTACCTTTTATTTTCAATTATTACCCATATTTTTCTCCTCCCAACTCAAAATTCAAAACTCAAAATCCAAACTCAAACTGAACAAGCTCTGAGGCCTTGGTTGTTTTGGGTTTGAAAACCTGATTTTCTCAATTATTATCTAATCATTATTCATATTTTCAAATACTATTCTCATTTTTCTCTCTATCTCTATTTAAACATTAATCTCTATTTTTAATTAGTATCCTATTTCTCCCTCCAATCATTATTAAAAACCGAAACCCAAAATCTAAACCAAACACAATTTGGGGATATTCACAAAAAGTAAAAAATCAAAATGAAATACAACCCCGCGGTATATACTATAGGGTCACGTGAGGTGTGGGGCAGCGTTGAATGCAGACCATGGAGGAAGAAGTCAAGGAACAAAAGGGCGCGAATTGGAGAGGGGAGTGGCGGGTGTGGGGGCCAGATTATCACGTGGGAAGGAGCGTGAATTGTCTTTTGATTACTGGTAACGATGTGGACTGATCATCCAATTAGTTTATTTCGATGAGGCCGCGATGCGAATAAACATATATATAATATAGGATAAAAAATGGGCAAAGTTTGTAAATTGATGAATTGATGATGATGATGATCATCATGATAGTGATGGGGCCACATTGTATTGTTACGGTGTTACGGCGAAGAGAGAGACACACAAGAGAAAAACAAAAACACTTTAAGATATCCGATTGAAATGATTTATTGCATGGTTATAAAAAATTATTTCTCAAAAATCAAGAGAAGTAATTCTCTAATAATAATACATCACATAAAAAATCGTAAAAAATCAATTTATTCTAAAACTACTCTTAATAGAGAACTCCCTAAATAATACTACTAGAAGATTTCTTATCTGACGAGGTTTGATACAAAACACGAAAACTTTTCCATAAATCTCTCCCGAAAATGAAATGTATGAGTGTAATTCACCCAGTATAATTATACATATACTTTGGTTACAAATGAACAACCCCTAAATAATCTGGGTTACAAATGAACTTCCAAGCCAAGTCCGGACTTTACCTGGTGGAGAGGGGAGAGAGAGGAGAGAGAGAGAGAGATGGTGGTGGGGGACAGACTACAGAGGCAGGCTCTTGAAGGGAACAGAGTCCCAACACAAGCAATCATTAGTACGGCCCTCAGTTGGACCCCTATGGATGGATACATACAACAGATACGTATCTTTGATGTGGGCCCTTGAAACTGCATCATACATATATATATATATATTGATATTGAGATAGTAATTATTATAGGAGTGATTGAATGGTCTCTCTTTTTTGGCTTCTGTTTGGTCCTTTTCTCTCTCCTTTGTCCTTTTTTTTTTTTTTTTTTTTTTCTTCCATTCAGACCTTTTTTTTTTCTCTCTTCTCCTCACCCCCACTCACACGTCCTATCTAAAGTGTAACTAGGAGTACTTTCTCTTCAACCCCCTTCATCATTTCTTCATCCTCTCAAATAAAAGAAGTGGGGCCTACTAACGAATCTGATAAAAATCCCATCCTCTATGCTTTCTACGTTCCGAAAAAAAATGAGATGGGATAGAGAATGGGATTTTTACATCATGATACTTGGGTTAATCTACTTTAGCTTAAATTTTTTTACTTGGGTTAATTTTTTACATCATGTTGTTTAGCTCAACGAGATAGATTGCCTTTTTGGATTTTTAACCAGACTAGAAAGGATGATATTCGTGAGATGATAGAATTGGAATAGATTTGATAATGAGATGGGATTGATAATTTGTATGTTTGGTTGACACTGGATTAGAAGATAGGATTGTTATTGCTGATACCAACCCCCCACCTTGGGATTCATAGAACCCTTCTATATGCACCGATTGCCTTGCACAGACCACGCACCAAAAATTTGAATGAAATGAGGGTGATTTTGGATCGAACTTTCTCTTCGATTGTCTCATTTCCATCCACTCACGTCGATCTCGAAACGAACGGTTCGGAAGGTTGGGACCCACAACGACGGCGATAAAAATCTCAACCCCTTCATCATTTCTTCATTTCCGTCGGTTCCCTTATCTTTTTCGGGATTCATAATACCCCCATTTTGAGGGATTAATAGTCCGATAAGACTACAAGTCCAAGCTCATCATTTCTTCATCCTCTCACATAAAAGAAGTGGGCCAGCTAACGTTCCGAAAAAAAATGATACTCCTACTTTAGCTTAATTTTTTTCACCGGGTTAAAATTTTTACATCACGTTGTTTAGCTCAACGAGAGAGATTGCCTTTTTGGATTTTTAACCAGACTAGAAAGGATGATATTCGTGAGATAATAGAATTGAAATAGGTTTGATAATGAAATGGGATTGATAATTTGTATGTTTGGTTGACACCGGATTAGAAGATAGGATTGTTATTGCTGATACCAACCCCCCACCCCGGGATTCATAATACCCCCATTTTGAGGGATTAATAGTCCGATAAGACTACAAGTCCAAGCTCATTTTGTGAAACCAAACAAAGTATTGCTGAATAATTAAGCGAAGTCAAATCTAACCTAAAAAAAAAGAAAATTTTCACTTTTGACAAAACACACGGATGAGATAATTTCCGTCCGGTTTCGGAGAACGCAACCCAAAAGTCTACATCTACTCACTATTGCAAGGCGTGCGTGGACCTAGAAAGTGAATTGATGAAACCACCCTGGCCTAATTCTTTCTCTTGAAAAACTTTCTTTTTGTGGTATTTTTTGTCTATCCTTTGCACTCCAATATTTTTCAATTTTTGATTTCTCTAGTCAACATGACAATTGAATGTAAAAAATTTGACCTGAATCCAATAAAAAATAAGAAAAAATAATTAAAAATGTAAAAAAGAAATTGACCCAATCCAATAAAAATTAAGAAAAAATAATTAAAAGTGGTACGGTGCCACCCTCGTCATGAAATAGGCCAACGGAGACGTACACTTCTTTTAAAAATCGCTCCATTGGGGGGGGTGGTCATTTTGGTGTCCCATGAATTTGATTGGTTGTGGTTAAATGAATTATTTAGATCAATGTCAACTTTTCCAAAAAAAAAAAAAAAAAAAAAAAAAAGAGGCCAACGGAGACGTACACTTCTTTTACGCTCCATTGTGGTCATGCGTGATTCATGAATTATTTAGATCAATGTCAACTTTTGAAAAAATTATTCAAACCTTTTGGTGCGCTGCTAGCTTCTTCAACCATCACACGTTGTGTGACGCTCAAATTTAAATATGCACTTGAAATCAGTACACGTGTGATGGAAGATGAGTCAGAAGTAGGGGTGAAAGAAAAACCGAAAAACCGAAAAAATAGGAAAAAGACCGACTGAACGGTTCGGTTTTCGGTCGGGGAAAAGCTGTATCGGCTGACTTCGGACCGAACCGAACCGAACTGAAAAATTATCGGTTCGGTCTCGGTTTCCCGGAAATTTGTTTGGACCGAACAAAAATCATGCCAATTTGGACCGAATTACCCCGAAACCACCCCTATTTGGACTAAAAATCCAAAAAAACGATCTTGGCCCCCCTAAATAACAAATCCTAGCCGTCCATCTCAATCTTAACGCCGGACCGAAAAAACCGAATAAAACCGAACCACCCCGAACTGATCGGTCCATTGTTTTTTTCGGTCGGGATCGGTTCCCAGCAAAACCACCCTGAACCGATCAGTTCGGTCCAGGACACCCCAAAAACCGAACCGAACCGACCAATTTTCACCCCTAGTCAGAAGTATCATGTAACGGTGCCCTCAGTCAGAAACACAAATAATGTGTGGTAAAGTTTATGAGATATGAGATCAAATGTGTGGTAAAGTCTTATTGGTGAAATGTGTAAATTAATCAAAAATAAATATCAAACCTCTGAAAAAAAGTTATAGGAAACTGCTACTAATTACATGTACATCTGCAACACCCCGCCCTTTTTCCAAAGCAAAGTCAAAATATAACACATACCTCCAAGGAAGACCTCTGGCATGATGGCCGGAAATTTGAAACCAAAATTTTTCTCATTTTCTATTGACTCAGCATTTTTGCTACATCAGTGTCAAAGTCCCGTACGTGAGTAACGTGAAACAAATCACGTGTTCAGACTTGGTGCTGGCCCGTCCATGCTCGGCGATGGACAGCTCGGATCACATCTTATCCAAACACATCCGAACCGTTCGCTACCAAACAAATTCGACCAATTCATTCCAAGCACGGACGGTCCAGATTAGGGACAACATGAATGGAATAACACCATCCCCCAATTCAGCAAATTGGAAGGGTGATAAACACACGACTCTCGTGTGGTCAATCATAATCTCTGTCTTGAACAATCATGGAAAGAGAAATGGCGAGAGGGGTCCCTCTCCATTTTATCTTTGTCAGTAACCCCCCCACCAGTCTTCAATTCTTCCATCATTATGGTCTTCATAAGATACCTCATTCTCCGGACCCACTTACCAGCTTTTTCTATGCACACAAACACGCAGAGAGGCTGCCATTATTTATCATGAAAGATCACTATTTTGGCTCCTTCTTTCAAAAAAAATAAATAAAATATTCTGTCAGGAGTGTTCGGGTTAGTTTACACATATCTCGACTAATCACATTCTCTGCTCCGGTCAAAAACATGTCATTCACGATGAGATCAAGAGATTTACATGAAATTATTCTCTTGTGACCTAACCCCTCATAATCAACCTTGATCAATTTTATGAATAGCAAATCTATCAACTAACCGGGACTAGAATTCTTTGATATGGTGGTCCCCCTTTGGTAGAGGTGTAGGGTACATGGTATATGAGCAAATTCACTGTTGCCATTATTGGTTTCACATTTTTCATCTCAAGGCCAGGCCAACAGATGATTAGTGGACAACATACATAAATACGTATGCATACTCAATTACCACCATGTCTATCATTGAGTATGAGGTATCACATCATTAATATTGCCATAGAGTTTGGTTCTTGCTTAAATGAGTTTAGCTCATTCATTATTAGATCATTAACTATTGAATTCCTGGTAATGAGGTTCTTATTCCTTTGACATTATAATTATGCTAGCATAGGGTGGCTGCAAACGAATCAAGTAACTCAAGGTTCGGCTGATTTGGAAACTAGCTCGTTTTAAGCTTGAGTTTTGAATTTAGTCTTTTGCACCCTTATCCAGACATGTTTTATGTCATCAGGGCAGGCCAATTGCCTTGTTGACAAGGGCGGACGGAAGTGTGACAAGTGGGAATCGTCACCAAGGAGCTGGGAAAACCTCTTCAAATAGGAGTATTTTAAATATTTGGTCCACAACATAGAATTGCTCAAAAAATGATGAATCACACATCTCTAAATATTTGACTCTACAATCTAAAAATACTGCCTCCGTCCCCATTTGTTTCTTGCATGCTTTTGGAATCTATTTCTTTAAAATGGCCAAAAGATCACTGTCAATGTTTGATCAAGCATCCAAGCTGTTTTTATTTGTATTTCTTTCGGTAATGAAGAATGTTCCGATGAACGAGACTAATCTCTCTAGCCCCTCCCACAACTCTTTCCACGCGTTTGCGTGAGGTGAGGTGGCCCCAAGTACAAATGACTGCCAATGGGAATCGACCCTGCGATGTTGGGGTGATCATAAGTCCCGCCTAGACAATTGATCAAGTTGTTACCAAGACAAAGTACAATCAATTGAAGCATCAGTTTTGTCATCTGCTCTAGCAAATTGTTACCATGAAAAAAAGCGCAAGACAACACCTGCCCTACCAAGTAATTGCCCATGCACCCTTCTCTAATCATGCAAATTTAAGCTTAATTTCATACCATCATTTCATAATTACCATAATACAAACAATAGCACAGAACAAAGCATCATTTTGCACAATCACATGGGCTTTCATGGTTTTCATGTAATCATTACAACTTAATTATCAGACAAGCATGAGAAGAACTAAAAAATGTGCACCTTTTTCTCTCTTCTGAAAAGTGTTTTTGACTTGATATGATTGAGAAGGAGACACACATTGCATTGTTATTTGATTAGGCTCTTTGATTCCCCCCTTGAAATTGCAGACAAAGAATTATTATATACATTATGTGAAACTATGATGATGGTTAATGAGTGATACCACTTCTTTGATGGACCAGTGGCCATTCATAAAAAGTCTCACCCAAAAAAGGGGAAAGAAAAAAGTGAAAAAGAAGCCAATATATATATCCAAAATTGGTGAGCATTGGTTGGTAAAAAAGTAAGCTTTGGCCCAAAACCACTTTTCTTTCATTGTGCCTAGTCTAACCTTATCAAAATCACCATAAAGAAAAACCCACTAGTAGTACTCATAATGACATACTCCCTCCGTCCCATATTTGTTGCCCATTTTTACTATTCACGGCATCTTAAAAAATAAATTTTATTTTCAAATGTGTATCTTTATATAGTATGTATCAAATATGGATGTTGTTTGATAGATTTTGGTAATTTCTATTTAGCATTTTTTTAAAAATTATAGTAAACATTATAGATTGAAAAATATAAGCAATTTAGAAATGACACACATGCACGTAAATTGAACAATAAATTTGAGACAGAGGGAGTAGTAAAGGAATAGGTTTATTAATACCATGTAGTAAGTGGTTGTATATGTGCAGGCTGAAGTTTTGTTCAAAACTATTTGGGTCTCCATATTTTAGGCCCAAACTCACAAGCCCGTAACCCAAGTTTTCTTAGTATTTTATTGGGTCTGAATTTGCTGAATTTTGATTTCCAACAATAGTCCACCAAAATTTAGGGAGACTGTTGGGGATGCTCTAAACAAAGGACTCATAGCACAGCTTCGGTTAGGAATCATCCGGACGAGATGAGAAGAAAAAACGGAACGAGAGACTGAACCATGACACTTTAGCTGGTTCAACACTAGATCAAGAAACCACTGATTTCGATTTTACCGGGAAAAAAAAAAAGCCCACTGATTTCGCTTGGTGGGCCGGAAATGCCAGAGCTAATTGAATAAACGAAAATTGAGAAAGACAACTACAACCTGGAAACCTTGCATGGTCTTTTACAAATACATCCCTACTCGGTAAGATATTTGATACATCAGGAAGGGGAAAAAAACTGATATTTGATACATCAGAAAGCCAATTGCTAGATCCAGGATGACATTCAATCAAGCTCCATAGAATCAGAAAGCACAACTTTGGTAACAATGGTTGCAGAACCATCATAATTTTCATTGTACTGGCAGCCAGCAAATTATTTTCTTTATCTTTTCAATAAGTCTTCAAACATGACCACATAAAGGAAGTAAGTCCGATTTTTTTAGCTACTACAAGCAAATTTTGCAAAGAAATCTACAAGATATAATTCAATCTTCTCCTCCTAGGTGCACGAGAAGCTCCATTGTCTCTATCTGGAACTCCAGAAATGCGATTCCTTCTCCTTGTAGACGAAGAGGGCTCAGTTAAGTCCATTTCAGTAGTCGCATCAGGTCTCAGGTTTTCCAATTGCCCATCAGAAGAAGAAACATCAGCTCTTTCGGAAGAGGAAGCTAGGGTTGCTGCAGAAATGATCTCAGCTGCAGAATCCATAGTCTGGTGGTGGTTTTCTTCAGCAGCAGCACTGCTTGTAGAAGGATGCCCTCTGTCAAATCGTAGAATCCGTTCTCTAGTTCTCCCCATGAGGGCATCTTGGATACGCATAACAGCATAATCCTCGAACAAACTTGGATTATCCAATTCAGATGAAGCAGAAGAACGTGAAGCATCCGCTTCCGATAATACCCTAAAAAAATGACGAGAACGGAGGCGACGGCTGCCACCTCCTAACAGTGGGTTCCTCGACAACTCAGAGATAGGGATATGACCGTCTATAGTTGCAGGATCGAGATCCGGCTGCTGTGGGGGGTCACCTCCTGTGGCACCTAACCGCATTCTTAATCGTCGAATTGCTTCCGAGGATACTGCCCGTTGTTGCCTAGCACTCTCTATTCTATGTGCTTGGGGTCTTGGAGGCACCTTCACTCCAGACTCCGACTCTGACACGCAATTACTGTCTCCATTGCCAAAAATAGGAGTGACATTCGAATCTGTTACCTCTCCCTTGCAAACTGGGCATTCCTTGGCAGTTGAATACACATAAGGCAGCTGATAAAAGCATGCCCAACAAAACAAGTGACCACAACATGTCAGTATCGGGTCTCTTGCCGTGTCCAAGCATACATTACAGTCGAAAAACCCACCACCCTCACTGACAACCTTTTTAACTTCCGTATCCAATTCCAAGGCCTTCGCAACCAAATGAGAGCTATCCCTTTTGCAACTTTTGCCCCTCTCAACAGTCTCCCTATTCTGCTCTGTGCCCTCAGTACTTTCAATCAATGCATCACTTGTTTCGGGAAGGTGGTTTCGAGCTTGTCGCCATCTCTGACGCTGCCTTGCCCTAGCATTGACAGCTTCAAGCTGTCGGATTCGATCTTCAATCTGACTGTGGGCTGTTTCCTGGTCATTCAATAGAAGGCCTTGCCCAAGCCCCAGCCTTGAACCGGTAGATGGGTCTCCACTTTCCCCATTCTGCTCTGTACCCGCACTAATTCCGATCGTTCCAATCAACGCATCAAGATTTTCGGGAAGGTGGATTCGAGCCTGTCGCCATCTCTGGCGCTGCCTTGCCCTAGCCCTAAATCCTTCAAGTTGTCGAATTTGATTGTCGATCTGGTTAGTGGTTGTTTCTAATTCATTAAACAGAGATCCTAACCCTATTCCTGAACCACTAGATGGATTTAGGGGTTCTTGGTTCAAATCTAGGTCCATAACTGAATCAACCCTCATGTTATCTTCCATCAGATATGAAAGATCAATAATTGAATCATCCCCTATGACATTATCCATCATATAACACCAACCCAAGTTGAAATTCCGAACACCCACTTCAACTTACCTCACTAGATCGCTAACAGAAACCCGAATAAACTCAAAACTGGTAAAATTTGGGTCGTTTGCGAAAAAAAAAAATTAGGGTTTTACAAAATCAAAATGATCTTAAAAGAATTGATTTGTTAATGGACACACATACAAGGGTAAAAAAAGAAACTAAAGGTACACTGAATTCCATGTTTTATGCGTATGCATTAACCTATGTAGACAGAAAGGGGATGAATTAGAAACCTGTGGGAAAGAGGTGAATTCAGCTAAGATGCTGATAGGAGAGAGATTCAGCTAAGATGTTGATCGTTCACGAGAAAAGAGTAATTGATCGAGCTTTTCATCGAGATAACTGGATTCTTGTTCTTAGCTTCTTCAATTGACGGTCTGATTCGTCTCTGAGAGAGAGAGAGAGAGAGATCCCAAAGACGAGGAGAGCGAGAGAGACTTGGCGCACCTTTGGACCAGTACGTAAGGGAAAATTTCCAAAGAACCCCCCGAGCTTTGGACGAAATGTCTCGTAAATACTTGAACTTCAATAAACGTTAATTAAACCTCTAACTTTGACACTTTGTCATCAATTCTCCCCCTCAGTCCATTTCCTGTCCAATCCTTAAATACTTAATGAAGAGTCCTACATAGCGCTTATGTGGACATTTGTTGTAGGTGCAGCCCCCAAAACGATACTCCCTCCGTCCTAATTTAAATGTTCCCTACGGTTATGCGTGTTTTTTTTAAGACTCTTATAGTTTCATTCTATAATGTATTTTATATGCAATATGGATCTTATTTGATAGACCTCAATTAGTTCTATTAGACAAAATTTTAAAAAACTTTGAAAACCTTATCAATAAAAAGATATAGCCGTTTGAAAATGACACAGATATACGTATGAAACATTTAAAATGGGACGGAAAGAGTATTTGTTTTGGGGTTAGTCATAGACTTCCAAATTTTTTGTTGGACCCTTCTACTTGCACCGACCGTGGTGCACCGACGGCGTCGGGGACGCCGTTGTGGGTTCCAACCGATCGATCCGAGCCGTTCATCATTCTCAATTTGAATGAAATGGGGGTGATTTTGGATTGAGCTCATACAGCCGTCCGATTGCCTCGATTCCCGCGTGGACCCACTCGAAATTCGATTTTGAGAAGGATGAATGACTCGGATCGATCGGTTGGGACCCACAACGGCATCCCCGACGCCGTCGGTACGTGGTCGGTGCACCACAGTCGGTGCAAAAGGAATTATCGTTTCTCGTTGCACATCGTCTTATGGGGCAACTTCGAGGTCCCACATAAATGATCTGAACCGGATATTTAAAATAATTATTCGATTGGTCATAAAAAAAATAGACCCATCAGATATTTATAAGTATTGATCTAATTAGTTCAATTTTTTATTTCAGAATCAGAACCTTATAATCTGAAAGAATTTTGAAAAAAATTATAAATTATGCGCCCGATATCCCTTTGATATGAACTGTAGATATCGTAGCGCTTGTTGAAGAGCATTCACTAAAAATTTTATCTTGATCGGCCATCGATAGGTATAAAAAATGCTAAAATTATGAACTGTTTTGATACCTATCGATGTCTGATGAAGATAAGTTTTGTAGTGAATGCTCTTCTCAACAAGTGCTACGATATCAATGGTTCAGATCAATGGGATATCGAGAGAACAATTATATAATTTTTTTCAAAATTCTTTTAGATTATAGGGTCCTGATTCAGAATGAAAAATTGAAATAATTAGATCAATTACTGATGGACCTAATTTTTTTAAGACCAATTGAATAATTATTTTAAAATTATTGATTGGTTCGAATCATTTTTGTGAGATCCCGAAGTTGGCCCTATAAGACAACATGTAATGAAAAATTTGGAAGTCCATGCCCCTAAAACGATGTCATTTTGGACGCCTACAACTGCAACAAATGTCCACGTAATCGCCATGTAGGACTCTTCAATAAGTATTGGACGGGAAATGGAATAAAGGGGGAATTGACAACGAAGTGTCAAGGTCAGGGGTTTAATTAACATTTATTACATTTCAGGTGTTTATAAGACACTTTCGCCCTGTTTGGCGACCGGATTTGCCTCTCACCCGGATTTGTAATCCAGGTCCCACCACAAGCCGGCGTTTGGCACGCCATTTTCGACCCCCGGATTTGCGAAAAAAAATTCACTGTTGGGAGTACAAATCCGGGAGCACCCGGATTTGCCAACGACAGCCTCCCCCCTGTCGTTAGCTAACAAGGGGGGATTTGGTAGATTTCATACCCGTTTTACCCCTCCAAATCCGGGGGTGATTTGGGGGGTTTTTTGCTGTGTGTGTGTGTGTGTGAGAGAGAGAGAGAGAGAGAGGGAGGGAGAGAGAGAGAGGTACCTGTAACAATAGTCGCCGGAGCAGCCAATAGTCGCCGGAGCATCCAATAGTTGCCGGAGCCGCCAATAATCGCCGGACAAGGCGTGGGTTCGTTCTTGGGTTTGTTGGATCTGTGTGTGTTTGTTTGAAAAATGGGTAAAGAAGATGAGAAGAAGTGGGTTTGTGTGCGTGTGGGTTAATTATCATGTGTATCAATGTCACACACAATCCTTGTTCCCAATGGCATATCAACGGCTCTCTTGCTTCCAAAACAAAACACTCACATAATATGTAATATATTTTCTTTTTAAATGATCAGTGGCAAATAAAGCCTAAATTTAATGTGTATTTTTTGTAATTATTATGTATTTATTGTTATTATAACGAAATTAATCCATTTAGTTTATTAAAATAAAAAATTGGGGGTAAATAGGTCATTTCCTCTCTTATCCTATCAAATCCACCTTCTAAATCCACCTTCTCAAAATTCCATCCAAACACCTCACTAACAAATCCACCCTTCTTATGAGGTGGGGCCACCCTCATTACAAATTCACCCTCATTACAAATCCACCTTCAAATCCACCCTCATTACAAATCCACCCAAAATCATCTCCGGTCGCCAAACGGGGCGTTTGTCTAAAATTCAGGGGTATTTTTGAAATTTTTTTCTGTACGTAAACCCCGCTAAATTTCTCAGTAGGTGTCGTGTCGTATGATATACTTTGTTTTTTTTAACAGATTAAACCGAAGTAATTTTGAAGGGCCTGTTTTTTGAACAACGATTAAGGGCTGTAAGTATTTATTGTATAATTTTGTTTGAAATTTCTATCTTTTTCTTTTTTTTCTTGTAATATAGGGGTCTCAAGTTAGCTTGCGCACACCTCAAATCATCTTTATTCGTGGACAAATCAATAGACGGATGAACCTAAGCGATCCTCTTACCCAAAGTATTAAATGTTTTTCTTCTTAATTGTTTGTAGTAGGTTTTTATTTTGTTTATTTTTTACGTGTGTGCATAAAACGTAAAACTACATAAATTCGTTTACTTTTAAAACTTAACACGTGTCCATCCAAGTTCCATCATAAATTTATTTCACCTAAGAAAAGAGTGTTGAACACAACTTTAAATTCTAACTTTTGCCATAGTGATAGTACGCTAAGTTCTATATTTTCCTTGCAAATTACGGATGCACAATATGCATTTATGTAATTAGACATAATTATATCCGTATAATTGCATGCATAGGTTGATGAAATATATATTGGGACTTGGATAACATTCTTATACTATTAGTTTCTGGCATTATTCCTTTATAGTTGTCATATGCTCTTTCAGATTAGTCAGGTTAACTCATCGGCCATCGCATATTTGGTACTGTAGCATGCTCTTGAGTTATGAGTTTGAAATAATGTTCCATTTCCATTGAACTTATCCAAATCTGCATTTCATTCACTGCACAAGGAAAAATTCATGGTCAAAACCTTAGTTTTTGACTTTTTGTATACCTTTGCAACTCAGAGTCCATGGTGATGTTTTTGCAATTTGTTAAAGAATAATTGATATTGTCATTCATATGTTCGCCCAGTACTAAAGTCCTACATCCGTCCAGATCTTTATTCATACAATTTCCGTAAACAATTCAATTAAACACGTTTGAAAAAAACTAATTTCATTTTTTGTTTTCTTTCTCTCTTCATAGTTTTATTTGCATAGGTTCAAATCCAGATGTGTCTAAAATCGTATTAGCTCGCGGGTTTAGAAAAAGAGTTTATTTTAAGTTCTTCCTTGGCTTTGCTAGGAGGCTACTCAAGAAGATTACTGAAACATGAAAAATGCTAGCAAGGAAGATGCAATTGATGTCAGCTTACTAGAGAACAAAGCAAAACACCACAGAGAAAACAAGTGCAGTAAGTACGCCCACCACTGCATCACCACACCGCGCTCTCTCACCCACCCATCTCACCCTTCCCACCCCTTGACACTCCTCCCAATCCCAACCTATCCTAATGGCTCCTTCACGGGCAACGCATTCGGGTACAATGGCAGAGTGAGAACGGCTACGCTGGGCCACAGTAAGTTTGGTCTTCACATTCACCGCACTTCTTTGGCCACCACACTACTCCTCGACGCCCGCCTCCATGAGCTAAAACTATCGTTTGATTGCCCTCTTAAGGATGGGAGGTCCGTATTTTTATGCAATGTTTGTAGTGGGGCTGTCACGGGCAGAGGTCGTTGCGATGGATGAGATGTTGGAAACTCAACTGCATATCACAAAGATTCATATCAGATGAACAGATCACAGATGTTATGCAACTTGGGAGTTGCACTTCTCGTCCGCCAAATTACAACAATTCCTATCGATTCTGTAATGCATAAGAACATAAAAAACAATTACAAGTGGGCAATAGTAACGATAAAAAAAAGTGGGGCAATTTCGGGAATGATTTATCACGGCTCAAGAAAATTATAGGACATTAGGAGAATCAAATACTCTAAGTTAAACAACATGATAAAGCTTTATCACTTTAGTATATGCTAATAATTTTCTTTGTGAGTCTGTGACATTCTCTCTTCTATAGATTCCCAACGCAACCTTCAGACTTTTCCTTTCTCCTTTTACCTACTTCACTCCAACTATCGCCAACGACCGGAAGAACAAGACTTCCAGAAGATTCACAAACCCACAACCTACTGTCACCTGCCAAAATCTATAAGACTAGTAGTTCTAGAGAAAAAGTGATCAAAAAAAAAAAAAAGTTCTAGAGAAAAGTCTTAAACGCATGTTTGACACTCTCCTATTCAAATGCACTATTGTCTGGAATTTTTTCTTTGATAAGCAACTTTTGTTAGCAAGGAATTCGAAAAGATATTGGCTAATAGATTCCAATTCTGCTAAAGAAGTGGTAACAAAAAAACTGGTAAACACCGTAAACTGTACATGGAGTAGGAAAGGAAAAGTCTACAACTGGCTGGCTGAAATAGGTAGATCCAAAGAAGGTTCAAATGAAATGTCAAAGGAATGCACAAGATTTGAGAATCTTAGAGCTGGCTAATGTCGAGAATTGTTTTCTAAATTCTTGACACAGGTGCAGTCTTCTACATGGGCTGGCAATGCAAATTTTACATTCACGAACAACGGGTGGAATCCACGCAACTCGCTTTTATCAACTACCAAGTACCAACCTCATCATCTAACCAGGGATGGATCCAGTGTAGGCACAAGGGGTTACGTGACCCTCCTCAAAATGCAATTTCGTCCTTCATGAACAGTGTTTTCACGCAACTCGCTCTGACAACCACCCATCCCACTCACTTCACCCTCTAAGCCTTGTCCCTTAACCCAACTTCCCCCTCGGTTCCTTCACCTGCTATTCCTGCAGGTGAATTTGGATCTGGCTTTTCTTTTACTTGTTCCACCTGTGACTTTGACCTCCATGTCCACTGTGCTTCTATTTCTGATAGTACCACGTTGATCCAGTGCCCTTTCTGGAAGCCTAGATGTCTGATACTACTTTCACAGAGCCAGTGACAAAGCCTTCTGCGGTTCTTACACAGATTCAACACGAGTCCCATGCCAAACACGCCCTTAATCTTTTGCCTAGGGCCCTGGTGCCAACGGTATGTTCAGTTGTGATGCATGTGGTGAAAATGGTGATAACTCAGTCTACCGTTGCTCCACATGTGACTACGATCTTCACATTAAATGTGCTTTCTTTAAAAAAACTGTGGATCGAGTCGATCATGGACACCGACCCACTCTTTTCTACTCTAACCCATACCAGGATACAGGCGTGACATTTAAGCGCGATGTCTGTCATTATAATGTCCTATCGAATTCTTGGAAATTTCTTGGATTTACTGTTGTTTAGATTGTGACTATGGAACTCATGTGAACTGTGTATTGGGTAAGGAACGTCCGAAAGCAGCAGTTCAACTTGAAAAACTTGCAGCAGCTGAGCAAGAACTTTTGAACCTTCAAATCAAAATGCAAACCAAAACGATGACAACAAATGCCATATTACAAGGAAAAATGATCAGACAGCGAATGCCATACTACATTCATCAACTGGCCGTTACCAGTTCCGCGGAGATGCAACCCGGGATGCCATATAAACCAATTGGTTTGGGAGGCTCTCCCTTTTCCTATCATGTGGTCTCTTTGGAAGCTAAGAAGATATGGACGCATTTTGGAAGGCGTTCCAATCAGGGATGGAGTTACCGAATTCATTTACCAGTCTTTTGGTTATTTATTGTTGTTCTGTAGTTGTTTGTGGTGTCTTTGTTTCTTTTCAGATTTCATGATCTTGTTTGGAACTTTTTGTAGCTCTTTTTCTATCATTTTCAGCGGTTTCCGAAGAAGCTTCCCCGCCTGATTTTTTTTTTAAAATGCTAGCCTAGAATAGGAGCAGAGGAGACCATTGAAACTGGCTTATGATGTTTCGCCTTTTGTTTTGTCTTGTCCATATTCTTTTTGGTTGCGACACTGGGTTGGATTGATAGAAGATTGATACTCTAATTCATTTTAGTTAGAGACAACCTTGATATGTTTAATTGTAATCTTTGATAAATTCATCATCTTTTACAAACTTTCTCGATAAATATCAGCTTGACAAGACGGGATCGATGAAAGGAAGTTTTGATGAACCCACTTATTTGATCCAAGAGGAGGTTAGTAGCGACATTCACAAGAAGAATTCGAATTTAATCAAGGAAGCCCGAGAGAACATGAAGATGGGTGCTCGCTTTGGTATAAAGTTCCATGGAAGGGAGAGCTATAATATTAAAAAGTTCTTAGAAATGAAGGCTGTCAAAATTTCAGAAGAGGATATTAAAGCAGAAATTAAAGCTCTTGACATTTTGGAGGGAGGAGCCTCCATTTCCGTGGAGTTCTGATTTGCCGTTTGGGAGCTCTTTGGCCCTGATCCTGTTTTTATGGTAGTTGGAGGTTTCGTTGTTTTGAGGGTTTTTCTGCTTCAATGGGTGATTTTGATGCCTCTAGCTTTGCTTGATCATGGGTGGTTTAGGGAAGGAGGTTTTAGGTTGCTGCTGTAGTTTGTTGGGGGTGTCTCAGATATGCTTTTTCTGGTTTTTGGTCCAGGATTTGGTTGGTATCTTACCACCCTTTTTTTGTTCCTTTTCCCTTTGGGCCCTTGGTGTTTTCAGTCTCGGGTCCCTTTATCTTTGTAATCCGTTTCCAAAGATTAATAAATTCTTTGCTAAGCAAAAAAAAAATAAAAAATATCAGCTTGACAAGATTTGTTAGTACTGAATTATTCTTAAGATTTTACACCCACCGTCAGTAATTGGTTTGATAAGTTTATTAAAATTTGCTAATAGGAGTACCATTTTTTCCGTATTAGGTGGGTGCATGTTAGCTAGATTAGGTGGGTGCATGTTAGCTAGATTTTACTTCCACCGCAAGTAATTAATTTGACTAGTTTATTAAAATTTGCTAATAGGAGTACCAGTTTTTTCGTATTACGTGGGTGCAAGTTAGCTAGATTTTACATCCACCGTAAGTAATTGGTTTGATAAATTTATTAAAATTTGCTCATAGGAGTACCATTTTTTTCCGTATTTGGTGGGTGCATGTTAGCTAGGTTTCTCGTGATTTCTGGTGGCGTGGCTTCAAAGGAAGAGCGAGAGACTTACAACCCCTTTGGATAGGAGAGAGACGATGAGAACATAATAGAGTGAGGTTTCTCATCAAATCTGGCCACTTCTGGTAAGATTCCGCGAGAAATGAATTAAGCCTTGTGTTTACACACCTTTCTAATCATTTCCCACCCTCCCTATCCAAACAAGTGGTTAGATTTTATAGGATTTTCCTCTCCTCTCTTTTCTTTTCACACCATACCCCTCAATCCAAAGGGCTGTCAATGTTGAGTCTAGAAAACACTAGCCTACATTACTATCTATTCACAATCTCGGTTAAGTTCTCAACAAAAGAAACAGAGCCATACTACACTGTACATTTGCTTTTACTACGAGTCTATGAGATACTGTAGTTAAAATGTACAACTTCGTAGCGAAAAATTGTTGAGAGTTTTTTTTTAAAAAAAAGGACGCTAAAGCGAAAAAGTGAATTATTGAGGTGGCATTATTGGTGGTTAGAAAGTGGCCAAAGGTTAACCAACAAGAGGACTTGCATTGGATGATAAACCTACTGAGGAGATGTTTATGAGGCAGTTGAAGCAGCTGCAAATTAGATTTTATATAATGTGTTTGTCTTTGTATTGCGTGCGCGTGCGCGTAGGCGGGGCGGGGCAAGAGAGTTGAGTGTGTGAGCAAGAGAGTTGCTCCTTGTAATTTTGTTCTCTTTTTTTTCTGCGACTGTGTGAAACAAGAAGTGTATGAAATCCCTCTCCCAGCAACAAAAAAGTAATAGACCATGAAAAATGCAAATACCCCGAAAAGGCGTCCCGAAAGTGAAATCAACGATTCAGATGATTGTCCAAGTGAATCAATAGACCATAGAAGGGGTAATAATGACACAACATATGCAGAATTTACCACAGCTAATCCCAAAGATAGAAGAGCTCTATGCAGTTTCAGACATCACCAAGGTGATATATCCATGTTTTCTATGTACCACAGAACCTGTGCTTTACCTTACAATCTTAAAGAGCCGAGATGTGATCAACAAAGCTATATAGATTTATAGTATTAGTCAATTAAAAGGAATTGAATTATTGAAACATTTGTTACTCAAAGTGTCCTTGACACATCAGTTGAGAAGCATTGCAAGAAAAGTTAATATGCAGGCACATGATGTTGAGCAAAAAGCCATAATCTATCATACGTTATGATTCAATTTGTTAAAAAAAGAAGTCACATGCATCCACATGCAGGGATAGTTGGAATGGAATTTCCCTTGAGACAAACGTTGACCTGAAGAGTTGGAAAACCAAAAGATGCAAAAGTAAGTCAACTAACTTATTTGCAGGAATGGGTAAATCCCAGGAAGGCTTTGTGTACAACTAGGCCAGGAACTTGGCTGCATTACTTAAAACTGGAATAAATAATTTTCTAAATCAGATCGCCATTTTTATGCTCATATATATATCCACAGTGCTCCACCCCCACCTCCACCTCCACCTCCACACAAAACCATATCAGAGAGAAAGAGAGATGGGGTCCAAGCATTTCAGCCATCCCCATAATCTAACCATCCACCAAATACCAGAAGGGGAAACAATCAATTGCTCCGGTTGCAACGGAGCCGCGTCAGGTGCGGTCTATGAATGCATGCCATGCAAATTCTTCCTTCATGTACAATGTTTCCACGCAAGTCGCTCCATCGACCACCCATCCCACCCACATCACCCTTTAACCCTTGTCCCTTACCCAACTTACCCTTCAGGCTCCTACACTTGCTATTCCTGCAGTGAACTTGGATCTGGCTTTTCTTTTTCTTGTTCCGCCTGTGACTTTGATCTCCATGTCCACTGTGCTTATCTTTTGGTTAATACACCTGTTCATCCAGTGCCCATTTTGGAAGACCAAGTAGTGACTGGTACAACTTCCACTGAGCCGGTGACAGAGCCTACTGCAGCTCCTGCACAGATTCAACACAAGTCCCATGCCAAACATGCCCTTAATCTTCTGCCTAGGGCCCCCAGTGACAACAGTATGTTCATTTGCGATGGATGTGGTGAAACTGGTGATGACTCGGTGTACCGTTGCTCCACATGTGACTACGATCTTCACGTTAAATGTGCCTTGTTGGATGAAACCGTGGATCGTGTCGATCACGAACATCCACTCAGTCTGTACTGCTCTAACCCATACAAGGGCATGACATTTGAGTGCGATGTCTGTCATTGTAATGTCCCATCGGATTCTTGGATTTATTGTTGTTTAGAATGTGACTATGGAACTCATGTGAACTGTGTATTAGGTAAGGAACGCCCGAAAGAAGACGTGGAACTTGAAAAATTTATTGCATCTCAACAAGAGTCCATCAGGGCTAATACACAGATTCGCCACAAGTCCCATGCCAAACATGCCCTTAATCTTCTGTCTAGGTACCCTGGTGCCAAGGGTGAGTACACGTGCAATGGATGCGGAGAAAGAGGCAATGGCTCAGTGTACTGTTGCTCCTCATGCGACTATGATCTCCACGTTAAATGTGCGGGGTTGAATGAAACAGTCGATCGTGTTGATCACGAACACCCTCTCACTTTGTTCTACTCGAATCCATACAAGGGTAAGGGTGTGACGTTTGAGTGTGATGTTTGTCATTACAACGTGCCATCAGATTCTTGGATTTACTGTTGCATAGATTGTGCCTACGGGACTCATGTGAACTGTGTATTCGGTAAGGAACGACCAAAAGCAGCGGTTGAACTTGAAAAATTTATTGCAGCTCAACAAGAACTTTCGCGTCTTCAACAGCAAATCCAAATGAACAGGTTATCAGCTCAGATAATAGCATCATCAATCAAAGGTTACAGACTCTGACCTTGGAGACCTTCGAATCTTATCATTATGAGTTGGATGTTCCACTTGGTTGTTTTCTAATTTTGCCCCTTTCCTCTTCATATTATTTGAATATTGGTTTTTGTTGTATTGTTATGCCTTCCAGTATCAAAAGTTTGTTTCCAAGACTCGATTTCTTTTGACAAATCAATGTGAATTTCGATAAAATGCTGTAAAATTAAACCTTGTTTTTTCTAATACCTTCTAGTCATGTCCATCGGTCTGCCATTTCTGCCTTCAATGGACTCATCCAAATCCATACTACAAGAAAGAATGTCCATTCTCCATCATTTTTGGTTTGCAGACCAACCAATCCATATGATCGGGTTTACTAACAAAGCTAGAATACCAAATCCTATTTGAATCCACACAAGTCAACCACATGCCAAACAATCGGAAAACTACCCGCCCGGCGCCCCGTGTCAAGACTTAAGAATAAAAACTCCATAATGGCTGGCAAACAAATGTGAATATGCCCATACAAAACAAATGGAAGTTGCTAGAAACAAACACCAATATGACATGAGTGAAATATGTGCTAAGAAATTTAGAGGCAAATCATCAAACACCCAAAAGGCGTACAAAGATGTCAAATATTATTTTCATATATCTTATATACATACAACTTCAAGAAAGGATTAAAATTTACAAGGGTTTGTGAGTTACCTCAAGAGAACCTTGTGCCATGACAAGAACAGCATCAATCTGTTGCTGCACCAGATTTCTTGAGTCTTTATTGAAGCAAGAAATTGAAGTCCATGAATCATTTACGAGGTTTACTAGTGAATGAATGGGTTTCTCACGGAGTAACTCACTCGGGCCCAAAAACAGGACATTAATGAACTATTGACAGGAAAGTTATTCCTAATGATTTTCATTGCAAATGCTTCAACTGCAAATGCAACTGCGCAAAAAAAAAGCACAGCTTAGAGTTTTTGCTAAATGTAGCTTTACATACCCTTGGGATTGTGAGAAATGATCTGAAAAAAAGCAACTTTTAATTTTTATTCAACTTTTTTTTCGTATTTGTTAGTGTCGCACCAATTTTTTTTTTTATGGATGATTGATTCGTCTCAACGAGAGGAATCGGAAAAACAAAAAATTATAATCAGAACTCAAATTTTTATCAATAAAGACAAAAATAAGTCAATAAACATAATTTGTCTTATTTTTGTCTTCATTCAAAAAAAATTTGAATCATACAATTTTTCCTTTTCCGATTTCTCTCGTTGAGACAAATTAGTAATCTACTTATAAAAATTTGATGCGAAACTAACAAAATTTAAATTTTTTTAATAAAAACAAAAAAAATAGGCCAGGTAGCTTATTTAAGCCAAACCAAATTATTATTGAAGTGGATTACACGATAGAAACTGAAGTCAATATTTGTAATAAAGTCAAATTTCAACTCATAACCATGTGCCCCGAACCCGAGCTGGCAATTGACAGGAGAGTTACATGGAAGCAAACATGAAAGGAGAAGAGTCAACCAAAATTACGGATCCACTGCCTCAACCGCGGATGGGGTTGGCAGGCCCTGCCGACCCCAAGGGGCAGCAGTGCCCCCCAATTCCTCAACCCTCGTCCTTCTCTTTCAGTACACCAGAAGCATCACCATATGATACTATGCAGCCCATATTGGTACGGGGTCTCATTCCAAAGCGTGTTGGACTCGCACACCAATGAGAAAAATTTTGTGTGCCGGATGGGTACTGTCACGTGGTTACCTTTTGGAGCATCCGAGCCGTTCGAACATATTTTGGACGGCCAAATTTAAGGGTGGTATTTTTGTAAAATTTGAAGGCAAATTTACTTCAACAAATTTGGGCCGTCCGAAATATATTTGGATAGCTTGGATGTATCGACGGGTATCATGTGACGGTATGTGTCCGGCACACAAAATTTTTCTCCACACGAATATATGCGAACTCAGCCTAAGTTTCTTCCCGAATACCATAACCTCACGACAAAATTGACTGGAGAGTATTGAACTTTTTTGGTGTTATTCAAAGGTTGGCAGCATATTATATTTATTAAAAACCTCAAGGGAGGTTGGTGTAAATTACCATTTTTGTTTTTATCAGAAAAATGTAGACCTCATTAATAACCAATGAGATGGGAGCTTATTTTTATTATGGAAATTGCTAACCTAAACCCAAAGAGTGAAAGATAATGTGTAGAAAGTGCTTCGATATTCAAGATTTTTTTTTTTATATCCTTGAAATGTGTATTGATATCCGAATTTATTTGCATTACATGCCTATTATCCTCTACCTAGGGTGGATGTTAGCAATACCTTTTTTTATCATTACTCTCTCTGTCATGAAAGATGATGTCAAAAATCACTATTCACACGTCTCAAAAAATTATCTATATTTTATAATAATCCTACTTTGTATAATTTCTAAATTAATAGAACTAACTAAGATCTACTCCCTTCGTCCCATAAAGTTTGTCCAGTTCGGAGTCCCCGAACTTAAAAAAAAATACTCCGTTCTTTGTAAAAAGAAAGTTATTTTTTTCTTCAAAAAATAATAGAACAAACATTGATCTATTAATTTGGACAAAAAATTAATTATTTTTTTCTTGACAAAAAGTCTATTTTTTTGAGTCCTTAGACTCCGTGCCGGACAAACTTTGTGAGACGGAGGGAGTATCAAACAAGATTCATACCGTGTGTGTATATATTTATAATATTTAAAATTAAAATTTATAAATAATTTTATGAGAGGTACGAATAGTAGTTTGACATTTTATGTGACTAGGGAGCATTATTTTTTATGTGAGGGGGAGCATTATTTTTTGGGCCTTTCTGTCAATAAATTAAGAACAGGACAAAAACATCATATACTCTCCAATACACATTTTATATTTTTTAATACATTATTACACACTTTTATGTATTTTTCACACGTCTGACATCTATATTACAACAAAGAGTGGTTTCGCAAAATGTCTCTCTCATAACTGTCCTCCGTGGCAATTTGGAGGACTGTGATCGAATCTCTTACCCAATTTTAAGGCTTCCCAAAAAGAACTTTGAAATAAAAAAAAGGACAGTTACTATATTTTTTTCTAAGGAAATGGACAGTTACTTTGGTCACCATATATTAACTTTGCTTCACAATCTTAGCCTTCAATTGAAAAGTTAAAATCAGGATTCAAATTTCAAAAGCCAAGATTTGTAAGATTGGCTTAGTTCTTTTGGTATGGCCAACATTTATTCGGACATTGGTTTCAGTCCTATCTTCTAGACCAGTTCCTATCTATAAACTTATTGCTACTTTCGGGTCTTGCATGTACTACATTATGGTATTTTTTGATAGGCCAATTCGGGATGACACGTAATGAGTTGATTGGTTTGATCAATTATGAAGCATGCTCCCAAGGTTCAAATAAAAATTATCTACAAATTACCTATATTTATGATAATTTGCTAGATTTTTTTTTCATTTATATTATGCTAGAGTGGTTAATATTTTGTGAAGTAAAACTTTATTTGTCAGTGCCTTCAATTACGGCCCCACTGGACCGTTTTTCGCATTTTCCTTATTTTTATGATCCTTTGAGAGTTCATTCCGCAGCGGATGATTTCCGAAGACAACCCAACCGACGCGCCACCTGTCCACGAGTGATTTGCTGAGATTCATACCTTCATACCGAAACCCCAAACGGAAACGAAAGGCAATCCGCAGAATGGCCGAACAAGGTGAAGCAGTGCCACCGCCACCGCCACCAGATGCCCAGCTCTTTGGCCTCCTCTCCAGTCTCCTCCAGCAGGTAACTGCCACATATACATAACATCGAGTATTTATACGTGTATTGGTTTGTGGTCACTGTTTTGGAGAATTTTGGAAGTGTCGGAGTATGTGGAAGAAACAAGTTCTGATTAATTGTGAATGTTTTTTTCTGAGATCTGAGACCTGGGTATTTGGATTTGATAGATTAGATGACTTGGGTTTTTTCTTTTTCGCCTTTTCTTGATCGTTGTGTTGGGAATTCCTTTTTAGGGGAAGATTATGGTTCTTGATTCTCCCTTAGTTGTTGCAATTGATTACCTAATGGAGTGAAGGACGTTAGGTGCGTAAACTAAGACAAATATTGGAGTGCTTTCATAAAAAAAGTGAAGTCCAGAAATCATTTTCTATCATTCTGCAACTTTTCCCTGTTATGCAAAGTGGTGGTTAATTATAAGTCTTTTTGTTTTCTTGTTGATTCATTTTATATGTTGGACGCCTTGATTGTTTGCTTTAAAGGCTTATAAAAGAAGCTGTGCCCGGTTGCTTGGGATGTTAGGGTAATTAGGGGAATCGTTGTGTGATTCTGTGATGGTCTATTACCGGTGTGGAGTAATTTGTAGTTTAATTTTCATTGTTCGCTTGGTTTGCTTTTTGTTATCTTACATGTTATTGTTAAGCTGCATTATCGTTGCATGTTTCCTCATGATTAAGAACATGCAAGATAGATGAGGTGGAAAAAGAAACATGCCACTTGGAAATTGTCTATATACATTAGTTAGTTTTTTTTTTTTTTTGATAACTGAGTGGTCCGGGCCAGCTTACGCACCCCAACTAATCCCAGGGTCTATGTACACCCCGCCCCACACATAGATCAGGCAAAGCCAATACCCCACGAGAACTATGAGATGTTGTCAGGTGGCCTCAAGAAGTTACGAAGAGTTGAACCCAAGATCTCCTCTTCCTTAGGAGGAGTCCTTAACAACTCACCTACCCCTTGGGGTTTATGCATTAGTTAGTTTGGTTACAATTATCTACTTCATGGGTTTTTTACATTGCTAAAAGCTTGAGCTATCAATGGGTGAGATTGCTAAGTTACTAGTTCAATAGGGTAAACACTCTTCTCGGTTACATTTCTCTACGCTCAGAGTTTTTTTTCCCCTTTTCAGAATAGCACTTAATTAGGGCAATAGGGCAGTGTAGATAATTGAGTTCCTCCTGTAGATGGCTAAGGTCTGAAATGGGATAATGTTTGAGGGTTTGAATGTTGGGGTTATATGTTCTTGACTATGAAGCACCGACAACCATATGCAGTGTCCAAACACGGGGATATGGCGAGACACGTGTCCGGACACGCCACGTGGAGGGGGACACGGCGGGGGTCAAAATAATTTTTTTCATTTTTTCTAGGGTAAATTCTTTATTGCTCAAAAGTTTGGGAATAAAACTGTAATTTTACACTATAATTATCTCCCACTTATGGATAATAGATGTCTTGTTTTGTTTGTCTTTTCTTAAAAAATATATATTTATATAAATAAATAAATAAATATGCACGTGGCGTGTCCCCCGCCGTGTCCGTATCTCCATTTTTTTAGAATTCCCGTGTCCGTGTCTATATCCGTGTCCGTGTCCGTGCATCATAGGTACTTGACTACTTGATGAGTCTTTCTAGGATTACAAGGATTGATTTTCATTATGTATTTGATGAAAGGGGTAACGTATATTATTTGCCGAGCCAAGAATTTGAGGTGCCATGAGAAGATACGTGTTTGTCTTGTTGCTCAAACGGTTTAATCTTACCCCCGCTGTCCTAATACGAATACAACTTTCTTATTTCCGAAATGAAAAAGAAAGGCATGGACCGGTTACCACATAATCAAAACTTTGGAAAAGCATGTGACCAAGCTTATCCTGGTTCGGGGTCTTATTTTTTCACCTCTTTCATTTCCTTGTGACTGGTTAGAGTCGTCAGACTTCTGAGTATTTCCGATATTTTCTCCATTAACCATGTTAACAATAAAATTATGCAGGTGGAAGCATTGACCAACCAAGAAGAAGTTGAATTGCGCGCCAAGATTGAAGCCCTTGGACTTGAAGTTACAAAAGTTCCTTCAAAACCTACACAGAATCTTGATGAGGTAGAATTTGGTTTACTTACCGTTAACTCTTTAGATTTTTCCTTCTGACCTATCCATTTGGGAAGAAACTTCTGATATATTGTTCATGTGTTAATGGGAATCAATATCTATTCTTTTTTCTCTCTAGCTGGAGATAGCTAATGAGTTGGACAAGTTATCAGCAAAGCTGGATGATGTGGATGAGATGATTTCCTCAGCAATGGCTGCAGACCCACAAGTGAAGTCCCTCTTGAGTAGCACTGCAGATGTTTGGATGCCGGTTATCACTGCTACATCTGATGAAAGGCGTAGTTTTACAGCACCTAATGGAGATGATAATGCTGAAGCAAAAGGCAAAATTTCTGATTAGTTTGTTGCATTCTTTAGTTTGGGTGTGAATTGTTTCCTTTAATAAGTGTAATTATGATTACACTTGTTGAGTGCAGCAGTCGTTTACAAATAGAAAGAAGTTAACTGAGTAGAGAAATTGGCCTCTGTATATGGCTGCATTTATTGTGCTTTGGCAATGTTGGATGATAAGGATCATCCTTCATCATTGGTAACAGTCCCAGATTTCCCTTTTGAGAGAGTCTTGATCTGGAGTGTGTTTGATGCAAACACGACAAATGTGTTCTCAGAACTAAACAATAATTGCCAAAATACATGAAAAGCTACTATGCAAACAACCAATAGTCTACAAACCACATGAGATCGATCGATGAACAATCGCGAGCATCCAAGAAAGAGCATTTGTCACGGTAGAATTAAGGAATTGGATTTCGGCATCATCACTTGGTCAAGTACGGGCAAGGTGGACCATTTTCAAGATTCAAACAATGCTGCTCATCTTATGCACTTCGATAAATCGATAACCCTTTTTTTGGGATAAGTAAAGGCATATAGTAAATGGTTAACCTATTTCAAGCAAAACATTAATTAGATGAGAATCGGCATCTTGACAAGACACAGGTTCAGCTCAATTCCATGAGGATTCACTAGTTAGCGATGCGCAACATTCAACTTACTACCGAATTCATGCACAAAACACCAACTCAATTGGCCTAGAACAAGTTCACACAAAGTTGATTAACAAATACTGAAGCACCAGGTTACAATGGATCCAATGATCCAAAATACGAGAAGAAATACTGCGACACCAGCCAAAATAGTCTACTTGGTTGAATCCAATTCAGCAATCAAGCAAAGTCAAGAGTGTACTGGTTCAACTTATATATCAAATACAGAATTCTTTTTAAATAAAAGCGGGGGAGGATTAGATCGAATGCGCCCTGTGTGAATAAATATTCGGTCTGCTGGACACCTTCAGGTACTTCTATATTCAGCGTTTCTTCAATTACTCTTTTACCCGCAAATGCAATGGTGGCCTCGGGTTCGGCAATAACGATCTTCCCCAACATACCAAAACTAGCCGTCACCCCACCAGTAGTAGGAGATGTAAGTATTGATATGTAAAATCGTCTGGCATCTAGTTGATAATTATACAGCGCACAGGATATTTTACCCATTTGCATCAAGCTCAAACTTCCTTCTTGTATACGTGCACCCCCAGAAGCACACACTATAATGAGAGGCAGAAATTCCCGGGTAGCATACTCGGTCAAACGGGTAATTTTTTCTCCAACTACGGATCCCATAGTCCCCGCTATAAACCGAAAATCCAGAACTCCAAGTGCTACGGGAAGACCATTTAGTTCGCCTATGCCTGTTTGAATAGCATCCGGTAATCCTGCCTCACTTTGATGAGAATCGAGACGCTCTTGATAAGTCAGGTCATCGGGACGATCTTGATCAGTCTTCTCTTTTTCTTCTGAAGAGCTTTTCTCTTCTTTTTCTAAAGCCTTCTCTTCTTCTTCTAAATCAAGACGATCTAGATAGGTCTTCTCTTCTTCTTCTAAATCGTGACGATCTTGATCTGGAGGGTTAGTGTTTGATGCAAACACAGCAAATGAACTCTGCCTCACTTGCAATCTTGCAGCATTTTTGAACCTGAATATTAAATCACTATGTGTTCTCAGAACTAAACAATAATGGTCAATATACATGGAAAGCTACAATACAAACAACCAAGAGTTTTCCAAGCAGGGTAGATTTCAAATAACTAGTTTGATCTGGTTATTTAAAGCACAGCACATTATGACTCAGAAGTCCGCTGATGGAACTTCTTGACATACAAACCAAAGCTATCTAGGGCTTCCACCTATGCATTCCTATATGCAGCGCCCACCCATCCACCTCTTCCCTGTTCCCTAAGAATTCTTCCAGTTTATAGCAACATGCATTTTTGTGTCCAGGAAGTCATTCTTGTACTTACTGATCAACCATTATATCCCCAACAAATTGGATTCCAGATTGTTACTTGGTGAGAGAACAAAAAAGTTAAATAAACAAACAAACGCTATTCATGTAAATTCAACAGGTAGAAAACCAACATCCATCGTGCATTGAGCTCTAGCCTAATATTCGTAATCAAAGTGGCCCTCGGCGCCTAGCCAACCAGACTGAGCTACGCAACCACCAAGATGATCACCCTACTATTTTTTTATTTTTTAAGTATTTCTTACAGCATTGAATGGCTGACTTAAAATGTATCGGATGTGGTAAAGACTAACTAAACAGCAAAAGCAAGGATGGTGGTTAAGAGATGCTTATTTCGCACAGCACGCCCAAGTTTGAGTATCACTGTTCTTATTAAGTAGGTTGTGCTGTGTTGTGTTCTGCACAAGGTGCTTGGATTTGAATCTCACTCAGCTCATTTCTTTCTTAGAAGGTTGATATATAATTTACACACAGTGAAAATTCAACATAATAGTGTTGCCTATGCAGTTTGACATACACAGCTATTGCTCAGAGGTCCAGACAAGCGCCCATAACAACTATATGCATAATTTAGCAAGGGTTGGAAACATGAAACACATTCAGCTTTGAGACAAAAAGTGTACATCTTTAAGCACCATGTGCTTCAACTGACAAAACTGCAACCTACTCGTGGTAGAAATTATGGTACATCAATTCACTGTTGTGTTAAATTACTTCTACCGTAAGTATGTCATCTAAGTGCCTGAACAGTGATTTAAATGGCTCACGGCGCACCAAGGCGAAGAAGAATGGTTGCTGCCACTGTTTATCGCAAGAGAAGAAGAAGAATGGTTGCTGCTGTTGAGATCGATAGATCTCTCTTCTGATGTGTAGGGTTAAGAGTTAAGGAAATATTCCAGTACATTGACTACTTATGTGCATCATAAATCAACGGCTGAGATTGATTTGATCAAAAAATGCTAAAACACATTATGGCGCACGCTATGGCGTCATAGCGCCATGACTTGTGGTGTGCACCATACTTGCGCTATTGTGTTCTGTGCCTTGCCATGACTCCCCATGGCGCAAACCAGTCACCACACCATCGCCATGCGCTATAGCGCAATGGCGAGCGCCATTTAAAACACTGTGCCTGAACACTAGCAGACATCACGAATATCAAAGCTGTCATGTCCGTGGAAGTTTTTTTTTTTTTTTTGGGTAAATAAGCTTGAAATAGAAAAAAGACTAACCGGATATACGGCCTACAAGGGGCATACCCCAGGAGGACAAAAGAAAGAAAAAAAACAAAAATGAACCGGAAGACCGGAATGGAAAGAAATGGGGAGGCCAACCTTGGCAACATGGGGGAAACTAAAAGTAAGGGATATTTCGCAACAAGATAAAAAAGATATAGTAAAAGTGTTTCTAAGCCATCTAGGGAGATGGAAGAGAAACACACAAAATGAATCTAAATGATTGACATTGAGGCTTGACTTGAAGCTTGAGCATAGCAATAGGTAACACATCCCGTTGGGGAGGACATGATACTTGATGCTTGAACATGAGAC
The DNA here is from genome assembly GCA_016920895.1 of Vaccinium myrtillus. Lineage (NCBI taxonomy): Eukaryota > Viridiplantae > Streptophyta > Magnoliopsida > Ericales > Ericaceae > Vaccinium > Vaccinium myrtillus. The sequence continues at coordinate 6,861,728 of CM029281.1, read as the reverse complement.
TTGGGGCTGCTTGAAAATAAAACTTGATGCCCGAAGCTTGAACCTTGAACATGAGACTTGAAGCTTGAACATGAAAATTGGAATAGGACCTTGGAAAGGATGAATATAAGGTCCTATGTTACACTGGGACAACCCCCAGCGATAGGTCCATGCAAATGGGTACTAAAGCACCACATTGAGAGGAAGCCCCCTCCCAGAAGGGGACCGTCCGTGGAAGTTTCCATAAGAGTTTCAACCAAAATAAAAGAAAATTAACATGGTAGCTTCTGATGCTAACAGAGAATTTTCAAAGTAAACCGATAGTCTAGCATTTGTCATGGTAGAATTAAGGAATTGGATTTCAGCACTATCACTTGGTCAAATACGGGCAAGATGGACTATCAAAATTCAAACATTACTGCTCATCTTATGCGCTTTGATAAATCATTAACCATTTTTTCTGGTAAATAAAAAGCATATAAATCGTTAACGCATTTCAAGCAAAGCATTAATTTGGACGATAATCAGCATCTTGACAAGACACAGGTTCAACTCAATTTTATGAGGATTCACTAATTAGCAATGTGCCACATTCAACTCAGTGAACTAACTGACCCGTGTCTCAAATAGGCCTGTCAATGTTCGTAATTTTTTCTCCTGTTGTTTTGCTAAGATTTTGTGTAAGTAAAAAAATTCGGATCAGATTTCGGATTTTCAGATAGGTTACCCAATTTTCTGCATTTGCATTCGGATTTGAGCTACATCGGATCCAGTCTGGTCCATTGACAGGCCTACACTCAATTCATGAAAGAAATACCACGAAACCAACAAAAATTAGCCTAGTACAACTGTACACAAAATGGATTCACAAATTACGAACACTTTTGACTTCAAAAACCGAAACCCATTACTTTTAAGGACGCAATAAAGAACTAAAATGCAATCAATTAACATGCTTTTTAATGAAAGCAGTTTTGAGTGTGTACGTTGGAAGGAATTACCTCAAATTTAGAGGGGAAGAAGAGAGATTGGCTGCAATTGAAAGGACTGTGATGGACGGTTTGCGATTGGGACGGCGGAACCCTAGAACGGATGGTGACGGACAAATCGAGCTGAGGAGGGAGGCCATGGCCATTGTGACGGAGATTTTTAAGCGAGTGAGAATCTGAACACGAACAAAATAGTGGATGCAAAATGACAAGCTGATGAATATGAGAACCTGCGGTGAAAATACAGTCTACACCCATAAGGTAACACCAAATCCTTTTTCTGCCTCTAAACTTTGTACACTCTACGTACAGGCCACGGAACTATTACCTTTCTTCTATATTTTTTACTTCTATTGTTTTTACTAGCTTTTTGTCATAATTTTATTGACTAGAGGAATCAGAAAAATAAGAGTATAAAAATATAGACCGAAATGAGAAAATATTCTTATAAGATGGCACTTTAGACAAGAAAAGACAATTGTTTCGTAATTTTTGAGTCTTTAGTGAACTTTTTATTTTATTTTATTTTGAACAATAAACTTCTCAAGATTTTCATCTTCCCATTCAATTGTGTAATCTAAAAATTCAAAACTGAAAAAGCACGTTGCATCGTAGACGTTGACAAGGGCAAAGTCAATACATATATTCTAATATATGAAGTGAGAGCACCACTTTAGTGTCCACGATTTTTGACACATAGATGTTGACACAGGGGCAAAGTCTACTTATTAATATATAAAGTGAGAGCACCACTTTGGTGTCTTTGATTTTTTACGCAGTGTAAACTTTTCACATTCCAAAAATATCCTACGAAAATTAGAGATTTTACTATTGCAAAAGAAGAGGAAGCATGTGGACCCTCTGAAATCCAATGATTTCTTCTTGCTTCTACTCGATGTTTTTTTTTCTTCTTCTGGAAATACATTTAACTTTGCTATCTTACGCTTTGATTGATGTTCAAGGAAATTATATTAATTATTTCTCAGTGAGTTATATTGATTTGTCTGTATTGATTTAGGTTTCTTGCCGCATTGTCCATACTTTTTTAAAGGACAGATTAATTTGTTTTGTTAATCAATCAATCAATCATACTTTATTTTGTAAATCTCTATCAGTATCCATCTATTCTAATAAATGTGAAACCTTAGCAAAGTATTGTGCACATTGTGTGTTTGCAACTTTGCATCCATTATCCATAATCAGATTATACTATTTTCGAGTGAAATGATTTTTCCAACTGGTTGATTCATGCTCTGTTCACATGTTTTGTAGTGTAGAATCAGTATGAATGTGCACACGCATCGTGTGTGCCCAAACTCGAGCGAGGAATAAATCCGTCAACAACAGAGTAAATTGTAGATTATTTTTTTTTGTCAATAGCTAGTACATGGTACTCAAGATTTTTAAAATTTCAAATATGGTTTCTCTTCCTCTGGTAACTCAGAAGGATAATATTTCTCAAGAAACTTGCAAACATCTTCGATTCTAAATGATATATAAGTATCCCGGAGATCTAAAGCGGTGATAAGAATGAGTAATTTCGTTGTATCTTCCTTGAATCCAACATATTCTCTAAGATCATACCATATTATTCCAGGTTTTGTACATAATGGAGAAAATACAAGCCTATTTAGATGGCAAATTGAAAACTAGACTAAGCAGCCAGGATACAATGGATCCAATGATCCAAAATACGAGAAGAAAGACTACGACACCAGCCAAAATAGTGAGAAACGGAGGACCTTGGCGGCCCTTAATGGTTGCAGTCCCGTCTGATTTCCCTTTGAGAGAGTCTTGATCTCGAGGGTTAGTGTTTGATGCAAACACAGCAAATGAACTCTGCCTCACTTGCAATCTTGCAGCATTCTTGATCCTGAATATTGAATTACTAATGTGTTGTCAGAACTATACAACAATTGTCAAAGTACATGAAAAGCTACAATACAAACAACCAAGAGTTTTGCAAGTAGGGTAGCTATCAAATAACTAGTTTGATCTGATTATTTAAAACACTGCACTTTATGACTCGGAAGTCTGCTGATGGTAACTTGGGGACATACAAACCTAAGCTATCTAGGGCTTTGTTTCATATCCATCAAAAGGGGAAGAGGGACCAGTCGTTCGTTGGTGCTCTTGAGCAAGAGATTTGATGAGTTCCTGACTGCTTTTCAAAAAGCTTCAGCAATGTTTATGAAATCTGGAGGAAGGAAGATTAGAAGTGGTGCCACCATAGAAATTGGGGGTGAGTTATCTGGAAATGAGTGCTTTGGAGGGAGGCGTGAGAAGAAGTATTTTCAATTGCCAGAGGCAATGGGAAGAGGTGTAGGTGTTGATAGCAGGCATAGGTTTTCACTTTTTCGGGAGTTTGTGGCCAAGGAAGCAAATAGATTAAGGGGAAGCTAAAAACCTACTGGTAAGCACTGGACTTGTGGCGCGGACATGAAATGGAATTTGCTTGGTTAGAAATGATAAGTTTCAACGACGACCATTATGCATTACCGTATAGAGTGGCCGCCCATATACCTCTTCCCTTCGGAATCACTAACAATTCTTCCAGTTTATAGCAACATTCACTTTAGTATCCAGGAAGTCATTCTTGTATTCATTTATTTTTATTTTTATTTATTTACCAGAAGGAGGTCATTCTCGTATGTACTGATCAATCATTCAATCCCCAAAAAAATTTGATTCCAGAATCCAGATTGTTACTTGGCGAGAGAACGAAAAAATTAAATAAACAATCAAGCGCCATTCATGTAAATCAAACAGAAAGCAACATCAATTGTGCATTAAGCTCTAGCCTAATATTCATAGTCAAATTGGCCCTAGGCGCCTAGCCAACCAGACTGAGCTACGCGAACACCACGACGATCACCCTACGAGTTTTTATGCTTTATTTATTACAGTATCAAATGGATAGTTACAATGTATTGGATGTGGTAAAGACTAACAAAAACCGAAGCAAGGATGGTGGTTAAGATATGCTTATTTTACACAACATGCCCAAGTTTGAGCATCATTGTTCTTATTTGCTAGGTTGTGTTGCGTTGTGGTAGTTAGTCCACACAAGGTGCTCGGGTTTGAGTCTCACCTTGCTCGTGTCTTACTTAGAAGGTCGAAATATAAATCACATGCAGTGAAATTACACCATAACGTATGGGCCGCTGAAGCAAGCATTAGCAAAGGCAGTTTGACCTACATAGCTAATTGCTCAGAGGTCCAAACAAGTGCCCATAACAACTATAAGTATAATTGGCAAGGGTCGGAAACATGAAACACATTCAGCTTTGAGCCTTCGAGACAAAAAAATGTACATCATCCTTGAGCAACGAGCAACAAGTGCTTCAAATCGAGAAAACTGCAACCTACTCACGGTACATCAATTCTCTGTTGTGTTAAGTCACTTCTATCGCAAGTATGTCATCTAGACCTCGTTTGGTTTTGGTTTTGGGTTTTGGGTAATGATTGGAGGGAGAAATGAGGGTAGTGATTGAAAATAGGGGGTAATGATTGGAGAGAGATAAGAGAATTGAGAATAATATTTGAAAATAGGGGTAATAATTGGAGGGGAATGTGAGTAATGATTGAGTAAAAATTGAGAAAAACGGTCTAAAAACCCAAAACCAACAAGGTCTAAGTTCCTGAACACTATCAGATGTGGGGAACATCAAAGCAACGATGTACATAGTAGTTCCCAAAAGAATTTCAACCCAAATAAAGATGGTTAAAGTGTTAGCTTCTGATGCAAAAAGATAGCTTTCAATTTAAACCTATAATCTACAAACCACATGACATCGATGTCTCAGTGAACAACCACGAGCATCCAAAAACATGCAAAGCATTAATTGGACGGTAATCATCATCTTGACAAGACACAGGTTCAGCTCAATTTTATGAGGATTCACTAATTAGCAACGTGCAACATTCAACTCACTGACCCACGTCTCAAAACAAGGAACTAACAACACCCAATTCACGAAAGAAACACCAACTCAAATAGAAATGACGAAACCAACAAAAATTGGCCTAGTACAAATGTGCACAAAGTGGATTCACAAATTACAAACACGTTTGACTTCAAAAACAGAAACCCATTAATTTGAAGGACGCAATAAAGAATTAAAATCAACTTACATGCTTTTTACTGAAAGCAGTTTCGAGTGTGTAAGTTGGAAGGAATTACCTCAAATTGAGAGGGGTAGGAGAGAGATTGGCTCCGATTGCAAGGACGGTGGTGGAGGGTTTGCGATTGGGACGGCGGAACCCAATTACGGATGACGACGGACAAGCCGCGCAGAGGAAGGACGCCATTCTGCGCGAGATTTTTTTTTGCAAGTGACAATCTGAAGACTGAACAACAGAGAGGGCTTGCAAAATGACAAGCTGATGGCGGGCCATGCGATTGAGAACCAGGGGTGAAATTACATTCTACACCCATAAGGTAACACAAAATCCTTTTTGTGCCCTTGAACTTTTGTCATTCTACGTACAGGCGACTCAACTATTCAGTAAGGCTACATGTACAACCCCCTCACATGGGCCTACAGGCCCTACACACGTAATTGTAGTGGACGAAATTATCTGGTTGATGATTTTCTAATTTGTTCTTTTGATAGATGCTACAAAAAAATTGAAAAAAAAATCATATGAAAATAATGAGCGTCTAAATGTAACGGATTACAAAACACGTTGGGAAATATAATGTGGTTGCACTACTATCCAGATGGAATATCACTCATTCTTGTCCCATCTTTAGGATTCGATCATCCAAGTTTAGCTAGAAAAATTATTACTTGCTCTTAGAGCACTACGGTATGTAACACCACACATTCACTTACGACTTAAGATTAAGTGTATGGACCCACATGAATGTGTGGTGGTAAAGACCCCTGAAGCATCATGAGAACTGAATAATCACTCATTCAGCCATTCTATCCACAAATACAATCACAAATCCATCATCTAAACAATCCCAGAGGGAAAGAAATTTGAATTGAGAAATCAGGCCTCCGGGTTGTAATGTAAGTTATGAGGTGGTAAAGACCTTGAACCTCTATCGATCATCAATCGAGCTTTGACTACAAGCAGAATGAAAAAACATACAATAACAAATCCAAGCAGGATTCAAGCACCGATGCAATAAACAGTTAGCAAAGCAAGAATAACAAATCCATAGAACTCAATTCAAAGTTTGTGGGATGGAGCTCCTGCAGCTACAGAATTGAAATGCCTGTTACAAACTACAATCAGACCCGAAAAGGGTCCTTACTTTTATGGAGTACCATCCTCACCTTACCAAAAAAACCCATTATTGAGAAAACTGATACAACCTTCTTCCATCCTTGTAATAATTAGATTAAGCTGATTTCTTGCAGTAATTTCAAGCCATTCCACTGTGACACATCCCTCTTTTCTAGATCATTGCATTGGTAGTTCACCTTTTAGGGGAAGATTCTGATTCTTGAAAATTAGACTATTTAGAATGGCCGAACAAGAGAAAGCCTATTTAGAAGATGACAAGTTGAAAATTAGACTAAGCAGCCGCGTTACAATTGAATGGATCCAATGACCCAAAATATGAGAAGAAAGACTACGACACCAGCCAAAATAGTCTAATTTTTTTTAGCATAAAAGTAGAACTTCATAGATATAAAAGAGTCATTACAAGAACATAAAAACAGCCCTGGAGCAACATGATTACATGATAAATAAGGAAACTACAAAACAAGAACACAAAAACCCAAAAAGAAATCTATCTTGCTGATAAACCATTGACTACAAATAATTGAACGTACTAATCTACTTGATTGACTTGGTTGAATCCAATTCATCAATCAAACAAAGGCAAGAATGTAATAGCTTTAAAATAGTAAATTCAGAATTCTTTTTAAATAAAAACGCGGGAGGATTAGATCGAATGCGCCCTGTGGGAATAAAAATGCGGTTTGTTGGACACCTTCAGGGACTTGTATATTCAACGTTTCTTCAATTACTCTTTTACCCCCGCAAATGCAATCGTGGCCTCGGGTTCGGCAATAACGGCCTTCCCCAACATACCCAAACTAGCTGTCACTCCACTAGTAGTAGGAGATGCAAGGATTGCTATCTAAAATTGTTCGGCATCTATAATAAAGATAATCATTATACACCGCACAAGCTATTTTACCCATTTGCATCAAGCTCAAACTTCCTTCTTGGAGACGTGCACCCCCAGAAGCACACACTATAATAAGAGGTAGAAATTCTCGGGTAGCATACTCGATCAAACGGGTAAATTTGTTCTCCGACTACGGATCTCATAGTCCCCGCTATAAACTGAAAATCGAGAACCCCGAGTGCTGAGGGAAAACCTTTTAGTTCAGCTATGGTTGTTTGAATAGTCTTCGATAATACTGTCTCGCTTTGATGAAAATCGAGACGCTCTTGATAAGTCTGGTCATCTTTTTCTGAATCAAGACGATCTTGAACAGGTCTGCTGATGGAACTTGTTGACATACAAACCAAAGCTATCTAGGGCTTCATTTCATATATCAAAAGGGGAAGAGGGACCAGCCATTCGTTGGTGTTCTTGGAAGCAAGAGGTTTGTTAAGTTAGTGACCGCTTTCAAGTAGCTTCAGCAATGTTCAAGGAATCTGGAGGGAGTAGAAGTGATCTGTCACTAGAAATTTGGGTAGAGTTTTCTAGACATGGGTGCCTTGGGGGGAGGTGTCAGAAGAAGTATTTTCAATTGGGAGAGGCAACGGGAGGAGGTGTGGGTGCTGATAGCAGGCAGGCGTTTTCACTTTTTAAGGAGTTAGCGGCCAAAGAAGCAAAAATATTCAGGGGAAGCTAAAAACGTACCGGTGAGCAGAGGAACTGTGCGGTTGACATAAAATGGATTTTGATTGGTTAGAATTGATTAGTATCAACGACCACCTATGCATTGCTATATGCAGTGGCCGCCCGTCTACCTCTTCCCTGTGGAATCCTTAAGAATTCTTCCAGTTTATAGCAACATGCATTTTTGTATCCAGGAAGTCAATATTCTTGTATGTACTGATCAATCCTTCTATCCCCAACAAATTGGATTCCAGATTGTTACTTGGTGAGAGAACGAAAAGTTAAACAAACAAACGCCATTCATGTAAATCCAACAGGTAGAAAGCAACATCCATCGTGCATTAAGCTCTAGCCTAATATTCATAATCAAATTGGCCCTTGGGGCCTAGCAAACCAGACTGAGCTACGGCCACCAAGATGATCACCCTACTAGTTTTTTACCTTTTATTTCTAACATCATTCAATGGCTGACTTACTAGTTTTTTACCTTTTATGATGTGGTATAGACTAACCAAAAAGGATAAGCAAGGATGGAGGTCAAGAGATGCTTATTTCGCACAGCATGCCCAAGATTGAGTATCAGTGTTCTTATTTAGTAGGTTGTGCTGCATTGCATTCCACACAAGGTGCTCGGGTTTGAGTCTCACTCTGCTCATTTCTTTCTTAGAAGATTGATATATAAATCACACAGAAAATACACTGTAAACCTATGGGCAGCGGAAGCGTTGCCTAGGCAGTTTGACATACACAGCTATTGCTCAGAGGTCCAGACAAGCCCCCAAAACAACTATAAGCATAATTAGCAAGGGTTGGAAACATGAAACACATTCAGCTTCGAGACAAAACGCGTACATCTTTAAGCATCATGTGCTTCAACTGAGAAAATTGCAACCTACTCGTAGTTAGAAACTGAAGTTGTTATGGTACATCAATTCACTGTTGTGTTAAATTACTTCTACCGTAAGTGTGCCAACGCCAGCAAACATTATGAATATCAAAGCTGTCATGTATATAGTAGTTTCCATAAGAATTTCAATTAAAATAAAGAAAATTAACGTGATAGCTTCTGATGCTAACAGAGTGTTATCTTCAAAGTAAACCTATAGTCTAAAAACCACATGAGATCGATAAACAATCACAAGCATCCAAGAAAGAGCATTTGTCATGGTAGACTTAAGGAATTGGATTTCCGCACCATCACTTGGTCAAATACAGGCCAGGTGGACTATCAAAAATCAAACATTGCTGCTATGGACAAGACACGGGTTCAGCCGAAAATTCAAACATTTGTCTCGTTAACTTTTTTTTTTTTTTTTTTTTGGGGGATAAGTAAAAGCATATAAATTGTTAAGCTATTTCAAGCAAAGCATTAATTGGACGATAATCGGCATCTTGACAAGACACAGGTTCAACCCAATTTTATGAGGATTCACTAATTAGCAATGTGCCACATTCAAGTATTCAACTCAATGAACACTCACTGACCCGCATCTCAAAACATGCAATTAACAACACCCCATTAGGCCTGTCAATGGATTGAATTCAATCCAAATCTGATAACGACAATCCGAATCAGCAAATTCCAATGTTAGGCTTGTTTTGTAATTTCTTTTCCTGTTTTTTGGCTACAATTCGTAGAAGTAAAAGAATCGGATCGATTCGGATCGGATATCCGGTTTCCGGATTCGGATTACTAAAATCGGATTGACCGAGTTTGGATCGGATTCGAGCTATTTTGGCTTCGGATCCTATCGGGTTCGATTCCAATCCGGTCCATTGACAGGCCTACACCCAATTCATGAAAGAACCCCAACTCCAATAGTAATGACGAAACCACCAAAAATTGGCCTCGTACAAACGTACACTAATTAGATTCGCAAATTACAAACACGTTTGACAACATAAACTGAGACCCATTACTTAACAAGGACGCAATGAAGAACACAAATTCAATCAATTGACATGCTATTTAATGAAAGCAGTTTTCAGTGTGTGAGTTGGAAGTAATTACCCCAAATTTAGAGGGGCAGGAGAGAGATTGGCTCCAATTGCAGGGATGGTGGTGGAGGGGTTACGATTGGGAAGGCGGAACCCTACAACGGACGGCGACGGACGAACAGAGCAGTAGAGGGAGGCCATTGTGACGGAGTTTTTTATGCAGTGGAGGGAGGAAACTATGACGGAGTTTTTTATGCGAATGACAACCTGATCACTGAACTTGCAGAATGACAAGCTGAATAGCTGATGCATATGAGATGAGAACCTAATACCAAATCCCTTTATTGCCCTTTGAACTTTTGTCTTGTTATTAACGAAAATATGCCACGTCGCACGAAACTCCAACTGAAATAGGAGCAATTCTTTAATGCCCAAAGTTTAGAAAAAGAATTTACCAAAAAAAAATAAAAAAAAAATAAGAGAGAGGGAATGAACAACACAATTCTAAATGTGAAGATAATATAAAAGTCTCCCAAAATTCTGCCATGGTACTTGAGTTTGCCTTCGTTATCATAAAAATAAAAAATAAAATCAATTCAATAGCTAAAACAATTACATTGAGAGAGTGTTGAAGAGTATAATACTCTCCTAATGCTGCTACTCGCATCACTTAACCTACTCCTCAACCCCTCAATTTTTTTAGGGATTATTACCTCTAGGTCTAGAAAAGAGATGTCTAATTACCAATAAGGTAAGTTATTTTTTTTAATTACCACTAAGGTAAGTCATTTTTTTTAATTACCACTAAGGTAAGTCATTTTTTTTATTTACCACTAAGGTAAGTCACTCTTTTTTGGAGTTTAGGTTTAGGGTGCACTTTCCTATTATAGAGTTTTAGTGGTTTAGACACTTTCATAGAGTACCCTAGGATTTTAGGCACTTTCATAGGGTATCCTAGCTAGAGTTTAGGTTTAGGATGCACTTTCCTATTATAGAGTTTTAGTGGTTTAAACACTTTCATAGAGTACCCTAGGATTTTAGGCACTTTCATGGGTACCCTAGTCGTAGGATACCTTAGGATTTTAGGCACTTTCATAGGGTACCCTAGAGTTTAGGTTTAGGGTGCACTTTCCTATTATAGGGTTTAGTGGTTTAGACACTTTCATAGGGTATCCTAGGATTTTAGGCACTTTCATAGGGTACCCTATGATTTAGGCATTTTTATACGGGTTGGGGAGTTGATGAAAAATTTTCAGAGTTGAACTTGACCTGATAGTAATTATTGGATCAAGGGTGACCTGATGGTAAATGTCCCATTTTTTTTTATGAAAAATAGTTGACAAGATGCCAAACCAGGCAACTAATCACCCAATGAGAGACAGAGAGAGAGAGAGAGAGAGAGAGAGAGAGAGTAGTTGACTAGTTATGGGAAAGCCAGATTTTGGTTTGGTTGGAATTGCAGACAAACAAATCTGGTAGACATTTTGGCTCGACTTGAATTTATGTATTCAAAGAAAAGGGTTGTTTAGTAACTTTAGGATATGTTTCTGTAACTGTGTTAGTCAGCAGAGGGTATCATTGTGATTTCAAAGAATAGCAGGGGTGCAGTGTGATTTTGAGAGAGTGAAGGGTACGTCAGTGATCCATCATCCGAAACAAGCCCAGAGGGAAAGAAACCCGGACTTCTTCCGGACTGGTGTACGCAAGTTATGAGCACATTCGACGACAAGAGGTAAACGCAGAATGAATATACTCACATCAACACCGTAAAATTCAAGCACCAACTGCAATCAACAGTTAGCGAAGCAAGAATAACAGATCCGTAAAACTAGATTCAAAATTTGGGGATGGGGCTCCTGAGCTACACAAATTGAAATGCCTGTTGCAAACTACAATCAGACCTCGAAAAGGTCCTTACTTTATACCATCCTCGCATTCCCCAATGACCCATTATTTAAAAAACTGATGCAGCATTCTTCCATTCGTGTGGTAACTAGATTAAGCTGATTTCTTGCAGTAATTTTCAACCCATTCCATTGTAACACTCTTCGGCCTCTCCAATGGCAACCCAAGAGCTCGGTCCCATATTAGCTAAACCAAAAAGGGGGGGAAAAAAAGTCAGATACGATCAAGTAAGACAAAGTCGGATAAGATCAGGAAAGAGAAGACAGTAATTTGAAAAAGGACTATAATGAGACAGAGAACCTGAGAGCAGATCCCGATAGACCTCGATACACCAAAAAGAACAGTGAAGTATCTGTCGATATAATTTGGAGGGTGTTTATAATCAATACAGTAACAAGTGAACCAAACGAACTCATTGGCAGGGAAACAAACAAATAGTGCTAGAAGATAAAAGAATACAGAAAACTTGATACCTTGCTTCCGTTAAGCCATAATAATTCAGCAACACGCCGCTGTGAGCATCAACATTAGGCCAAGGGTTCTTGACCTACATGCATCCAAAACCGAAAACAACATATTTAACTCTTATGTTTGAATTGGTAGGAAAGAAATACGGATCAACAACAATCTTTTTAATTAACTTTAGGAGATGATGGCCAGCTGAAAAACCAAGGATCTAAAGAATAACAGGTTTTGTAATTGACATCTCCCAAAGGAGACTTATTCATTGTGATCCCATTCCTACTGATTTCTCAATCACCATATTCCGAAGGGCTCAATGTAGATAAGTTAAATTTAAGAGAAGGAACCGTCTAATCCAAATTTCATTTTTTACACTTCCTTCGAATTTATTTTTTTTGAATCTTTTTGGTAACTACTTGCCCTGAAATTCGGGTATTCAAGGGTATCTTGTTTGAGTTCAGTTCCAAGTGATCTCCTAATAAAAAAATAAAGAGATAAACAAGTTACCTTGCCAAGCTCAGTAAGGATAGGAGGCACCACTTCGTAAAGCTTTGATACCTACACAATTAAAGCAGCATTAGATAATCAAATCAACAGGATATCACTTTGCACATTTGTTGCCATGCAAAAGCCAATTGTAGTTATGTTGCAATGGTTTAAGTGATAACCAGCTGAAATAGTGGATCCTTAGGTAGATGCTTCAATGCAAACTCCCTCTGACACATGTATCTTGGATCAGTTTTACGTAAAACACCATGGCCAAATCCAGGCACCACCTACAAATTTAAAAAAAGAAAAATGAACGCATAAGAAAGACACAAACAGCTTATAATGCCAATAGTGCTAACAAGCATTAAATGGGATCGTGATTTATTGGTATTCCACGAACATTTGCCAAAATGTCAAAAGATAGATGAATGGGATGGAGAACTTAAGCATTGCAACAAAACTGAATAAAGAGAAGAAGACACTAATGGACAAGGTAGATTTACAAAGATGTCAAAATGGAAAAAAAAGAAAAGAGAAGGGAATTATTTACAGCTTATCAAACTACATTAAACCCCAAAACAAGATAACTGGAACATGGATATCCAACTTCCTCAACTGAGGCCAGCACCCCAGCAGGAGATATCCATTGTTTCTTGATGACCAAATGATAAACAATACTGAAAAGGACATCCAAAGGAAGCATTGCAACTAACCGAGTGTGTAAACCCGGGAAAAAAAAACAGACAAAAGGAACCAAATCCGAGCGAACATAAATTACGGAAGCGGTGGTCAGAAGTACATTGAACACATCAAAACCACAATTGGGTATCAATGTCGCTGACTTGCTGTGGTTCCAAGATTCATTTCAATAGCTTCAATGATTAATTAATTTCCAATAATAAACGTCTTGGTAGAAGAGCGCTTGGAAATAATTTAGCATTTATTATCTACCTTTCCACTGTTCAGTGTCTTCCAAACATAGTCTTTCAACTGTTCTGTGGTTATGTCCTCGCCACACTCATCTACCACAGATTTGATCCATAGCAAAACTTCCTGTAACCACATCGTAACAAAATTAGTACACCTAAGATTTGATCCATAGCGAAGATTCCCAATGAGAATCTTGTCCATGCAGGTTGACTAAACCTTGATCCAAACTCGCAGCTAATTTTTCTGAAAACTCAGAAAGCTGAAAAAATTAATGTAACAGAAAAAGTTTCAATACCTGATTAGCCAAGCCGTGGAGTGGTCCAGCCAAACCATTCAATGCAGCTGCAAATGAAAGGTAAGGATCTGAAAGGGCACTGGCAACCTGAAGTGAACATGACATTAATGAAACAGGAACACAAGTGCCATGAAACAGATTCAATGGTCATATCCAGAATACTGGCAAGAAAGTACCAGATAAAACTTAAATGCAAGAGGTAGAATTGAAAAATATGTGCATTCAGGTAGGTAAAAACCGAAGTAACTTACAAGATGACCAGTGTGAGCACTAACATTCCCACCTTCATGGTCACTGCAACCCATCATCAAATACACATTTGTCATTAGCAGATCACGGTTACTATCAATTATGTTATTTTTACGTGCTCAGAATTTCAAATAAATCATCTACCAACTATGATACAAACTTCTTATCAAAAAGGGCAAAATACGGATTACCTCCCTATGGTTAGGCCATTCGGCAGATGACCTCCCTGAGTTTTACTAATGACCAAATCACCTCCCTGTAGTCTCACACTAAAGTGCCATCCTAACATGCAAATGGTAAAATGACTGTATCACCCTCTATCTTTTCTATATACATTCCTAATTTGACAATGATTGATTTTTGTTTTCCATTTTTTCTCATCTGCTAAATAGAATTTTTAGTTAGACAATTCTTTAATTGTTTTATTCTTTGGATATAATTAGTTAAAAAATCATTCATAAAATTGTAAAACAATCATCGCTAGGTTTTTTGTTTTTTGTTCATTAAAGAAAAAGAAACGAGTTTTTTTTTTTTTTTTTTTTTTTGGTTTGTCATCCTTTAAATTGTAAGGAATGAGAGAAAACCAAAGAAAATAAATTCCACCAACAAATTACACCAATTGATAATCTTCAACTCACTAAAAGAATTTCACTCTCAGTCATCCTTTTAGATAACCATCAAATAACTCATTAATGTCATTACCAAAAAAAAATGTCAATAATGGTCATGTGTTATAGGCTTTCTATACCTTTTCTAAGCAATGGGAAAAAAAAAAACACCCAAGTTCGATGATCTATATGTTACAGGCTATCAGAGCATCGTCAGCCCTAATTCTCTAATTTGAAGACTCAATGAGGCTCCAAGCAGAGAGATTTTTGGATGTTTCAATGGGTGGTCACCCTGTCTGCAAACAAGATGATAATCCCCTGTTACGTTATTATCTGAGCCGATGATTCCTCTTAAAAAATCAACAACCCTCTCACTCTCTTACACTGACCTCCCTTCGTCATTGTAACCAATTGTTTCCTGGAGGGATCTACTCCAAGAAAACCAAAGGTCGGTGATCTCTGATCAGAGAGAGAGAGAGAGAGAGAAATGCGAGAGGATCGGGATCGGGCTTCTGATAGGGTAGATGATTTGGCATTTGGGCCGTTCAAGATTTGGGATTTGGGGTAGACGATCTGGGATTTGTAAGCTCTAAGATGCAATTGAACCATTTCCTGCAACAGTGATGTGTGAGAGAGAGGGAGATGTCGTGGCTGAACAGGGAGGCACGAAGAAGATGATGTGTACTGTTATGAATTTGGTTGTTTGGTTCTATATTGTTTTGGAGGAGATGAAGAAGGGTAATAATGTCTTCTTACATGGAAGTTTAATTTTATCTAATATACTGTTCTCCATACCAAAATTCTCATAACAGACTTGTGTAATACACCTTCTGTCAACATGGATGGAAAACCTAACGGTTGCACTTTAGTCCAAAACCATAGGGAAGCGATTTGGTCATTTGTAAAACTCACGGAGGTCATTTTCCAAAAGGCCTAGCCATAGGGAGGTAATTCGTATTTTGCCTAAAAAAAAAAAAAAAAAGACACAGATACAAGCTCTAAAATGTCGATTGAGGGGAATCATTTGCCCATAAATGGAGGAAACGAATACTTTACAGCAATTCAAAATAAATAATGGTACCCTGAACTAGTCTAATAACAATTTTGTCCGGAGGCTAGTAACAGACCTGTGAATGGTGACGTAAAGACGCATAAGCTCATGCATTTCAGGACTATCAAAACCAAGCATGTTGGAAAAATTGGCACCATAATCTAGGGAATCGTCCTTGGGTATGACTTTGCCATTCTTGTAAATCCTTCATATAAAAAGGAAAGAGTCAATCCAAAACGACCCACAAAAACACATAATTCTTGCATACGAACTTAGAATCAAGTGATTATCCCTGATTCTGTATCCGTAGAATAACAAAAGGTGTGCAATCAACTTTACTAACCTTCGATAGACATAAGCAGCTACAATTGGTACTTGAGCAATTAAACTAAGAGAGTCCTCATAAGTTGGTTCCCAGTACCTGAAAACAGAATGATCTTCAGAAGTTGGATAACAATGGAAGGGAAAATTGTCCACACAAATCTGATTAAGAAGAAATTACTTTGATTTGGAGATCCCCTTCTCATACGCCTTCTGGAATTCACTCTGAACCTGAAGGACAAGCCATTCAATTGAGATTTGAGAATCATATCAATTTACTAAATTCCTCCATTTTGCATGGATGTAGTTAGATAATATAAAATTGGTTATACCATCAACGCAGAGAATGGCTGGAAATGAGAAAAACAAAGAAATTTAAAAAACATGTCAATCAACCTGAAGAGCCATGACACCGGTTGTAAACTGGGTCATTGGATGAGCTGAAACTGGAAGGGCATCAATTGCGTTATACACGTAATCTGCAACGACAACATCACAAATAAGCACTTGAAATGCTGATAATGAGACTAGATCAAGGAGACAGGATTGATGTTAATAGTTGCCCTTAAAACGCCAGTTAGGACATGAACATACGGAATGTGAAGACTTAAAGGCCTTACTTAACAAAGAGAAATAGCGCTGACAAAACTAATATGCAAAAATCTACGAACAGATAGCTGTGATTGAGTTTTCAAGTCTTTTTTCCTTTAAGAATAAACTAAAATGGTACAATAAAAAATTATACCAGCAAGAAACAAACTAACTAAATTGATATTGCACAAACCGATTCCTACTATTTTGGGTATGCTTGATAAACCATAAAAATGAAGTTCAGAAATACATACATTACGTGTGATTGGGTTAAAAAGTTAAAAGACAAACTCGAAAGTTACACGACCTGGAACTGCAGCACGACTTCGTAATTCCTTAGATAATGCATCTACTTGCTCTTTGGTTGGTACCTGCACAAGGCGCCCAGGTTGGGAGGCGTTAGATAATGACGGGTGAATAACAGTAAACAGGCAATATTCTAGCCAGAGGCAAAAAGCCAACTGGAACCAGACAAATCTAAAGTCTCAATCCCAAGAGGCACGGAAAAAGAAAATATGAAGCCTGAACTGATTTCTGTAAGTCACTGAGTTCAAATGTCCTCTTTCTCGTTGTTCCTTAATACCCTCTCCACAAATAACTTGATGTATGTTATAATCTCAAACACTAAGACTACCTACCTTTCCTGTTAAAAGGAGCCAGAGCAGACCCTCGGGCAATGGCTCTCCACCAGGCTTTGCTGCTGGTAATACTTTCTGGCATTCAGGTATTGACATACCCCGAAAGCGAATGCCCTGGAGAGAGAGAACAACAAAAAATCCTTTCATTGGGTAATGCAGCCAGTTTTTAATCGCCAATACTTTATATCTAATAGAAACACAGATAACCAAAACACTATTGACATAAACATTCTTGGCGAACTGGGAACACACCTCGTCAGGGTCAAGTAATGAGGTTTCCCACAGCAAACCTGTCATTCCTCTCATTCCTCCAAGAACCTTTCAGAATAAAACAAAATTAAAAAAGAAGAAACTACAAAATAGAATGAAAGATTGCTCAGTGGAAGCCAACAGGATTTCAAAAATACTGTTAACTGTCCACTCCGCCAATGGATTAGACAAGAAGGGGGACCGTTAAAGGACATCTTTACCATATCAACTGTAATGTTCCCAAGTTGAACCTTTCCATGCTCTGACTTCAGTTTCTTCAGGCGCTCCTGTAACAAAATCATCCATACTAATCAGGTTTTACTCCTAAATATCATTTCTGATTTCTAACCAATCTTGACCACAATAGGCAAAGAATGCCACTTAAAATATTTTTATGCAGTATCATGAGTAAAATTAAGTCACAAATGTAGCATCCAAAGACTCCAAACCCCAGTTGAAATCAACCAAAAATAAAATGCAACTTTCAGTGTTTCACTGTTTTTTTTTTTGGTACGTCGGAAATATTTCAGTGTTTCACTGTTGAGATTCAGAAACTTATCCAATCCTGAACCCCAAAAAGTGGGTAGGCCATTAAGTCACAAATGTGTCAAGTGATCAACGACTGCAAAAATGACCTGAATCTCGGAACCAACCAAACTGGAAACTTCCATAATTCGAGGAAACATAAAAAGAAGTCTGACTGAGATCAGGACACAAATCGAATAAACAATTCCCTTATTGTCACTAAATATACCAAACCTAGTTGAATGTACCTGTTGTTCGGGAATTAGTTCCTTCAGCTGAGAATGAAGGTCCTACACAATACGAGAAAAATTAGAGGTGAAAGACTAGCAAAAAAGAGTAGGAGAATTAGAGCGAACGTTTGCTAGAAGATATTGTTATTAACACCAATCCCTTTCAGGTATTGTCCATGCAAGACTTCTAGAAATGTCACCAGCTATTATGATTATTTTCTTGCTATTTCTTCCACAAGGCTTCCCTTGTTTCCTAAATCTCTGAATAACGGAAAGACGATATAGATATTCTGGTCAGAAGGCATGTGAATCACAGATCCATTAACTGGAAAATGCACAGAGTTAAAAAAAAAATAGTAGGACCATACGAGTGGACTTGGAGAACATAGAATATTCCAAGCACAAGCTACATCAGAAGCTATAATCAAATTACTGGGAACCATGGTACAATAAGGTAGCACGTTACACTTGCACATTCCATCCTTATACCCCGTGCATGCTTGACAATTTTTGTTGCTTCGTAAAACCAGCAACGGTAGACTTACTAGGGACAATTACTTACTGTTTCATATAATCTCTCACATTTACAAAATCATATTCTACAAAGACTCGTAATCTTGAAAGTTTCACTTGAATTTCCTTTCAACAATGTTAATATGTCGATCACAAAGTTACTTAAAAGAAAGTGTAGATAGATGTACGTACTCACTATGGATGGTTGATTAACTTCTCTATTCATTACTACAATAAAGGAAGACCCCTTTCGTTGCTCTCTCACACTATTTTTCCCAAACTACCCCTTTAACTACCTAAATAAACTACCAAGAAGGAAAAAAAAACTGCCATCCCAAATTTCTTCCAGATTTAGGTACAGAAAATACAAATTAATCTCAATTCAACAGTGTCTTCTTTCCACCTTTTGCATAACATGATTTGCACACACATAGGTCTAGTATGGGTACATACACAGAAAGAGAGATAAGGCAACAGAAGCAAATAGATGCATGTATTATATAATTACAGCTAAATTAGATAAATAAGCATAAACATACGTAAATGAGATACAGAGGGGTGTGGAGCTTACAAGATCAGAAGAGGTTTCTACTTGAAGCCACCTCACAGTGGTACTCAGACTTGGCTGTTGAACCTAGAAATCCAAAAACAGAGAATGTCAAATTAACTCACAAAGCACAAATCAAAACACCACCAAATTCACACCGTAGTAGATGCGCCCGAATGTAACTTACGAGACGAGAACGTAGCTTGGAAAGCGCCGAAACACCTCTGAAGAACACCATCGCTCAAATCAATTCAACTGCAAAAATTCAACCACAGATCTCAAACGTGCAAAAATCAAAGACGAATTGAGTATATGAATGCTAAACAAGTGGATCAACATGCTAGGGCTTCCCCAGAGGCGAAGTGTAACTAAGTGATCTAGGAACGAATCATTACCGCGTAATCAAAACGGGTTAGAGAGAGAAAATGCGAAGAGAGGGAATTACTTGTTAGATCAGAAGCTGGTGACGGAGCGTAAGCTGCGTATCTTGACCAAAGTGTGATAGTTAGAGAGAGAGAGAGCGTCCCAAAAAACTCGGTGTGGTCTTTTCTCGATCTCTTTTTTTTCCTTTAACAGTCGCACATTGGCGAAAGATAATACTATGTATGTAATGATAAATAAATCCTTCTCCAAAATCTTAAGTTTTACCTTTCTGTTTTTGTTATTTTTTAGTTTTTCTTTATGGGAATTTTTCAAATAAAAAACCAAAGCTCGATCTCTTTTTTTTTTTCGTAACTTTTACAAAAAATTCGTAACTTTTACAAAAATTCGTAACTTTTAGGCGAAAGATAATACACATGTAATGATAAAAATTTTTTTCCTAAATTCGGATATCAATACATATTTCACTCATATTAATATATTTTCACGATATCAATACATATTTTTCGGATATTAATACACTTTTTACACATTATCCTTCATCCTAAGGCAGATGTTTGCTTTTTTTTTTTTTTTATGCAAATGAACTCTTTTTTTGTCTTTTTGCCATGCGAATTTACAATGCAATCTTTTCTTGTGTGAAAGAGCATTGAAATGAAATAGATTAAAAGAAAAAGAAGAAGAGTATCGAAATGAAAGGCTAAGAGTAATATGAAAGTAATATTCATACATCATATCCACAGTGGACTCTTAAAATGACTCTTAGGTGAGGCTCCTAAAATTTATCCAGTCATTTGATCAATAATGATCTTCAATGGGTTCTCAATACAAGCTCCCAATGGTAGCTCCTAAGCATGACTCCTAACCCATTAGTCTGTGTTTGGATGACCAAAATCTTGAGTAGGAATAAGAATGTGATAACCGGGAATCAAATTCCTGGGAATTTCCTTGGGTAAGAATAGGAATATAATTACTGAGAATCAAATTCCTAAGAATTTAATACCTGGAGTAATTTCATTACGGTGTTTGGATTAATTGAGTAATCTTACGTAGGAAACAATTATTTTGAAAATTTATTGAAATAAACATTTCCTTTTCTTATTAAATGAACCAAGAATCTGAGATTCCCATGGGGTAAGGGAAGAATCAGATTCTCACTCAGTTTGGGAATGTGATTCCTGATTGAATGTGTCATTAAGAATCAAATTCATGTTCCTGATTGTTCCAAACGCCGAAATCAGAAAAACATGGAATCACATTCCTATTCTTGCTTGTTCCAAACATTGGAATCATGAAAAGAAAGCCTCATATTCTCATTCCCCCTCAAGATTGCTGTCATTCAAACTGAGCCTTAGCTAAATCTAAGTTGCCTTGTAGCTAGCTCCAAGTGGGTCATAAGCATTTTTAATCTTTTTAGACTTATCAATTTATGGGACCCACACTTTTTATTTTTTTTTCACAAAATAGAGAATGTTATTGCTAACTCATTGAGTGCACGTATGTTCTCTAAATTTAGCAAGCTCTAGGAGCGGAAAATGGGACCTAATTAGGCTTATGTGTACACCTTAGGAGTCAACTTAAGAGCTATTTTTAGGAAACTCACTGTGGATGCCCTAAATTTAGCAAGCTCTAGGAGCGGAAAATGGGACCCAATTAGATTTATATGTACACCTTAGGAGTCAACTTAAGAGCTATTTTTAGGAAACTTTGGGCTCCCTAAAACTAGCTCCTAAGTTGACTCCTACACTTTACACATAAGCCTACTTGGGTCCCATTTTTCACTCCTAGAGCTTGCTAAATTTAGAGAAAGACATGTGCAAGACTCAACTAATGGGCTAAGCAAGAGCATTCTCTATTTTGTAAAAACATAATAAAAAGTGGGCCCATAAATTGATAAGTCTAAAAAGATTAAAAGTTTTCGGTCCCACTTGAAAGCTCCTACAAGGCTAGTTAGATTTAATCTAATGGGTTAGGAGCCATGCTTAAGAGCTACCATTGGGATCTTGTATTGGTAGTCCATTGAAGACCATTATTGAGCAAATGACTTGCTAAATGTTAAGAGCCTGCTAAATTTTAAGAGCCTCACATAGAAGCCATTTTAAGAGCTCACTGTGGAATGCCCTAAAAGTAATATTCGTGCATCCTAATTTTAACTACAGGAATAATCAAAGCCAATCTACCTTTGGAACCTTTGGCACAGCTCTACTAAAGTCAACTAAGATGTGCACTCAAAAGGTTGGCTTTCAATTCTCAACGTGAATGTGTCTATACCGACAAAAGACCCAAATGCCTCGTTTGTTTGGCCGGAGATAAATGGATGAGATATGAAATCCCATGGGATATGAGTGAGATATGAAATCCTTGGGATATTGCTCAGGATATCAAATTATCAATGGATGGGAAAAATTCATATCCGGTGTTTGTGTTCGACGGGATAGTGCTCGGGATATCCGGTTTTTTGCACTAAAAACTCCAAATCCCATCCAAATCCCACCCCCCATGGGATTTTTATATCCTCGTACGGATGGGGATATAAAATCCCATCCCACCCCATATCCCATCCCAAATAATGTTACCAAACACAAGATTTTGGGACCACGTCCAAATCCAAATCTCATCCCACCCCACCCCATATCCTCCCTAACAAACAAGGCCAAAAGGGTTTTTAGCACAATACAGCAGTTTGATAAAATCTTGTTTTTAGTACTCCCAATTTTTATTTTTTAAAAATTGAGTTTTTGTAACTTAATTTTTAGCTAACTAGAAACAAATTAATTTTAGTAATTTAACGTCTAGCATTTTTATGAAAAATTAACTTTCAACAATTTGAGGTAAAAACGAAAAAACTCGACCTTATTTGACATGCCTCGATTTTGGATTCTATAAAAAATGGCACTTAGAAGAAAAGGGTTCAAATAAACGTTCTTTAATGTTACAGAACAAACTATTTAGGGGTTGTTTGATAATCCAATTCACCATTTAAAACTGAATATATTAAATGGAGTACGTAATTAAGTTGGTTTGGTAACCATGTTTTATCATACTTAATATTTTAAGTGCATTTTAAATGTAAGATTAAAAAGTGACAAAAATTAAGTAACCTCGTACCTACAAAAATTATGTATGAATTTGTAAATCACACTTTTCTTTACCACCACCACCCGCCCATTTGTCTGAATTAGGTACTGAAGAATAGGATGATGTGGTTTCCTTTTCTATGGACTGGAGGCATATGTGAGGACGTGTATCTATGTTCTCGAATGGATTTTATCAAGATTTGATAAAATCAAATCAAGACTTTGATTTTATCCATTGGTGAAGAGATTTGATAAAATATATGTATTCTAATTAACTACTCTTTTGACGTCTTTGTAAAGGCTAGGGACATTTATAAAGAGTCAAACAACGCACAGCTCTGAGGAGTAATAAAATGTTATGGTCCTTTTACAAATGTGCATTGTAGTTATATTGGACGACCTAATAAATATGCTTCCGTTGGTTATGTACTCTTGTCCCTTTAAATTTTACATTCATGAGATGTTATAAGTATGAAATGGCATTGGTGATAGTTTCATCGGCGCTTTATTGGTTAGTATGTGCTAACTTAAGTTTTGGAGTATCCTCCGGTGTCTCTTTTTTGATTGGCACCTTCCGGCGTCTTTGGCCGAAGTGACACTAATTGGTTGCTTTGTTTTATAGGCCGAAGGCGTTTGGGAGGAAACAAATTGAACCATATCCAAGCAAATCGTGATCCACCACCCCAGACTTGCATATGATTTTGTGATAGGCATTGACTTCTGGTTTTATGTGCCAAAAAAAGGGGGTCAGATTTGTAAATTTCACATCTTGCAAATTTTGGGAATAAAAGAGCCAATTGGAGACCCACTTTTGGCATAAAAAAAACGCAAAGGTGCTGGCCCCTTGTATGTTCTGAATTCTGATGACTTCATTTGAAAGCTATATGTATTCTGCTCCTTGGACAAGTCTATGAATATATTCTGTACAATAAGATTGCGTATTCCAATCGTTCTCATAAATTGAGATGAGCCTTACAAATTTGAAACTAACACAACTGTGAAAAATGATTCAACTAACTTAGGGTGAGTTCATATTTTTATTAAATGGTATTTTGATATTTTCGGTATTTAGTGAGAATTTTTTTCACTATTCAAGACAAGTCATTTCCAAATGAACAAAATGGTATTTTTACCGGAAACAAATGATATTTTAGCATTAGTCTAAAAACAAAAGATATAGCGTGAACTCACCCTAGCTAAGAATGAGGAAAAATTAGCATATTTTCATTGGGACACAAATCTGGGGTGCCCTATCTCGCTCAAGTTGTAACATATTATGCACTTTGGTTATCTTGAGTTTTGACCCTTATATAAGTTAAAATGGGGACTCTACTTTTCGGAACCAAATTTGGATCGACGATCCGAACCGCTCAATGTTTTTAAAAAGTGTTTTAAAAAGGGTTTTTACGGAAATGAGAAAAACAAACAAATCACGGAAGGGCTTGATCAACAGTTTTCGATAAAAAGCGTATATGTATAGTTTTTATCGAAAACTATTTTGACTAAGTTCTTCCGCGTATTTTTTTGGAGATTTCCGCTTAGGCCCTTAAAAACACTTTTTTAAAAACATTGAATGGTTCGGATCGTCAAATTTGGTCCTAAAAAACACAAAAAGCAGTCCGCATGGAAATCTTATATAAGGGACCCTTATTAGAAGTTGTTCCTATATATATATATATATATATATATATATATATATTATCTTTTTTGTTATTTTTCGGAGAGCGAGAAACTTCAAAGAACTAAGGTTCAATTAATAGGATGAACGGTGGAGCTTTTTACTCTTTTTTCGTTCAATAGTAGATTTACGGCCTTCCCTGTCCCTGGATGTATGTCCACCATCTCTTTTGTCGAATCACATATATCTTGTGGTGTTGCTTTTTTATAGCGTTATTATCAATGTTAGGTTGATGGGGCTGCATGTTATGAAATCATAAGCCATAATAACAGTACAGAAAAATCCAAGAGCTTTACATCATCAATCCAATTTCACATCATAAAAGCTAACAACAAAAGTGAGTGTGGACAGTGGACACCAACGTGTGTACTCCCGATTCCTCCGACGATTTCCATGGGTGAAACAAATGGATGCAACAAAAAACAGAAATAATACCTTAAAAAAACAAATTCAACATAGAAAAATCTATGGTATATGTCCAAGAACAAAAGAGAAGAAGAAAAGACAAAGAAGAGGCGGCCGGTGTTCACCGGAAAAGCGGCATCCCACCATACTTGCTGAAGTGAGAAGACTTGAGAGGAAGCAAAGGAAGTTCAATCAGGTCAATGAAACAATTTGAGTTCTCACCTCCAAATATTTCTTCACTCTCCTCCTTAATTCTCTCTCCATTCGGATTAATTCGGACGTCGTGTTCTGATTCACTATTCTTGCTCCTCTGTTCTTGAGTACTCCGATGGCTACTTGTTTTCATGACTTTGTGGGTTTTGCCATCGGAAGATTTTCCAGTGAGTCTCTGGACCAGCTCTCTGAAATTGGCCTGGTCTGTCTTTATGATTTCCGGTGCAAATATGTGGGTTATAATTGGCTTTGGCTTGATCTTCGATATTACTTGCGAATCTCTGTTCATGCCCTGTTTGGATGCCGTTGACTCAAGATTACTACCTGGGTGTTGCTTCATGTTCTCTTAATCGTGCATTCAGAGAGAGAGAGAGAGAGAGGCATTTGGTTTGTTTGTTGGAAGAAGGAGACTTTAAATAGATGGACGATATATAATTCAATTTTTTTATTTTGTACTTAGAAAAGTGAGAAAAATATCTTTTGGACGGACTGAAGAGAGAGTCATTAGTTTACTCCGGCCAGTAGTTTATCGCAACACATACCACGTGGGTGAATTTTATACCTTACAATCTAATAAAAATGTATGTTGATATCTCACCTACGAAATTTGCCAAGGACGTTGAATAATTATTTCCCGAACAGATGGACGCTAGCTTGTCTCAGAACTTGTACAATTGTGTGGATGACCGTCGCGCTTATCCAAGTTTAGAAGTTTTAATTCAAATAGGTAACAAGAATAGCGATGAGCTTACCAACTTGTTTCATTGAATTTCGTTTGCAAATACTCTCAAGTTTTGTGTATTTTGTTTTATGAAGTCAATCTTTTGATGGCAACAACAATGCAATCTTTTTATGCTTTCACTTTCAATTGGCTTGGATTCAGCTCTCTGCCCCGACAAGTTGCTTGTATTTTTAACTGATTGACTTTGTCACCTCTTGCCAAGAAGAAATTGCTCATAAACTGTTGGGAGTGAAGTTAACCAACGCGGTAGCGCTACCAAGGAAATGGGGTAGCGCTACCCAGGACCTATTTTCGGAACAGTGAGCCCCGACAAGTATTTGCTTGTATTTTTAAATGCCTTTTTGACGTGTGTGTTGGTTAGATCGAAAGTTAGTTTTTCAGAGCGTGAAAAATAGAGAGAGGCGAGAGAAAACCAATCTCAGAGAGATTGTGAGAAGACTTGTACTCCTTGATTCGATTTCATAGTGGACTGGTGTGGCTCCCGTGGTTTTTCCTCACGTTGAGGTTTTCCACGTATATCTTGTGTCTTGTTTTCTTTCCGATTTTTCATTACGCACATATTTGTTTGCTTTTTCTGTGATTCATTATTCCCAAGATCCGTAGGGGCGTTTTCGTTGTAGGATTGAACAGCGTTCGCGATAAAATCCATAACAACGGTATCGAGCCGCGGTTGCGGTAGCTTTTGTTCGACAAGTTAGGGTTTAATCTTGTTCGGGCGACTAGGGTTTCAAATGGGAGCTATGGGTTGAAGAAGGGAAATCAAAGCTCGATAAGTTTGATGGGTCGACTTCGCGTTTTGGAAAACGCAGATAGAGGACTATCTCAGATCGGAAGGATCTTTACCTACCACTGCAGTGGTAAAGTAAAGGGAAGAAAGTGCAGAGAGCAACGAGGATTGGGACGTTACGGACGGGAAGGCGTTAGGGGTTATTCGCCTGTCCCTTTCAAAGTCGAGTCACACACAACATATTGAAGGAGAAAACGACGGAAGAGCTTATGGAAGCATTGAAGAAGATGTACGAGCAACCGTCTGCTGCGAATAAGGTACATCTTATGAAAAAACTTTTCAACCCGTCTATGGTCAAGGGGTTTCCTTTATGTCACATCTCAGTGAGTTCAATACGATAGTTGATCAACTTATGTGTCTGCCGCTATTGAGTTTGATGATGAGGTTCAAGCCTTGTTAACTGTCTCACCGCCGAGAGCCGGGCAGGTACGATTCATTCAAGATCGATGGTCGGGGAAAGAAAAGTCAAACCGAGTGAGGTTGTCGGTTTGATTTTGACCGAGGAGGTCGAAGGGGTTCGATCGATAGTTCGGGTAGTTCAGTTCACTCTAAGTTTTGAGAAAAGGCGAAGCCGAGGCCGGGGTGGAATCGAAACAGAACAGTCGAAATCCAAGGGTAAGGAAACAAGGCCAAATCTCGAGTTCGGCCTATTAAAGGTGAATGTTGGAATTGTGGTCGAGATAGACCATATGTCACAAACCCGCAAAGCACCGAAAAAAAGAATAACAAATGGGCAAGAGGCTCATGTTGTGCACGATGCACTTATTCTTGCCATGAACAATGACGCCGAATCGTGGGTGATTGATTCGGGTGCCTCATTCCACGCCACCGCTAACG
This sequence comes from Vaccinium myrtillus, assembly GCA_016920895.1. Taxonomy (NCBI): domain Eukaryota; kingdom Viridiplantae; phylum Streptophyta; class Magnoliopsida; order Ericales; family Ericaceae; genus Vaccinium; species Vaccinium myrtillus. Next base: position 6,834,279 of record CM029281.1, on the reverse strand, counting down.
AGGAGGTTGAGAACTATGTAGCAGGGGACTTTGGGAAAGTATACTTGGGGGACGACGAGCCTTGTAGTATAGTGGGTAGGGATGTTGATTGCGACGAGGGGTGAGATGGTGTCCGAAGGATGTCGACACGCCCAAGTGAAGAGGAGTCTTGTTTCGGTTGGGGACGGCTTGCAGCAGCAGTTATACTTCGACATTCACGGGGGACACGTGGAAAGTCTCCAACGGTACCATGGTGGCGGCTAAAGACAAGAAAGTTGGTACACTTTACTTGACTTCACATGGTAGCGATACACTTGCTGTTGTAGACACAGAGGAGAGTTCAAATCTGTGGCACGTAAGACTGGGGCATATGAGTGAGAAGGAATGAAGGTTTTGCGGTCGAATGGGAAGCTACCGGGTTTAGAGTCGGTGGATATTGACATGTGTGAGGATTGCATCTTCGGGAAACAAACGAGTTAGCTTTTGAAGGCGGCGGGCCTCCGGGGCTCGAAGCTAGAGCTTGTCCATATAGATGTGTGGGGTCCGGCTACAAGTGTCTTCTCTTGGCGGTTCTTATTACTATGTTACCTTTGTCGACGATCACTCGAGGAAGGTATGGGTATACTTCATGAAGCACAAGTCAGAGGTCTTTGAAGTCTTCAAGAAGTGGAAGGCCATGGTTGAGAATGAAACAGATTTGAAGGTTAAAAGGTTGAGGTCCGACAACGGCGGAGAGTATGAGGGAGTTCAAGAAAACCTGCGCTCTATTCGGGATTCGTTTAGAGAGAACACCTCCAGGGACTCCGCAGCATAATGGCATTGCAGAGAGGATGAACAGGACTTTGACTGAGCGTGCTAGGAGCATGCGGATACACTTGAGGTTGCCCAAGATGTTTTGGGCAGATGCAGTCAGCACAGCAACATATTTGATCAATCTTGGGCCATCAGTTCCGTTGAACTTTGGCATACCAGAGGAGGTTTGGAGTGGTAAAGAGGTAAATCTCTCACACTTACATGTTTTCGGTTGTGTTTCCTATGTGCATATTAGCGACAAGGACAGGGATAAACTTGATGCTAAGTCACAGAAGTGCACCTTTATTGGGTATGGCGGAGATGAGTTTGGTTATCGTTTTTGGGATGACAAGAACCGTAAGATAATCAGAAGCAGAGACGTTGTGTTTGATGAAAAGGTGATGTACAAAGACAGGGACAGCAAACAGAGCAGTGGGAGTATCACCTCGGATGGAGATACGTCCGAGAACAGTAGGAGTACCACCTCGGATGGAGGTACGTCCGAGTACTTTGGGTTGGAGGATCTTCCAGATGACAGTGGGGCTGAACAAAGGTCTGGTAAGGCAGATGAGAGAGCTTTAGATGAGACCGTTTCAGAGGAGACGATTTGAGATGAGGTAGCTCCGAGACGAGGACTAGTTCGGCGGTCGAGAGAGTTGAGGAGGACGGCCCAGTACACAAGCCGAATCCAAAATATATTTCTTCGCTTGATTACTTGCTTTTGACGGACGGTGGAGAACAGAGTGCTATGATGAGGCTATGCAGGTTTCGAGTCGGCTAAGTGGAAGATGCGATGCGGGAAGAGATGGATTCTCTTCATTCCAACGATACTTGGCAATTAGCTCGACTTCCCCGCAGAAAGAAAGCCTTGCGGAACAAGTGGGTTTTTGACTTAAGCGGAGAGTGATGGCAAGAAAAGGTACAAGGCAAGATTGGTTGTAAAAGGCTTCCAATGAGAAGGAGGGGATCGATTATCTGAGAGATATTTTCGCGGTTGTGAAGATGGCCACTATCAGTGGTGTTGAGTTTGGTTCTTCTTGAAAATCTCTACCTTGAACAGTTAGATGTTAAAACCGCTTTTCTTCACGGGGACTTGGATGAAGAAATCTACATGAAGCTTGACTGTTGGCTTCATTGTGAAAGGCAAGGAAGAGATGGTGTGCGAGGCTCAAGAAGAAGAGTCCGTATGGTTTGAAACAGGCTCCCAGACAGGTGAAGTGGTACGTAAAGTTTGATGGTTTCATGCAGCGCAGTGGCTACACAAGGTGCAATGGGGATCACTGTTGTTACTTCAAGAGGTTTGAGTCTAGCTACATCATATTATTGCTCTACGTAGATGATATGCTTGTAGCAGGTTCCTGTGTTAGGGAGATCAACAGGTTGAAGCAACAGTTGGCAACAGAGTTTGCTATGAAAGATCTGGGTGCAGCTAAGCAGATACTTGGGATGAGGATCAGTAGAGATAAGGCTCAGGGAACCTTGCGGTTGAGTCAGGCTGAGTATATTGAACGTGTTCTGGAGAGGTTCAATATGCAGAGTGCTAAGGTAGTTGGCACACCTTTGGGAAGTCATTTCAAACTTTCCCAGGGGCAATCACCCAAGACAGATGCAGAGAGAGAGTACATGGCCAAGGTTCCGTATACCTCGGCCGTGGGTAGCCTGATGTATGCGATGGTGAACACGAGACCAGACATTGCCCATGCAGTGGGAGTTGTGAGCAGGTTTGCTAGCAATCCAGGGAAACAGCATTGGGAAGCAGTAAAGTGGATCATGCGATATTTGAGAGGTACCACTGATTTGCCACTTTGTTTTGGGAAAGGGAAATTGACAGTGCAGGGATATGTGGATGCAGATTTTGCCGGTGATCAGGATACGCGGCGAAGCACCACAGGTTATATCTATACTATGGGTTCAACATCGGTGAGTTGGGTCTCACGTCTGCAGAAATTAGTGACACTATCCACGACAGAAGCTGAGTATGTGGCCGTGACTGAGGCTGCAAAGGAGATGATTTGGTTGAAGGGCTTTTTGGAGGAGTTGGGTTTGAAGCAAGAGAACTGTGTTCTTTTCAGTGACAGCCAGAGTGCTATACACCTTGCCAAAAATCCAGTGTTCCATGCTAGGACGAAGCATATTGATTTAAGGTACCATTTCATTCATTCGCTTTTGGAGGATGGGGATTTGTTGCTAGAGAAGATTTTGGGAGAACGAAATCCGGCAGATATGTTGACCAAGTCTGTTACTGTTCAGAAACTGAAGTTGTGTTCAACTTCAGTTGGCCTTCATGCTTGAAGAGATGATGTGCCTGGAGTCACACCAAGAGGGGTCAGATGACTACGTCCACGGGTTGATTGAGATCATTTGGGTCTGCAGTTGGTTATTTGCGGATGCTTCAGGTTATCTTCAAGTGGGAGATTGTTGGGAGTGAAGTTAACCAACGCGGTAGCGCTACCAAGGAAATGGGGTAGCGCTACCCAGGACCTATTTTCGGAACAGTGAGTTCTGGAGCGCTACAGGTATTTCCCTGTAGCGCTACCGAAGCCTTTAAATGCCTTTTAGGGTTTCGGCCGACGTGTGTGTTGGTTAGATCGAAAGTCAGTTTTTCAGAGCGTGAAAAATAGAGAGAGGCGAGAGAAAACCAATCTCAGAGAGATTGTGAGAAGACTTGTACTCCTTGATTCGATTTCATAGTGGACTGGTGTGGCTCCCGTGGTTTTTCCTCACGTTGAGGTTTTCCACGTATATCTTGTGTCTTGTTTTCTTTCCGATTTTTCATTACGCACATATTTGTTTGCTTTTTCTGTGATTCATTGTTCCCAAGATCCGTAGGGGCGTTTTCGTTGTAGGATTGAACAGGCGTTCGCGATAAAATCCATAACATAAACATCATACAAATTTGACCTGGTTATACACTCTTACCACTTGCCGGTCTCTTTTCACTTAAGCTTTTAAAAAAAGTTGCTAAATCAGAAAAGCCGTGGGTAGAGAATGAAGATGTTTTGTGTTATTGTTACCAATTTGGGCTTTTTTTGGGGGGGCTTTAAAAGATGTTTAGTCCAGGCTAATTTATTTTCTAATACATTGATGTAAAATATTTGATGATTCAAGGACAATACTAGACAAAAATAACCTTAATGGTAAAAAAAAATTACAAAACGAAAGCCAGCCCGTCACTTTTCTATTGCTGGTGATTGACTTCACTCGTGAAACTGTGAAAGTGATAGGTCACAGTGAACCTGCTCCTCCAAAACCAAGGACTGGCATTCACCTGCTGCTGTTTAAGGCATGTGCAAACCAATTGAGGAAGGGATTAATGACCCACCCGTCAATTTCTTTCTCTCTCTCTCTTTTTAGACCCACCCGTCACACACACACACACACTCTGTCTTTGTCTCTCTTTCTCTTTTTAGACCCACCCGTCACACACACACACACACACTCTCTCTCTCTCTCTCTCTCTCTCTCTCTCATGTGTGAGTGGAACAAATTAACTTTATCTCTCTTCAATTTTGGGGTTGGGTTCAATTTTGGATCAAATTTTAGAGGATTTAGGCTCTTTGAGATAGGGTATAGTGGGTTTAGGCATTTTGGGTTTAGGCACTTAGGGTGCACTTTCCAATTATAGGGTTTTAGTAGTTTAGGCACTTTCATAGAGTACCTTAGGGTTTAGGTTTAAGCATTTTCATTAGGTTTGGGGTTTAGGCACTTTCAGGCCTTGTTTTCCAATAGATTTTAGGTAGATTTTACGAAAATTTCATAAAATGAACATTTTATGGAGGGGTGATAAAATGAAGTTGTTTTCTCAATTGATAAAAATGTAGTGGTTTTCTTATAGATTTTAGGAGGATTTTATGAGAATCTCATAAAATCACTTTTACATTTTATGTGTTGAGATTGGAGTGTCATAAAATGTGAGATTTTATGTACCTAAAATCTATCGGAGAACAAGGCCTCATAATGTTTGGGGGGTTTAGGCACTTTCATGGGCTAGCGGGGGCATTTTTTTTGAATGTGTAGGTGATTTGTTCTTTTGGCATTAAAGAATTAGTTTGTGTCATATTTCCATGATTAACTCATATATCATGTCCTTGTCGAAAGAAGACCCAAATTTTAAATATTTGTACCGGCAAATGCATACCTATTAGATAAATACAAGGATTTAAGCAACAACGTATTGGATAAACACTCGCGCTTTCTAAATTATTAAGTTAGGTCATCTCTTGCTAGCTATTGCTTTTTTTTATGTTGATTTTTGCTTCCCTTTGTCCCTAAATTTGGATACAAATACACGATTTTCACTCGTTAATTTAGATGGGTTCAAGCTGAGTGAAAATGGGAAATGGCTAACATAAGTAGGCCTTTTGAAATGAATTAAAGACATCTAGTTGTTATAGTATATGTTATTGAATAGGCTTATATGTACGGATGGCCCCCAAAGTATTCGCGAATTGTCACTTTGGTCCCCAAAATAGAAATCGTGTCTATTGCATCCCAATGTTTACAACGTTAAGTGCAGGGGTATTTTTGTCTTTTCACCCCAAAACACCATCTTCAACCTTAAAACCCTAACTCATTTCCTCTGATGAAAAAAAAAAATTCAAGACCTTGGAAGACAAACCCAAAAAAACAGACAAAACAAATTGAGCAAGCCCATTGAATGAACGCAATTCAAGGCTATTCTGGGTGATATTATAAATCAATTGAAGGCCTGGAAAATGTCGAGGAAATCATTTCCAGATGCAGTTCGGGCGAACGAGCCCGATGTTTGATCTTTTAATTGAAGCTAATGCTGTTGTGCGTTAATTCTTTCTCTGGAAGTGTTGTATTACTCCACCTCTTTTTGTCATCTAAACATGATCTGTAGCAGATATGGAAAATATCTGGAAAACAAAGTGGGGTGCGAAGAAGGGAGCATTACTTCACCAGCAACTTCTTCAACATCTAATAATCCCCTTCCTCCCAGCAACGGTTTCTGGACCCGGGTTGAACTCTAATTCGTCCGGTTTATGAGGTCTGGACTGGCGATTGGCATTTTTTTTCTCTTGGGTTTATCGGGATCTAGGGAGGGGGTTCAAGGAGTTTGCCTTTGTTGTCGCTGGCAGTGAGGGAGGAGGGGGCAAAGGGGCCGAGGAGGAGAGAGAGAGAGAGCGAGCTAGAAGAGGAGGAATGGAGGGGCCAAGGACGAGAGAGAGGGGTTGATTTGGGATTAGAGTGGTGTTTGAGACGGTAATGTTGCTGGGGTTTGAGATTTAGAGGTGGCTGACGGTGGTGTTTGGGGCGGGAGCTTGGGCTTGGGAGAGGGGTGAATGGTGGAGGGAGAAGAGGTGAGAGAGAAGAAGACTGTTCTTATTTTTCTTTTTCTTTTTTCATCAAAGGAAATGAGTTAGGGTTTTAAGGTTGAAAATGGTGTTTTGGGGTGGAAAGACGAAAATACCCCTATAATTAACGTTGTACTCCGACAGATCATGAGTTATAGTTCCAGGGACCATTTAAATGCGCATTGTAAATGTTGGGAATGCAATAGACACGATTTCTATTTTGGGGACCAAAGTGACAATTCGCGAATACTTTGGGGACCATCCGTATATATAAGCCTTATTGAATATAACAGTTATACCGCTTAACATGCCATTAACAAGTTGTTATATGTTATTTTTATTGGGAAACGAAGTCGGTTAAAATGACCCACAATAAGCCTTAGTTATCGATTTTATAATTTTAAAAACAATTCAAAATTTACCACCACAACATCAACCACAAATTCGTCATCGGACTCCTGAACAAATAATGAATCAAGTATTCCACACATACATATATAGGTACCTCAAATTGTCCTAATGGCTAACTTGTACCTATACCTTGACCTAAAATTCAATCAAGCAACAAAAGAATACTCCCTTCTCCCCTGAGTATGCTGAGTTAATACTCCAATAAACTAAAAGATTTAAACAACTATACAAAATTTAATTTTCGTTCAATGACCCCGAAAGAAAAAGGAAAAATTATGATTCCCAAAAAACCGTGACAGCTGAAGGATATCCTAAGAGGCGTGGTCATGGGCAGTTCTGTCATTTTTCCTCGGCGACGCCATATCTTTGGCAGAAGAAGGCGATGCCTCGCCACCAGCAGGCATGTCGGCAAGGGTGGCGAGAAGTCGGCGGACGCTAATGGATCGAGATGGCTTGAAACTCGTAGACCGAACCGGGTTCTTGGAGAAGATGTTGGAAGAACTGGAAAGGATGAGATAAACAAGAACTTGGACTGCAATAAACAGCACCACCTTCAATAAAACCTCTTCTAAACCAACCTCCATCGCCATATCTGTAGTTCCTTGAGAGAGAGAGAGAGAGAGAGAGAGAGAGAGAGAGAGAGAAGGTAGGGGAATGTTTTTGAAGACATGTCCACCATGGGGTTTATGTGGTTATATAGAGGTGGGGGAATGAGGGCCGGGGTGGTTATGTTGAATACGAAACGCCGCCTATGTGTTTGACTTGTCGCCTGTTGACTGCCAAAGCCATGAAGTTCAAACTCTAGCTTGATCACATGGGAGATTAGGAATGTTAAAAAACAAAAGAGATGATCATCAAGAGAAACGTACCATTGGAAGGTTCTGTAACAAACTGACAAACAACTTTCTAGTGCCATTTAATAGCAAATGAAAAACATAACTGCAACTCTGTAGTACGGCAGGATCCCAAAATCTCTAAAATATTAGTAGCACCTAATAAGTTGCATATTATGAGTGCGAGAGAGCGAGAGTGCAGAAAGAGGATTGAGAGCGAGAGCGGAGAATCTCACTTAGGCTCAGTTTAAATGCTAGTAATCTCAAGATTCCGACTTTTAGGAATTGAATGAATGTGATTTCTGAAAACATCTATTCAATCATGAATCGTATTGTCAAATTAAGTAGGAATCTGATCACTCTCATCCCAATGGTAACCTGTAGGCAACAGGCTGAATCCATAAAAAATAAAAAAAGAGTGAGAAGCTGAATTAATTCAAACGTTGGAATAAAATTGCTCCAAGTTTTGAATTAATAGGAATTTGACTCTTGAGGTAATCAAATTCCTATTCCTACGGAAGATTATGGGACGGAGATCGCATACCGTTCCTAAATTTAATCACCATTAGTATTGTCACAAACATGATTAGGTCGCCTGGGTATTGCAACTCAGTTAATTAAGGGAAATTTTAAGCACAAAAGAATTAAAGAATGTTAGACTAATTAGAATTCTTTATATGGAAATATTTGACTTTCAATCGGGGATTTTTTGGGGGGACAATAACTAGGAGATAACGTGAACGACATGAGAGCTGCATCTAAGCCGCCATACTACTGTGCAAGGCAAACACATCGTTTTTGCTTTTGGCTGTATCCGCAAGGACTAATAAAGAAGGATTATCTGAATACGACTGCTTTGTTGTGTATTCCGGGTCAAACACGCACTCAAACACACAGAAGAAATCTGAGGAAAACTCCGTTGTATATATTTACAAATAAATACACATGAAAAACCTCTCCGGGGAGCAATAACCGGCTCCCACTCCAGCGGGGAAAGCCACAATCGGCTCCCCCTCTCATACTCTCAGCACCTCCCGCTCACATTGTGCTACCACACTCACAAAATAGAGAGACAATAAGAGTTATTTATAATCCTAGGACTATTCTACGGAAACTCTAGACAACCTTGGGCCTAAGCCCATCTGACCCACACGGGGTGGATCCCAACATGCTTGACATAAGTAGATCAATTCAATTAGCATGCTGTAAAAATTGCCATGAATTCGTTGATTCATAACACAACTCAGACCAGTTCCCTATGAAAATTCTTATACCTTCCTCAGTTATTTCTGAAATCGCCTAATCTAGAAAGAAACTCTTTTACCAAACCAAACAAGCCAGAACTCAACCCCCGGCGTTATTCAGTACTCTAATGTTATTGTAGTACTCTATATTAGTGGGGTCCACACACCACTTGTACATAATCTGTACGGTATGGGTCGGTAGCACCTTTAACATTTTGGATTTTTGACAGCGCAAATATTAGGGTGATTGAGCTTGCTTGTTACGGGCCAGATACTTGGGCTTCAGAAATTGGAGGCTAATACATATGAGAGCCTGTTACAGGCCGGTACAAGAAAGTTGGGGCTTGCACGCCCAACTCCCCCAGGAAAACACAACTGCACGCATAAGGGAGTAATCTAAATCTTAGGGTACCTATGAAAGTCCCTAAACAAATAAAATACTATAATAGAAAAATGCACCCTAAATCTAAACTCTAGGGTATCCTATAAAGTGTCTAAATTCTATGAAAGTTCTATAAACCTAAATCATAGGGTGCCCTATGAAAGTTCCTAAAATCTTAGGATACCCTATAAAAGTGCCTAAACCACTAAAATTTTATAATAGGAAAGTGTACCCTAAACCTAAACCCCATAAATGAGTGACATACCTTAATGGTAATTAAAAAAATTGACTTACATTAATGATAATTAGATGCACCTTTTCTAGACTTAGAGGTAAAAAACTGTATATATGATCGTAAGTCGTCGGACCTAAGTGGGCTTTTGTGAGCATCAGGCTTGGCGAAGCCAACAAGAGCTATAACCACGGCCTGATCCACTATCCACATTTTCTGTTGCCCGCTTACAACATAATTTTTGGATCCTGGCGTGTATGGTGGTTGATAAATGACACGCTGGATTTCAGATAAGAGGTGCAAGCCCATATACATTAATACGATAATATCCTACAATAATCCTCATCAATATTCTCTTCCAACAAACACATTATTACTGGTGAGGTGTAATTATTTTGACAAAATGCTAACATCAGCCATTAGGGCGGAGGAGAATGTGTAGAAAGTGCATCCATATTCGAGAAAAAATATATTGATATCTCTGAAAGTCTATAATATTCGTGAACTATCTATATAACAAAGCACAACGATTTTTTAATCTTATATTAGACACAAATCCTGGCCGTTTAAACTTTCCTAGATTCTACAGTTGCTATCACATAAGCACCCTCTCTCTCACTTTTTTTTTGAATGACGTCTTCTCTCTCTCTCTCTCCCCTTCTTCCCTAATACTTATCCATACCAGAAGAGATCTTATAAGAGAGGGTTTTCCCAATTTTGGTGTGCTTATTTGCCAATTTATGCCAATTTTACCCTTCAATTTGGCAGGGTGTGTGCTTGTCCCCATTTGTTTGTTTTTTGCTTCTGGGTTTGTCTTGATTGGGAGGGGCTTGGTCGGCAAAGTAGAGTTCGCGAAGCTACACATCTCTTCCTCTTCTCCTACACTCTCTCTCTCTCTCTCTCTCTCTCTCTCTTTGCGGCAAAAATGGAGGAAAAATCCGAATGTTCAAGCCAGTTGATCACCAACGATGAAGAAGAAAGAGGAGGGCTCGACGGGGAAAAGTACTACGAGAAGATTGAAGCACCCAATTTCGTTGACCTCACTGCTCCAGATCACTACAGACCCGACGATCGCTACTGGTTCTGCCTTCGAGTGGGTGTGTCTAATTTCTCCATTTCATATGGATTTTCTTTCTTTTTATTTTGAGGTTTTGATTTTTGAATTTGTGTATTCCATTCTGCAGCTCTGTTTTCAAATATTGCTTGGTTTTTGTAGCTAGGGTTTTGGGTAATCTATGAATTGAAGATTTTGAGTGAAGCCACATAATCCTTATCTCTCTCTCTCTCTCTCTCTCTCTCTCTCTCTCTCTCCGCCTCTACAGATTGATCAAGAAAAGCCATCTGAAACGTGAAACATCTTTCTCTATCTCTCTCTGGATCGACGCACGGCTATGTCCGCGACTTTGACCACATGAAGCTCATGGAAGAAGAAATCAAGGAGATGTCAATTACAAATAGTGTTAATCTCTGCTCACACACGTGTGTTTACACCAAACTTGGCATATTTACTAATGCGTTCTTATATTCTCTGTTTTTTTCTCTCTCTCTAAACAGGCAGACATGGACAGCAGTTGGGAACCTGTCATTTCAGCAGTTTCGGCCAAGTATGGCGGACGCATGATCTACGCTTAGGGAGAGTCCGAGTGATGTGTATTTCTATAGGGATAACAAAAATGATATGCATTTGTTTAGCTGCATAATGATCCAGATCTTTTAGTGTATAAAAGAGGGTATGAAATAATTTTTAAAAGACAGAGAAATCTCTATAAGCCTCACAAATAAGTAGCAGCTGCAGATAACCTAGGCATCAACACCTTATTATCATTTTACCATTGCAAACAAAAGCTCTTCACCCTCCCTTCTCTTAGAGAGTAACTGAGAGCAGTGTGTTTAAAAAAGCGCGCTTAAGCGCGCTTAAGCCCGAGGCGAGGCGAGGCGCATGGTTAGCGCTTCACATGGGTACGATTAAGCGCAGAACGCAGAAGCGCAACTTAAGCGAAAAAAGCGCGCTTAAGCGCAGAGGCGCGAGGCGCTAGCTTAAGCGCGCCTTTGTGTTTTTCCCCTCCAATTTTTGATTTTTTATTATTACATTAAGTGAATGTTTGTCTTTTCCCTTCCCACTAAAGTATCTTTGTCTATTTGTTTATGTTACAACAAGACCAATCAGTTTTTTAATGTTTCTTTTCAGTTTCTTAATTAAGAAAGAATCCTTTCAAGGCATATGTCCTCTTTATCTATTAGTAAGTGTATATCAAACATAAAGATTTGATAAAAAAAAAACACATAGATGGCATGTGTGGTTAGAAAAGACCTCCACTATCATTTATTTATTTAAATTCCATTCAAATCGTATATAATTTTTATTTTATATGAAAACACTTTATGAAAAGTTGTCTAAACTTTGTTATCATATGAAAACACTTTATGAAAAGCATGTGACATTGTCCGGATTCCCACTGTGATACATATATCTATGTGCAACAGTGCATAAATGCTGGGTGGTGCACTATAAAACATTAAATTTGAACTAAAAAAAAATTGCGCCTCGCTGTCAAGAGGCGCGCACCTCGCGCTTAAAGCTACAGGGGACCTTGGCGCCTCGGTGCGCCTATCGCCTTTTAAAACACTGACTGAGAGCAATTAGTGCATGTCAGATTGGGTTGAGTGTGTATTCCTCTCCACATATAATAAACATCTACATTTTTACACATATACCCCATTTTTACACATCGCCAATTTTTCCAACTAGCAATTATATCTTCTTTTTACATTTCTTTCTATTTCCACCCAAATTCCCATATCCCAGATAAACATTTGGACATTTATCAAATCCTCAAGCAAATTCCTCACTACCCTTCTCAATTTTCTCCACTTCCTTTACCGAACATTTTAACTATTACAACAACATTCAATACCAACAACAAAACAAACTTTTACATCTAACTATAAACAAAAGCCACAAAACACACGGGCATCACACTCGTGCTACGCACGAAGCGTTGGAACTAGTATCTTTATAAACATATGTAACTGGATCAAAACCCACAATTGATTTTTACAGCTCATTCATGCTAGATACCTCTCTCAATTTTTTTGTTAGATACAATATCAAGCCAATTAAACTGTTCGGAATTTAGTATGGGAAGTTTAATTTCTTTTTTCTGAAAAATTGGATGGCAATATCAACAAATCGGTCGAATTAGGAATCAGTAATGAAGCTATCTATTATGGAAAAGAAGATTTGATGAAACTACTGTATCTATTATGGAAAAGAAGATTTGATGAAACTACTGTATCTATTTTGGAAAAGAAGATTTGATTCGTAAAGTAGTAATATCCCAATTGCGCTCTTCGGTATATGCATAATGACTTCATCAGCTATTGAATTCTGTCCCAATACCTCCTTCATAACAACTATCATACAACTTTTGAATTTTTTAAGAAGAAACCTTAAAACCTCAAGCCTTCTTGGTATTATTGTGATCACTAGCTTGATTTTCTTCCCTATTTAGTTGGTTGTGTCTCTTCCACCATGTAATCTATTTGATCATTGCATTCGTAAAAAACAAACAGGCCAGACATTGCTCAGCTCGATTTTGGAAGTTAAATTATGTTACGTTCTCTAAATAATGGAATATTGATAGATAAAGTAAACATTGAAATGTCAAAAAGAAATCCCAATCCTTCCTTCAATCAAATTACGCTGCGCCATACATTTAGGCACATGTATTCTTTGGGTGTATTGATATTCCAACTAGGGGCAGACCATGGGGATGCAAGCGGGTGTTTGGCCCCTGCACTCCTCCTAATTTTCTTCTTATTTATAATATACTTTTTAATTTTTTCAAAAATTACTTAAGAGGAGTGATCCTGCAAACTAGGTGAAATTCGCACTGCGTCCGTCACTGATTCCAACTTATTTGTGATTATGTAATGAGCGGAAGTTTAACAAGGCACAATTATTTAAACTCAAATCATGAATCATCCAGTACTGTCACATGCTCATCTTATTTTTCCCGCAATTATGCTGATCTTATTTCGTGCATACATTAAAAAAGCCACACGTGGTGGACGTTAAGTGGAGCTCACCGACTCTTGGAAGCTTCGAGATCCGCAGCCTGCTTCAACAAATTCTCATCATCATCCTCAAGCGCCATCTGGATCGGCGCCGATCCGAGCCCATCCGCAATCGCCAGCATGATCTTCTTCATCTCCGACCGAAACTCCTCCAGATCGATGGACTCGCTCTTGTCGCAGTCGAACTTCTCAAAGATGGAGTCGTAGAGCTTCGTCAGCTCCTCCGGCGCCGTCGCCACGTCGACGCCGAAGTGCGTCTCGAGGAGACGTAACGACTCGAACGCCTTGCGCAGCTCCGATCGGGACAACACGCCGTCGTGGTTGAGGTCGAGCGATGAGAACTTTTCGTCGATGCTTTTGTTGAATTGGTCCTCGTTGCTCACGAAATCTCGGACTGTAGAGCCGTCTATTATCACCATCTCTCTCTCTCTCTCTCTCTCTCTCTCTCTCTCTCTGTATAATTTTCTTGAGTGTGAATTTTTGTGAAGCGGCGGTTTGCGGATATATGTGGAGGTGGAAAATGGTGTTGGTGTGAAATTAATTCCACACGATTAGTTGCTGCTGATGTAAGTGATATTTTTTAGAGGGAGCATCTGGACCGTCCGTTGGGGATTGTGGTCCAGTGATTTGGATAGGCTACTGATAAAAATACCCTTTCTTTACATATTTTTTGATAGGCTACTGATAAAAAATACAAAGATCTTGGGTAAATTCTTTACATGATTTCCACCACCCATTGTGAATTCAATTAAAAAATGAGAACTGCTCATTTTGTTGAGCTTTCAGAATATTATGTCTCTAATAAATCAGCTTAATCGGATATTGATAGATATGGTAAAAATTAAATTTTTGTTTATGAAATAGATGATTATGGACAGTTCAACTTTAAAATTGACATAATTATACCGTACATTTTATAAACTGAAATTCAATTTTTGATCCGATCAAGTTGATTTTTTTGGGTAGATACAGTACTTTGCCGGCTATATAAGGTGAACGATCCAGATTACTGATTGAATGTACGGTAGGACTCACAAATGACAGAGATGGAAACCATGGAAGGTGTAAAGAACTTAATGTCAAAAGAGATTAAAGAAACACAATGATTGTGTGGAAATATTTTTTAAATGTATCCGAAACTTCTTAAATTTCTCGGAGCGTTGGTTGGCTGAGAGTGAGAAGTTAGAACTCTAAAACACACCACAAGAAATTAGGTCTTTGGAGACGAATGAAACATGAAATGCAATTTTTTCGATAAGAAATATTTTTTGAAAAATAACTATAGGTTGTCTCCGAAAGTCAAACGAAAATTATTTATCGAGAAATTTTGGAGGAAACAATTTTCAAATTATTTGGTCACTAACCGTGACTAGAAATTGATGAAGGAAACTACTTAGGTGACAAAAATTTTCATAAATAAAATTTTCGTGACTAGAAATTGGCGAAGATTACGTGTCACCCGCCCGGCGACAGCGCGCACGCGTGGCACCTACGTGTTACCCGCGTGGCGACGTCGTGGGAACGTGTCGCTCACGCGTGGCAGCTGAAAATTGAGGAATTTGCTCCTCCCGGGAATCGAACCAGAGACCTCACGGTCATTTAGGCACCTTTTTAATATTTATACTATAAAAACCGGATTATTCTTATACAAACCCCTACTAATATCATTTCTTTTATAAATTTTATACTTATACAAACACCTACTAATATCACTATTTTAATAAAAAAAAATTATTTTTTAACACAAAAAATTTTCTTTTTTAACAAAAGCCTTTTAATAAATTTTTTAATCGAGTTTATACTATACAAATAATTTTTTTTTATTCCGATTGTTTTACACTCCCCATTTGAACACCCATTATACAAACACCAACTAATATATTTTTAAATATATATTTTTTCTTTTTGAAAGAAAAAATTTTCTTTTTTAACAAACGCCTTTTAATAAATTTTTTAAAATCCAGTTTATACTATAAAACTAAGTTTTTTTTTTTTATTCCCATTGTTTTATGCTCCCCATTTGAACACCCATTATACAAACACCTACTAATATCACTACTTTAATAATTTTTTTTATTTTTTAACACAAAATTTTTTTTTTTTAACAAAAGCCTTTTAATAAATTTTTTAATCGAGTTTATACTATACAAATAATTTTTTTTTATTCCGATTGTTTTACACTCCCAATTTGAACACCCATTATACAAACACCAACTAATATATTTTTAAATATATATTTTTTCTTTTTGAAAGAATTTTTTTTCTTTTTTAACAAATGCCTTTTAATAATTTTTTAAAATCCAGTTTATACTATAAAAATAAGTTTTTTTTATTCCCATTGTTTTATGCTCCCCATTTGAACACCCATTATACAAACACCTACTAATATCACTACTTTAATAATTTTTTTTATTTTTTAACACAAAAAATTTTCTATTTTAACAAAAGCCTTTTAATAATTTTTTTTATCGAGTTTATACTATACAAATAATTTTTTTTTATTCCGATTGTTTTACACTCCCAATTTGAACACCCATTATACAAACACCAACTAATATATTTTTAAATATATATTTTTTCTTTTTGAAAGAAAATTTTTTCTTTTTTAACAAACGCCTTTTAATAATTTTTTTAAATCCAGTTTATACTATAAAAATAAGTTTTTTTTTATTCCCATTGTTTTATGCTCCCCATTTGACACAAAAAAATTTCTTTTTTAACAAAAGCCTTTTAATAAATTTTTTAATCGAGTTTATACTATACAAATAATTTTTTTTATTCCGATTTTTTTACACTCCCCATTTGAACACCCATTATACAAACACCAACTAATATATTTTTAAATATATATTTTTTCTTTTTGAAAGAAAAAATTTTCTTTTTTAAGAAACGCCTTTTAATAATTTTTTTTAAATCCAGTTTATACTGTAAAAATAAGTTTTTTTTTTATTCCCATTGTTTTATGCTCCCCATTTAACATATATATTTTAAATGTAATTACAAACTCCATATTTTACAAGCGTCGATTTAAACTGTTGGCATTTCACAATTGATCAGACAAAAACGGGGGAGCTATCGCTACACAATTGATCAGATAAAAAAAAAATATTTTTGTTAATGAAATTGTGTCTCGATAATTAAGAAGCTTTCTAAACCCGATCGAGGCAAATTTTTACGAGAAAATGATTAAATAAATAAGGAAAATTAGTTTTTGGTGGAGTAAAATTAATCTACTAACAGTTAATAAAACCGTTGCTATAGTCCTATTTCTAGTAACGGTTGATGAAATTTAGGAAGCTAACTTATTCAAAAAAATAGAGTAAATGGGTGATGAAAAAAATTTCTTGGGCCAAATTCTTCTCTTTTGTGAGGAATATTTTTGTCTTCTATTGGTTTGATCTCCTGGGGAGGATGTGGAGGGAACATATTAGTGAGGAAAAAAATATTTTCGTCACCAAAAAGATGTGGAGGGAACATATTAATGAGGAAAAAAATATTTTCGTCACTGAAAAAGATGTGGAGGGAACATATTAGTGAGGGAAAAAATATTTCCGTCACCAAAAAGATGTAGAGGGAACATATTAGTGACGAAAAAAATATTTTCGTCACCAAAAAGATGTGGAGGGAACATATTAGAGACGAAAAAAATATTTTCGTCACTCTTTTTGTGGAGGGAACATATTAGTGACGAAAAAAATATTTTCGTCACCAAAAAGATGTGGAGGGAACATATTAGTGACGAATTATATTTTTCCTCTCAAAATAGTCATATAGGAGACAAAAATTAATTTCGTCACGGTTTATCATTTTTGTTGTAGTGACATTTTTGAACAGAGAAAGATCATTCCATTGCTAAACAGAACGATTACAACGAACTCAAAAGGTTTGGAATACAAAGGAAAACATAAATAAACAACAAATAAAACTAAAAAAGCCGCAAAAAAACGTCGATGATGGATCCCCATCAGACACACTCGTGAAGGAGGGTGGTGTGGAGATGGGGAAGCTCATTCCATCTGAATGACCTCTGGATCCGCCGCCATCGTCGCTGGTGGAGAGCACTATCAATCCGTTGGCAAAGCCAATCGGATTAAAGAGCCAAAACTCGAAGCTGCTTCCCCAGATCTGGACTTCCTTAGTCCAAAAATGATGAGTGAGGTGGAGATCATCTCCCCTCCGCAAGGAGAGGGTCTCAACCTCTCACAACCATGAGGAGAGGAGAGGAGAGGAGTGAGCCAGATTAGGTGAGGGATGAAGAGCTGAAAGCGAAGGAAGAGATCCGTGGGGCGGGGGGGAGATGGGGGCCATCCATCTCTCTCTCTCTAATTAACCCTAGAACATTGATTAAGACCGGTTGTAAAAATAATTACTCCCTTCGTCTCAAATTTCTTGTCCATTTTTCGACATGCGAGCCATTTTTCAATTGCTTATACTTTCGATCTACAATGTTTTTTTATGATTTTGAAAACTTTATTTTTTTTAGAACTAATCGAGAATTATCAAACAATATACGTATCACATATATAACATAAAATATAAACATTTTTTTGAGACGAGGAATTTGAAACGGGCCGGGGGAGTATGTGATTATATGTAAATCGATATTTTTCACCCACCAAGATGAGTAGATGTGTAGGTTCCCATACTAAAGTTGTTGTTGTTGTTTTTTTTTTTTTGTCTTTAATTTTGTATTTTGATTTTGTTTTGTTGTATTTTCCCAATTCAGGTGTCCTTTGTATAATGTGTCCCAAAAGTAAGATAAAAACTTCTATATGGATAAGTCCTCAAACAATTGATACTAGTCGAAGATTTAAAGAATACTCCCTTTGTCCGTATTTCAGTCTATTTTGGAGTTTCCAACTTTTTTAGGAAACATCATAGATTATTTTGTACAATTCTTCTCTTTCTAATTTTACCCTTCAATCATGATTGATTTGTTAATTAAATATTTGAAGATAAGTGTAAAAGAATAAAACTGACAGCAATGATTTTAATTAGCACTCTCCAAATTAGGCCATCTGCAGTTGTGTGGTTAAAAGTGATGTTATAGGTATTAAGTCAGTTCGCAATCTTTTGCGTGAAATTTAGCTTCAATGAGGTTAAAGTCAAGAAATGAGGAGTTAGAAATGAGGAGTCAGAATTAGTTCAGATGTGAACTGTGCTCTCTTGTTTACCTACACTCGAGCAAGAGAGAGAGAGAGAGAGAGAGAGAGAGAGAGAGAGAGCATGGAAGAAAGAGAAGAAAAAGGTGGGCAGCCTCTGGTTTGTGTCAGAGGGAGGAGAGAGAACAGGAGAAAGAGAGTAAAAGAAAGAGAAAAACCGATTATTGAAAGGGTATTGACCCCTATGCACCGACCATATACCGATCAGCTTCGGAGACCCATTTTTGGGGTGGACCTCACACGGATAATCCGAACCATTCATTCATCTTAGAATAATTTTCTGAGAGACTCCGCGAGAAATCAGCTCCATCGAACGTGCGTAAGTGGTTCATCCAAAATCACCCTATTTCATTCAAAATGGATCATTCGCGTGGGACCCAAAAATAGATCCCCGAAGCCGATCGGTACATGGTCGTGCATGGTAGTATGTACCCATAGCAGCGTTGGAGAAAAACAGTTGGGGACAACTCGTTGTATATATATATATTATCGTAAGCATGTTAACAACACTATTTAACATCCACCCACAAAGTAGTTTTTTCCTACTTAATCACAACTATTTGGGTCTCCTTTTTTATACTTTTGTGTCATATAATAACACAAAATCTCAAAATAATAACCGCACACCAAAAGGGAGTGTAAATGGATTTTGAATGATACTCTCCTTTTTTTGTGTGGTAAGTAAAAAGAGGAGGGTCAAAAACCAACTTCCTAAACATAAAGTGAACTCGTAAGCACTAGATCATCTTGGCCCAGGGTGACAGGAGATATGACATTGTTGGCCGACACATTCACTACAAGAAAAATTACCTATGGCGACGAAATGTGGTGAGGAAATTCAAATTTCCTCGCTAAATGGGTCTCTATGGCGAGGAAATTGATTTCGTCGGCATAGAGTACTCTATGCCGACGAAATTATATTTCCTTGCCAAAAAGCAAAGACTTGGCGAGGAAATGAATATTTCCTCGCTAAAAGGCACCCATTTGGCGACGAAATTAACTTTCCTCGCCAAAAAACTAAGATTGGCGACGAAAACTACCTTTCCTCGTCAAAGGGCACCCATTTGGCGGGAGAAATTATCTTTCCTCGCCAAAGAGCTAAGATTGGCGACGAAATGAATATTTCCTCACTAAAGGGCACCCTTTTGGCGTGACGAAATTTATCTTTCCTCGCCAAAGCTAAGATAAGATTGGCGATTGAAATTATTTTTCCTCGTCAAAAAACTAAGATTTGGGAGGAAATTTTATTTCCTCGCTAAAGAGCACCCATTTGACGACAAAAATTATCTTTCCTCGCCAAAAAATCGAAGATTTGATTCATTTTCATGGTTGCAATGAAAAGCCAGAGGAAGGGGAAGAACGAAATTCATTAATCGGTTATCAATTCACAAAATTTAAAAGGGTTTTGTTAATATGTGCCCTAGGGGCATATGTTAATGCTCATACTTAATACTTATTTAATGATACCAACCATATCCATTTGTATAGGTACTCGTACAGGTAATAAATAGGTTATGCAATATTGTCTAGGAGGAAAACTTGTTTCTAATGGGACTAAATTACCCTTTAAGAGCATGTTTGGCCGCCTATTTTTCTCATTTTCACATTCTCTTTTTTCACTTTTGGGTGTTTGGATCAAAACATCCAAAACTCATTTTGGCAAAACTGTTTTTCCAATTTCATCTTTCCAGGCCAAAAGTAAGAAAGAGTTGGGGACCTACTTTTCAATTTCTACTTCTGGCTTTTGGTTTCCCAACATTTCTCTTTCCCGTTTCTACCCTTTGTTTACGTTGCTGTTCTTCTCCCCCACCCTCAGACGACAGAGAGAATGGAGAAGGCATACAAGACAGAGACAATGGAGAAGGCATACACGAAGATATACATGTATTGATTTCTTCACATTCTACACTGATCGATTTAAAAAAAAAAAAAAACCTAACCCAGTTGAATCATACCCGATCTGACTTCTTGTGGAACTGGAAATCAATCAGATCAACTAACCCAACAATTGACGCCGTCGGTGCCGGACACAAAAATTGATGGGAGTTTTGCCAGAAATCACAAAAATTGGATCAAACATAGCAGTCGTGCGGCAGATCATCTTGCGGCGGCGATGGCTTTGTGAGGTGGCAGAGAAAGAGGGGTCAGGGGAGGGAGGGAGAGAGAGAGAGGTCTGTGCGATGTGGGTTTGGTAAAATGAGACTTTTTTTTGTTTCTAAAATATGGGCCGGTGGGTGGGATTGGAACAAATGGTCTGTGTGGTGATGATTTTATTTTTATTTTTTTTTGAACTGCAGAAAATTGTGCGTTGGGGATTGGAACAATAAAAATCTAATGGGTTTCCTTTTTTAATTGTTAATGAGACCACTCTTTATTTTTTTTAAAATGGAAGATAAAAATATATTTTGTACTGTAACATAATTTATAAACAAGGGCAAAATGGTAAAAAAAAATCTATAACTCATTTTCATCATTTTTCTCCCAAACACTACTACTTTTGCAAAACACATTCTGCACATTTCTCCCAAACACTCCTCCCACATCCAAAACTCATTCTGACCAAAAGCCAAAAAGTTAAAAATCAAAAGCTAAAAAGTAGGCTCCCAAACACCCCCTAACTTCTCTTTCAATGCTATCTTTTCAACTGCCCTTTAGTTTTCTAATAAGTGTTTCAACTCGGTTTAAACCCGCCAAAGAGAAAAAAATCCTACGGGCATCACTCACCAAAATGGTCTACAAACACAAAGCAATTGATTTTTCCCTTCAACTAGAATTTATATTAAAAAAAAATCCCCAAGCCAGAAAATTTATACTTTCCAAATGTTGTCTTGTTTTTAATCTTTTTATATTTAGTCCTCTTTTACTTTTACATTTTCTCTTCAAAACAAATTAGTGAAGTAAATTCTCTTGATAAGAAGTTTAAAAAATTCAAGAAAGCCAAAGAGTAGATCAATTATTTGTCAATAAATTCCAAATTACTCTTTAGCATACTAATAATGTTTAAAAACATGATGTTAAGAAGAATTTATGTTATCGATTGGAACGAAGAAGGTGGTTAGGTCTCACCCAACAACATTTCTTCATTTTTGGGTTTATGTTTGATAATTAATTTTCTAAAATTATGTTCCAAAAATTTATGGGAGAACACTGGCCAACTAATTCTCAAATAATTTTCGTTTTTATTTGGTCAAGTCTTGCATCTTAGGTTTTTGTTCCATGGGTATGGGTAGTTGGTGGCATTTTCGTCTAATCAAAAAAAGATTTATCTTTCTAAAACACAATTGATTACTCTACTTTAATTCCTTGTAGAAGTGAAGTATGGTGGAGCAATTAATGTGTTCTTATCATGTGCCTTGGGGGCACATATTAACAAAAGCCAATTTAAAAATAAACAAATATATAAATGCAAAGGTAAGTAATTCTAACAAGTAAAGACTTATAAAAGGGTATAGAAAAATATCAAATTATAAAAAATAAGAACTTCAGTAAAAACAAATAACATTAAAAGATTTAAGAAAGAAGTTTAAAGAAACACTGAGAGACTAAATTTAGACAAAAAGATTTAAAAAAAATAGTGAGATGAAAAGAACTACAAAAGGTTATATATTAAAAGTTGTTGAACTTTGCATTGAAATGGAAGTTGGTGTGGTGGATGGGGCGTGCGTTGATTGAGAAGAGGTCGCGGGTTTGATTCCCAGCGGAGCGGAGGTGGAGAAGCTGGAATTGGATTCCTTCTTTTTTTAGTTTCAGGAGTTTTGGCGAGGAAAAATTTCCTCGCCAAATGGTAAGAATAGGCGAGGAAAACAAAATTTCCTCGCCAATTGGTTAGAATAGGCGAGGAAAAATTTCCTCACCAATTGTTCTGAATAGGCGAGGAAAAATTTCCTCGCCAATTATTCCGAATAGGCGACAAAAAATTTCCTCGCCAATTGGCAGATTAGGCGAGGAAATTTATTTTTCCTCGCTAGAATACCTTTTGCGACGACCTTTTGGCGAGGAAACCTGGCGAGAAAATTTTTCCTCGCCAATTCCTTTAGCGAGGAAATTTGGTTCTTTGGCGAGGAAACACAATCCTCACAGTAGACATTTTTTCTTGTAGTGATTTGATTCTCTAATTAAAATGAGTCCCTATTGAATGGTGCTAAAATTCCAGGGGATAAGTTATAGAGGGGGTATAAGATAAGAATGAGTATCATTTTTTTAGGGTTAACCCACATTGATGTGATATTTATGGAGGGGGAATAAAAAAATAGTTGGTTTGGATGGAGTATTAAAAACGGGGGGATAACATAGTATTTGGTTTGGATGGAGAATAAAATGGAGGAATAAGGTTTTTTGTAGTTGAAATAAGGGAGAGGGAGTGTTATTCTTTCCTTATACCCGGGGATAACTTTTGGGCAGGGGGATGGGTGCCCTAAAAATTATACCCTTTATCCTCTGCCGGGGATAACTTTTGGAGGGTGAAATTTATCCCCCCGCATTTTCTTCAGCCAAACTATCTTAAATGTGTCACATCAAGACATTATACCCTCCAAAAGTTATCCTCATTCTTTAACCCATCCAATCGGGTCCTGAGATTGTAGCAATACAATTCCCATGACAAACAAGTAACTCCAAAACACATGCCTAAAGGGTATTGGATAAAGATATCAGCCCCAGCAAAAATCATTCATCCACAAATAAGAATCAGATCATGACAAAAAAATTTGGGACACAAAAAGTCGTTTATTTATTAATCCAAGCAACGTCAGAGTCAGATACAAACATTTACAACAAAACCATAAAATTTAACTAGAGGCCGGTTGAAAGTCGCGATGCGTCACGTGGAACTTAGAACAAAAAAAATCGATCGACCCAGCAGTATCCAAAGGGTAACCTGGGAGGCCATAAATCAAAAGCAGGACTTGTCCGGCCATAAATCATCCCGTCGAGCCAATTTCATCCACAAGAGAAGAATCAGATCATGACAAAAAAATTTGGCCGGGGCTCCGATCGGGATAACAACGTGGAACGTTGAAAAAAATGCACAAATATACCTCATTCACTGACCACATAACACTAACTAGAGGCCGACCACATAACACTAACTAGAGGCCGGTCACATAACACTAACTAGAGGCCGACCTCATAACACTAACTTGAGGCCGGTCACGCGTGGTTTGCACATGGATTTAGTGGAGGTAAAAAGGAAAAAATGCACAAGTTTTATGTGGTTGATGTTTGAGCCATTTAAAAAAAAAGATGAGTTCTAGACAAGTGAGATTTAGTTCTGTAAAACTTATGGGTCCATCTCATTGGAACCACAACATAACACTAACATTCTAACAAAATAAATCTAAAATAAAGTAAAAATAAATTCTAAGTTTTGAAGTTTCCCAAAACATTGTGTTTTAACAAAAAAAAAAAAAAAAAAAAAAATTCAGGACTTGTAGGCCATAAATCATCCAGAGCACATTCATCCACAAGCTAATTAGAATCACATAAGAGAAAATGGCAGATCATGACCAAAAATTTAGGACACAAAAAGTTTTTTATTTAATCACAGTACAGTGAGTACACACATGCTGCACACACCCCACAACTTGGGGAGCATCATTCATAGCTAGCCCATCTCCGAGTCAATAAGTCCAATTCCACCGTCTCATTTTGTTGGGCTCGTCGAGTTCGTCTCCAAGAAAATCGATTACACAAACCCAACAAGTATCTAGCAATTTAACCCCAAAAAACTTCGAGATGATCTTCTGCATGAATTCGCACACTCCCCTGCCCGTTGTGTCAAATATGGCCTTGCCGCCACAACGCGGAACCCGGGTTAACAGCCATAGGAAAAGCAACACAAAAAAAGTAACAAGCTATAACCTTGCATATACAGTAGTAATATATTAATTACATCATACTTACTATACTAGTACAGAGGTTATAGTATAAGCTTTATTCTCTGTTCGATCTAAAGAGAAGAGGGAACCAGCGTTCTTGAAAGGAAGAGTGGTCAGTGATCATAAAGAAGAGGAAAACAAGTAAAAACCCAACTGCCCAAGGAGTTCCACCGGCCGGCAACGGAAAGAAAAACGGCGACCGGCTATCCCCAAATCTCGAAACCAAGTGAACGACTGCGAGGAGAATCAAGGGGGAAAAAATCAGGACAAGTTTGATCTGATCGTAAAGGCCTTCGAAGATGAAGGACTCGTAGTTCATGTACCATGGGAAGGTGATGAAGCTGAAGAGTATGAGGAGGACGAAGCAGAGGTGAACTGAAGGGAAGGGGAGAGAGGAGTAGTCTGTGGACATGGTGTGTTTTTGGTGAAGATTTTTGGAGGTTTTTTGGCTGTGACTTGCAGCAAGGGTACTTTGGTTTTGGGATGGAACAGAATAGTGGTTGGAATGTGGGTTATATGGTGGTGGATATTTTTTCAACTTTTTTGGATGGAAATTACATGGAAGGGGGAATTTTTTTACGCTCTTTTAAATGAGGTATAAAGCACACACCAGATGAAAAAAGCTGTTCTAATCGCACGCGTAGAGGGGGGGTGGAATAGGTGTCGCTCCTACCTTCGCGCACGTAATTTTTTTTTAGATGTTTGATTAACGTATTGATTTGATTAGGTATTTATTGCAAATTATAGAAAATTACCGAATAAAATTCACAAATACCAAGAAAAATTATCTACAAAATAAAACTCATCACAAAGCATAGTTATATAACTTCACATTTAATTTTCTTTTTTTTTACCATAGTTTTTTCACATTTAATTTTCTTTTTTTACCTTTTTTTCGCATAACGTACGACGACATAAGTAGGCCCATCAAACCGTGCTGCTTTGTCGTTCAAATTCTAACTCAGCCACTTCTTTATTATTATTATTATTATTCTATTTAGATGTGCTTTTACTCATAAAATATATTCTTCCCATGATATCATTCAACGCTATTATAGTTTTTCATTATAACCGAAAAAATCTAGGGAATTGATATTGGCACTCCATTTTTTGTCTTTAGTAAGTGAAGTTACTAACCACCCTTGTAGTTTGAAAGCAAGAGAAAAAGGTAATTAAAAGTACAAGAGTGATTTAGTAACTTCACCTAATAGAGATAAAATTGAGAGTGTCAATATCAAAATGGGGAATGCCAATATCAATTCCCAAAATCTATAATCAACCATTCAAAATTCAAAATGGAAAAAAAAAAAAAAAAACAATTTCCTCACAAAGACCCTTGCAATAAGGAAACCCTTTACCTTATTTGAGAGATAACCAATATCCTTTACCACCAAAATGGTAGCTAGATGACTAAGAGCATCCCCATTTGGCACCCTATTTTAACTTTTGAGTTAAAATAGGGAGCCAAACCCCCCAAAAACACCCAATATCAGCCTCTCTATTCTCACTCCTCAAATCATTTTTACTACAGTACCGCACCAAATTTGGTGCGGTACTGTTCACGCACCAATTAGTTTTTTTATTATTTTCGGTTGACTGTTGCGTCAGGAAAAGGGGAAGGGGGGGACACGTGTGTGGGGGGAGAAGGGGTGGGTGGGGGCAACGACTGAAGGGGTGGGTGGGGGTGATGACATGTGGGCCACTACTCCATTTGTTTGTACCGAAATGTTATGGTTGAGGAATATTTTTATTTTTTATTTTTATAGATTTGAGGGGATAGTTTAATATAGTGAACTTAAAATAGAGACTATGATTTTGTGAGTTTTTGATAAAGTGACTTGCTAATGTATAAAATGTGTTTTTGAAGTTAAATTTGGTGAAAATTTTGCTAAAATAGAGAGCCAATCCCTTAAAAACCCATCAAAATCAGCCTCTCTATTTCCCCTCACCAAATTGTTTTTGCTACAGTACCGCACCAAATTTGGTGCAGTACTATTCACGCACCTAATGAATTTTTTATCCCATTTCCGTCTGATTTTTACTGTTCACGCACATGATTCATGGGAAAGCAAGAGAGAGAGTGCTAAAAGGTACTAGTTTAGGGGTAGTTCTTGAATGGATTATTTGATTTTATCATCTTTGATTTTATCATTATCTTTTACGAATATATTTTATCACACTAGATTTTATCAACCATTTTTGAAATTCCTAGTGGTCCACAACTATTTTATTACCTAGATTTTATCTATTGGGAAAACAAGGTGATTTTATCACCCCTCCATAAAACACCAACTAAAATCAACTTTCCCATTTTATCTCATAAAATTCATTCAAGAACTCCCCCTTATTATTTTTGTAATGCACGGATCACAACTCCCCGCCTGGGGTGGTTAGCTTTCTAGGGGATTTTTTTTTTTTAAGATTTGAGGGGAATAGTTTAATATAGTAAAGTTTAGATAGAGAGTCTGATTTTTTGATAAAGTGACTTGCTAATTTATAAAATGTGTTTTTGAAATTAAATTTGGTGAAAATTTTGGGTAGGCTGATAAGGATGTTTTAAGAGTATCCTCATTTGGCTCTCCACTTTAACTTTTGGGTTCAAGTGGAGATCCAAACCCCAAAAAATCCACCAAAATCAGCCTCTCTACTTTTCCTCACCAAATTATTTTTGCTACAGTGTCGCACCAAATTTGGTGCGACACTGTTCACGCACCAAATTTCTTCTGGTTTGATTTCTCGGGTGTTGCGTCAGAGAGAGGGGAAGGGGAACAGGAGAACCGGGGGGTCATGATGACACGTGGAGGGGGAGCACAACATTTTCCAGAAAACTGTACCGAAAGTAGAGTTATAAGGAGAGACTTTTTTTTTAATTTATAGATTTAAGGGGAATAGTTTAATACTATAGTAAAGTTAAAATAGAGAGTTTGATTTTGTGAGTTTTTGATAAAGTGACTTGCTAATTTATAAAATGTGTTTTTGAAGTTAAATTTGGTGAAAATTTTGGTGCTCCAGATAAGGATGCTCTAAGGTGTGAGGGTGAAAGTTTGCCCTTTCACACGGTCGTGGGTTCGAATTACGCTTGCTCCCAAGTGGAGTAGATGAAAAACTTGGCTGTGTTTGGTTAGATAGTTTAGTTTAGTTTTGATGATGTTAGCAGGTGTAACGAGTGGAGAGAGATATAGAGAGAAATGAGAAAAATAATGATATTATCAAAACTAAAATTAAACGGAAACAAACAAGGTCCTTATAGTCACGTTTCAGGGGGGGGTTTGTTACAGTAATTGTCATTTTCCATCCTTCTAGTTAGAAACAAAGAAAAAAAAAAGAAAAGAACGCGTGAAGCGGATCACTAGTACGAAGGCGCGTTACTGATGTTTTCCTTTTTATGGAAAGAAATTGTCGGCAAGAGAGACTTTTCTTGATCAAAATCAAATACTAGTACGACTTTTGGTACATTACGGGGATTCTTTTTGATGATTCTGCAAAATATCTAGGAAAATGTTAAAATAGGTCAATGGATTTATGTTAAGGTTTTTAAAAAGTAAACATGTAAAAAATGTATAAAAATAGGTGTAAATTTACAAAAAAATATAAAAAAATACGGAACCGGGGGAGGTGCTGCGCAGCGTGCTGTGCGGCCCATTTCGGCCCCGTTAAGATCAAGCTATTTGGACGATTGGAGACGTCCACCGTGTAGAGCTCGTCGAGTATTACTTATGTATCAAAAATCAAATCGATCGGATATCGTTAAGTGCCTCACCGGAACACAAATAAGTTGTAAAAAATTGGAACACACATGTCTTGAAACATTAAATGAAAACCATTGAAACCATTTTTTTCAACATATTTGTGTTCCGATGAGGCACTTATCGATATCGGATTGAGTTGATGTTTGGTACACTTATAGTACTCGACGAGCTCTACGCGGTGGACGACTTCGATCGTTGGAACGGTACCGGCGCGGCGCCGAAAAGGGCCCGCACGGCACGCTACGCAGCACCCCACCTGTTTCCAAAAAATACACTGAAAAAAATCGAAAAACGATACACGGAACCATTTCATTTTTTGATTTCAAAACCATGATTTTAACACCTACTGAACTTATTTACTAAAATCACTATGATTTTAGCAACTGAATTACTAAAATATTTTGGAAAACTATGCCTCAGACATAATATAATATCAAGGTCCAAATATCTAACCGGTAGAGTTTCATGTGGTTTAGAATTCATTGGAAAAGGACAAGTCGGCAAGTGGACTTCTGACACCGTGACACGTGCAACCCACCATGACCACATAGTACGTGTACATTAGTTCTGGAGGTCTCCGTCTCACCATTGTAAAAGGTGTGAGGATGAAAGTTTGCCCTCTCACACGGTCGTGGATTCGAATTACGTTTGCGGATAATAGTCCTTTCAACCACTTACCGGACATTGCACAATGAGAAGGGCCTTTGGTGAAGGGCCCTTGTTCTACTCTAGCACTTTGGTGGGGTTGTGGTGACGGGCTCGCTTTTTACCAGACATTGCACAGTTAATGAAAACCTTATAGTCACGCTCAATGAGAGTTTGCTAAATTGGTTGTCATTTTTCATTCTTTTAAAATGGCCTAGTTTCTCAAAAGATTTTATCAAAATTTGATAAAATTACCCCTTAATTTTATCGGTAATTTTATCAAATGAGGAAGAGGGTTGATAAAATTACCCCTTCATTTTATCAACCTCCTCCTCATTTGATTTTATCAAAAATCAAACATGAAACTCACCTTAGAGCATCCTCATCAGGCTCAACAAAAATTGAGCCAAATTTAACCTCAAAAACACATTTTATAAATTAACAAGTCACTTTTTCAGAAACTCACAAAATCAGACTCTCTATTCAGGAAGTCAGGAGAGAGAATTGCTTTTACCTGTGAATAGTGTCTCAAAGGATTTACCGAGTTACTGTAGCAAAGTTATAACTTTTGCAGATTTCCAAAAAAATTGTTGAGTCTGATTTTGGGGGGTTTTTCCCCTTTTACTCAACAACTTAGCCATCAAGGGGATTTGCCTCCCCGGATGAGGATGGTCTTAGAAACAAAGAAAAAGATAAGAACGCGGGAAGCGGATCACTAGTACGAAGGCGCGTTTTGTTGATGTTTTCCTTTTATGCAAAGAAATTGTCGGTCAAGCGGAAAGAGAGACTTTCTTGATCAAAATCAAATACTAACGGGACTTTTGGTAGTAACATTGATTGCATTACGGGGATTTTTTTTGATGATTCTGCAAAATATCTAGGAAAATGTTAAATTAGACCAATAAATTTATGTTAAGGTTTAAAAAATATGTTAAAATATGCAAAAAAATAAGTATAAATGTATTGAAAAGTTTAAAAAGTACACTGAAGTGCGTATTTCTTTAGTTTTTCCTGTGTCTATTGCGAGTCGAGTGGACTCACAATAGCAAGACCCAAATACTGTAATATCTAAAATCCGGTGGAGTTTCATATGGTTTTTAGAATTCATTTTAGGAAGTCGGCAAGTGGAACCCACCATCGACCAGATAGTACGTACATTAGTTCTTGAGGTCTCATTAGTCTCACCATTAATACTCCGGGGTGTTTTGGCTAAAGAAGTTAAGCCTATTTTTGGTTTTTTTTTTCAGACTTTTGTCTTAAAAGCATGCTTTTAAGACAAAAAGCCAAAAGTGGCTTAACTTTTAACTTCAAAGCCAAAACACCCTCAGAATAAAGGACTAAATGGGGTCAGGCCCACGCACAACACACGCACAACCGTCTTTGTCAGGCATGGCGCGGCTGCGGCGGCCTTATTTCGATGATCGGAGACGTTCACCGCGTAGAGCTCGTTGAGTACTACAAGTGTTCCAAAAATCAACTCGATCAGAACACAAATAACTTGAATAAATGGTTTTGATCCAATAAAAATATTTGAAATCCATGGAGTCCTACCATTATAAACATGGGTCCGTTTTTGGGAAGGACATAGTAAAGGGATCTTTACTTCAATAAGGACATCAACTTTTTCCTTAATGTCAAGAGGACAAATCACCTACACATTCCAAAAATGCCCCCACTAGCCAATGAAAGTGTCTAAACCCCCAAACTTAAAGAAAGTGCCTAAACCTAAACCTCATGGTACCCTGTGAAAGTGCTTAAGACCCTAGGGTACCTTATGAAAGTGTCTAAACCACTAAAACCCTATAATTGAAAAGTGCACCCTAAATGCCTAAACCCCAGGGTACCCTATGAAAGTGTCTAAGACCCTAGGGTACCCTATGAA
The DNA here is from genome assembly GCA_016920895.1 of Vaccinium myrtillus. Taxonomy (NCBI): domain Eukaryota; kingdom Viridiplantae; phylum Streptophyta; class Magnoliopsida; order Ericales; family Ericaceae; genus Vaccinium; species Vaccinium myrtillus. The sequence continues at coordinate 6,803,697 of CM029281.1, read as the reverse complement.
AGTGCCTAAACCACTAAAACTCTATAATTGAAAAGTGCACCCTAAATGCCTAAACCTCAGGGTACCCAATGAAAGTGCCTAAGACCATAGGGTACCCTATGAAAGTGCCTAAACTACTAAAACCCTATAATTGAAAAGTGCACCCTAAATGCCTAAACCCAAAATGCTTAAACCCACTATATTCTACGCTAAAGAGCCTAATCCCCCTAAAATTGAACCCACCCCAAAATTGAAGAGAGAGAATTTGTCCCATGCGCATGAGAGAGAGAGAGAGAGAGAGAGAGAGAGAGAGAGAGAAGTGGGTCATCAATTTCGAACGTGGTGAGTTGGAAAATTTTCCAGGAGATTCCCACGCATGACACATCAATTGCAAAACAGGGTCAGAAAATCTTCGTGATATGTCGCTTTGAAGGTCGGAGCAGGGTCTGCAGCAGGGTCCGCCTTCCTCCATATGCATGGCTTATTGCTCCTACTTCATTAAGGGTATTTTTGTCTAGTGTTGTCCTTGAACCCTCAAATATTTTCTATCAATGTATTGGAAGCATTCAAATAAGTTAAGCTGGACTAAACACAATTTAAAGCCCCAAACTTGGTATTTAGACCAATTTTCTGTATAAACATTGGAGCCAGAGGATGAAATTTTTTCGGTCGTCAACTTCATTGCTCCAGAATTAATTGAGATGTTAACAAGTTGATCCGGGTATTCAATTAAAAAAATTGATATACTAGTAATGAGGTTAGATTTTATAAAGTAGTATATTAAGGTTAGATTTTATTAGGGGCATGCATTGTTAAAAGTGTGCACAGTTAAGTTGTAGGTACCATGCCACGTTTGCCTATTTTTTCTTGATGTATTCACTTAATGAAAGATAGGCTTTCAATTGGAGCGGTAGTCAAGTTGTAGGTACCATGTACGTTCATATATTTTAGTGTATTTTAAATCTCACAAACTAAAACTAACACGACTCACTTTTTCCAAAGAAAAAAAGAAGAAGGTATGGGGGTCTTTCTAGCTCTAGATTGCGTTGTGTGCACAATTTTAGGATGATTGTAGTCTTGTAGATAGTGGGTACTGGTATGATAAGTGATGAGCATGAGCTCACAACTTAAGGTCAGCCCGGTCAGGTAGGTATGATTAGCTTGGCCATAAAGGCCAACTCGGCCATGCCCAACGACATAATGAAGATGGTGTAGTGAGCACCCTTAATGAGTCATTGAGCCCAAGAGGACTCTGAACCTTATTTTTTTCGGTTAACTCTGAACCTTATTAATAGGGATGTATCACGTAAAGATAAGCCTAAAGGCTTATCAAGTTTATCCTTGGAACTCCTAAAGACGTGAGGAATCCAAATCTGAATAAGATTAAGAGACCTAATACGTTAAGGGAACTAAGATGATTAACTCAACTAGCAAGGAGTCGAGACTCCTAATCCTGATGGGACTCAACCACCATGAATGTCTGCATAATCATCCATCGAACCATGAATATGGTACTAATCACTTGAGCAATATTTCTCTAGACAAAAAATCGATTGACTTAGGCATTGGAGGCCGGTTGGTTAACACGACACCGGTGTCCCTAGTCTTTCTTGTTTTGCAGGCCATTCATCAGCAGCGCTGGAAATTGCTTCATCAGTTGGCACCGTCGGTGGGAACTTGATTTCCACACAGTGAACGATTTACGTTTATGGTATTGACTCGAGCGATGGCATCACTGAATCAGTGAGATGGACTGCGAAGGAATCCACCGGTGGTAACACCGGAGATGTATGCGGCGCTCCAACAACAGATTCTGATCTTGAACAAAACGTTGCAAGACAGAATCAAGAACTCCGTAACCAACCCCGCAATCAGAGAAATGAATCATCAACTTTCAAATCAAGATGCGCGAAATAACAATTCTGAAAGGGACGATGAAGCAGAATGGACGATGAAGCCAGGTGAACACTTGAGCGCCCGGAGAACAATCCAGATCCCTTGGCCACCTTGCAAGCCCAAGTCGATGGGCTAGCAAGACAATTCAAAGGAAAAGCCCTACTACAGTGGATGAGTTGGTTCAGAATACAGATTCGCCATTCACGGCGGATATATTAACGAGGGTGCCACTTCCACGGAAGTTTAAGATGCCCAAAAAAATCACATAGAGAAAATGTCAACTCATGACAAAAAATTTGGGACACAAAAAGTTGTTTATTTAACCACCGTACAGTAAGTACACACATGTTGCACCCACCCCACAACTTGGGGCCAGGCTCTTGTGAGCATCATTCATAGCTAGCCCATCTCCAAGTCAATAAGTTTAATTTCAAGGGCTCATTTTGTTGGGCTCGTCGAGTTTGTTTCAAGAACATCGATTTCACAAACCCAACAAGTATCTAGCAATTTAACCAAAAAAACTTTAAGATGATCTTCTGCATGAATTTGCACACTCCCCTGCCCGATGTTTCAAATATGGCCTTGCAGCCCCAGTGGAACCCGGGCTAACAGCCATAGGAAAAACCAAAAAAAAAGTAACAAGCTATAACCTTGCATATACTGTAGTAATATATTACATCATATACTAGTACATATATAGGTTATAGATTTATAGTATAAGCTTTATTGTCTGGTCGATCTAGAAAGAAGAGGGAACCAGCGTTCTTGAAGGGAAGAGTGGTCAGTGATCATAAAGAAGAGGAAAACAAGTAAAAACCCAACTGTCCAAGGAGTTCCACCGGCTGGCAACGGCAAGAAAAACGGAGACCGGCTATCCCCAAACCTCGAAACCAAGTGAACGACTACGAGGAGGATCAAGGGGGAAAAAATCAGGACAAGTTTGATCTGATCGTAAAGGCCTTCGAAGATGGAGGACTCGTAGTTCATGTACCATGGGAAGGTGATGAAGGTGAAGAGTATGAAGAGGAGGAAGCAGAGGTGAATTGAAGGAAAGGGGAGAGAGGAGTAGTCTCTGGTCATGGTGTTTTTGGTGAAGAATAAGGTGATGAAGGTGAAGAGTAAGAGGAGGAAGCAGAGGTGAATTGGAGGAAAGGGGAGAGAGGAGTAGTCTGTGGAGGACATGGTGTGTTTTTGGTGAAGATTTTGGAGGTTTTGGCTGACTTGGGGTACTTTGGTTTTGGGATCATGGAACTCTAGTGGTGGAAATGTGGGTTATATGGTGGTGGAGATTATTTTTTGAACTTTTTTGGATGGAAATTACATGGAGGGAAATTTTTTATGCTCATTTAAATGAGGTATAAAGCACACACCAAATGAAAAAAGCTATACTAATAGCACGTAGAAGGGAGGGGATGGGATAGGTGTCACTCCTACCTTGGCACACATAATTTTTTTTTATATGTTGTAAGGTGATTTGATTAAGTATTTTTTTTTTCTACAAATGATTTAGCAATTGTAGTTTCGAAAATTACCGATTTGGATAAAAAAAAAATAGCACAATGATTTTCATTTGAATACCACATGAGAGAGTTGGATCAAGCCTTTATTCTTTTTTACAAAACATAAAGCTCATCACAAAGCCTAATTATACTTCTTCACATTTTATTTTCTTTTTCACCTTTTTTCGCACAACGTACAACGACAATATAAGTAGGCTCATCGAACAACAGTGCCACTCTGGCTTTCAAAATTCAAATTCTAACTTATGCCACTTCTTTTTTATTTATTTATTATTCTGTTTATATATACTTTTACTCAGAAAATATATTCTTCACATGATATTATTCAACACTATTAATTGTAGTTTTTCATTATCCTGAAAATCTATAATCAACCATTCAAAATTCAAATTTAAAAAAAAAAAAAAACCAATTTTCTCACAAAGACCCATACAATAAGAAAACCCTTCTCCTATTTCGAGAGATAACTACTACCCTTTACCACCAAGGTGGTGCCTAGACAGGTAAGGTGTGAGGGTGAAAGTTCCCCTCTCACACGGTCGTGGGTTCCAATTACACTTGCGGATGGTAGCCCTGTGAAGCAGATTATGTGTGGAGGGGCCTTGGTCTACTCTAACACTCTGATAAGATTGTGGTGACAGACTCGCCTTCTACCGGACATTGCACAGTAGATGAAAACACTATGGTCACGATCAAGGGATATTGTTACCCTGATTGCCCCCTTTTCATCATTTTACTGAGGAAACAAATTATAGAAATTACGTGTTAAGCGATCACTAGTACGAAGGCATATGTGGTTGATGTTTTCCTTGAAGGCAAAGAAATTGAAGATGAAGTCGAAAGAGGCTTTCTTGATCATAATCAAATATAGGACTTTTGGTAACTTTGAGGCTGATATAAAGAGGTGGCTTATCAAAAAAAAAAAAAAAAAGATTGCATTATGGGGATTCTTTTTGATGATCCTCCAAAATATCTAAACGCCGGTGGAGTTTCATACGGCTTAGATTCATTTTAGGAAAAGTCGGCAAGTCGACCAGATAGGACGTTCATGGAGGTCTCAGTCTCACCATTCCATGGAGTCCTACTACCATTGTAAAGATTGGAGCCACATGAGGGAATTTTTTCGGCGGTCAATTTCATGGCTCCAAAATTAGTTTAAGTGCTTACAAGTTGGTCTAGATATTCGATTATAAAAAGAATTGATATACAAGGTTAGATTTTAGTGAGGGCATGCATTATTAAAAAGGTGCATAGTTAAGTTGTCGGTAACAATGCCTCGTTTGCCTATTTTTGCTTGATGAAAGGTAGGTTGTCAAGTAGAGCGGTAGTCAAGTTGTAGGTACTATGCACTCACGTGCATTTTATTGTATTTTAAATTTCACAAACTACAACTAACACGATTCACTTTTGCTGAGGAAAAAAAAGAGAAGGTATTGGGGGTATGTCTAGCTCTTGATTGTGTATTTAACTTTTAGGGCATCCCCAAGAGACTCAACAAAGGAGATCTCTTCTCTACTTTACCTAGCCCAACCTCAAAAACCCAGTACAACAGCCTCATTTTTCAGAGAGACAATTGTAAAAACTACTTTTACGACGGAACTTCACATTTCAATTATTGTTCACACCAAAATGACTCCTCTTTTTGAACTGGTACCAGAATAAATGATTAGGCACTATTCCGGACTCGGGGGAGGTGTTGTGCACCCCTCGGTCGTTGGATCGAGTTTTGGACGGTTCGGATGTGTTTTGATTTTTTACAGGTAAAAAAAATCAAAATTAAAAAAAATTTACCGAACACATCCGACCCATCCAAAACTCGATCCAACGGCCGAGGGGTGCAGAGCACCGTGCACAGCACAGCGCACAGCACCTCCCCCGCTTCCACTAGGCCTATGTTGCTCACTGACTGTGGGCTCTCTAATTTTTAAAGCAAAAATGATAGGTACACACCCTCTCAACCACTCCCTACCACACCCTCTCTCACATATGTGATGGGGCCCACTGGGACCCACCGGGTGAGTCCCACAACACATGTGAGAGAGGGTGTGGTGGGGAGTGGTTGAGAGGGTGTGTACATATCATTGTTCTTTTTAAAGTTAGAGGTTATCAATCCTTATCCAGATTAATGTTTGAAAACTAGGAGCTAGCACTAGACAACTGTAGGTTAATTAGGGTTGGGCATCAAATGAGTGGGTTTGGTTGAGTCTTTAATGGGCTATTGACTCTTTTAAACTATCCATTGAAGACTCATTTATAATGGGCCTAAACAAGTTAAGACTCATTAATCATTATGACCCATCTAATAAGTGGATTAGGTTTGAGTCAATATTGCCACCTCATCTAAATAACAGTACTCATACTGCCACTCAGTTAGGGTGAGAGTGAGAGAGCCACCCCATAAACTCATTTCCTACCAGTGTTGGAAGAAAACATGCCTTAGCAATGCAAATCTACACATCAAGCACAAATATTGGAACCCGGGGGGCGCCGTGCACTACGGGCTGTCCGATGTCCGGATGGACAACCCATATTTGATCTCTGCGTCATTGCATCTTATTCATTCATTGCCGCGCGCATCGCGATCATATCTAGTCCGTCCATCTGGACATTATCTAAGCTTTTGAGAAGTTACCCAAAACATTTTGTGTTTTATTGAAAAAAGTCAAAATTGAGGACTTTTAGGCCATGAATCCTCCTGAGCACTTTCATCCACAAGCTAAGAATCACATACAGACAATGGCAGATCATGACCAAAAACTTGGGACACAAATGTATTATTTTTATTTTATCACAGTACACACATATGTTGTACAAACCATGACAATCAATAGCCCCAAAACTCGGGACGTGAAGGCAGGCTCTTGTGAGAGCCCTATATATACATATCTAACTAGCCCATCTCCTGATCAATCGGTTTAATTTGAACCGCTCATTTTGTTCGGCTCGTTGAGTTAGTCTCAAGAACATCGATCATTTGTGCAAATCCACCAAGTATCTAGCAATTTAACCATAAAACTTTGAGATGATAAGCATGAATTCGCACACCCCTCCCGGTTAACCGCCAAAAGAGAAAAGAAAAAGGTGACTGAACAGATTAAAGTCAACGAGCAATAAACTTTCATATACAGAAATATATTACATCATTCTAATTCATAGATTGTAATATAGGCTCTTACATATTGTTATTTAGATAATCTTGAGAGAAGAGGGAACCAGCGCTCTTGAAGGGAAGAGTGGTAAGAGATCATAAAGAAGAGCAGAACAAGAAGGAACCCAACTCCCCAAGGTGTTCCACCGGCTCTGTGAAGCGAGTCTCTCTCCGGCAACGGCAAGAAGAACGGCGACCGGCTATCCCCAAAGGTGGAAACCAAGTGAAGGGCTGCGAGGAGGATCAAGGGGGAAACAATTAGGACAAGTTTGATCTGTACGAAAAGGCCTTCGAAGACCGACTCGTAGTTGATGTACCATGAGAAGGTGATGAATGTGAAGAGTATGAGGAGGAGGAAGCAGAGGTGGACTTGGGGAGGAGGAGGGTGAGAGTAGGAATCGTCTGAGGACATGGTGGTGGTGGTGGTGTTTGGTTTTGGTGGAGGAATGGAAGATTTGATGTTTTGGTTTAGTGGTGGAACTGTGGTGGTGGGGATGGTTTATATAGTTATTTTGGACGGCGCACTGCATGTACTCGTATAGTTTTATACTGGAGATTACAAAGTTCAAGAATATTATTTTTTGTGGATTTTTTTCTTTTTGACACTCTCTTCTGATGTGGATAATCTTGTCTCAAACAATGAGAATATATAGTTTATAGCGTTGTTTTTAAGCAACTGAAAAAAAAATAAAATTGTGTAGCATTTGGAATCTCGATACACAAAAACAGATCTTGTTAACTATTGCCCACTAGATGGTAAATGATATGCATACAATACAATGTCAAACAAGTTAGAACTTCAATACACATTTTCGGATGTCAATAAACTCTCTCATATACTAATATATTTTTTTCGGATATTGATGATATTTTTACATATTATTCGTCACCCTAGGTGCAGTATATATGGTAAGCATATCCCATAAAAATCAGTACAAATTAGATTGCCATATGGGTGCAATTTTCCCTTACCTTCTTCTCTCTTGCAAATTGTACAAAATCCAGTATTGGTGCAATTTTCATTGACGTTAGCCAAAAATAAAAAATCCTTTTCCTGTGCAAAAAAACCCTTTGAAAAGAAGTTGATGATGAAGTGGAAAGAGAGACTTTCTTCATCAAAATGAAAAGGAGGATTTTGTGTTAACTTTAAACATGGGGATTCTCTAAAGGGCGGTGGGACTTATGGTTTAGATTCATTATTGAAAAAGTCGGCAAGTGAACGGCTGCCACGTGCCGCCGACTAGGGACCAGATATTGTAGTCACCCTTCCACTAATTTTTTTTTTTTCCTTGATCTGAAGTCACCCTTGTACTTTTTGAAAGGCATATAAATTACTGATATATTAGTACGAGGGGACTCGGGGAGGTGTTGTGCACAGCCGTGCCGTGTACCCCTCGGCTGTTGGATCGAGTTTTGGATGGCTCGGATGCGTTCGACAATTTTTTTTTTAATTTTGATTTTTTTAACCGGTAAAAAATCAAAACACATCCGAACCGTCCAAAACTCGATTCAACGGCTGAGGGGTGCAATATTTAGGGAGGGATGCAATACTTAAAGTGTACGTAGAGACGAGGGACCACGTTCGGAAGCTTTTGTTTGGGACCTATAGGAAAGGAAGGGAAAATTATTTTCTTTTATTTGGTTTGAGAATTGAGAGGAAACAAGAAGGAAAATAACAAAACAATTTCTATTTTATTATCAATCAAATCTTCATCCACATTCACGTATCGGATGGAAAATAACAAAAAAGTATGAATCACACTTTCATTTTTGAATGGCTCGGATGCAAAAAGAAAAAATGAAAGTCTTGATCGAGCATCTAAAAGTATCGGATGGAGCTAGTTTTTAGCGGGTCCACTCGAAATGTGTTTCTAAAATTCTTGAGCGACTCGGATTAGTCGTTCGGGATCCGATCCGTACTGGGCCCCGCAAGGCCTTCCCTGCGTGATTCCCTACAAGTCTTTTCCTTGCATATAACATTGCTGTTTTTAAATACATGTGAGTTGACTTACGTTGGGCTAATTTGTGGATTGTAGGTTACCGGAGCCATTTGCAAGAATTAGATTTTAATTTGAAGGTTTAAGGAAACAAGAACGGACCGGGGTGCAATTTGGAAAGTCCAAGTGAAAAATAAGAAAGAACTACACACTTGGAAGGTTTAGAAGTCTTGAATGCTTAGAATCATGCAAGGAAATCAAGACTAATCCAATTTGAAAGGAAAATCAAGAGTTTGATTCCATCCCGAATTTGGAGTCAAGTTGCACAGCTTCGGTATTTTTAACCATAACTTTCTACTCAAACATTGGATTGAGTTGATTCAAATTGGGTTGGAAAGATAATTCAAAGGGATACAACTTTGAGTGAAATAGAAATTTTCTAATTCTGTCTTTTACAAGGTCAAAACGGGACTGCAAGCTGACCACAAAATGTTGGAAATAATTCTATACGAATTTCTCTATTTTTGGGGGGAACCCTAGCCTCTTTGGAATTGCTTAGAAGTCTCTATCCTTATAATTACATAATCTTATTCAGTACTTAGGGAGAGAAGGAATAGGGAAGAGAGGATTCAAGGATTCATCCCCTCATGAGTGGTTGAACCAATTTCTAGGGCGTAGATGACGCTACCATTCAAGTAACTATGTTTTTGTTTTGACTCTAGGTTTATTATTTGGCTTCAAAGATCTCGTTTTATGATATGAAATTGGTTTTAAATGATTTCTATCTATCATGTGTTTGTATCCATGGTTTCAAATACAGTCATGCAATGGTTTTCTTAGTTTGCGAAATTGGGTGATTGAGATAGGTTATGCCGTACGTAAGACGGGCCGTGTTGTTAGACAATCTGTGCCATTGAGACGGTTCATATTAGTAAGATTGGTCGTGCTATGAGATAGTCTACGCTTATTGACAAACTGTGAGTATTTTCTTGACAATTATTGATAGGGATTGCAAGCTCTAACAAGATTCATATGTAATTTAGATAGTAAACTTGGTTCAAACATAAGTTGTCATGCGGTGGTGCTGGATTTTGAAACCCTAGACTTCTCTTCCTTAGTTTCACCACTTTAATTGTTATGTTTAATCTAGTTTTAACTTTCATAACCAAATCTCATTTGTTGAATTAATTTAGAAGTTGATTGAATTCACCGTAACTCAACCATTGATCAGTTCCTGCAGAATAATACTCGGTCTTGACCATTGTTCTACGGAGTAGTAATTAACTTCAAAATTTTGTAAATATATATGGATACATGTTACTTTATGTTTGAATAGATAGGTGATAGTCAAATTTAATTTCACATAATCCTTACAACATCTGTAAACTCATATTGATAAGAAAATTTTTAAAATATATACTAGTATAATTTATGCTATGAAATTGGGATTAATTGTCGGCTAAGTTTTCCGTTTGATTTTACCATGATTTTAGCAAATGAGTTCAACAAATGCTAAAATCATGGTATTTCAAATCAAAAAATTAAGTGTTTCTGTGTATTATTTTTTGAATTTTTTCACACTGAATTAAAGTACACGAGGAGTACTTTAATTAATTTGGTGCAAAAAAAAAAATCAAAAAACGATACACGGTACCACTTCATTTTTTATTTCAAAATCATGATTTTAGCACCTGCTGAACTCATTTACTAAAATCATGGTTGATTTTAGCAATCCATTAACTAAAATATTTTAGTTAAAAATCATGATTTTAGCACCTGCTGCAAGAGTACTGTAGTGTAAAAAAAAAAGGCAAGTTGATACATATATCTATGACTTGTATGACCTAATCAGATTCTAGCCAACTTTTAGTCAAGGTGTCCTCTTCAGAAAATGGGGTTCCACTGGCTTGTGTATTTGTGTGTGTTTTTTTTAATGCAGTGTGTCTCGAGTCAAATTCTGCGCACCTCGATCGGTCTAATTTTTACAGCCCCTTCTACAGTCGTTTCACACGCTTACTCGTGACAGTGAAGTGACCACAAGAATTGCCGCAAAAGAAGAATTGATCAACTTGAAACTTAATTAGCTAGGATGGAGCAAACTTCTACCAATAAAATCGAACTTCAAGCCTTAGGACGAAGCAAACCTCAACCAAAACAATCGAACTTTGGCCGACCCATTGCGGTTATTGATGAGCTAAAGGCAAAAAAAGACACCAAAATCAGCCACAAAAAGTAACTCATCAGTTTGCAAAATTTGTAGCTTTGCTACAACACCGCATCAGTTTTGTCTAGTCACTATTCACAACTTAACCAATAGTTTATCACAACTTTTGGGGGGCAGACTCGCCTCCCCCAAACTCTCCCCCGAGTTTGATTTTGTGAGTTTTTGGAAAAGTGACTTGCTAATTTATAAAAAGTGTTTTTGAGGTTAAATTAATTTGGTATTTTTTTTTGAGTCGCCTAGTAAGGATGCCCTAAATCATGATTAGTCTTTGTAATCTTTTAAGCTGTTCTCTGTCTCTCTGTACATAACTTATGGCATCTTGAAGAGGAACTTCCTACCAATGGGATTCGGTTCATATGGGAACATACCACCAGATTGAAGTGACGACCCACTAAACATGATTACCATGTGATCAGACCCTTATTATTTTTCTTTTGAACTTTTAATGATTTGATGATGATTCATCTTTAATCGTTTAAACATGGGGCTTTGTTTCCTCCTAAGATTTCATGTTCGAAACCTCACAGATTTTAAACATAATGCTACCATTCGGAACTTTGCTTTGGGCTTCCCAAAAATTAGCCGTGGGATTGAGCTCGTAGGATTAATCTAGTGTGCGGAAGTTAGTCCGGACACCTGAATGTGTACTTGTCTTTTATTATGAAGGCAATTGGCCTTGTTCGTTTCATAGTTGTAGTTTAGTTTTAGTTTAGTTTTGTAATCATTACACTCATTTCTCTCTCTATCTCTCTCCACTCATTACACATTTTTCCAAAACTAAACTAAACTAAAACTACTAAACGAACAAGACCAATTTATGTTTTTGCTACCTCAAAATGAAAGGTAGGCAGTAAATTAGAGTGATAGCCCAGTTGCACCCTGTTTGGATGCCGGATTTGGCACCCGGATTTACAAAAGACCCGGATTTGTAATCCCGGGCCCACGTTAGTCCGGCGTTTGGCAGCAATTCCATCCACTCATCTCCGCCCTGATTTGAACACTGTTGGGACTACAAATCAGGGGGAAGCCTCGTTAGCTAACGACAGGCTCAACCCCGTCGTTAGCAAATCCGGGTGGATTTCGCCATTTTCGTTCCTGTTTTACCCCTCCAAATCCGGGTGATTTGGAGGGTTTTTGTACACTTATTTGTGAACGGGGAAGATGAACAGGGAAGACGATGAACGGGGAAGATGAATGGTATTTTTCCAGAAATTGCAGTGAATGGTGTTTTCCAAAATCAGAGAGAGAGAGAGAGAGAGAGAGACGAACCAGAGGAAGAGGCAGTGGGGTTGGTTCTGGGTTGCCGGATGTTGGACTCATCGTCAATTAGACCGCGTTGTCGGATTTCACTCGAAATCCCGTCGTCGGTGGGTTGGGGGGTAGGTCACTCTTGCATCAAGAAAATGAAATGGAGAAGACGATCTCCAGTGGGAAATACCTCAAAAGGAAATAGAAAAAATTATCTAGTGTATCATGTCCCATGCAGTTATTTGTTCTCAAAGGCTATCCAATGGCTATTATCTATTGCAATGCAACGGGTTTTTTTTTATTTTAAATTCCACAAAATTAAAGGATATCATAATTCTTAACCCCATTTACTATGGTTAAGAACTAGCTTTTAAAAATTACATAATTCATCAACTTGTTAATTTGGAATAGAATAATAAAGTAGGGAAAATTTGTTAATTTAAGTAATTTCCATTTGTTATTAAATTTTTTAATTTTAAAACCCGAATTTTCCCCCCATATAATATGGTTTAAATATTTGTTTGTATTTATTATATATTTTCCGTAATTTTTATGTATTTACTATAATTATTAAGAAATTAATCCATTTTCTTTATTCAAATAATAAAATAGGGGCAATTATGTCATTTGGCCTCTTATCCTATCAAATCCACCTTCCTAATCCTCCTTCTCAAAATAACATCCAAACACCTCACTAACAAATTCACCCTTCTTATGAGGTGGGACCACCCTCATTACCAAATTCACCCTCATTACAAATCCACCATTTCAAATCCACCCTCATTACAAATCCACCCAAATCATCTCCGGCATCCAAACGGGGTGTTGTAGTCTTTTAACGTGGTTTAAACATCACTAATTACAACTAACACTACTCACTTTCACCGAGAAGAAAAGAGAGAAAAGTATGTACGGGGTTCTAGCTCTAGATTATGTAGTTAACTTTTCTAGGGATCATTTTCTAGCTTAAACAGACTAGACTAGGTAAGTCGTCGCTCACTCACTGTAGTCTTTTTAATTTCCAAAAGAGTCTTACTAACGTGTGCCCAATAGACACATCTTAAGCACACAAACAAACAAAAATAACACACACTCCAATACACATTTTACACTTTTCAATACACTTTCACATATTCCTATACACTTTTCACATATTTTAATACACTTTTTCAACCTTAACGTGTGCCTAATAGCATTTTCCTTTCCAAATTAGGAGGTTATCAATTCCTTATCCGATCAATGTTTGAGTCTTTGACACCTAGGAGCACTAGAAAACTTTAGGGTAATTAGGGTTCAACTCTCACTCACATTGTTAATTCTTGTGTTAAACTAGTTCATTCCAAACCTTATCGTTGCTTTAATTGAGCCGTTGCAAGGGGACCGTTGAATTATTACTTTGAAAAATGGGACTCCTAGATACGGACTTGGGGTGCTGTGCATCTGGGTGTTTTGCACTCCTCGGCCGTCCGATCATATTTTGGACGGCTTGGATACGTTTGACAGTTTTAATTTAATTTTGATTTATTTTTATCGATAAAAAATCAAAACACATCCAAATCGTACAGAATACGATCGGATTGCCGAGGGGTGCACAACACGGTGCAATGCACGGATGCACCCCCGGATTCACCTAGATACCACAATTATCATACTCTTCCTAGAGTACTTTTTGTAGGAAAATATACTTCTACGATTAACAATCTTATGATAGTTGATTGGAGAATTAAACGGCTACGCGTGGCCTTGGTGACTTGGAGAACTGGGTCCACGAGACTTGATTGTTCATAATTGAAGTTAAAGGAGATTTTGTATACAAGGGTTAAGCTTAAACTATTGCTTATCCGTGCATTGTGTTAAGAATAATCTCGTCTTCAGAAAGAAATAACAAAAAAAGTGCATGTTGATATACATATATGTGACTGTATATGACATTATCAGATTCCAACTTAATTTTTACTACTTTAGTCAAAGTGCCCTCTTCAGAAAATGGGGTTCCCACTACACTCTTGCGTTTAGCTCTCAAGTGCGTGAAATTATTCAGTAATTTCAGAGCATAGTCACGTGGTACTCTGAACCACTCCATAACTATACATTCTCGTGGAATTCAAGATTTAGTGTTTAAGCCTCACATAAATGTCAAATTAGAGTAGCATGTAGCACCATGTGGCTGTACTCCGTGACTAGTGCATTATTACCCCTCAAAAATGCTGGGTGGAACCCAACTATAGGTAGATCATGACTCATCTTTATAATCTTTTAAGTTGGTCCCACCCCCGTCTCTGTGTACAAAAGTTAATGGCATCTTCAAGATATATACAGACACTTTCCTCCCAAGGGGAACCAATTCATTAGGGAACATGCCACCAAATTGAGGTAATGACCCCCTAAGCATGATTACCATCGGATTAGGCACATATTACTCCATTTTCTTTTGAACTTTTGGATATGATGATGATTCATCATTAATCGATTAGTCAACAAAGCAAAGAGATAATGGAAGGCCAGAGAGAATCATGACAATGTTATCCCAATAGTGAGAGCATTATCTCTAGTAGTGGTATGATCGAGAATTGGTGAAATCATGTTTGATATCATACCACCTTAGACGAGTGCAAATTTGTTCACCCTCACCTAATAGGAGTGAACAAAACTCTTACTCCGATTGATGAATAAGATGTGGGTCTATCACAAGGTGATGTCATGCTTACTAAAAAGTGATAGGGTTCACCACAAATTAAATGATGACGTGCTTACCAAAAAGTGATGTGATTCTGTGGATCCCACACCATTTCCACCAATCAGAGTGAGAGTTTTGTTCAGCCTCGTTAGATGAAGGTGAACAAATTTGCACTCACCCTATACCGTGTTTTGTTATATGCTGGTGAAAGATTCCCATACGTTTGTCTTTAATAATCACTGATATTATGGATAAATCATTGGGAGAAAACTTTCTATTTAAATTAATTTGCTAGTGAGAGTACATGAGAAGGTGATGAAGGAGAAAGAGTATGAGGAGGAGGAAGCATAGGTGGTGGTGTTGTTTGTTTTTGGTGGAGAGAATGACGAGTGGAAGAATTTTATTTTTTTTTCCGAAAGTAAACTAAAAATAGAACAAAAATTGGGAGAAGTGCAAGGGTCAAATACCCCATCTACCCCTCGTTGTATGCGTTGCAAAAATGGGGGTCTCAATGAGACTTGATTTGTGCACGATTGAAGTTAAAGGAGATTTTGTGTACAAGGGTTAAGCTTAAACTAAGGCTAATCCGTGCATTGTGTTTCAGAATAATGTTGTCTTCAGAAAAAATTAACCAAAAAAAAGAAGTGCAAGTTGATATACATCTAGATCTGTGATTACTCTTGGGTTTAGCTCTCAAATGCTGGGTGGAACCATAATCTGCCTCTCTCTCTCTCTCTCTCTCTCTCTCTCTCTCTCCATAACTTATGGCATCTTGAAGAGACAGACACTTCCTACCAATGGGAATCGATTCATTTGGGAACATACCACCAAATTGAAGTAATCAACGACCATCTTGCAACCAGAGGGGATTCCCGTTAACAGAAAAAAAAAAAAATTAAAAAGCAACTCTGTTCTTAATTGAAGTCAACCAAACACAAGCTACTTATAACCTTGCATATACACAGTATAATACATTAGTACATTGTAGTATTAGCTTCATTGTCGTCTCGATCATGATCTTGAGAGAAGAGGGAACCAGCGCTCTTGAAAGGAAGAGTGGTAAGAGATCATAAGAAGAGCAGAACAAGAAGGAACCCAACTCCCCAAGGAGTTCCACCGGCCCTATGAAGCGAGTCTCTCTCCGGCAACGGCAAGGAGAACGGTGACCAGCTATTCCCGAAGCTGGAAAACAAGTGAAGGGCTGCGAGGAGGATCAAGGGGGAAACAATCAGGAAAAGTTTGATCTGATAGAAAAGGCCTTCGAAGATGGAGTCGTAGTTGATATACCATGAGAAGGTGATGAAGGTGAAGAGGATGAGGAGGAGGAAGCAGAGATGGACTGGGGGAGGAGGGTGAGAGTAGGAGGAGTCTGTGGACATTGTGGTCTTGTTTGTTATGGAAGATTTTTGAGGTTCTTTCTGGCTGAGTTGGGTTGGGGTACTTTGGTTTTTGGGTGGAACTCTGGTGGTGGAGATGGTTTATATAGTTGTGGAGCTTATTTTTTAAACATTGTTAGGGAAAAAACTTCGGGTGTCGAGCCGGTACCACGTGGTAGTGTCCGTGTGTATTTTGGCCATCTAAAAGTGTTTTGGACAATCGAGATTTTTCCGAAACCTTCCCCTCTCTCTGTCTCTCTCCTTTTTATCTCTTTAAAAGCTGAACCACCTAATACATTTTTGTACGGCCGGGATTCGCACTGGATACTGCCACGTGAAACCCACCCGGCACCAAAAAAAATTTCCATTGTTTGGGTGGAAACGACAAGAAAGTGTGAAATGTACGCGCATCTTAATGAAGTGGTGTTAGCACGCGCCAAAGGAAAAGTGTTTTCTTATAGACAATCAAAAAAGGCACCACATTTTGGACGGTGCTTGCATACCGAGTTCTCCTTAATTTTACACCACATTATTTTATGTGGATTTCGTTTTTACACGTTCTTCTTACTTTATTGGTGAGGCCAAATTAATAATCTAAACCTTGGGACATCTGAGAGTTTGTCGGGTCGTTAACTTCAGAGCTCTGAAGTTAGACAAGGTGTGTATAATTTACTGGAAAAATTTTTTTAAAAAGTTACAAAATTTAGTGTTGTAATTTTCCCTAGCTTCTCTCTAGGAAATTGTACAAAATAGCCATTTTTCCTGTTCTTAAGTGAGATACTAATTATAAACTTGAAATACTTAGACCCCCAAAAAATTCTACTCCCTCTGTCCGGATTTGTTAGTCCGTTTTGGGGATTTCAAATTTTTTTCCATTACTTTTTGTGTTGGTTGTTTTCACATCATCAAAAGTAATTTTCCCATACTTTACCCTTTAACTTTTGAAAATGAACAAATATTTTCGGACTTGAAAAAGTATGTTTGTGGACCAACAAATTCGGATCGAGGGAGTAGTATATACATGTGAAGAGATCACTTGTATGAGGCGCGCGTGACTGATTTTTTATTTGTAAAGAGAAGTGGATGCTGAAGTGGAAAGAGTGACTTTGGTACTAATTTGTTTCATTATTGAAAAAGTCGGCAAGACCTGCCACGTGCCGCTGTCTATGGACCAGATATTCAAGGCAGTACCCTTCTGCTAATTTTTTTTTTTTTTTGGTTTATTTTATTTTACATCATGCGAGGTACCCCGAAAATGTCTCTAAAAGCGAAATCAGTGGTTCAGATTTACTTTGATATTTATATGAAACCATTAATTTCACTTTCAAGGACATGATCAGAGTAATTTTTTTGGGATACCTGGCATTTTGTTTTTTGTTTTTTATAATCTGAAGTCACCCTTGTCTTATAGGTCTGTAAATTATTAGTATGAAATTAGATTTTGTGGGATGCATTATTGAAATTGTGCGGAGAGATGTGAGACCATGCCAAGTATTGTCTCAATGAAAACAGAAAGTCTAAGCATCCAGATTCGGCCGGCGGTCGTTGTTGGACGACCCTATTCAGCCTAACGGTGAGGGCTTCTCTTGTGGCTGGCGATGGATGCTATTGCCGTTCAGGCAAATTTTAACCGCTATGTTTGGGCCCGAGCAGATTTGGTGCTCCGGTTGGTGCAGGCGGTGGTGGTCTTGCTCGGCGGTGGCGGTTTCGTGGTGGAGGTGATGTTGGTAACGGTCGGTGATGGAAACGGCTGTTTGCAGTGGCGTAGCCAGAAATTTGCTCCAGTGAGGGAACAATTTACAAATGCCAGTATTTTTGTTGTGAAAAAAAAATCTCTTTTTAAAGAATCTAACGTATCTTGATTTTCATTTGAAATGAGTCTCGCTTGACTAACATTTTATGGATAGATGTTCCTCTTAGCCTATTTTGTTGTACCTCTTGGCTTCCAAGGGGGGTTTGGGGTTCAAGTTGGTGGAGGTCTGGGGGTTCCTTAAACACGTTATAGTTTCGAAGCAAAAATTTCACTTAATTAAGACTTGTTTGTGAGTAATTAGTTATACAGTGGTGGTTCTGGGGCATCGCCACGTGATGCCCTAAACCCTTCTCTATTACTTTTTTTTTATTGGCTTTCATCACATATGCAGGTAAAACTCATATATTTAGTATTGAGTCTCACATAAATATGCGCAGGAGAATAACATTATAACACCAAGTAATGACGCCCCAAGAGCACCTAATTAGTTTTTTGTGTATATGAAAAAGTGATGTATATTTTTCTAAAAAATGCAAAATTGAAAGAAAAAAAAATCCTTTCAAAAATCCAGTGTGGGTACAGGCCCACACTAGCATACATGTGGCTCCGCCACTGGCTGTTTGTGGAGTTGCAGCTATGGTTTTTTTTCTTTTTTTTCTTTTTTTTCTTTTTTGGGTTTTTGGGCTTGGCCCATTTGTTTGTGTAATGTTTGGGTTTTGTCCCTTTGGGTGTATTTGGGCTTTGTCCAAATGGGTGTAATGAGCTTTGTCCTAATAGATGTTCTCGTAGGTTGGCTCCTTGTCAATCTAGGATTTGGGTCTCCGACTGGATATATGATTGTTCTTAGTTTTGCTTAAGTATATGATGCCGTTCTCTTTGTCCTATCAGTCTTTGTAACAATTTCAAAGAATTATTGAATTTTTTCGCCTTTCAAAAAAGAATATAATGTGTATATATAAAAAGTATCGATAAAAATGTAGGAGTATGTAATTATTTATAAGTAGGTATTCGTATTCTTGAGATGTGTAGTATAACTTTATTTTGTTTGACATTACATGGATATTATTTACGACTTACAATGTGCGGAAAACAATAACAACTTCACTTATAGAAATGGTAGGAGGGGAGGTGGTGTTTTTAATCTATCAAAGGGTGATGATGGTGGGCGGACAAGGTCAAAGGAGTACTCAACTTGGCCATGGCCCTAGCAGGTTAGTACATTTACGTAAATGATATTCCAAAGTACCAAAGAAAATATTTACATAAAATATAGGGTTAAACTCTATTTCATTTACCGGACAGCGGGATATTTTTGTAATCAATTTTGACAACCAAAAAAAAGGGTACAGGCATGGCACAATTAAGTAAACGGGCGACCCGTTTGACCAAGGTCTTTCTTGGGACGTATTTGTTCTGGGCTGGGACTTTAGATCCTTATCAGCTTTGCTTCCCTCTGGTGGCTTGAGTGGCATTTGTTAATGCATCTGCGCATTTGTTTGCCTCTTGGTAGATGTGCTTGAAAGTTATCATCTCAAATTGCCTCATTAGGAACCTGCAATCATATATGATGGTGCTAAGGTGATGATAATCAATATTAGAATGATTTAAACCGTTCATTATATATTTAAAATGTTTTTTAATGAGTTGCTGAAAAAAAAATTAGATTAATCCGCTATCGGTGACGGCTTTTTTCAGATTTCGTAAGCCGAAACACTTGAACCCCACTACACAAGCCCTGTGATGTTAGGTTTTGATTATGGTTTTAGCTCTGAACTGAGGCACCAACCTGAAAAAAAAATAGCTGTAATAGCAAGCCCATGTCTCTCTATAGAAGTTTATCAGTAAAGCAAACCTGGAAAATTAGATTTAGTGGTGTAGGGATTCTGATTGTGGGTCTCTGGTAATTTGGGTCGCAATGTGGGAATTTAAAAGAAAAGGTGTAGATTACAAATTGAAATGATATATTTGCATGTATTGGTCGTCAAATAGGCATATGTCTACTCCCACCCCTGCTCGAGTGATTATTTCAAGGTCTTAGAGCATGGAAGCGGGAATGGTGCGTTGCACTGTGTAGTGTAGCATTTAAGCCGGCCAAAAGTATTTTCAAGGGTCTGGGTCCTTAGAGCATTGCTCCACAGAGTCTCTGAACTTGCTCCACAAAGCCTCTTAACTAGGGGTGTACACGGTCCGGATCGGATTGGCATGAATCCAATCCTAATCCGCGAGTCCCGGTTTTTAGAAAATTCAATCCGTGTCCGGACCAAAAGTCTCACGGTTCGGTTCCAATCCGATCCACGAGTCACGGATCGGTTCCGGTTTTATCCACGGATTACTGTCATACGTAAATAAGTAACAAATAGTTTGATTAAAATAAAATCCTAAAAAATCCAAAGTAGAAAACAAAGAGATCTTACATGGAACACGTGATGGAGCCACAACTACCTAAACAAGCACTAGTAGAAGTATATAGCTTAGTTCAGTTACATAGTGGAATAGAAACAAAGGCAGTTTAATACAAAAAAAAAATAGTGAACAACTACTAAATTCATCAAAATCCAATACAAATGCAAGACAGTGGAATACATGAAAGTCCAATACAAATTGACAATATTTATAGGAGATAACAGTATTACTCTATATCAAATTAACAATATTTATAAAAGTGATAAAATTATTTATATATACATACATATATATATATATATGTATTTTAAAATTATATATAATAAAAATCTCACGGTCCAGATCGGTTAATCCACGGTTTCAAAATCAAAATCCGTGTCCAGACCACGAGTCACGGTTTATTATTTTTTGAATCCGTGTCCGGACCATTAATCCACGGTTAAAATCCAAAATGTACGGATCGGTTCGGTTCGGACCGGGTTCACGGTTCACCGGTTTTTTTGTGCAGCCCTACTCTTAACCATCCACACAAATTGGAGTATCATTTGTTAATGCATCTGCGCATTTGTTTGCCTCTCGGTAGATGTGCTTGAACGTTATCGTCTCAAACTGCCTCATTAGGAACCTGCAATCATATATGATGTTGCTAAGGAGATGATTATCAATATTAGAATGATTCAAACCGCTCATTATATTTAAAATGTTTTTCTTATAGGTTCCCGCAAAAACAAAAAAAAAAGATTAATTCCGATATCGATAAGGGCTTTTTCAGAATTTGAAAGCCGAAACACTCAACCACAAGCCCTTTGATGTTCGGTTTTGATTATGATTAAGCTCTAAACCTTGGCCCAACCCGAAAAAATTAGCTGTAATAGCAATTTTCGAGCCATAAATTTGTAGCTCAAACCTCTCTATAGAAAAAATTTATCAGTAAAGCAAACTTAGAAAATTAGCTCTAACAGCAATTTTCAAGTCATGAATTTGCAGCTCAAACACAAGCCATGCCTCTCTATATAAATTTATCAGTAAAGCACAAACACTCATAGTGTTAATTTAACTCAAGACAAGAGCAATGTAGGGGTTCTGATTGTGGGTCTCTGGTAATCTGGGTTGCAATATGGGAATGTTAAAAAAAAAGAGGTGTACATAAAAAATTGACATGATATATTTGCATATATATTGGTGGTCAAATAGGCATATGACCTACTCCCACCCCTGCATGAGTGATTATTTCATGGTCTTAGAGCACGGATGGTGCGCTGCACCGTGCAGTGTAGCATTCTAGCCGTCCAAAAGTGTTTTCAACGGTCCGGGTCCTTGGAGCATTGCTCCACAGAGTCTCTGAACTTGCTCCACAAAGCCTCTGAACCACCCCAATTGGAGGTCCTGTAGGAGGTAAGAGGATAAAATAATCTCCCCTGCTTATAGAGAACATGACAATGATATGTTTATTGGTTTGGACAAAGAAGTTTGGGATGATGCCAACATGATGGCAGTGGGTGTCATGACACCAACTCCAAATGACAAGCATTAGCCAAGGATGCACATCATTTGTCTTGCTTCCACACCTTTCAGTGGGTTGGTGAAGTGAGACACTTTTAAGTTCACTACCTCATCCCACATTGACAAACTTAGAAGAATAATCACTTCTTTTCCTTAGAACATCATCACCTACCTCTAAACCCCGGTCATAAAACCTATAAACATACCTATAGTACATAAAATTCTAACGGGCAAATTTTGAACCATAGCCATGAAGTCATGAACTCATAACGGGCAAATTAAGAAATTTCTACAGCAATACATGTGATTGCAAAACATCATCAATACGAGATATTGAAAATGAGATTTGATAAATAGCTTGGAACTACATTTTTCTATTTTTAGAATGCCGGGAAAATTATTTGAAGTAAGTTACGAATTACCTTTTACAAAATACGAGATATACAATAACTTGGAGATGTGACATCAATAATTCTCTTATAATCGGTCTAACAAGATTACTCAACTCTATGAGACTACCTATCTCTCATGATTAGTCCGACCAATCAAACTGTAGCGAATGAATTAAAATCTCCCAATAGGTAAATTTCAAGCTCAAAAGCACAAAAGTTCTTAACCTAATTGATTACATGATTGATTTTTAAAGACATTTCACATTCTATAAAGTTGAGACTTTGGCTTAGTTTTCCATCTGCTAAAATGGACATTTGCTAAAATCAAGTGTCCAGATTCATTTGAATCTGGACACATATGTGTCCAGATTCACCCAGTTGATTTTAGCAAATGGCCATTTTAGCAGATGGAAAACTAAGCCTTTGGTGAATCCAGATTGAATTCCCATTACTGATCTACAGACAAATGTCAAAGAAATGACAATACATTTGTTACTTTATCCCTTTACCCACTCAAGCACATGGTCCACCATTCCATTCACTAATCTAATCATGCTGCTCATCCCCACCACCACCACCACCACCCCCACCCCAATCTTCCTTTTTTGTCCTTTAAATTGCCAAAAAAATTTCCTCATTTGCATAAAACCCTCCCATAAAACCTTCCAAATCCCCACCTTTTCTCTACATCACAAAATGGATGAGCATTTCATCAGTGGGAAGGGGATTCCCTTCATCTTTCTAGTGATCTCTATGATGTTTTCTAGTGCAAATTCAGATGCAGCCAAGGACAGAGAGGAGTGTACAGATCAGCTGGTGGGGCTCGCCACGTGTCTGCCTTACGTTGGTGGAAATGCCAAAGCTCCAACACCAGATTGCTGCAGTGGTCTCAAACAAGTCCTCAAGACCAACAAGAAGTGTCTGTGTGTTATTGTTAGAGATAGAAATGATCCACAACTTGGGCTTACCATTAATGTCACACTTGCTTTAGGGTTGCCTTCTGTTTGCAATGCCCCTGCCAATGTTTCCAATTGCCCTGGTATGTCATCTAACCTTAAGTTACCAGAATCATTATGCCGATGAAAGATTAAAAAATATATATATATATATCAGATTCGTTAAAGTATAGAGAACTTCTTTATTTATTTTCAAGAAAATATTCAGAAATCGTTGTATGGAGTGAAGACATATAATTAGTGTGATTGGGTTACTCTAGAACTTTGGTTTAAGTTTTGGAAGAAGGTGCCTCTCTTTCTCTGAAATTTTAATTCAGGGGTGTGGCGGCTTTAGGTTTGTTTCTCTTGGTCTTCGGTCTTTTCTTTCGGTTTGGAATTTTAATTCAAGGGTTTGGCGGCTTTAGGTTTATTTCTCTTGGTCTTTGGTCTTTTCTTTCGGTTTGATCTTGGGGTTTCGGCGTTGTTTATTGTTTTGGTTGTCGGCGGTTGGGATGTTTTTAGTGGTTGCACGGTTTTCTTATTGCTTGTGGTGCCTTTGGTTGGCTTCTTGCCTATCTTATAGGTTTGGTTATCGGATGGCTTTTTGCCGGTGCACCCAAATCGGTTTAATCTTTGTATCCTTATCAAAGATTAATGAAATTTTTTTGCCGATCGAAAAAAAAAAATGTTATGTTTATGTGAAAATCGAGTCTAGAATCGACGTCATATCTAATAAGAAGGCGGGTTATGTGTTGAGTGTAAGGAGCGTAGACTGGTTAGAGAAAATAAGTTTATCTTGTTTTTTGTTAATACTATACAACCAAAACAGAAACCATCCTATAATTTGGTGGAACTGCATGACTCAAGTGAAAAAGATCATCTAAAATGATTTTCAATGCACAAGAACTTTTTCTTATTCTTCTGAATTTAGATGAAATCTTGTTGGACTGCTGCAATACTAATGTTATGGTTGTTGTAATGGGTGCAGCTCTTCTCCACATGGATCCTAATTCACCAGAAGCTCAGGTTTTCTATCAATTTGGTAAATCCTCAAGTCAGAGTGCCAGTGCCCCTGTTCCTAGTGGTAAGCAAAACAACTCTTTACTAACTATTTCTTCAGCCCATTTGGGATGTCTAAGAAACCAGCTTTTCAAAAAAGGT
This sequence comes from Vaccinium myrtillus, assembly GCA_016920895.1. NCBI lineage: Eukaryota > Viridiplantae > Streptophyta > Magnoliopsida > Ericales > Ericaceae > Vaccinium > Vaccinium myrtillus. Next base: position 6,779,545 of record CM029281.1, on the reverse strand, counting down.
ATGCTAAAAGTTCAAAAAAGTTCTCCAAAGTCCTTTTCTTGTTGATGAAAAAATGGCCTCATTTTGTGGCCGTCGAAAAGACTGGCCTTTTAAAGAGACCAAACTGGGTTTTAATTAGATGGATGATTTCCTGATAGTGGTGCTTGTTCCACTAACTTGGTCTTTTGGCTTTTGGGGATTTTTCCATTGATACGTATGTGAGGAGAATGATATGCCTCAAAAGTCGTGAAAAGATAAAAAGCCAAGTTAGTGGAAAAGTTTTGATTACATTTCTGTCTTGTTTATTTATATTTTGTTGGAACAGCTGAAGCCAAGGCCCCAACTGGTAGTAGCACTGGAACAAGTGATGGTCATTTTAGTGGAACAAGATGGTGGGGATTGGAAGCTGTTTTTGTTGGTGGACTCATAATGTGGCTTTTCAGTTCACATTCGATCATCTGTATAATGTAGGACTCAAAGAAACTCAGACGGATTATGATGGACTCTCATCAGCTTTATAAACTCTGTCATTTTTGTTTGATGTTGCCCCCTCTGTGTGTGTATGTGGCTCGAAAGGCCCAAATAGACGGTCCAATTTTTCTCCTAGGTGTTTGATGTCAACACGCGGCCCAAAATTAAATATTTTACATCATTTTTGTAATGAAAAAACTCATCGAGATAATCTGGGTTCAACTTCTGCAATGTGAATGTGGATGCTGTCTTTCTCCTGACCAGACAATTTCAAGATAGGGGCCTTGTGGAGAAGGTGACCTTATGGGTACAGATTGGATGGATGGATGGATGTATGATCAGTAGCTACCAGTTGAAAGGTATAAAGATGTTTTTGTCCATTTTCAACATGTGAGAGTCTTCCATCACTTCTACGACCGAGGAGCTGATTAAAGTCGAGACAAAACTATGTCGGTCTTACTTATTTTACTATTCCGTTTGAGTTTAATTATCTACTTACTCACAAATTGAAGTAGATTTTTATTTACTTTGACTATGCGTGAATGAATCAGTGCACACAATAGTAAAGAAAAATGAAATAACATACCGAAAGAAAATGCAAAATTTTACTACATTTTTTGAACCCCTTCAACTCGTAGTAAGGCCGCCCCTCAACTCTGGAGTTAAATACCGCGCAAATCTCTAATGGGCCCATGTTTTGGAGAGAATTATTGGATGCCAACCTTATTGATCATTAGATTGGTATTTTTTTCTCTCTACCTAAAAAACAGAGCACTCTCTCTCACAAGTGATATTATTTTGATTTATTTTCATCTGGGCTTGGTTAGAATTTGGTTCTCTTTGTTTTTTTCTTCGGTATTTGGATCTGCTTCAATTCGGCTTTGTAAAACAGAATTTCGACCTTTAGGAATAGCAGGGGAATGGGTTTCAAATACTATACCCTAACCAACGTATGGTGATGCTCAAAGCGGTGGTGGTGTGGTCTTTTATATGAATACAGTAAAAAATAGTGACGTTTCCATCCATTTAAAGCCCAAGTTGGCCGCAATTGTTGAACGGTGTGCAATGATGATGTTGTTGAATGGTGTGCAATGATGATGTTGAGGACTGATAGATCTTCCTCAATTACACAAACAAGAAGATGCAAATTGGAAATGTAATCCTTTATTATTGAATCAATGGATTACAGAAATCAGAGAGCAACATTGGAAGAATAGGGAAGAGAGAGAGAGAGAAACAGAAAAGAGAGAGAAAGACCAATACTCAAGACCCCTTTCCCCCGTTCCCCCCTTACAGTTATATTCGTAACAGCTAAAACAGAAATACAAGATAACCCAAAATACACTTGCAGTCCCTAAAGTTTGTAGAGTTCACGTTACAACCCTCAGGCCTTATCATTGCCATCTTCTTCAGATGAACCTTGTCCTCAAGGTTGAAAAAGAGGAAAACGCTGCCGAATGTCAAACCAGCTCTCCCAAGTAGCATCTTCAGGGATAGAATTAGTCCAGTGAATCAGAACCATGGAACAAGGCCTGTTATGCTTCTTGACTACCTTTCTGTCCAAAATAGCAAATGGTTCTAACTGGAGTTGGCCATTGTCAGCAGTGACAGGGAGACTAGTCTGAACCACAGCTCCCAAACCCAACTTTTTCTTGAGTAGAGATACATGGAACACAGGGTGGATCTTAGAAGTAAGAGGTAAGTCAAGTTTATAGGCCACAGGCCCCACCTTTTGCAGCACTTGATACGGCCCAAAGAACTTGGGAGCCAACTTAGCATTCCTCCTAAAAGCAACAGTCACCTGCCTAAAGGGTTGCAGCTTCAAGTAGACCCAATCCCCAACTGCAAAAACCCTCTCAGTTCTGTGAGTGTCAGCAAGTTGCTTCATACGATGCTGGGAGGCAACCAAGTGTTCCTTCAAGAGTTTGTTGATAGCTTCCCTACTCAGCAAAAGTGTTTCTGCTGCAGCCACTGTTGTACCTCCAGGAGCATAGTGAATGAGGCTAGGGGGTTTTTGGCCATAGAGAGCCTCATATGGTGTCATGCCAGTGGAGATGTGGTATGTGGTGTTGTACCACCACTCAGCCATAGATAGCCACTTAGCCCAATCAGTAGGCCTATCCCCAGAGAGGCATCTCAAATAGTTTTCAAGGCACCTGTTGATTACTTCAGTTTGTCCATCAGTTTGGGGATGATAGGAAGTGCTTAAGCATAAGGTGGTACCTTGTAAACGAAATAGCTCTTGCCAAAAGGTGCTAGTAAATATGGGATCTCTATCAGAGACTATGGAACCAGGCATCCCATGCAACTTGTGAATATTGTCTAGAAATGCTTGGGCCACAGTGGTAGCAGTATAGGGATGAGCCAAAGAAATAAAATGGGCATACTTACTCAACCTGTCTACCACCACGAAAATGACAGTTTTCTGAGAGGAAGAGGGCAGACCCTCGATGAAGTCCATGGAGATATCATGCCATAGTCTATTAGGAATAGGTAGGGGCTGTAACAAACCAGGAGAAGCTACTGTCTCATTTTTATTTCGTTGACACACATCACATTCAGCCACATACTGCAGGACTGCTCTCTTCATGCCTTTCCAATAAAACCCTTGTTTGAGTCTTTGGTAAGTTCTCTCCCCACCAGAGTGCCCCCCAGCTGGGCTAGCATGATGTTCATGGATGAGTTTGAATCTGAATTGCTCATTATTGCCCACTATCAATCTAGATTTGTAGTATAACATGTCATGGTGCCACACATAGGAAGGGTGACTAGCAGGATTCTGTAACAGATCTTGGATAACCTTTTGCAACTCAGTATCTTGTTTCCAACTATCTTGTAGAGCCCCAACCCAATTACACAATACCACCACCAAGGCTGACACACTCCCTTGACTGGGAGAAACTGGAGTTGTGTATTCCATAACTCTAGACAAGGCATCTGCAGCTGCATTGGACTTGCCACTTCTATAGGTGATCTCATAATCAAATCCCATGAGCTTGGAAATCCATTTCTGCTGCATTAGTGTTGTGATCCGTTGCTCCAGTAGAAACTTCAAGCTCTGATGGTCAGTTCTGATATGAAAATGCCTTCCTAAAAGGTAGTGCCTCCACTTAGTGACTGCCATAACGACAGCTAGCAATTCTTTTTCATAGGTGGACAGACCCATCCTAGTGGAAGAAAAGGCCTTACTGTAGTATGCCACTGGTCTGCTATCTTGCATCAATACCGCCCCTACTCCTTTGCCTGAGGCATCACATTCTAGGATAAATAACTTGGAGTAATCAGGTAAAGCCAATACAGGAGCTGAAGACATAGCAATCTTGAGTTGGGAGAAGGCAGTTTCAGCTTCATGACTCCATTTGAAAGCATCCTTCTTGAGTAAAAGGTTGAGGGGTTGACATATTTTTCCATAGCCTTGTACAAATCTTCTGTAATAACCAGTGAGACCCAAAAATCCTCTCAAAGCTTTGATGGTTTGAGGTCTAGGCCAATTGAGCATATGCTCAATTTTGGTGGGATCTGCTGCCACACCCTGAATGTCAATAATATGGCCCAAGTACTCCACTTGTTGTTGCCCAAAGGCACACTTGGACATTTTTGCAAAGAGTTGATGCTGTCTCAGTTTCTCCAAGGTAAGCTGTACCTGTGCTAAATGATCTTTCCAAGTTTTGCTGTAGATCAAAATGTCATCAAAAAACACTAGGACAAATTTCCTTAGGTAGGGCCTAAACACATCGTTCATTAGGCTTTGGAAAGTAGAGGGAGCATTTGTCAAGCCAAAGGGCATGACTAAAAATTCATAATGCCCCTCATGTGTTCTAAAGGCTGTCTTGTCCACATCTGCAGGCCTCATCCTTATTTGGTGGTAACCAGACCTTAGGTCCAATTTGGAAAAGAACTGAGCCCCATGCAATTCATCTAACAGTTCATCAATGATGGGAATGGGATACTTATCCTTGATGGTTTCTTTGTTCAGAGCTCTGTAATCAATGCACATTCTCCATGTGTTATCCTTTTTCTTAACCAATAAAACAGGTGAAGAAAATGGGGAAGTACTGGGCCTAATAACTCCACTGTCCAGCATTTCCTTAACAATCTTCTCTATCTCATTTTTCTGGATATAGAGATACCTGTAAGGTCTAAGATTTGGGGCTTGAGCTCCAGTTTTTAAAGGAATATGATGGTCGTGTGATCTGACAGGGGGTAATCCAGTAGGAGGGGTAAAGATATCATCAAAAGATTGCAAAATGTACTTGAGATCAGGGTGTACCTCTGCTGTGGGCACTGCTTGGAGACTGCATATTTGGGCCATCATTCCTGGGGCCTTTTTCTTGATGAGATGTTCCATTTGCTTAGCATCCACCAACTGGACCTCTGTAGTGTTACCCCCTTTGAGTACATGTTGTTTGCCAAAAGCAGTAAATTCCATTGTCAGATTTCGAAAATCCCATAATACTGGGCCCAAGGTTGACAACCATTGTACACCCAACACCATGTCACAACCACCCAGAGGAAGCAGCCTCATTTCAGTGCTAAATAGTGTGCCTTGCATTTCCCATTTGAAATTCCTGACCTCTGCTGTACTAATGAGTCTAGAACCATCAGCTACCAATACTGACAAAGGGCTAGTTGCTTGGGTGTCAGTACCAACCTTCTTAGCAAATGTGGAATCCAAGAAATTGTGGGTGCTCCCACTATCAATCAAGATTTCCACCAATCTCCTCTTGACATACCCTTGAATCCTCATTGTTCTATAAGATTGAATACCTGTCAGGGCATGCACTGAAATCTGAAATTCCTCTTGTGCTACTGGCTCTGCAGTCAATTCTTGTTGTGCTTCCTCAAAGATCTCTTCCTCTTCCTCAGCTTCTAAAAGGAAAAGTTGTTTCCTCTTGCACACATGGCCTCTAAAGTACCTTTCGTCATAGCCAAAACATAACCCTTTAGACCTTTTGTCATCTACTTCCCTCTGGGTTAATTTCTTGACATTAGGCATTTCAAGAACCCTAGGGTTTCTGTCCTGTGACCTAGGTTCATATGATCGTGGAGGTAATGAACTAGGGCTAGGTTCATATGACCGTGAAGGTAATGAACTAGGGTTAAATTTGGGCACAGCTTTGTTCTTCTTAGCCAAGGCTTCCATGGTTTCCTCCTGCAAACGTGCCAAACCCATGGCTTGAGCAATAGTTCGTGGCTGAAACATCTTAACCCCTGCTGATACTTCATCATTTAGTCCACTCACGAAGCAACTAATGAAGAATTCCTTAGTTAAGCCCGTGGTTTTGTTGGCTAATTCCTCAAATTTCTCTTGATATGCCTTTACTGTACTCCATTGTCGTAACTTGGTTAATTGACCCACTGCGTCCTCATATGCATTGCTTCCAAAACGTAATAACAAAACCCTAGAAAATTCATGCCATGTACGTAGGGTATGTGATTTTTCGTACCATCTGTACCAATTCATGGCTTTATCTTCTAGGTGTAAGGATGTTAAGCGTAGCTTCTGGTTATCATCAACAGCATTTAATTCGAAAAAAATTTCACACTTATAAATCCACGACTCTGGGTTTTCTCCAAAAAATTTGGGAAAATCCAGTTTTGGTTGGAAATTTCTGTGATTCAGATGAGGATTTACCAGAAGTGGTTGTTGCGATGGAGCTTCCTTCTCTGATAATCCCTCATATTTCGAATTCAGTGTTGTGATCAACTGTGTGAGCCCTTCGATAGAATTCTGAATCCTGTCCAGAACTTCAGCGTGCCGCCCAGTAGCTTCTGCATTTCTCCTTATAGAATCGTCCATGCGTTTCATTTCTTGCAATCGAGTATTTTCTGCCATGTTTTTCCCCACACCAAGGATCGAGGGCTCTGATACCACTGATAGATCTTCCTCAATTACACAAACAAGAAGATGCAAATTGGAAATGTAATCCTTTATTATTGAATCAATGGATTACAGAAATCAGAGAGCAACATTGGAAGAATAGGGAAGAGAGAGAGAGAAAAGAAAAGAGAGAGAAAGACCAATACTCAAGACCCCTTTCCCCCGTTCCCCCCTTACAGTTATATTCGTAACAGCTAAAACAGAAATACAAAATAACCCAAAATACACTTGCAGTCCCTAAAGTTTGTAGAGTTCACGTTACAACCCTCAGGCCTTATCAAGGACGGAGTCTCACTCTCAAGTCTCTAACTTTATGTTAGCAAAAAAACAATCACACACAGCATAAAATACGAAAACAGTAAAGAGAATCGACACTCTGCTCAATGAAAAATCATAGATTGTCTAGGTTTATAGATTTGCTAGGTTTTGTAGCTCAATAAATAATAACACCAATCAATATATGAACCAGTCACAAACGAAAAGAAGTCAAACAAATTAACGCACGATATACGTGGAAAACACCTGAACGGGTAAAAAACCACAGGAATGAATCAATGCACTATATTTATTTGTTGTATAAGTACAATAATCTTACCCTATTGATTTGAATCATCACAATTGCCCTAAGGCTTATTTGTTGAATCCTCGTTCACCACACCCAGTGATTGACCGCCGCTGCCTTGAATTCACAAGTCATCCAATATTCTTCAGAAATCCACCGAAGCCCAACTCAAGTAAATTGAAACCACGTTTGTAGAAATCTCTTGGAGATAGATTGAAACCTCAATGATCCATCGATCGCGTAGATACTCTAAGAAACAAAGTAGAAGAACCACCTTTATGTATCTATCCTTTGGAACATGTTTTGGGGCGGCTCTGATATGTGTATCAAGTTCAAAACCCTAGCAAAGCAATATATATAGATTGCTGAAATCGCAGAATTAACCACCCCAGAAAATTAATTCGTAAATAGTAGTTTGTTCGCCTTGTCCTACAGAAGTTGCTCAGGCATGTTTGGAAGTTGCTCAAGCATGTTTGCTGATCAGGCAAGTTGCTTGACTGGTGCTCAAGCACATTGCTGGAACTTCTTTCCTTCAATTATTAACACCCAAAACTTACTCCAAACCTATCGTACCATCTCTTAATATATGACACAACGATTCCATTCCACATTCCTAAACAGATACTCTATAAAAATAATTAAAAAAATTACAACTCGATAAAGCGGGAGACACAAAAATGTGCAGTTTGTCAATCAAATTGCCAACACAAAGGAGCTTACAAACAAAAATCAATCTCTTTCATTTGGCAAATACATTTAGAAAGTAAAGATTATTTTCTGCCGATTTCGACAACTTAGGTTGTGTTTCTACTGATGGTATTTTTGATATTTTTAAGTGTGGATGCACAGCACCCCCCTTAGTCCTAAAAATACAAGAATGAAGAAACATTGTAGTTCTCATTCAATACAAGTTTTAATGACTGCAAAACCCATTTAATATTTGTATTAGCATAGAAAATGCAAGAGGGAGTCCATAATTCTTTATTCCTTTACCCACTCAAGTATTGAACGTTAGGCAATCTGTATATAACTATATTTAGAAATAATCAAACGAAAATTAAAATAAACTCACCGATTGTAAAATTCACGCTAATGAAGTTTCTGAACGGGAAGAAACGAGTTTGAAACTCAAAACGAAAATGTTAGGAAGAATTTGATCAAGGTTTGTGTTTAACGCAATTTCCTTCAGATGAATTTCGTCCCTGGTACGGTGCTACAAGTTTGACAGCTTCCGTCTCCCAAGATACAACGACCTCGCCTTCTAGAATTAACACTACAATTTACAAGTCCGTCGAACTAAATTTGAGTATTGAACTCTCTCTTGAAATAAAATAAAAAAATTGCAAAACAATAATGCAGTAGGAGGGTTGATTTTTCGAAGTCTGACTAATGTAAATGTTTGCTTTTATAGACATTAAATGTAAATGATTGCTTTTATAGACATTAAGGGCCGTCCACTCAAATGGTGCGAATGTTCCGAACCAATGTGTCAATATTCGTAACACCGCGTTGCTTAAGCAAATATTGACCGATGCTGACCGAAGAGATGCAACTTCCTGCCTTTTTGGGTGTTCCACTAACTCAGTTTTTTGAAAAAATTAGTTTTTCACGATTTTTTATGCGATGTGTTGTAGGAGAATGATCTGTCTCGGTGTTTGAAAAAAATAATTTTTTGTTAGTGAAACACCCAACAGTTGCATTTATTTGGAAAGAATTCAAACGTCAAACAGGCTTCTTTAAGGAAAAATTCAATTACTAATTAATTAAGTAGGAAAATTCTACCGTCCGCTCAATAAGCGAACAATAAAATTGTTCTTTGACTGATAAAAATGTATTCTTGTCAATAAAAATGTATGCACTCTTATAGGTCAAAAAACATTCTTACCGATGCACTTTAATCGTCTGCCTAATAGACGGACAATAGAAGACTGTAATTAATAATATCAAAAGGATACAATTAATTAATTAATTTGTTTCCATCAAAATTAAGCCCAAGAATTTATGACCCACTGCCACGCCCGGTTGGCATAGCGCAATGGCGCGCAAACGATTCCAACCATTCAAAAATTCATTCAACATAGGACAAACAAATTACAACCAATTCAATGTTTTATATAGAGACAATTTCCAATTCACTAATTTCCAACGTTGATTATTTAAACGTGGCTCCACCCACTTGCCTCAAGCTTATCCCGATCACCCACATCACTGTTCCACCCTGCAGAAGGTCTGTTATTTGCCGATAAAAGCAGCCCTCTGGCTTTAGTCTTGGGCATATCAGCGAGAGATATCAGAGAGATGGCTAAGCATTTCATCAGAGGGATGGGGATTCCCTTCATCTTTCTAGTGATCTCTATGATGTTTTCTGGTGCAAATTCAGATGCAGCCAAGGACAGAGAGGAGTGTACAAACCAGCTGGTGGGGCTCATCGGGTGTCTGCCTTACATTGGTGGAAATGCCAAAGCTCCAACACCAGATTGCTGCAGTGGGCTCAAACAAGCCATCAAGACCAACAAGAAGTGTCTGTGTGTTGTTGTTAGAGATAGAAATGATCCACAACTTGGGCTTACCATTAATGTCACACTTGCTTTAGGGTTGCCTTCTGTTTGCAATACCCCTGCCAATCTTTCCGAATGCCCTGGTATGTCATCTACCCTTAAGTTACCAGAATCATTAGAATATAAAATTTCTTCTTTTTTTCAAGAAAATATTGAGAAATTAGCCGTATGGAGTAAAGACATAATTAGTGTGATTGGGTTACACCTTAGACTAATCTAGAACTTGGGTTTAAGTTTTGGAGCCATGTTGCACTTTTACACTTACGGGGCCAGTAACAAGGAAGGTGCTTCTCTTTCTCTGAAATTTCAGTTCCAGGGTTCGGAGGCTTTAGGTTTGAGTCTCTTGGTCTTCGGTCTTTTCTTTCGGTTTGATCTTTTGGGTTTCGGCTAGTCCTTTTGGTTTTTGTTTTTTTTTATTGTAGGCGGTTGGGTTGTTTTTAGCGGTTGCACGGTTTTTTTCTTGCTTGTGCTGCTTTTGGTTGGCTTCTTACCGATGATCTTATGGGTTTGGTTCTCGGGTGGCTTTTTGCTGGTGTACCCGAATCCGTTTAATCTTTGTATCATTTATCAAAGACAAATGAAATCTTTTTGCCGATCGAAAAAAAACGTTACGTTTATGTGAAAATCGAGACTGCAATCGACGTCATACCTAATAAGAAGGCGGATTATGAGTTGAGTGTAAGGGATCCTGCTGGTTAGACTTACACCCTACTGGTTAGACCAAATAAGTTTATCTTGTTTTTGGTTACTACTATACAACCAAAACAGAAAACCATCCTATAATTTGGTGGAATTGCATGACTCAAGTGAAAAAGATCATCTAAAATGATTTTCAATGCACAAGAACTTTTTCTTATTCTTCTGAATTTAGATGAAATCTTGTTGGACTGCTGCAATACTAATATTGATGGTGGTTGTAATGGGTGCAGCTCTTCTCCACATGGCTCCTAATTCACCAGAAGCTCAGGTTTTCTATCAAAATGGTAATTCCACAGCCAGTAGCCCTGTTCCTAGTGGTAAGTAAAACAACTCTTTCACTAACTATTTCTTAAGCCCATTTGAGATGTCTAAGAAACCAGCTTTTCAAGAAAGGTGTGCTAAAAGTTGAAGAAGTTCTCTAAAGTCCTTTTCTTGGTGATGACAAAAACATGCATGGCCGCCTTTTTTTCTGTCAGAAAGACTGGCTTTTTAGAGAGACCGAGCATGGTTTTTTGACTTTTTTCATTGATTTATGTGAGGAGAATGATATGATTCAAAAATCATGAAAAGCTAAAAAGCCAAGTTAGTGAAATTTTTTTTTTTTTTTGTGTGGACATTTCTCTCTTGTTTATTTGTATTTTGTTGGAACAGCGATGCCGAATGCCACCACTGGTGGTAGCACTGGAACAAGTGTAGAAAAGAGTGATGGTCATTTTATTGGAACAAGATGGTTGGGATTGGAAGCTGTCTTTGTTGCTGGACTCATCATGTGGCTTTTTACTTCACATTCTTTTTGTATAATTTAGGACTCAAAAGAACTCAGATGGATAAGGATAATGAATATTAATGATGCACTCTCATCAGTTTTTTTTTTTTTTTTTTTTTTTAATCGCACTCTCATCAGGTATACAACTCTCTCATTTTGGTTTGATGTTGCACTCTCTGTGAGTGTAAAGTCATGCGGCTCGAAAGGCCCAAAATGACGGTCCAATTTTTCTCTTAGGTTTGATGTAACACAAGGCCCAAAATTCAAATTAAGGAGTTATTGTGATGGGATCATTTGTCTTGAAAATTAGTGATGGGATCATTTGTCTTGAAAATTAAGGAGTTAATATTATTCTCTATAATATTTCACGAATAGCGAACAACTATTTTGTCATATCATACAACGAGGACCGGATTTGTAACGAACGAGTTTTTGTAATAGACCTCTGATCGACTCCTAACAAACACATTTGTTTCTGGTTAATGGTCCGAGATAATCTTGGTTGAACTCTATACACATTTGTGTATAGAAATGTGTATAGAGTTCTGCAATCTGAATGTGGATGCTGTCTTTCTCCTGACTAGACAATTTCTAGATAGGGACCTTATGGAGAAGGTGATCAATGAAGAGGTATGGGTAAGAGACTTAGCCAGATTGGATGGATGGATGTATGATCACTAGCTAACAGTTGAAAGGTACTATAAAGATTTAAAAGTGGAAAAATCTTAAATATTCAGGCCTCTGACATGAGGCCACCCCTCAAGCTCGGTTTGGATGGCGGCAATTTTGAGAGAGAATGGGAATGTGATGCATTATTTTTATAATTCCAACATTTGAAAGTGATATGAATAGAATTGTGATGCCATGCTTCTATGATTCGACGTTTGGAAGAAACACGAATGGGAATGTGATTCCTGATGACATATTCAACTAGGAATCATATTCCCCAACTGAGTGGGAATCTGATCCCTTCTTTGCCCATGAGGATCTTAAACTCTTATTCGTTAAGAAAAGGAAATTGTTTGTTAGGAATGTGCCTTGAATTTTCCTTTTTGGAGGATTCATATTGTATTTTGAATATCTCGTTTTGGGCACTATCGCAACTTTTGATCCCCTATTGTGTTTAGACTTCTATGTTAATGCTTTGATTGGGTTTATTATATATAGATACCTTGTGGTATTCTATTGGTAAGTCTTTCTAGAGTTTTATGCAAGAGTGTTAAGAGTTTTAGTCCCTAGTGAATTGTGAGTACTCAATTGCTCTTGGTATCTCTTTGTTTTGGGATTCAATGGTGCTTCAATTTGTAGAGTTACGGGTATAACCGGTTCCATTATAATCTTGCTCCTTAGTTTTAGTGAAGCCTCTCTCGCTCTTCGCATGTGGATTACTTTCTTACTTCGTGCTTTGTGGAACCACGTATATCTTTGTGTTCTTGTGTTTTCGCCTTTCGTTTGCTCGCTTTATTTTTTCATAGCTTGACATTAAGAAGGGGTGTGTTAAAATCCCAACAATGTTGACTATAATAAATTTCCAAAATAATTGTTTCTAGTGTAAAATTACTGAATTAATTTAAACACCGAAATGAAATTACTCCAGGTAGCCAATTCCTAGGAATTCGATTCCAAGTAATCATTTTCCTATTCCTACCCAAGAAAATTATTGGGAATTTGATTTCCGGTAATCATATTCCTATTTCTACTCAAGATTCCGGTCATCCAAATACAGCCTCAGGATTATCGAGCAAAATATGGACCGGAGAAATATACTAGATTTTATGACCACACTTGGGGCTGAATTTATGGCGATAGATTTTGCCTCCAATCCCAATTCTGTCGTTCCTCTCTTATAAGATGTGAGGAATTAATTGGAAGTAGATTATTCAAAGTAAACTAAATTTGGAAATTTAATTGAGCAGTAATTCAATGACTTTCTTTTTATAATCAGATGTCCGAGCTAATTTGTATGCACCTTAACTAACTCTGAGACCCTAGCAAAGGTGGCTCCAAAATTTCAGTTCAGGGTGTGACAAAATCGTATAGAAAATTTTTGTAGTGCAAAACTCTATGTAAAAGAGAGTTTTATCAGGTTAAGAACTTAGTGGGTCTTTGTTTGTTTGTTTGTTTTTTTTTTCTTCTTCAGTTTGAGCTTAATTATCTACTCTCTTGCAAATTGAAATAGATTTTCATTTACCTTGACTATGCTTGAATGACCCAACGCACACCATACGAAAGTCAAACCAAATGACATACAGAAAAAATAGTGGCTATGTTTGATTAGATAGTTTAGTTTAGTTTTGATGATGTCATCAGATGTGATGAGTGGAGAGAGATAGAGAGAAAAATAAGGAAAATGATGATGCCATCAAAACTAAAATTAAAACTAAACTGGAAAACGAACAGGGCCAGTAAAATTTTAGTACATTTTTTGAACTCGAAGGGTGTTGGGTAAAAAATACAGAAATTCAAAGAACATATTCCATTGATACATAAATCGAATTAAAAATTACAAGAACAGAAATGAAATGTAAATAACAGAATCAAGATACAAACAATATTGATAAAAACGAGCCGAGTCTTGTGGTAGACACAATCTCCTTAGACAGATTTGTCGCCTACCGTAGGTGTTGTAGGATTTGTCGGCGTCTATCTCCCAGGATAAAGCGGCAAACCACAAACTGCCGAAACATCTCCGTCGACTGCCTTGGCGAACGAACTTGTCTCTCTCTCTCTCTCTCTCTCTGTCTCTGTTGGAACTTGTGGCTCATATGGAGAGGTACCAAGATGAAAGGCCGGATGTCGGAGCGGAGCGACGGCATCTGGCTAATCACGGGTCCAACAGTTGTTGTCATTGGTGGCCCGTAGGGCCGAATAATTAGGGGGCTGCGCAGGGGGGGGGGGGGATACCCCCCCCGGTACGGTACGGATTAATTAGGGTTGGAATAGAGTAGGGCTATATATACTCTCTATTGTAAAAACCATGACCGATTTTGATAATAATAATACAGACTCGCTCTCGCTCCCGTGGAGGTACCTGATCTTGGGGAACCACGTAAATTCCTGTGTTGATTCTTTACTGTTTTCGTATTCATTATTGTGTGCGTGTGGTGATTACTCTCTCTCTCTCTCTCTCTTTCTCACTAAAATATCATAGCAGCAAGGTGTGAACTCAAATTTCTGGTGTGTTCATTTCGGGATTGCAAACAATATAAGCAAAAAAAGTGACCCTTGAGCAGCCAAAGTGAATTCAAATACTAGTAACCGAAAAAATGAATTTTGTCGTTATCTCCACTTCATGAGGGGTATTAAGCCAGCCGTAAATAATGGATCCTCGACTAGACCCTCCAAATTCTCCGGTTTCATTCACAATATTTGAAAAAAGGGTTCGCTTGAACCCTTTCAATATTGCATAAGGCCGCCCCTGAACTCTGGAGTTTTTTTTTTTTAGCAACCAAACATAAATTCATAACCAAACACTACGAAGTACAAGGCACCCAAAAGGTTCAAACAAAACCTAGAAAAAACAAACAACAACAAAAAGAAAATCACACCAAAATTGACAGTCGTGCTGATAGAGACCACTGATCCATTCATCGATATGGCTGGAGGAAAATGGAGGATTCACATCAGCACCTGGAACTCAACGTCCCTTTGTCCCATCGCAGTTGCTACTACTAGGCACCTCTACCGCTATTATTGGAGAACCCATAGATTCTTCACCAAGGCTGATTGGAGCTGAGGGCTAAATAACCCAGATCTGAACTAGATCCGGGCCACCATAATACAAAAATGATGGGGTAATGGGAGAACAACTCTTCTGAGAATGAGAGTCTCGACCACCACACAACCATGGATGAGGGAGAGCTGGAGAAGAGGAGGAAGAGAGAAGGGGATGCCGAGAAATTCCAAGGGGAGTGAAGAAAAGAAAATAAGAGGGAGGAGAGTTTCGAGAGAGACTCTCTCTCTCTCTCTCTCTACCTTTCCACCAACTCAACTTTGGATTTAAATACCGCACAAATCCCCAATGGGTGTTGAGAACATGAGTGAAAGACTGAGTCCCATATCAGATAAGTAGACAAATTGTTGGATTTTAATATACAATTGGATGACTGATAAGCCATTCAATGTATATTGGGTCCATGTGATGTGGTGGACTACGTGGATCCTCCCCAACGAATTGAGCCTACGCGCACATGGAAAGAACCTCCGGCGAATCCGATTCCAAACAAGTGGTATCAGAGCCGATAGCTGACAATCTATAGGCGGATCGGTGGTTGTGTGCTTGCACGGAGACTCTCAGTGAAGAAAGAAAATCCATTGTAACTCTCGATGGAGTAGGAAAATTCCTAATGAATGCGGCAAGTGGCTCGCAACAAGGTGGCTCTTGATGGAGTGGGTGTGGTAAATAAGTCCGGGCTTGAATACGGTGTTGGGGAAATAAATCAAGGTTTAAGGGGGAGTCAAGTGGATCAAATTGAGGGGGATCTAGGCCCAATTCATGGTTACACATGAGGGAGAGAATGATGAGAAAATGTGTGAAAGATCGAGTCCCGCATCAGATAAGTAGAAAAATGGTTGAACCTTAATATACAATTGCATGACTCATCATTTAAAAGACTTAGCCTTTGAAGTGGATATAAGTCATTCGATGTATATTTGGTGGAGAAGGCTACAATACACACCCCTTATTTTGGTGTGTATCATACACAACCCTATCAAAGTTACGAATTTTTTTGTAAAAGTTACGAATTTTTTTATAAAAGTTACGAGACACACCAAAATGTTACGAATCATAAAAAAATGTTACGAATCGTATTCGCTAAAAAGTTACGAAAAACTAAAAAATGTGATGACACAACCATCACAAAAATAGGTGTATGGTATACCCAAATAAGGGGTGTGCATTTAGCCCATTTCCATATTTGACGCGTGATGTGGTGAACTGTAGATACAAACACATGGCGGATGTTTTCAGATTCCAAACATGGGCCCATGATTTGGGCATACGCACACATGGCGGATCAGATTCCAAACAATGGGCCCATGTTTTCGAGAGAATTATTGGATCCCAAATGCCAACCTAAATGATCATTAAATTCATTAAGAAAAAGAAAAAGCCGTCTTTTTCTTTTATTCTGTCCAATAATCTTTAAATTGAATCTGCACCACTTTAACGGAATGGACTGGAATAGCAGGGAAATGGGTTCAAAATACACCCTAACCAACGTATGGTGATGCACAAAGCGGTGACGGTGACGTCTTCATCCATTTAAAAGCCCAAAAATACTGATAAAGTTGGCCGCAATTGTTGAACGGTGAGAAATGACAAGGAGTCCACTCTCAAGCCTCCAACTCTGGAAACAAATTTGGGTACCGATTGGGTACCACACATCACCGAGCTCACGTGTCACTCGAATATTGTATTTGGGTCGTTCAAAAGTGTGTTTTGAACACTCTCCATAAACAAAAGGAAAAAAAAAAGAAAAAGAAAAAAAAAACTCTCTTTCCTGTAATTGGAATCTGATAAAAGTCGGCATTATATCACCATCTAATGGTTGAGTTTCTTACTGTATTTCATATTTGAGTTCACAGTTTGGTTCCCATTTTTGCTAAAAGGACCAAAAAGAGATTTCGAGACAGATTATTCCACGTACATCAATTATTTTTAGCTATTTTAACACTTTTAGCAAAAATGAAAAATCACTATTAATCTTCATATTTGGTGAGAGCAGCATGCTCTCTAGCAGATATGTGAAGCAACATCCTCTCTAACAAATACTATGAGTCCTATTCTAAAATCTAAATATCCATTTTATGTATCCAATAAAACATATGCATTGGTGCTGCTATATGGACAACTTATCTCGCCAAATAAATAGACTTGTCAAATACTCCCACTGTCTGCAATTGTTGGTTCCTTTTTTATTAATTATATATCCAGTATAAATCTAAAAAATATGCATTCTGGATATTATTTGATAGATCTCAATTAATTTTGTAATACAAAGTTTGTAAAATAATGAAAAATATTATAAAATTAAAATATGTAAACCCAACCTTATTAGTAAAATTAAAAGTTAAATTTAACATTATTTTGACAATGATCCGCAGGGACTAACTAATGGATACACAAGGTTGTGGAGAAGCTGTTTCGGGATCTTACACTTTTGATCGAAGTCGTTCAATCTATTTAAAATAATTTTTTTATGGGCTCTTGTAAAGCATCAACTTATTTAAAATAATTTTTATTTTTGTCCTGTAAAGCTTTTAAAATCAATTTATTAATTTAGCGCTTAATCAATTTAATCAATTTATATCAAATTTTAATTCTAAAAATCAATCAAATAGGTTTATTAAAAAAATCAAATTATTTTTAAAGTGGTTTTTAAAAAAGAATAATCTAATTTTTTTAAATAAAAAAAATATATTTTAAATAAATTGAACGGTTCCGATTATTTGTAGGAAAGACCAAAATAGGTTTCACGCAAGCTTGATATACATATGTACCTGTAGTTTATTTGTAGTAATAATTCTTTAATTAACCCCGTCGTCCATTCAATTTTGTTTTGGTTGACTGTTAGTTATGATCGGTTGAGCAAAATGGACCCACACCACTAAACAAATCGGACATAAAATGTCAACTGCATAGCATATATGCAGAAGTACGGTTCTATCCTCTTCTCTAATTAACCTTTAAAAAGTTGAGAAAAATTTATGATCAATTCATTAGGCTGTCACTAAGATTTTAAAAGCTGAAACTTATGCGTGAAAGACTTGATTCTTCCAGTAAGAGTCTTTAAAACGTAAAAAAAAGCAAAAGTTAAAAAATTTACCAATAGAATGCAAAAGTTAGAAAACTAAATTGTCTTTTCAAGTATGGTAGGCCAATAACTAATTAATTACGTTAACCCCAAAACTTTGTCCAAAACATTAGAATCCGTTCTTTTTAAATGTGTTCTTGTCAGAATCCAACTTATTAAAAAAATATCATCTAAATTGTCTTTTCACT
Organism: Vaccinium myrtillus; assembly: GCA_016920895.1. Lineage (NCBI taxonomy): Eukaryota > Viridiplantae > Streptophyta > Magnoliopsida > Ericales > Ericaceae > Vaccinium > Vaccinium myrtillus. The sequence continues at coordinate 6,761,623 of CM029281.1, read as the reverse complement.
TTCCACATCAACTTTGGTAGGCAAAATTAACTGATTAATTACATTAACTTTTCAAAAGGGCAAAATGATAAAAACTTTGTCCAAAACATTACTTATTAGTACAGAATTTCCTATAGTTTTGGAGAAAGCGACTATTGTCCTGGTAATAGTAGCACCATTTGACATTTGAGAAGACTGTAGATACACGATACAAATATCATTCCCTCTGTGAGCAACAAGGAGAAGAAGAAACCGATTTAGAGTGGAAAAAAAGGTATTGACTGCAGGCAAAGGTCTTTCAAGTTTCAACCTTTCCAACTCTGTCACTCTTCGAAGAAGTCAGAGAGGTATGAAGTCGAATTCTCATGGAAATCTTGTGGTTTGACATAGTAAATTGAAGGGTATGTTTTGTATTGTTCTTGTGGTATGTATGCATCATCCTTCATATTTCGATTTTAGGGTTTCTGGATTTTTGGGCAAGATCCTTACTGAATGGGTATATTTTCAAGTCGTTTCATTTCTTTATTCAGTACTTTTTTTTTTTTTTTTTCCTTGGGTGGAGGACAGCAATTATGTGGGTTTTGAAGGAAAGATTTTGGGTGTTTCCAATACTCTAATTATGGGTTATTTGTAGATTGATTGATGTTTTGGGTTTAGGGGCTGTTTGTTTGTATGAACATGAAAATTTGTGGGTAGGTGGAGTTCATCGTAGTTAAATCTTGGGCACTTTTCTTTGATCTGCATAATTGTGTTCTTGCATAGTTCTAATTGTGTCAGAAATGATATGAAAAAAGAAAAACTGAACAGCTGATTGATGGGTGATACATAATGCATTCTTGAAATGAGAGGCGCACGCGGTCATTGCAATTTGATTGATGGAGTTCATTGTAGTTACTAGTTACATCTTGGGATATTTCAGAAATTGTGTACTTTCCTTGAGTGCTTCACGAACTGTGAGAACATGTAGTTTCCAATTTCACCAAATGAGACTTCTTTCTTTTCCCTAAGTACACACCGCGGAAAGTCTTTTTGTCACTTCTTCAACCTCATCACATCTGTGCACAAGGCCATCATGAAGGATAAGGCCTTGTATCCTTATTTCTTCCACCATTTTCCCTATTTCTTCTAAGAATAACAGCCATCGCAAGAAATGCATTTCCAATTCTCAGTACACACTTCCATATGCTCGTTTTCATGTGAGTTTTTTCTTGCAGTTGCCAAAGTGGTGAAATTTAAACTGTGCCCGCAATAAAAAAAAATGAATACAAGAATTTGAACAATTGGTTTCTAACTTTCCATTTTGCATATTGCATTGCATGATCATTGTCAAGTTTGCTTCCCCTCACTGTCTCACTCTCCAACTCACACACAAAAGCTACTTCTCTTGTTCTATTCTGAAGTGTGGTAGACCACGTGCTTGGAAATATATTACCTATTATGTGCTTGTGTTTCCCAAAATGACAAAATGTTATTCGGTTGCACCACCTGGGAATCTACTACCAACCTATGCTGCTTTATACTGTTTGATTAAGTCAATTATTGTGGTTGGAAATATATATTACTCCGGAATTTGCAAGTTCATTATCGGTATTAATTGCATTTTTTTTTTCCCTTTCTGAAGCTCATTTCAGACTTTTCAGGGTTCCCATTGGTTGGGGCCCTTGGGGGAATTCAATAGTTAGCGTTTCACAAAGTAATGATTAATGATATGGGGGATGAGGAATCATGCACCAAGCCCCTTCAAAGGTGGTCTGTCCTCTTTTATGGTGTGGGACACATGCTCAATGACATAACTTCTGCTTGCTGGTTCACTTACCTCTTAGTGTTCTTGACAGACATTGGATTGTCCCCAAGGTACACATTCAACTCCTGGTTACAACGCATGTGATACTCTTTGTTGGTTTTTTACCTTCTATTCATATAAGTTTATCTTGTTTAGGAATTGACAGAGTACCATAAATACAATGATCCATGAATGGATGTTTTTGCAATTGCAAATACAGAAAACGTACATTTGCTATAGGTTGTGAAGGGGCACAAAAACAGTTCAAGCAGAGTGAGTTTGAATATTTAATGGTCTCAATATTGTGGAAGGTCCTTACTCAGTGACTGTCTTATCGATGTGAGGAGTGCTGAGAGGTGCGTTTGGGTAAAAGTTAGCCTTCCAATCGTATTCATATAAAGTGTTGGCCTTGGACTATAAAACTTTCACATTTGAGAACCAAGCCTTTACCATTGCTTCAGCCAATAGACCAATAATTGCAAAAGAACTGTCTGCTTCACTTGATCGTCCCTTGAAAAGTATTTGAGGGATTTTTAAATAACTCCGGAAATTGGTTCACACTTCACAGTGATGCAAACCCAAAGTTTTTCAGCAATTATCCAGTAGTTCCATGATCAGGTTGTCTATATCCAGTAGTTCCATGACCAGGTTGTCTATCTCGATAGCTACAATTTGGCTATTCATATTGTTTTGTAGAAACTTTTCAAGAATTTAGCAGAAGGCAAATACGGTTTTCTTCGGCAGGGCTTAGGTTGTGATTGATTGCAAACATGCTGTATTTCTCAATTGACCACTCCTAGGTAGTTTGAGAAGTTCGTCACTTGTATTTCTCGAGGGAGCTGAGATTATGATCACAGGTTGCCTTTATATGCCCCTCTTCGAGGCATTAGATGGTTAGCTCATTCATATTGTGTATGACTTTGTTCAATAATTAAAACCATGATAGATTCACTCCATTCAGTTGTACCCAGTACACACTTCCTGTACATGCACATGTAGCCTCCCCCAAGTCCTTGGATAGTTGGATGAGCTTATTGTAGGATTTTAGGAGTGTGAACATTGACTGATTCCTATCAAGTTCCTTATCATGCATTGGTCTTCGATTACTGAGTCATGAACTTACTGTTTTATAAACGCACATTTGTTTGCTTCAGAGGGATGGTTATTGATTCCTTAGTAAAGTGTCTTTAACTTTTGTATGACATCTTCGACTCCAGACTTGCATAATGAACAAGGAACCACTGTAGGTTCAGAGCAATTTGAAGGTTACACTGTACTTTTAAATTTATTGGTGGATTCTATGCTCTAACAACTGTCTACTTTCCAGATTCATGTTAGGGTTAGCAGTTCATGCATTCAAACCAGAGTTCTTGGTGGGTGGCGAGTTGTTCACCTATCCCTCGGGCACTATCTCAAGCACTTGTACTACCTCTTATTTCCCACAAGCACTCTAGGGATTGTAGTCTTAGTTCCATAACTATCTTTCTACGGTTAGCACATGAATGCACAAACCTTATGGTTTCTTGGAAAGTTTGTGCTTTCTTTTCCATCAAGGGGTTCATAATGAACTCTTAGTGAGCTTCTCAGATGATATTCTTTCCCTTCATTCTCTCTCACCTATTTGTACCCATCATTTTCGTTTCGTTCGTATTTCTTGTCCCTGTTGTCTCATGATTTAGTTAATAGATAGATCCTAGCAACCTAGCATGATAAACCAACCTGCCTATCTCTCGTGGTGTAAAACGTTAACTTTATGCTTGCACAATACAACCCTAGCATCACCATTAGCATTGGTGTTGTCTTCCATACAGTGGAAATTCTGGTTTTTGGTTGTGAATTATTACGAACTTGTCTCCTGTCATTTTGCAAATAAACCTGATGAAATTGCCTCTGGTTGCTGTTTTCAAGCCGTTGGTCTAAGATAGTAGGATGTCCAAAACATTATTAATATGTTTCCTAAATTTGAATATTATTGATAGTGTTAGTATAATAGGTTCTTATAATCTGTATAATTGAGGTTTGATTAGGAAAAAACCAGTTATTTTACACTCATTTTTTTCCGATTTTTTTCTTAAGAAAAAAGAAAGAAAAGAGAAGCATAGGAGTGTTGTCGTAATTAACCCCAGAGAAATAGAACAATATGATTCTTATATTTTTCATGCATTATGCTAGAAGAATTTCAATGTTCAAATGTATTTACTGGAAAGCCAAAAGCTCTTTACTGTAATAAGTATGCGTTTAGATAGAAATAAATCTATGAAGTCGCCCCCCCTTGGGCCAAATTCCTTACTCCGCCGCTGCACACAACACAGTCTTATTGAAGTTAATGAATTGAAATTAATTGTTTAGGTAGAGTTTTACTTTCTCCTGAAAAATAACTAGGCTTTCGATATATTGCTGTCAAGACCCTGGCGTTCCAATATATTCTTTGTCCTGATTTACAGGGATGCTGCTGCTGTCATGCTTTTTGGTCAGATAGCTGATGGCTTCACAACTATATTTGCTGGTGAACTGGTATCCGCTAAGCTATACATGGTGTTAGGATAGTTGTTAGTCACTTTATGTTTTGTATTTTGACATGTCCTACCTCTTGGAAGAACTGGTATCCGAATTCCTGCCGTTTTCCCCCCTATAATTTACAGCTTCAAAACTTATGAATTTTTCTATTTTACCTTGACTGTCCATTGATTTCATCTCAGTTATAGCCCGACCCTTCGAAATCTTTTGAGTAAGTCAAAGTAAATTGAATGTTAAGCAAATAGAGTTATATAATCCACTTAGTTGAATATTTGAAAATCTCAACTTCCATCCAGAAGCAAGGTGGGTTGGTAGATGCAGATGCTGTGATTGCTTTATGCATGAAACTATGAAAGAAGTAATACTTGTATTCCATTTAGTGAACCCACGTTAGTTGTCTGAGGTCAATGTCATCTTTTAGTTTTCATTTATTAATGCTTTCTTTTAGGTGTATGATGGCGACATCTTGAGCACTGGAGATGATTCTGTGTTGTTTGCTTAATTGATAGATAGACAGGTTTGGACATTTCAAAATATGGCATGGTGCAGGATCTGCTTTGGTTGCTGTTTCATTTTCGTCAGTGTTTGGGGGTTGCATTCCTTGCAAAATCCTAGGTACCAATTCATCTACTCTGCAAACAATTGGGTACAGCACATTTGCAGCAATCTTCAATGTGGGTTGGGCTGCTACTCAAGTCTCACACATGTAAGTACAGATTTGTACATGGATCAATTATCAAAAAAAAGTCTCACATGTAATTATTTCCTGTGTCCAGTTGAATGGGATTGCTTCAGTCCTGATAATTGTATATTAGTATATAATCTACACTGACTTGCATTTTTTTTGTATGCAAGATTGCATCAATACATAAAGTTGGTCAATACAGAAACTAAAAATTGTTTAGTTGGCAATAGTTAACATATGATGTTTACCTTTGATCCATTGTAGGTCTATGGTGAATTGTATCACGCTCAATTCATCAAGTAGAGTGGTGTTGGCTAGCTGCCGCAATGCCTTCACAATGGTTAGTGCATCTCAAATATGATTTTGTGTAACTATTGAACATCATTGAAAGAGGTGTTTACACTTCCATACCCTTACGGATGTATGAAATCCTTTTAAAGGTTGCCAACCTCAGCCTATATGCTGTTGCTTTCGTAGTCTTCAAAGTCATGTCTTCAAATACAATTGCAGACGTTGAAAACCAGGTATGTTTTGGTTGGAAGTGTTTTTCTTTTAGTTGTTTAATTCTTTCTATTTTATTTTTGTCTTAACCTTGTTATAAATGTGCAGTACCGCTGGATAGCATATTCATCAATTTTTATTGGGTGCTGCTTTGTGGGTATATTTTATCTTGGAACCAAAGAGCCGAGGTCTGCCACATGTTCTCTCTCTCTCAATGCATTTGAGCGGCTTGTGTTGTCTTTTTCACTTTGTGCCAGTTGCATGAAGTTCACAGCTACTTTGTTGTGACAATGATTTAAACTTCTTGTGTGTAGATTGAAACAAGGAGTTCAAGGAAAAAGTTCCGCAAGGATATCTTGGGCTTATTGGTTCAAAAAAGTCTTATACTACCAAGTTGCTCTTGTTTATGTGCTCACTAGACTAGTGACCAATGTTTCACAGGTCTGTATGCTTTCTCCCAATCAGTACAATACTGATGTGCTTTTTATCTTCACCAATAAATTATTTTTAGGAATTTCCTGTGCATATAGTTGATTTTCGCAGAAGGCAAGTTTCCCTGCTAGCAATTTCCTTTCAAACCAGTCATTGTTATATTGGCTACTTGTACAATATCATTTCCACTTGATTGAATTCACACTGAAATTAAACGAGTAATTTTGTTCAAATCTTTATTGGTTAAAGCAAGTTAGCTGATTTTTTTTTCCAGGCATTTCTTGCATTCTATGTCATCAATGATCTGCAAATGGCTCAATCATCTAAGGCTGTGGTAATTTCTGAGGCCTTGTCCACAATGAAATGTTCATGATACATTAGAGAAATATAGGATGCATTCTCATGAATCATGCTTGACCAATGTGGCAGATTCCAGCAATCATCTACGTTTCCAGCTTTGTTGTCTCAGTCCTCCTACAGGTCCCCTCTCCATTATTGGTCATCTCTGAAAATATGTTGCATGATGCTACTACATTGTTTCCTTCATTTACAGTTAACCTTTTGTCTACCCTATAGGAGATTACATGGACTGGCCAACGCTTGAAGTTGTTTTATTCCGCTGGAGGCATTCTTTGGATTTTATTGTTTTATTCCGCTGGAGGCATTCTTTGGATTTTATGCGGCACTGGGCTCCTCATTTTACCGGGGAGCATGGATGTTGCTTTGTACTTTTTGTCCATAGTGATTGGCATAGCAAATGCTCTCATGATGGTATGATAGAGTCCTACTTTCATTCTATAGTTTATTATATGTTTGATTGGTTGAGATATGAAAGTATGAGACAGTAACATTTTGAGTGGAAAGCTTGATAGCATTTTAGTTAACTGTGGCTTCAAGCTTAATGTTTAATGTCGACTAAGTCTGACTTTGCAATCTATCTACTGCTGATGGAGAAATATCATCTGATAGTCCTTTGTCTAGTTTCTTTTGCTTATTTGACATTATTGTACCATTCATATAATAATGGATATGGTTGAAACTGCCTCATCGGGAGATTGAACTCTCTCTCTCACACATAGCCGGTATCATGTTATGTGTGTGTAATGGAAGTAGAACTAAAACGAAGTAATATTTTTTTGTTCAAACTGCCTCATCTGGATATTAAACTCTCTCTCACACATTGTCGGTATCATATTACATGTGTGTAATGGGAACTATGTTCATGCCATCTTATTAGAACTTTGAGTGAAGTAAGATTCTGCCAAAAGAGGACATTCAGAGATCCGCTGCGGCTTTTAGCCATTCAAAGGTCAATATCTCACAAGTTCAAGATTAGAACATTGGGTTAAGGTGGGCATAAGTTCTTTCTGGGGATGAGGAAAGTAGAGCTTTATATGTTACAAAATAGCAATACTGGGGATAAACGTTTAATAACCATGAGTTTGTTACACCGGCCGCTGACATAAAATAGTTGTTCTGATGTTCTTTGTAGAATTTTTGAATCTCGTTGTAAGTTTATCTTGATCTTATATTGCTTAAACTTTTTTGCTTCTTTGAGTGCAGGTGACTGCCATAAGCATGCAAAGCTTTCTAGTTGGTCAAGATCTCAATGGATGTGCTTTTGTGTATGGGTCATTGAGCTTCATGGACAAAATCTCATGTGGGATTGCCTTGTACATTCTTGAATCATATCAGAGTGAGTCTCATGCCATTTTATATACATATTTTTTTGCCGTCCTGATAGCTTAGGTTGCATTCACCCAGTAAAGAGGCTCAAGTTAGATTCTTCTTCACTCTAGAAATGCATGTATTTTCCCTGCCGCCACTCCCTCGTGGGGCACATGCGCGTGAGCTTGTGCTTGTATTTCTCATATACAGGAATGAATGGGAACCACAAGGATGTACTCATACACCCTGTCTGAAACGTATTCTATGTTTAGAGAAGGGGTAGTCTCCTTTCAAAGATGAAATAGAAGAAGATGGTCGAGTTTGTTAAATTGATTTGTTAAGATGAATGTTCCTTTGATATACCGGATGTTGGTTTGTTGACGATGTTTTTTGATTTGACATTGTTCGGGTTTTTTTTTCCTTGCAGATACCTCTCCAAACCTGATGGGATGTAGTTCAATGATTTCCTGTTTTTCAGTTTCAAGAATGGGTTTGGGTCTTATTCCGGCCGTTTGTGCACTTGCTGGGGTGCTTGTTACATTAACCATGGAGCTTCACTCCAACCCTCCAAAGCCTTTAATGGAGCCCCTATTAGCATAGTGATAAAAGGAAACACTTTTTTTTTTCTTTTTCAATCAGCATTAACACATTGGAAGAACATCTCCGCGTCAAGAATAGACTTGGAACTTAGATTTAGAGAGAAAATGGGATTTAACAGAGCCACAACAGATCATCTTTTTCTTTATTCTGTATAGTTTCTTCTCTCTCTTTTCTGAAACTTTTTTTCCTCTTTTCCTTCGTTTCTTCTTCTATAGTCATTGTTCATGAAAAGAACATAATGTGTACGCAATTAGCTTTGTAATTCCATTATAGAACGATCATTCGTTTGATCTGATAGTTAGCAGAAACAACTTCAACAGATTGTTGAGTAAAACCAGAATTCAAAACTCTTGAGACTCCAAATACATATTGTTGTAAGAGTGAGTTAGCCATCTCACTTGTATTATTTTCGCTATCGGACCTGTTGTTTCATTTGAGCTTGAAGTTTTGCGCTTACTCAGTTTCCTTGTTCAAGCACCAGCAGGATTGAGCTATCAGCCGACTGCTTATCGCATTTCGTAGATTTATTTTGAACGAAGTATTGTTGTCGTGCTCATATTTATTCTGATTCCCGTAGTAAAACAAACATGCAGGACAAAATTGGTCGGACAACATTTCAGTGGCGGACGCAAAAATCTTATCACGGATGGACCAAATTATATATATTTATAAATTAACAACAAAATAACACCCTTATATATTAGTAACACAATTTTGACGAGGTCTTTCTTCTTAACTTTTACAAATTAAATTTACCCCTGGCTCCATTGGCATCATTCCTTGGCCCTGTTCACGTAGTTAAATCTTCTTTAAATGGTTTCCATTTTTCCTTTTTAACACCATTTTTTAACCTTTGCCAGTCCCATAAATTTACTTGATTTAGCAAAGTATAATTAGAATTCTAAATTTGTTATGTAATGCTGGCACATGTTATATAGTTAACAATATTTTGCCGAACAAACCCCAAGGGATTGGCAAAGTTGGGAGCAAACCCCTAACTTTTAAGATAAGACCACTCAAAGACCAGACCACTTGAGCGGTTTTGTCTTGGAATTTAAGGGTTCTTAGGTTCGATTCCCTTTGCCTTTGGGCCACTCCCCTTACCCTCAAACTCTTGGCCCACTGTCCTGGAAGAAAAAAAAACTGTGCCGAACAAAACCTCAATAATTACAGTCTCTCGGATCTAATTAACTCAATATCCAAATATTACTGTAAAATACATATTTCTATCAAATGCCCGACTACAAGCACCCGTTGGGTTATGTTTCTAGCGATTACTCTACAACAAGCACACGTTAGGTCATCGCTGGAAATAAGACTCGACGTGTGCTTATTGTTGAATAATCGCTAGAAACATGACCCGACGGGTGTTTGTTGTTGGGTAATTAATCGAAATATGATCCGATGTGTGCTTGTCATCGGCTAATCGTTGGAAATAAGACCTAGAATTATTTAGGTATAGTCTCTTGGATCTAATTAACTCAATATCCAAATATTACTGTCAAATACCGTACACACTTAAATAGGAGTATCAACTTTTTTTTTATCAAAAGAAGTTGTAATTTCAATTATTGGGAAACTTTGTACAGGTGGTTTCTTTTAGAATCACTAAAATTATACAGGTGGTTAAATTCCAAAAATAAAAAATAAAAATTTGTACAGGTTGGCAATTAAAAATACTAATATAGTTGGATTAGACGCCGTCGATAAAAAGTACTCCAGATCGGAAAACTACGAGAGTTTCTCTCTCTTTGGTTTTTGCCAAATCTCTCGCTCGCCTTCTTGCGAGCTCTCTCTCTCAAAAGCCGTGAGCCAAAATCTAGGGTTAGGGTTTCAGACCCCATTTCCCGTGTACTGACGTCAGAAGAAGAAGAAGATGAGCGTGGATCTGGTGGCCTCGAGCACACATGGCAACGTCGACGAGCAGATTGCACAGCTCATGCAGTGCAAGCCATTGTCCGAGCCCGAGGTTCATCTCGTTCGCTCTCCTCTCCTCTCAATACATATCCGTATACATTTTCGCCTTCTTGTGTTCACAAATTCTTCAATTACGTTGTTATCGGACGGATCTGGGTTGACGTTGCCTCGGTTTCCGCGTTTTCAGCAGAAATGTTTTATGTGCGATTTATGTATTCACTTGTACATACCTGTATGCATATGTATGGGTGATATTGGGGAAATCATGGATTTTCTTGATATGGGGGTCTATGAATTATAAAACTAACTACATGAAAATTGTACTTTAGATTTGTGTTTTTTAAGGTTTTATGAATTACGAGAAAGTTGATACGGATATTCTTGATGGAAATGCTTAGGGAGGGGAAGAAAGACCAAAATTGGCATGCTTAGGGAGTGCGACTTGGTGTTGGTAATCTAGATTTGTGTCGTTCATGGACCCGTGATAATCAGGTTTGAGCTCCTTTGGATGGTGAGAAAGGAAGAGATAAGAAAGGAGAGCCCTTTCTCCCTAAAGTTCACCATTTTTTGTGAGATTGGATGAGAAAGTGGAAGAGCCAATCAAAACATTTCAATTTTTATACTTTTTTCTCCAGTTCTCACCAAAATACTCAAGCCAAATCAGTGATTTGGTTAGAGACCGGACCCCTTTCTTTTCTTTTCTCATGAAATCTCTCCATCCAAAGGGGCTGTAGTTTTTGTGGAACCTACCTAAATTACAAGAAAGTTGATATGGTTATTGTTGTTGGAAATGCTTAGTGAGGGAAGGAAAGGCCTGATATTTGACATGAGATGGAAGAATGTGATGTTATGAGGGTGAGAAATGTAAGAAGGTCCTCTGTTGTAATTCCTTTTGAGGGTATGCAAGATGGTGTAACTTAAATTACAAATTTTGTACATAATGAGAACACTGATAGGGCTGTTTTTGTACGTGATACTCATTAGAGCAACTTGAGAGGAAGGTCGAGGAGTGTGTCAATGTCCTGGACTCCTGGGGCTAAACCTCGTGGACGATTTGTAGGATGGGGTTTGTTGGTCAAGAGAAAGTTGTTCCTTCAATAAGTCATGCCTAGTGGGACTTATATTTATCTTAGATTGTTGTAACTTGTAAGTTGCTCTGTGCATCCTAATGCATTGTCTTGAAATCTTTTGATGTGTGCTCATTGCAATATGTGAAGACCCTATTGCTGTAAGTTATGTCATCTTACAGAGTTCAATTGGTCATAAACCTGCCATTCGCCATGAAGCTTGCGTGATCTCTGGAAATTGAAGTTTAGCCTAAAAATTCACATTTGTTGAGTTTGTTGTTGTTCTGGAATTCTGTCTAGTTAAAGGAGAAGGCATTTATGTGTGTGCTTATCTCCAGCATATCTATCTCTATTTATTTGAAGAACAAGGAAATGTCACTGTTATATATCTAGTTCCATTCAACATATATTTATGTTTGATCGTTTGTACTACCAATTGAGCCCATTCTTCCTTTGGTGGATGTAGGTAAGGGCATTGTGCGACAAGGCTAAAGAGATACTAATGGAAGAAAGTAATGTTCAGGTACAGGCTTTTGTTTATATTGTTCTCGTATCACCTAAAAGTTATTGGTATATAGTAATGTGGTTATCATTATTGAAAAAGTATTACTCCCTATGTCCCAATTTCTTGTCCATTTCTTGGCATGCATGTCATTTTTCAATTGCTTATATCTTTCGATCTACAATGTTTTTTGATTTTGAAAACTTCGTTTTATAGAACTAATCAAGAACTGGCAAACAGATGGAAGGACCATGGTGTATACTGTATTACTCTTCAACCTTGACTGGTCTTTGATTGTTAGTCTTATTTTCTATTGGATAAGTTTGATAAAGCTTGGTGCTTCTGGGTTTTTCATGTTGGGTGATGGGTTCCTGATCGCATTTTACTTTAGGTAGGTAGATATACTTTTAAACTCAACTCTGGACATTGACTAAGCACGTTCTGATTTTTTTTGGTGGTTTGAAGCTTTATCTTTGGCCTTGCATTTTAGGTCTTGTGTGTTTGTGTTTGTTTTATGATATGCCCCTTTCATGTTGGGGATGTTGAGCGTGTCACAAGGAGCTTCTGTTTCAAGGACTGTTTCTGGTTTTTGATTTACAAAAATTTCATTGCTCACGATCTAGAAGATCACCATGCCTTGAGTCATGGAGTACATCAAAGAATTGAATGCATTGTCTCTGATTGTATGGACTTTTCTCTGAATTGTTTTATCTGCTTGAAAAATAATGGTTCGTTTCATGTGAATAGTAAATTGATTGTTTCTTCTCTGCTGCCATGCAGCCTGTAAAAAGCCCCGTGACCATTTGTGGTGACATTCATGGACAGTTTCACGATCTTGCGGAACTTTTTCGCATTGGAGGGAAGGTATTTGTTCTGGCTGTGACATATGATTAATCATTAGATTTTGCGTTTGGGCCTTCGAGCTATCCACTTCAACTTTTGCTATTCTAATTCAAGGTGGATGTGTGATTATGTTGTCATAAAAGGTTCCTTTTGTCTTTTTCTTGTTGGCAGTGCCCAGATACAAATTACTTGTTCATGGGAGATTATGTTGACCGTGGGTATTATTCTGTTGAAACAGTTACGGTAAGTACTTTGTGGGCGATGGAGTGATCTCCCTCCCTCTCTGGCTGCCTATCTATCTATAATTTATGTCTATTAGACTCTATCTTTTGAATGCATTTTTAGATTTACATGTGTACACACACACCAATCTATGTGATTTGTTGGCATAGTCATTGATTTCCATGATCCTAAATTTCTCATATTACTCAGCTTCTGGTGGCATTGAAAGTGCGTTATCCTCAACGGATCACTATTCTTCGGGGAAACCATGAAAGTCGACAGGTATCTCGTTGTTTCGTTGAATTGTCATTCTGAAACTTAACGCTCTTTGTTGCAATGGATATATATGTTTCCCCTGAAAATCAAAATTGATCTTGGATTGGTACTTGGTGCATTTCCCCCCTTCTATGTATGGTTCCCACTTTATCTCATCTTTAGAATTGCCAATTAATGGAAGTTATTGGTGTGACAGTTTCTCTCTGCTCAAATAATCTTCTCTGCCATTTTTGTAGCATACACTGGGATGTTGGATTGGTGATGATTGTGGTTATAGTGATGATTTTGATTTTCTATTGGTAGCGTTTGATTATGGGAACTTTGTAATTCAACTACATGAAGGGGCATTACTCTTTAGGAAAGTCGCTTATTTGTGCCTTTTTAAAATTAGAACAAAATGCATTCATGAAAATGAAGAATATATTGTATGTGCAAAATTCATAAGTTCCAAACAATGAATTGATGGCATTGGATCCCCCAACAATTTGCCTTTGCATCAACACCACTGTTGAGGGTAAGTGTGTTACTGTTTCTCCTCTCTCTCTCTCTCTCTCACACACACACACACACACCCACCCCCACCCACCCACACACACACACACACACACACACACACAGACACTCTGTGTGTCTTTCTTTCTATTAGCAGTGACATCAAGGACATCACTGCTTTTTTTGGAAGACAAGGTGTGGGTTAGTAGCACACAGTTATAATCAATTGTAAACCAACCTATTTTGTTACAGACTTACAGGAACTCAAACTGAAAAGTAGAGCCAATTGCAATATTTAGACAAGATGTGAACGTATTGCTGCAACCTGCAGGCTGCAGCTATTAATCTGGTTTAAGATCAAGACACATGCATGTAAGAAGGATTGCATGCACGGAGGGATTGGATGTATAAATGGGTTCTTGGCTTTTGTTTGATACGTTTGGAACTGCCAAATTCAAATTTTATGATAATGGGTTGAAGTTGCTCATAAATAGTAATTTGTTTGGACGTATTGGAGAGACCAACGTGCAATGAATTGCTGTTAATCATTGAATGGCTGGACAAAAGTATCTAAGGATTGGCTTTAGAAGGGTTCGTTTTTTTGGGTTCAACTACACAACCTGTAGGTTTGATTTTAGACTATAAACTAGTAAGAATATTCTTTGTTAGGATTTGGTTTTACACCATTGATTATTTTCCTTGTCTTTGTTAGAGCAAGTCCAATGCTAAATGTAAAATAGCTATAGCCATGGCCATAATTTAGCAACATAAAGTGCTTTTTTGCCAAATTTTGGCTGTGCATCTCTGCTCCAAGTTCTATTTTTTGGTTCCAAATTATGGTTATAACACCACTTTGGGCAACCATTGGACTTGCTCTTAGGGTGTTTTTGTTGCTGTACTCTTTTTAGATTTGAATTCTTTATGAGGGGAGATGAAGCTTTCGCTATCATTTCAGAGCCAGTTTCAATCTACAAGTTGCTTTCTCCTTTTTAGCTAAATCCTGGTAATTATCTATTGGCTTGACAAATTACCATGTTGTATGCAGATAACTCAAGTCTACGGGTTTTATGACGAATGCCTACGGAAGTGAGTCCCTTAAATCTTTTCATATTTGAGGTGCCAACAACTACATTATTATGCACCTGTTTAAAACAACACCCGACCCCTTCTCTGTGTGTGTGTGCAAGGCTATGCATTAATGCATGCTGATAAAATACATATAAACACAAGGCAAAAAGTGCCCCACAGAACCTCCTGTTATATAATCACAGCATAGATGCCTAGTGTTAAAGGAACCACTATGACATCTACAGGAAGTTAAAAGAATTGAACACCTGAGTTATTGGAATTTGACACCCTATTCTAGTATTCTGATATCATTAAGTAATATTACTTCATTCCATGCTAGACATCATTATTTCAGAAGCATGCTAAAAGTGGTTGTATTGTCATAGCCTGCTTCTATCACCTTGCATGTTAAATTTATAATTGGCTTTATGTATGTAATTGTGAAGTAAAATTGTCCCTTTTTTTTTTTTTTTTTTGCATGGCTTTGCTGAACTTGCTCTCCTTTTTTTACAGGTACGGCAATGCCAATGTTTGGAAAATATTTACAGATCTTTTTGACTTTTTCCCGCTCACTGCCCTGGTTAGTTTTATTCTCCCAAGTCCCATCTTATTGATGTATTACTCTTCTCCTTTATGCTTTTGTGCAGTTTTTATCTCTTTGGTTTCGAAAATTGGCAGCCTAAACATTTCTTTCTATCTTTTGTGGTATTCTGCAAAACCCTCCAATTTATTTGTTTGTACGCCTTTTATTTGTAGTAGTAGTTTTAGGGTGCATTCCTTAGTTTCGGGCCTCTGGCTGTTTCTGTGCGATCTGATGTATCATGTATAGCTTGTTTAGTTTTGGGCTTTGTGCACATTTAAAGCAGACTGTCTTTGAAACCAGTTTAAGTGAATGGAAACACTGGCTACAACTATATTTCTTCTTCTTTTTTTTTTCTGCCATTGTTTCTCATGTATAGTGGTTACGAAGCACATGTTCACTTCTTGACGTAATGGGTGTAGTAATATATTCCATGCATCAGTTAGCAATATCTATATTGCAAGGGAGATCCTTAGTAGCACAGATCCTGTGGGGTCTTTAGAACATTTAGAATTGAATTATTTTTTATAGCATTTGGTTCTGCCATTAGAAATGCAGGGTCTTAAACTAAGTTAGGAAATACATGCTTATTGATGGAACTATGAGATGGGATTGGAAGTATTTGTTCTATTGATAACGTTGTTTTCATGATTCTGGGTAATTTAAGCAGATGAAATGTGATGTAACTTCACATACTTGAGCCTGGATTATATTCTGTGTGTTCTAGCTTTATTGCGGTGTCTTAACATGGATACTGTGGTTGACACGGCCATAAGTCGCGTAATAACAACATTGGCTGTGGGCTAACACTTGGTTCTAGCTTTGTTTCGTTTTTAGCATGGATAGTCGAATCGACACAGCAACCTGACAATAATGCCTCTCCATTGTGGTTTTAGTAACTGTATTTTGTCATGGCATATTCTATAATCTGCTACAAAATTTTGTTTGTACGTGTCCAAGATGGAAAAGTGGATTGATGTAGTGTTCTTCTTGAACTGAATGTAAATTGACCAACTATCCATTTAAGTCTTGTCCTGTTTTTGAGTTGAAGGTTGTTATATGTCGCCCTTTTGGTTGACACTTGTATGTTACATTATGTTTCACTCTGTTCTCCGTCAAGTTGATTTTTTAGCTATTGATATTGTAGGTCGAATCAGAAATATTTTGTCTACATGGTGGGCTGTCCCCATCCATTGACACTCTTGATAACATCCGTAATTTTGATCGTGTTCAAGAAGTGCCACATGAAGGTCCTATGTGTGATCTGTTATGGTCCGACCCTGACGACCGTTGCGGCTGGGGGATCTCTCCACGTGGTGCTGGATACACTTTTGGCCAAGTACTGTTATGTTTCTTAACTACCATTTTTATGTTCTCTTCTTCTGATCAAATTAGTCCCTCATTGTTTCATATGTTTCTTTTACAGGACATATCCGAGCAATTCAACCATACCAACAATTTAAAGCTGATTGCTAGAGCCCATCAGCTGGTTATGGAGGGATATAACTGGGGACATGTAATTATCTATTAAATCTATTCAGTTGACTTCCCGTTGATCCTATTATTGAGAACGTTGGCTTTTGCTTATTCGACTGGTGTTCTGCAACAGGATCAAAAGGTTGTCACCATCTTTAGTGCTCCTAACTATTGTTACCGCTGTGGAAATATGGCCTCTATTTTGGAAGTTGATGACTGCAAAGGACACACATTTATCCAGGTCTGCATCTCTCTCTCTCTCTCTCTCTCTCTCTCTCTACATCTATATAAATATATACAATGTACATGGAATCACAGATTATTATGATCCTTCATCTCCCTTTGCTTTCTTTCCCGGAAACCCATCTTTTTTATAGTACTTTTTTTTTTTTTGGATCAAATTTTTTATAGTACTTGGATTTAGCAATTTTCCCCTTGTGTCCGTACAAAAGTCATTTTCAAAGGATCTGTTGTCTAAATTTAGTTGTGGTCCTTGTGGTATCAAGGATGAATAAATGGCCAATGGAGTGGAAAAAGAAGTTTAATGTTATTCATGACTTTGTGTGTTTCAGTTTGAGCCAGCTCCGAGGCGAGGAGAACCCGATGTTACCCGAAGAACGCCAGATTATTTCTTATAATGCAGCACATTGGGTTGCTGATGTCAGGCGTCGGATGCTGGTTTAGATGATGTGGTAGCAGGTCAAGTCCATGATCGGATTCAAGATTATTGGTAAAAGGCCAATTGCCATGTAATGGTCGGGGCCCCATTGGGTTTAAATTATGTTCTAACCTGAGTTAGATTTCCTAGGACTTGGGCAGCCGGCTGGTTGATGCTGTAATGTAGTATTACATGTAAAACAAACTTGTGTTCGTTTTTGTTTTGTTGTTTCAAAAAGTATGTTTCGGTTTTGCTGTCTCTAATTTATGTTGTTTGGTGTTTGAGGTGATGAATAGGTGATACAAATTTAATTTATGTGGCATTCTGTGTTCTTTGCTTTCACGTGTTACTGACTGGACTGGATTTGATTCGGATAATAGATGCTCTCTATCTTGTTGCTGTGTATCCTTCTACTTTGAAGGCAAAGGTGTCTGCAGTCTAGACATGACGAATATCAGTCACGGAACAATTTCAGAATTTGCAGAAGGCGTCCGCCCATAACTGGACCTTTCTATTCTTATTCACGTGTTCGTTCTTTCTTTTCTTTTCTTTTCTTTTCTTTTCTTTATAATCATTCGCGTAATCTTTCTGTGTCTCTGGGCAAACACACGCATATTATATGTGTATGCTTGATTCCTGTATGTGCATGAGGATCATATGAGAGGGTATTGATACCCTTGTTTGATTCGGATAATAGATGCTCTCTATCTTGTTGCTGTGTTATCCTTCTACTTTGAAGGCTGTCTGCAGTCTAGACATGACGAATATCAGTCATGGAACAATTTCAGAATTTGCAGAAGGCTTCCGCCCATAACTGGACCTTTCTATTCTTATTCATGTGTTTGTTCGTTCTTTCTTTTCTTTTCTTTATAATCATTCGCATAATCATTCGCGTAATCTTTCTGTGTCTCTCTGGGCAAACACACGCATATGTATATGTGTATGCTTGATTCCTGTATGTGCATGAGGATCATATGAGAGGGTATTGATACCCTTGTTTGGTGCAAGGGTGTACGTGATGTATGATAGGCCTATTTATGGAACAGTACAACCTGAACAGGTAATTTGCGGAAGTTCATCATTAACCCTAAGAAATAGGAGCAATTACAGATACAGATTCTGAGCTTTATCTAGTTCTGTATCCCAAATATATTTCACAATCAAAATTTCAAGAATTTAAAGCGATATGAAGTGATGAACTCAATAGTGCTCTAATCAGTGGAAGAGAAGCATGTCGAAAGGTTGAACTCCGTCGAAGCAGGGTGTGAACGCCAGAGCTACTTGCTTGTGAGGTTCCGTCTT
Organism: Vaccinium myrtillus; assembly: GCA_016920895.1. Lineage (NCBI taxonomy): Eukaryota > Viridiplantae > Streptophyta > Magnoliopsida > Ericales > Ericaceae > Vaccinium > Vaccinium myrtillus. The sequence goes on along the minus strand of CM029281.1, from coordinate 6,743,055 downwards.
TACCACTGTTGTTGCAGTGGCTTTGTTACTCCCACTCTCATTCTTGTTTTTCAATGGATCCGTGTTTTTGACATTCATCTTGTTGGGAGGGAGTAGAGGCAGAGGCAAACCCGATTCATCCCCGAAGTAATCAGCACAGATGGTTCCCACCGACGAACCAAAAGCAGCAGCGGCCATGATCCCACCTCCACAAACACCAAAGCAAATAAATCTAAGATCTGAGAGAGCGATTGAGAAGGGAAATCAAATTATAAGCACCTGAGACCTGTCCTGTGGATACTGAATGAACTAATTCATCCTGTCCCTTGCTGTTTATATAGGGAGATGGAATGACTACTTAGAAGACGATGGTTTCCTAATTCTTGATGGTTTCCTATTATTGACTTCCGAAACACCCCAGGATTTTGTTTTTTGTTTGAACTGAAACACCCGAGGATGACTTTTACCTAATTTTAACCCTCTGATGTGATGTTTAATGTTTCCATACATTGATCGAACTAGCAAATTACAGTAGGAAATTTCCTTGGAAGCACTCCCGAGAAACCTTGCAAAATCGGGCTCAATATTTTTAAACTTAATAGGGACCCAAGTATATTGGGTTGTAATTTTGGGGTCTAAGTAAGTTGGGTTGTAGTTTTTTTGGAATTTTTTTTTTCTTGTCTAGTGTAACAAATTGTACTCCTCCACGAGGTTGCATGTTCCATTCCCATGGAAGCCAAATATTCCAAACTTCGGGGCCACTGGGGTTGCCCAGTTGTAAAATTCAGAGCCCCGAAATTAGTCGAAGTGCTCGTAAGCTGGCCCGGACATCCGGTTATCAAAAAAGGAAGGGAAATTCCAAGTGTGAAAAAACAAAGAGAATGTCTGGAAAATTCCTGCATTCCATTTGCACAGTCCAATTCCAGTTTATGATAACTCTGAAGCAAAGCAACAAATGACATGGGTAGGAACAATGTATACAGACTCTTTAACTCCCAAATATAAGGGCTACTATGCAGGCTAATACATGCCACAGTAGATCACTCATCATAGTTAAGCAGATGATTAACATCCTCATCCACTCGATCAAACCGACGTAGTCAATCGGAGGGTTGGTTTCTTTCCGGACTTCAAGTGGGAGCCCTTCTTGATTTTGATCAGACGGCTCAGAACTTTGGCATACCGACTCACCAGTCCTTTGAACTTAACTCCATTCAAGTCCTCTTCATGCTGTCTAACAACCAATGGAAGCTGCTTCTCTTCAGTGAAATGCTGGCCAAGAGGACTCCTGCTTTTGATAAGTTGTTTCAAGCTTTTGTGATCACTCTCTTCTCCTTCACTAGAGGACTTCTCTTCTTCTTTTTTGATGGCTTTTGTAGGGTTTTCTTTCTCCGGAGACGAGTCTTTTGGGGGTATCGGATCAGCTTCCGATTGGAGATTCAATGGCTTTCTGGTTCTCTTTGACATGCTAATATCATACGCGGGTTTGTATGGATTGCTGCTCTCACTTCCCATTTGCTTATCAAGATCTAGTTGAAAGAATGGCTTTCTCTCAAAACTTTGTATATTGAAAAAAACACAAAGAGAGAATATAAAAACCAAAGTATGAACTCCACTGGAGAATGAATGTTGGGTTTATGAAGAGGTTTGCTCTTAATTTTTTTTTTGTCCAATTAATGAGTGTATTTGTTAGGGTCATTGAAAAAGGTGAAATGTCTGTTTTAATGGTTTACCCATCTCTATTGCTTGAGGCTACTCTTGGTGTGTGATGGTTCTAGACTGGCCACCTCCTTTTAGGTAGGTTATATGGATGCCTTCCAGTAGTTACCATTTGAATTTTGAAAACACTTTCTTTTCCATTGCTTTTTTTTTTTTTTTTTTCAGCAACCAAGAGAGGGGCGGACAGATGGGGTCCAGGTCCCGGCACACCTCTCAATTATTCCATTATTGGTACTATATTTTAAGTTTTGTTTGTACAAATTATGAGGGAAGGTCTCCCAAAAAATTATTATATCAGTAAATGAGAATGATATTTTGTTGTTAAGTAATAGATTTGATTCGGTCCCTTACACAGTGAATCCTGTGTTCGCCACTAAATGGTGCAGTAGAAAGTTTCACATTTGTTTGGTTTGGTGATTTTGACTGGTCCTTCATCTTATGCACCATCTTTTTGCCACGTGGCAGAATCAGGACAAAGGGTTGGAACAAGACAGATGATCCAAACTCATCCACCTCTCTGGAAGTCTATCGTAAGGTACAAATTCCAAAACTATGTGCTAATATTGCTTAATTAGCTTTGTCAAATGGAACTTCCTTCTGTTAATTGCACCATTAAAAGTCCAGTATGACCCTTTACCATAGAGCAATGATAGGAATAGAATTTTCCTTTAAAAAATTACTCCGGACAGACCTACGTCCGGAACCGATTAGATGCATAGGGATATAATTCCGGTCACAACTCCAAACACAAGAATGTTCGGAATGCATCTAACGGTTCAGGACACAGTTATCTAGAATTATGCTTTAAAATTGTGTTTTTGTTCAAAAAAATACTATGTGCTCCTACCTTATTAACCTCCTCACTGTTTTTGACACTGATCCTTTGTTTGGTGAAATAGCCCACACACCACATAACAAACATTTAGCATTGTCTATTTAAATAAATAAATTTAAAAAACTTCACAGAGTTTATTTGGGACTCTTCTTAGCTGGTGATCTCGTTTTTACCTACCTTCATCTCGTGACACCCCAACGGCTATGGTTAAGACTTGGAACTTAGGGGTTTGCTTCCTCCTAAGGTCTTAGATTTGAAATATTGTAGGTGCTATCAATTCCTTTGGAGCTAATTCATACAGAGCTTTGCTCTGGCTTTAAATGGGGCTCCCGCTAGTTGACGGTAAGATTGATATCCCAGGCAGAGCTGGCCCTAATGTTTGGGTTGCCCAAGCCCAGACCAAGTTTGGTTTGTAGGATTCCATAAGAAACCCTAAACCCAAGAACTCATGTCAAACCATTGAAGAAAATAATAGCGGATGCTTACCTGTCGTCATAGAGGATGAAAACCTCGTATATGGTTGTTTGTCTTCCACCTCCAAAGCCCTACTCTTGATCTTGACCTTAGTCTCACACACGATGGTATGGTATGAGAAAAAAGATTAGGGTTTGGAGTGGGGACTTAACCACATATTTATAGGCCTTGGTTTCATCATAGCCCATCATAATAGATGGAACCCTAATGGGCCTTTAATGGTCTCTGCACTTAATAATAAGTACGCACCACTTAACGCACGTGATATAACCCAAATACGCGCTAATAGAGATTTGTCAATTATCCGGTCACATTAATTAAATGATCACAACTTAATGGGTAATACCAACACCACTTAAACCTTATTCGACAATATACAATATCTAATTATGATTTATGTAGGTCCATATACTGAAAATTGCTAACATGGCTGCCCACATACTATGAAGTCAATAATAATAAAAAAAATCCCTACTTTGGAGTATATTTTGCATACTTTTTTTTATAAATATTCTTAAGAAAATTATGAAATTTTGAAAATAATTAAAAAGTAAGAATAAATTTCATTTCAAGAACACTAAATTATGGTGAATGATCCTTTGCAATAACGATTATGCGTTTGTCTAGTCGCCCGATAACAACAATACTCCAAATTAATTTATTAATTTATCAAAATCATCCTATTAAATCTCAAATAACTAAATTTAGTCTTGAAAAAATTATTATACCAAGATTTTTTGCATAATCCGGCCCCCTTCGACTTCAATTCCTGGCTCCGCCATTGGCTGTGATCCCAGGATAAGTCGAGGTGTGAGAATGCTGGCCCAGAGACCTTATAAAAAAAAAACATTCATCTTGTGGCTTGGTGTGATGCTCTGGACCATGAATAAATGAAGGATAATAATGTTCACAAAATTTGATTTGAGTCTCTAGGCCTGTCCTCCTTGTTGCCTTTCGGATTTGATTTGGGGACATGATTTTGCAGCAAAACGTCCTTGTTAAGAAATGGCCAATATTTTCTACTCAAATTCACTTCCATTCGTCAAGAAATGGCCAGAAACCGATTCTTGGCAAGTGGAATCCATGGACGATTTTCTCGGCTCGTAAGCAGAAGCAGAAGATGCACACTTTGCCAAGGATTTCATCCCTCTACATGACTTCATGTGTTTGTGCATTTTGTCTGGCCTAAACATCTTCCCGCATTGCCTGCATCATATTATTATCAACTCCTTCGTGTTCTCGAATCTGAAAAAGGTCTGACATATATATTCTGATCTTAGGAAAATCAAATTGCAGACTCAAATTTGCTTATGCAAAATCAGAAAGGCAACCATAGAAGACATATTGTAATAACTCGATTCACCTTTTTTGGTCCTCCTTTTTCTTTTCTTTTTCCTGATCTCTCTCTCTCTCTCTCTCTCAAAGTGATGAGGGAGGAGGAAGAATGGATTGGAGAGGTGGAGTGGAGGTGATGGGTGGAGTGTCGGAGTGGATGGATGATGTATATGTTAGGGTGTGTACAATGGGTATTTATATGGGGTTTTAGGATTAGGGAAAAACAAGGGCCTATAAGAGCAACTCCAAGACCCTCTCTACTCAGGCTCTCTTGGTTATTGTAGAGAGCCAACACCAATTTTCAGGGTTCCAAGAGGCTTGCTACTCCCCTCGTTACTTCCCATTCCCTCCTTCCCGCTGGCTACTAGAGGCGAGTTGGACTCCCTCGCTACGTCTTCCAGCTCATCCCTTTCACGCAAAAAATTTCCGGTCCTCTCTCTCTCTCTCTCCTCCTCCTCCTTTTTCTTCTTCCTCTTTGTTCAAACCAGACTCCGATTTGTATGCAAAGGAACCTAGATGGGTTTGATGTGTGTTTGATTTGATTCATTAATTAGAACCCATAGCAACCCAGATGGGTTTTGATCGATGATGTTGATGCATAAATTGAAGTCACCCGGATGGGTTTTGATCGATGATCTATGATGATGTAAATCAATGATGTTGATGCAGAAAAAATCGAGTGGATTTGGTAGGAAAAAATCGAGTGGGTTCACCCAGATGGGTTTTGTGTTTGGGGTTTCTTCTCTTATTTTTTTTTTTTTTTGGAGTTACGCTCTGGTTTCTGGGTGGGAGAAGAAGTAGTGGGTTTGGTGGGAAAATGATCCAATGAATTTCATCTTTAAAAATCAGTTTTGTTAGTTTGAATGAATAGCCAAAGTAGAGAGTAGTGTTGGAATGGTGGTGTAAAAAAGTGAATAGATAAAATAGAATTTGTACTTTTTCAGTACTTTCAGCTCTCTACTCTGCCTAGCAATGTTGGAGATGCTCTAATAAGCAATTAAGGTTTATAAAGTAATTAATGAGATTTAAAAAATAATAATTTTACCCATAAAAAGATAAAAATAATCCTAATTTTTGTTTAAAAATTCCGATTATTATAAGGTGGGTGCCTGGGGCCTCCAAAATTTGGGCCCAATTTGGTGTTTATATGTTGGTAATTAACAAATATTTAACATAGCGCTAATACAACCAATGAGGCAATTGGCCCAGTGAAAAAGCTTGTTCATTTCAAAGAACATGCCAGTGTTCAATCCAAATAAAATAAAACACTTCATCCATTTTCATAAAATGTTTGCATCAATTTGTCGATTTCAATTAATTTTCAAATCGTTACAATAACAATAAACAATTACGATAGAAAACTATTTTTTATTGGCATAATTAACAACACGAATTGCAAAAAAGAAAAAATATGGAACATAGTATCTATAATTTGAAGATAACGTTGGTTGTTTAATTTTTTTCTTTTAGGAAAAACATAGGACCCATGTTTTATATTCTCGTTAGGAGCGACGACAATTTCAGAGTTGGTCCTGTTAGAAAAGACGGTGATATGAAAATTTGATCGGATCTTTAAAATGTACAAGTGAATTCATCAGCACTCAATTAATAATGCTGGTTTACATACAAAAAAAAAAAAATGTCATTTTAGATTTTGGTAGATAAACTTACGAGCAATTCGGGCCATTGATTGGTTTGTAAGCTGCAGAAACTGGATTTGAGTTATTGCTTGAACTCTTCAACCCATCACAGCTTTTCCTGCTATCAAGTTCATGTTATTACCAACAACTACAAAACACAATACACTATATATATAGATATACACCGGTGATCCAGTTAAAGATCTTGGATTGAAAGTTTTGGGTGTTTTGAAGGTTTTAAAAATTGTTTTTGCATAATCCGAACCGTCCAATGTGTTTAAAACGTGTTTTTAAGGGTCCCCGCCAGAAATCATCAAAAAAAATTACCGGGAAGACCTTGATCCAAGCAATTTTTCACAAAAATTGTACATATACAGTTTTGTAAAAAACTGTTTGGATCAAGCCCTTCACGGTATTTTTTTTCTGATGATTTATCGCGGAGACCCTTAAAAACACGTTTTAAACACATTGGACGGTTCGGATCATGAAAATTTGATCCGGAACTATGAGTCCCGGACTTAGGGATCCCGGATTAGATCCAGACTATATATATATATATATATAACTATCATGCTTATATTTAATAAAAAGACTAAAAATGATGCTCTAATTGACTAATAATATTAATCATATGATTTCAAATTACCTTGCACTGGGACGTGGTTTTTGTTCTTGGAGCCAAGATGCCCTAAATACCCTTTCAGACCCTCCCAACTTGTCTTCTTTGCAAACCTTGGCTGTATTTCTATAACCAGCAATCTTTTCAACACCAGGCTTTTTCGAGGGAGTATAGCAAGAATTCTTCTTGTTGATCATTATAGCCGACTCATTCGTGTCCAATGAGCCGCCACACGGGATCAAAAGCCGGAACACATTGGAGGAGTAGCTCTTGCTCGTCTTGGTGAACTGTGATGACGACGTCGATGAAGCCGGTGTGCTAGGGTTATTAGCGTCATTTTTCTTCTTCTTCGTCTTTTCTGAGTTGTTTTTGGTCAATGTGCTAGCGTTGGCACTTATTCTCAATGCCTCTTGATTTTTTTCCGCCGAATTCTTCTCTTCGACGAGCTTCACTGAATTCTCTTCTTCAAGCTTCATTGAATCATCGGTCACCGCGGTGGCTGCTATTTCAAGTAAGTGAAATAGATAAAAATGATATATTTTACTTATTTAATTGAACTTAAGATTCAAAAAAGTAATTTCTTACCCAAGTCATTATGATCACTACGAATTCCAACAACACATCATTGTTTTCACTAAGTGAACGAAGATTTGTTGTGAAAAGCATTAAAAGTAATTCGGAGTATGTACGAATAGAAAAAGTTATGGGTGACAATAAAATTTCTCGCAATAAAGTTTTCAAAATGGAAATGAAATTAAATAATCTCTCCGTCCTGAATTTCTTGTCCATTTACGTGCATCCGTGCCATTTTTTAATTACTTATGTTTCCCAATCTTTCATTTTTTTTACAATTTTGAAAATTTTGTGTAATAGAACTCATCGAGAACTATCAAATGAGATCTGTATTGATTATATATAACCTTACACATTTAAAAATACAAATAATTTTTTTAGTTTAGTGAATAGTGAAAGTGGACAAAAAATTTGTGACGGAGAGAGTAATTATTTTGGCAACGAGTTGGTTTTCTTGATGGAGTGGAGTAAATTAAGAAATCAAATGAGTTTGTTAATTGAGCCAAAAAATGATGGAAATTTCCATAAAGAAGGAAGCAATAATTACGTACAAAGATCGATGGAGGGAATTTCGGATCCTTTGAGGACGTAATCATTGTCTGAGTTTGGAGTAATAAGATCCTCATCCAGCAAGTCTTGCCATATATAACCTGTCTTGTACCTCCTGCACCACAAACAATTTCCATGTAGGTGCTTACGTATCCATGTTTATAGCGCGATCGATCTGAACTAAAAGAATATTAGGAAAAAAAATTCGTGCAATTGCGTGCAACCCTCAAAGGGTAGAGTTGCAACTGGTTCGTGGTTTGCCTCACGTGCGAGGACTTAGAATTTCCCAACCGTTGTGGAAAATTAAGAGCAACGAGATAAAAATAAAACCAACTTTTATTAATGATGATTAACAAAAGTGGGGTACAATAGAGTCAATAACAAGGGCTAAACTCGGGTTATGCTTGTTAAAAGACTGAAGATAAAAGACTCAATTATATTGGAGGCTTCAACGAGGTTGAATGACTGCACCGGGTTGAGAACTTTGAGTTTAAATCGAGAGACTTGAGTTTGATTTAACCGTGAGGTTGATGGTTGTGGAATCCTTTTCTAACCTTCGAAACTAGTATTATAAACCCATAATATTAACTTCCATTGCGTCGGGATAATGCCACGGGTCCCAAGCACTCTCCCGCCTTAATGTGATGTTGCCATGTGTCCTAAGCTGCCAATTTTCCCTCCATCTTGACGATTATTGACAGTTAATAAAGGTCATGGCCCTATTTCTGTGGGAGGAAAGGCCTGAGGACCCATCAACGAGCCTCCTATTTTTTAGGCTAGTGGGTTTATCATTATCTTATCTCATAACCGTTTTATCATCAGAATATGGCTTCCAATATGTTCCTTCGAGGCCTCCATTCATAATATGGGCTTCATGGGCTGAAATCAACACTGGCCTCTTCATTCTTCGGCCCTAAGGACCTCATTTCAGCCCTTTGAACACAACCATTAATTTGTGCCAAATTTGGGTGTAAACAATTAGCAAATCGTCCATTCTGCAAGATTAACGCGATTTAATCAAACATCTACCAGTATTTGTTCAACTTAGCTAATAATTTACTCGTGAAGCCTAGTTATGAGTAAACAATTTGAATTACCAATGTAGACCTCAAATAGGCCAGAAATATTCAAGAATAAAGGAGAAAAAGAAGATTGAATTGCTGGAGTTTTTATTCATGTAAAAGAATACATGCATGCAGGACAAAGAAATTACAGAAATGGGAGCTCTCGTCGAAGATATAAACAATGGATGTAATAGGAGAGAGAGAAATTACACAAACACAAAGTTGAAAGAATAATTGCATGAAAAACAAACATTAACAGACCTTTTGTAAGACCAAGCAAACGATTCAGGCATGTCTTTTCCTCGCAACTCCGAAAGCCATCTCTTAACGTCTTTTGTTTCACCATAGAAATAAACCAAAACCCAACAACTTTAATCAGAAAAAAAGAACCGTAAAAGCTATATATATATACACCACGGATCCAATCAAGGATCCCTAATTTTGCTTCCGTCCACACCTTATCTTTTTCGATCAAAATTTCATGATCCAAACCATCCAATGTATTTAAAATGTGTTTTTAAAGGTCTCCTCAAGGAATCATATATTAAAAAAATTTACCCAAAAGGGCTTGATCCGATCAGTTTTCGATGAAATAGTACAAATGTAGAGTTTTATCAAAAACTAATCGGATCAAGCCCTTCCGGTTCATTTTCTTTAAAAACAATTCGTAATGGAGACCATTATAAACATGTTTTAAACACATTGAATGGTTCAAATTGTTGAAATTTGATCGGAAAAGTTGAGAATTCAAGAAGTTCCGGACTATATAAAAATCCAAGATCCTTGATGGGATCCAGCTTTTACACACACAAACATCACACTAACACACACACCAGACTTTTAATAAGGGATTCTTATTTTGCTACGGTGAGGGACTCTCATTTCTGGATTGAATTTTGATTATCCGAATCGTTCAATGTGTTTAAAACATGTTTTTCATGCGAGAAATCATAAAAATTAAGAAAGAAAAAATATTTTACTCCCTCCGTCCAAATTTTTTTGTCTGGTCCGCAAAACAAGTACTTAAAATAATAGTATAAATTTTTTTAAAAAAATCCATATTTTCTTAACAATTTACTAGGTATCAACGAGTACTTTCAATTTATGATAAATATTTGAAATTGTTTTGGGAAGTGATATTGGCACTCCCCATTTCTCAATTGGCACTCCCTTTTTTTTTTTTTTTTTTTTTTGCCTCCATTAGGTAAAATTAGTCCTACACTTTGTAAATGAAGACAAAAAAGGGAGTGCCAATAGAGAAAAGAAGAATACCAATATCAGTTCCTTTTTTTTTTTTTAAAAGAGTTATTATTTTTAAGTCCTCATTTTGTAGACCGGACAAAAATTTTGGATTAAAAAATTAAGTATTACGTACCGCGCAGCTGAATGCCATTTTTGGAGAGATGATGAACTTCGATGAGATGAGGTTGTTCAACCCTACCCTTTCGACTGAGAAAATAGATTATGTGAATTTTTCTCACTTCACCACCACCACCACCACCACCACTTTGAGCTTCCATTTTTATGCACAAAAAATGCCACACACAGTGTGCTCTTCTTTTTAGACAAAATTAAATTAATTAAATTATGTAATCAAAATGTAAAGAACCCATTACTTAAATAAAGAGAAAAATCTTTGTCTATGCCGGCCTGCCACTCGGAAAAGCCAAAAAGGATATGAACTATATTTAAAAAGTAATTTAAAAAAACAGTACAATACCTTTAATTCAAAAGGGCTAAAGCAAACATGTAATGGAATTAACAAAAAAAAGCTTAAACTTATCAAGAGGATGAGCTAAATTCTTATATGTAGCAGAGAGAGAGAGAGAGAGAGAGAGAGAGAGAGAGAGAGAGAGTAGTTTAGCATTTGGTGAGCAGATTTTATAGGGAAAGTTTATAGGAGAAACATGGCCAACCGAGAGAATTTTATCTCTGATTTCCCGATATATGCTAACTGTATTTTGTTATGCTTATAAATTTTTTTGACCATGTCTTTTACAATTTCAAGAAAAAAAAACAAAAAAACAAGAAAACTTGTCCGGGTCGGTGTATCCAAACCAAATAGGAGTATACGGCAGTCGAAAAAAGCCGGATTGTTTGGTTCAACAAAAAGGATGGAGTAAAAAGAACTTAAAAGGAAAGGCTAATTTATCGTGATCACATTAAGGTACTATTCCCTTCGCTCAAAAAAGAATGTCCAAAAATCATACTCTAATTCACATCTTTCAAGAAATTATGCATATTTTTTTAATTTAAAATACTTTTATGACTTTAAGAATTTTGTTTGATAAACCTAAGTGAGATCTATCCAACTCCCTTAAAAAAAAAGTGAGATCTATCAAACTAAATCCGTATTCTATTTTTATAAATATATAGATTTATAAATATATATAATTTTATGCAAGGTGTGAATAGTGATTCTGAATCTTCATAAGGGGAGAGTTTTTGGTGCCGAGCGGGTACCATGTGACGGTACCAGCACGCATCTTGACCATCAAAAAATATTTTGGACAGTCGAGATTTAAAAGAAAAGAGAGAGAGAGAGAGAGAGAGAGAGAGAGAAATCTGAGTCGTCCAAAATATTTTTAGACAGCCGGGATGCGTGCTCAGGCACCACCACATGGTGCCCGCTAGCTCGTTGCCGAAAAATTTCTCCTTTGACAAGATAAAAACTGAATGAATCTATGGTCAAGACTTGAGATTTAGGAGTTTGCTCGCTCCTAATTTCTCAGGTTCAAAACCTCGTAGATGCTATCAAATCCTTTGGGGCTAGTCTATACTCTCTGACTTTAAATGAGCCCCCGCTAGTGGACGGTTAGATTGGTCTCCTAGGATTAGTCGAGGTGCGCGAAAGCTAGGTCAGACACCTGGTTATCAAGAAAAAGAACTGAATGAATTGATCAAGTAATTAGTAACATCCGAATGAGTTGATTTTTCATAAGTACTCTTAAAACTATGTTTTCAACAAATTGAACGGCTCTGATTATTAGCGTGTGGCTCCGATTATCGTTGTCACCGAAACTGGCCCTATATATATATGTATCATGAAATTTTATGTATACGTTCGAATCTTCAATGCACATATTATGAACTTTTATGAAAATATGGTGAATTTATGACAATTTAGGGGGTGTCTACTGCACATGAAAGTTGAGATATCAGTATATTGCTTGCATTTGTAATAGGCTTAGAGCACCTCCAACACCCTCGGTACTCATTAGATTTGGGCGTTTTACCGAGTAGTGGGGTGGAAACGGGACATAGCACTCTCACCGTAGTCCTCGCCACATCCCTTTGCTACAATGACTCGACACACCTAGTGAGTCACTGCATCGATCATTCCTCTATTTTATGAGTAGCTAAAATAGAGTTGAGTGTTTTGCGTAGACAAAATGCCTAGTGTCTGCTGGATATGCTCTTACAAAAACAATCACAATTTTTTCAGTTCAGCTTTTATACACTGAAAGAATATACTAGTACTTGATTTGAGAAAAAAGAGAACGAACGCCTACCAAAAGTGGAACAATACTTTGGTCCCCTACACCTTCACTAAAATCCCAATTTGGCCCTGCCCTTTATATTGTGGCGCCCAAACATGTCAAGTCCCATTAACCTTATTGAAACCAAATTAATGCAAAAGTGACAATTCACATTTGATTCAATGTTTAAGGACTATAAGGATTTGACTGTACGTAACAATTACTGGTGGAGACTGAATCAAAAAACACTTTAACGGAAGAACTATTATGGCAGAACAGATGTGTGTGCACAGATTGCTCCATGGGACTCATTTCGAGGTTCTACACAAGTGATCTGAGCCGTTTATTAATTCAAAATATGTTTTTGGGTAAATTTTGTAAATCACATCAATCGGATACCTCCAATTATTCAGTTTTTGATAACTCTAAACACTAAATAAAAAACCGAGGGCAAGATTGGATCAAACACTTTGGGGTATCCAAGCTGATTTTTAATGGGTCTCCTCGAAAAATTAATTAGAAATTAAATGAACAGCTCGATCATTTGTATGAGACCCTAAAATGGGCTCCACGGAATGAATCTGTCTGCACAGATTTGTACAAGTAGCATGTCTCAAAAAAAAAAAACAAATTACAAGTGGAGAGGAAAAAAAAAAGTACTCCAATAGCAAGTATGTATGTTAATGTACTAGTTTGTAAGAGCTAGCAATAATAACATTTCATAACTGTTTTCTCATTTCCGAAGAATTTATTGACAACACACCTGAAAATGATCTCCCAGTGTACAAAGTCAGAAATTAAAGTATAACTTAATGTACTTAAATATATAGGGCATGGAGTAGAGGTTGGGTGACCTAATTCACTTTAATTTCACTGGACAAACGAAATCGATCCCAAAACAGGAATTTTGTACAACAAAAATTGTATTAGCTTAAAATTGGCAGGGAATTACTAGACTTAGCTGGTGATGTAGTTTTTTAGCCCCAGTTATTAGTTATTAGTTGAGAACTTAGGCTCATTTTGGATGGCGGTCATTTTGAAGACAAAGGAATATGAATGTGATTCTTGATGACATATTCAACTAGGAATTACATTTCCAAGCTGAATGAGAATCTGATCTCACTCTTACCTCATGGGAATCTTAGATTCCTAGCTCATTCATTAAGAATTAAGAAAAGAAAATATTGATTTTAATAAATTTCAAAACAATTATTTCTCGCATATAAGATTATTGAATTAATCCAAACATCGAAATGAAATTACTCCAGGTATCCAACTCCTAGGAATTCAATTCCAAGTAATCATATTCCTCTCCTAACCAACAAGATTCATCAGAATTTGATTTGATTCCCGATAATCGTATTCCTACTCAAGATTCCGGCCATCCAATCACAAACATGAGGAATCATTTTCCCTTTTCTGTAATCTATTTTTTGGTTGATATCTCTTCCTTGATACCATTCATTCTATATTTATCTGCATGGCCACATTGTTCTTTATTGATCACCTTCGATTTGGGAATGGGAATAACACCTATGTTTGGCTTGATAATTGGCACCCCCTTGTACCAGAAGTTTGGTGAAACAGTGGTCTATAACTTGGGGAGGTCTTTGTTTGCTAGGGTTGCTAATATTATTCAAGATGGCAGTTGGCTTTGTCCCAGACCAAGGAACAAAGTTACTTTGCAAATTATTGCAGCTACCCAGCTGAGTTTCTTCCTGACCTTCAGTCTAAGGATGAGGTTTTTTGGTCTCCTTCTTCTTCTGGCCTCTATTCTACCAAATCCGCTTGGAATGCTATTAGGACTGTTGGTCAAAATCCACCTTGGTGCTCTATTGTGTGGTTTCACGGGAACGTTCCCAAGTGGGCCTTCATTGTTTGGTTAACTTGTCGTAAGAGGTTGGCTACAAAGGACAGACTCCGGGATTGGGGGATATGCAACCTTCTTGTGTTTAGGGTCGGTCATTTCCTCCGATCCGTTTGAATCCGATCCGATCCCCGATCCAAACGGATCTGCAATATGGAGATCTGTTTAGAGATTGGATAGGATATGAGGATCTTTTTTGAAAATGTTTGGGGATTGGGTAGGGGTGGAGATAGGCATGTCCCCACCTCCCGCCTCGTCCCGATCCGCCCGTTCCCCGATCCTTCCCGCCTCGCTCCACTTTTGGGTCCCCGATCCGCCCCATCCCCTAAATTTATCCAAAGGGTCTATTCATGCTTAATATAATGCAATCTTGCTTGTGGTTCCTTTAGTTTTCAAATTAGAAATCCTATTGATACTTGATACAACACAAAAATTGAAAATAAAAACATTATGCTTACACATGATTTTGTTGTTCGTGTGTGAAATCGTCGTAAAGTTTCCGACGAGTTAACGTACTTTACTTTATCCCATGCCCATGCCGTGTTGAAGATCGTGCTTAAATGCTCTTTTATGCTATCTTGCTTGTGGTTCATTTAGTTTTCGAAACCTCTACTTGTAACTTGATTTTAGCATTTAATTTGAAATGGGATTCTAGGTTTCTAATAATCTATTTTTTTTTTTTTTTTAAAATGATTGGATCCTAATAATCTATTTTTTTTTATAAAAATGGGGATCCCCTAATCCTCATTTGGAGTGGGGAGTGGGGATGGGGATGAAAATAAAGTCTTGTTGGGGATTGGGTAGGGGATGGATATGGAGAAAGGGTTTGGAGATTGGGGTGGAGATAGTACTCTCCGGCCCCGATTTGTCCCCATGCCCATCCCTACTTGTGTTTTGTGTCATCAGCAGTTGGAATCCCATGCTCATCTATTCTTTGATTGTCGCTTCTCCAAGTACATTTGGTTTGATCTTTTGAGATGGAACTTGATTTTTTGAAGCCCTGGGAATTGGGATGCTGAGATTGCTTTGCTTAGTTTACATAGCAAAGGTACAAGTCTTAAAGCTTCTCTATGCAAGTTATGCATAGCAGCTGCTCTCTACCATATCTGGCTGATACGTAATGCCAGGATCTTCACTCAAAAGTCCTGCAACCCTGATGATGTTATCTCTGTCATTGTGGCCAATGTTAGGGACATGGTTTGTTCATGGGGCAAGTGGCCTCATTCGAATGAGAACTTTAGTTTGTGTCAGAATTGGAATGTATCTTCATCCTTGCTTATTAGTAGGAGTAGGATTTAGATTTTGCTTCTAGTTGTTTGTCTTTGGTTGTATCTGGTTGTTTCTCCTAAGGTTTGGCCTTGGGATAGTCGATTTTTTGTGGTTGGTTATAAAATGTTAACTTACCCAAAAAAAGTTTCTTTAGACTCTTTTCGCTTCTCTTAACTTTTATTTTCCCTCCTTAAATCCCTCCAACAACATGAGACCAGAAAAAATGAAGAATGAATTCCAAATTTTGTATTTCCAAGATCACCAACTGCATATTAACCTCCCCTACCTGCAGCTTTACATCGCGAGATAGCAGTGAAGAAAGAGCGAAAACAAAAATAATATTTCTTTGTGCACAAAAAAGGACCTGGGAAAATTATAAATAGTTTCTAAACAAATTAACTTCCATTCGTCAAGAAATAACCAGAAACCGATTCTTGGCAAGTGGAATCGACTGACGATTTTCTCGGCTCATAAGCATAAGAAGAAGCAGAAGTTGCAGACTTTGCCAAGGATTTCATCCCTCTACATGACTTCATGTGCTTGTGCATTTCCGCTGGCTTAAACCTCTTCCCGCATTGCCTGCATCATATTATTATCAACTCCTTCGTGTTCTCGAGTCTGGATAAGGTCTGACATATATATACATTGTGATCTTAGGAAAATGAATTGCAGACTCAAATTTGCTTATCCAAAATTAGAAGACAGAGAGTAGTAATTTACTGAGGGGACTAGTCATTGTTCAATGGTGAACAACTAAAACTTGAAGTAGGCACACTAGTTGAGGATATTCATCGATTGAGGAAGGATTTTGAAGGGGTCAAAGCAAGTTTTGTGAGAAGGATTGGCAATTCGGCGGCGCACTTGGTGGCCAAAGATGCAGTGAGAGGGAGCGGGAT
The DNA here is from genome assembly GCA_016920895.1 of Vaccinium myrtillus. NCBI lineage: Eukaryota > Viridiplantae > Streptophyta > Magnoliopsida > Ericales > Ericaceae > Vaccinium > Vaccinium myrtillus. Next base: position 6,726,757 of record CM029281.1, on the reverse strand, counting down.
TCACACGTGGGAATTTTATCCCCCCTTGGCTCTTATCTTCTCTTGATGAGGAGATGAGGCCCGCTTGATGTATTTGGTTATTCTCTTTAGCAATCTTCTATGAATTTATTCATAAACTTTGGCCAAAAAAAAAAAAAAAAACTAAAACTTGTACTAGTAAATTGAAAAGGAGGTATTATAGATTTGTTGACTCGTTCCCCCTGTGTCAAAGTGTTTGATCGGTCTGCAAAACGAGAACTTAAAAAACTGTATTATTTATAACTTCTTGTTGTAGGGGCGGGACAAATATTTTGGGCCAAAGGGAGTAATTTTTAATGTGCGTTTGACTAATAGATTCTACCTGCTTGGACTTGCAGCTGTTCAGCCATTGACCACAGTCCCTTACTCTGCTGAGCCTGTTTTTTAACTTAACATTTGGGCCTGTTAATTAAGGTTGTGCATATAGACTTGTACAACAATGCAAATTAGCCCTTGGCCCAAGTGGGGAAGAGGATTTGGGGCATATTATGTCATGCAGATAAGGGGATTCACTAGTCAATTTACCACCGGTCCACCACAACATACAAACTAAAAGAGTAGACGAGAAATGTTACGGTCTCGGTCTTTTCTAATACATTTTCTATGAGAAAAGACGGTGATATAACGCTACTCGATCCTTAAAATGTACAAGTGAATTAATCAGTTCTAAAATAATAATGCTAGTTTACCTAAAAAAAAATGTCATTTAAGATTTTGGTAGATAAACTTACGAGCAATTCGGGCCATTGATTGGTCTGTAAGCTCCAGAAACTGGCTTTGGGTTATTGCTTGAACTCTTTACCCCATCGCAGCTTTTCCTGCTATCAAGTTCATGTTATTACCAATAACAACCAAACACAAAACAAAACAAAAACAAAAAACAAAAATATATGTATGCAATTATATATGCATTTAAATAATTAATAAAGCAGCAGCTGCGCATGCTCTGTATTTTATAAAAAGACTAAAAAATGATGGTCTAATTGACTACTAATAATAATCATATGATTTGAAATTACCTTGCATTGGGATGTGGCTTTTGTTCTTGGAGCCAAGATGTCCTAAATACCCTTTCAGACCCTCCAAACTTGTCTTCTTTGCATATCTTGGCTGAATTTCTATAACCAGCAATATTTTCCACACCAGGCTTTTTCTGGGGAATATAACAACAATTCTTTTCGCGCTTGTTGATCATTATAGCTGAGTCATTCGCGTCCAAGGTGCCACACGTGATCAAATTCCGGAACACATTGGAGGAGTAGCTCTTGCTCTTGGTGAATTGCGTTGATGAAGCCTGTGTGCTAGGGTTATTAGTGTCATTTTTCTTGTTCTTCGTCTTCTCAGAGTTGTTTTTGGTCAATAGGCTTGAAATAAATAAAGTGAAATTCTCGGTGTTGGCCCTTTTTCTCGGTGCCTCTTGATTCTCGTTTTCTCCCGAATTCTTCTCCTCTTCGAGCTTCACTGAATTCTCTTCTTCAAGCTTCATTGAATCATCGATCACCGTGGAGGCATCAGAGCCAAAAGGAGGCGATTCTTCTTCAATTTCGCACAATGAGTTTTTCGGGGCTTCCATTGATTTGGGGTGTTCTTGAATTCCATCTTTTTGCATGGAGGCTTTATTTTCACTAGGTGAACGAAGATCTGTTGTGAAATACATTAAAAGTAAATTTTTTTTTTGGTAAATAATGTAAGTTGGAGTATGTACAAATAGAAAAAGTTATATAGGAGACAATAATAATATTACACAATGATGGGTTAGATTTGAATCTTGCAATTTTCCACTAAAAGACTGACCAAAAAGTTTCTCATAATAAAGTTTTCAAAAATGGAAACGGAATTAAATAATTTTTTTGGCAAGTTGGTTTTCTTCATGGAAGTGGAGTAAATTAAGAAATCAAATGAGTTTGTTAATTGAGCCGAAAAATAATGAAAATTTTCATAAAGAAGGCAAGCAATAATTACGTACAAAGATTGATGGAGGGAATTTCGGATCCTTTGAGGACGTATTCATTGTCGGAGATTGGAGTAATAAGATCTTCATCCAGCAAGTCTTGCCATAAATAACCCGTCTTGTACCTCCTGCACCACGAACAATTTCCATGTATGTGATTACGTATCCATGTTTATATAGCGATCTCAACTACAAAATAAGGAATATAAGTTCGAACACAGTTGAATTCAGAGCAATTCAAAGTATGCAGGTCTCATGTACGTCGTCACATTAGACCGGCATACATCAGACACGATTTCAGAGGGAAAACCGAAATTTCTATACGTATTGAACCAAGGTGTGACCAACTTGATTGATATGGGGTGATCCAAATCATTCACTCTAATCATCCAGAAAAAAATGATGCTTTATTACCAAATCGTCCATTTTGCAGGATAAACGCGATGTACTCAAACATTTACCAGTATTCGTTCAATTTATTAGTTCTAGTTACGAATAAATGATTCGAATCATCAATGCAGACCTCAAATAGGCCAGAACGGCCTAACTAGACAATGGATGTAAATAGGAGAGAAAGAATTACACAAACACAAAGTTGAAAGAATAATTGCATAAAAAACAAACATGAACAGACCTTTTGTAAGACCAAGCAAACGATTCAGGCATGTCTTTTCCTCGCAACTCCGACAGCCATCTCTTAATGTCTTTTGTTTCACCATAGAAATAAACCAAAACCCATCAACTTAATCAGAAAAAATAACCAAAAAAGCTACATATATGTATAGTCAGATTTTATTAATTAGTATAATTAAGAAAGACAAAATATTTAGTGTACTGCAAAATTTTTATTACGTACCGCGCAGCCGAACGCCATTTTTGGAGAGATGATGAACTTTTATGAGATGGGGGTGTTCAACCCGACCCTTCCGACTGAGAAAATAGATTATGTGAATTTTTCTCACTTCACCACGACCACCACCACCACCACCTTTAGCTTCCATTTTTCTGCACACAAAATGCCACACACCACCACCAAACAACAAAGAAACACAGTGTGCTCTTCTTTTTAGACAAAATTAAATTAATTAAACTATGTTATCAAAATGTACAGAACCCATTAATTATAAACAAAAGAGAAAAATCTTTGTCTATGCCGGCCTGCCTCTAGGGAAAAGCCAAAAAGGATATCAACTATTTAAAAAGTAAAAAACAGTACAACACTTTGAATTAAAAGGCATAAAGCAAACATGTAATGGAATTTACAAAAAAAATTGCTTACACTTATCAAGAGGATGATTGGATTTTGAGATGAGCTAAATTCTTACTTTCTTCTATTTTGAGAGAGAGAGAGAGAGGTTTTGGTAACAGATTTTATAGGGATTTTTATTTTTATTTTTTTTGGCAACAGATATTGCGAGAGAATTTTATCTCTGATTTCCTGCCATATGCTACACGTATTTTGAATCGGCTATGGAGATAGAGACAGCAAGAAACTTTCTAGCGACAGCCTTTCTAATTAGAACGATGCATAAAGATCCGCTTTCTGGTCAGGGAGATGGTGGTCCGCATTTTAAGAGTTTGGATGGAAAATCCACTAGGACAGAGTAGAGAGAGGCTGTCGGCTATGGAGATAGAGACAGTGGCTTTCTGGCTTTTTAGACCAGATCCGCTTTCTGGTCAGGGGAGGAGAGGTGGTTGATTGACAAACTATCTCTGTCCCATTTCGACACACGACTCGCTGTGATTAGTCTTCCTTGTCCATGCTCAGTCTTTTTTTTTTTTTACATGACCTTAGTGAAAGAGGAGGGCTGGCTTACTTGAAACTGTTTTGGGACGCCACCTAATGAGAGCTGGTAAAGAGATGACTTCTTCTTCTTAACAGACAGGGACTGCTCTCACCTTTGCCTACATTTATGAACCCGAGATCGAGAGAAGACCACGCGAACACGATATCTGTAACCGAGAGTACTGGGTGAAACCCGATAAGACACCCGAAGAGCATGACCCTACTATACTAGATCGAAAGCACTAGCCGGAAAGCAAGAGTGTCTTCCGCTTTCCTGCTCTCTCTCACTATCCTAATGAAAAGGTCAAGCCGACGATTGAGAAGAAAGCGGGAAAATGGTGCTAGTGCATTGAGAAAGATAAAAGGGGGTTGGTTCTTGCTGGATCAACGTATGCTTCATCGGTGTTGAATAAAGAAATAAAAAAAATAAACTACTAGTGCCGCTACTGGCTACCGACCTGGAAGGAATGTTGAACAAGACGATGATGGATAAGCTATTAATGGTGCCGGTACAAAAGTTGAAATGTTAGTATATTTGCGCCCATCTAGCATTTGTGACAGGCTTAGAGCATCTTCAACACCCTCGGTACTCATCAGATTTGGGCGTTTTGCCGACGGGGCTGGAAACGGGACGCAGCAGTCTCGCTGTCGTTCTTGCCACATCCCCTTTGCTAAAGTGACTTGCCATGCCCAACAAGTCATTGTAGCACTCACATCAACCTCCCCTCCTTCTCTCTCTCTCTCTCTCTCTCTCTCTCAAAACTACCAGATCCGTGCCCGCATCGCCGTCACCTTTTTTAGGGTGTGGTGTGGCTCTGGCAAAGATCGTCGTTGGCATCAGTGGGTCATCTTCTTCGTCGGATATCTGTAAATGTAAGATTTTAATGGGGTAGATTTTTATTTTCAAGAAAAGTTTGGTTATTGAAATAATCATTTTGGTTAAGCTGTTGGGGCGTTCCTGTATTTTTTGAGTCGCTAAAATAGAATTAGATATTTTGGCCATGTTTGTTTGGGGGGATATGGGGGTTGGGATTTGGGGTGAGTTGGAGTGGGTCCCTTTATCCCATGTTTGTTAATTCATTTTGGGATGGGATTTGAAATCCTCACCCAAATTTTATCTCAGGCCGTACGGTGTATAAAATCCCAGGGGGGGATTTGGATGGGATTTCCCCATTTTGGTGCAAAAAACCGGATATCCTGAGCAATATCCCGTCGAACACAAACACCGGATATGAATTTTTCCCATCCATTGATATCCTGAGCAATATCCCAAGGATTTCATATCCCACCCATATCCCATGAGATTTCATATCCCATCTATTTATCTCCGACCAAACAAACGAGGCCTTTAGGTAGACAAAATCCTTAGTGACAGCTAGATATGCTCTTATGACCAATGGCGGAGCCACATGTGGATCAGTGTGGGCCTGTGCCCACACTGGATTTTTGGGAGGAATTTTTTTTTTTTTTTTTGTAGAAAAATATAAATTGGTACATCACTTCTTCTTTTTTTATGCAAAAAACTAATTAGTGCTCTTGGGCGTCATTACTTGGTGTGATAATATAATTCTCTACGCGTATATATGTGGGACTCAAGACTAAAGATATGAGTTTCACCTGAATATGTGATGAGAAGGCCTATAAGAAAAGGTGATGGAGAAGGGAGTTAGGGCATCACATGGCGATGCCCCGGAACAACTGAATAACTAATTACTCACAAATAAGTCTCAATATATTGAATTTTTGCCTCAAAACTAAATGTTTACGGAGCCGAACAAGAAGAGGACTTCAAAATGTTAACAACCTGCCCGCTTTCCTTAAGAGAGTTCCTCTTGAGAGATAGCCTAAACCTTAGGCAGTTTCTGGACTAATTTTCTTCATGTTTCTGTGGCCTAACTTCTAGGGCAAAACGCTGTTTTTCGCTTAGTTTAATTTATATATTTCCGACGTACTAAAAAAAAAAAAAAAAAGAATACACTTTGACTTAAGAAAAAAGAAAACGTGCGAATGCCTAGCAAAAGTGGAACAATACTTTGGTACCCTCCACTTGATTTAACAAAATATTGGATTTTATCGTACTTAAAAATACTAATTGCCGAATATTCATCCACCTGAAAACATTACTGCAATTTTTTTCGTTATCGAAAACTTATTGACAACCACAACTAACGTACCCTCCCCTGGAACATTACTGCAATTTTTTTTCGTTATCGAAGAACTTATTGACAACACACCTAAAAATGATCTACCAGGTGTACAAAGTCCATAACTTACTCAATGAACTTAAATACGAAGGACATGGAGTAGAGGTTGGGTGACCTAATTCACTTAATTTCACTCAACAAACCAAATCGATCTCAAAAAGGGAATTTTATACAACAAAAATTCTGTTAATTAATTAGCATAATATTGGCAGGGTTAGCTAGACTTTTCAAATCATAATACCGTATACGGAAACCTCCATCCCCAATTTCCAAACATACAAATACGTCCATCCCCAATTTCCAAACCCATATCAGTCTCCATTCCCTCCCCAATCTCTACCGAGAATTTTTTTTAACCTTTGAGGGGGGGAATGGGGATTGATCCCATTGGGAATTGGAGATCCAAAAGTTCACTCAAATTATTCAAGTGAATACCAAAGAAATTGTATTAAAATCCAAAACTAATGACAAAAGTGGTTCCCAAAGATAATTAAAACGTACCAAGTCACTCAAAAGTACTACCGGTGTTCTTTTTCTTTTCCTCTTTTTCTTTTGAGTTTCTAGGTAGATTAAAATTTCACTAAAAAATGCTACATAAAACAAAAGTAAAGGAGAAAACATTTCTTATACAACCAACCAACAAGACTCAAACCAAGCTATAGTCTTTGCTAGGGCAGAGTCAAACAACCAAAACATGGAGCATCAACAGCTCCAACTAAATAAAAAAGTATTTGAGATGGGATAACCCTAACTTTTACAAGTTATAAGTTATAATTTATAAATTTATCCAAAAAAAAAAAATTATAAACATATAATATAATATACTTATATATGTGAACGGAGATGCGGAGAGGGGCGGTGATCTGGGAGGAGACTGACTATACCATCCCCTACTCCATCTCCAAAATTTTTATAAAAAAAAAAATCCCCATACCCTACCCGATCCCTGAAAAAATCCCTAAATCCCCTACCCATTCGGGGAGGGGACGGGTTGGATCGGGGCAGGTCAGTCGAGATGGTCATCCCTAGTGTTATAGTTAAGTTAATGACTTAACGTACTAAGAACAACCAATCCACATAGAAACTTTTTTCCTGATAAACGGATGTTTGGACCAGCTTAAGCCGACTTCAACTAATCCTAGGATTCTGAAATTAACGATGGTCGGTAAACATATCCACGGCATGCTATTATATTCTACATCCTTGATTGAACAACCAATCGACATACATACTTTTTTCTGATAAACGGATGTTTGGACCAGCTTAAGCTGACTTCAACTAATCCTAGGATTGTGAAATTAACAATGGTTGGTAAACTTATCCACGGCATGCTATTATATTCTACATCCTTGATTGAATGTTTCTAAAAATTAAATCGATCAGAAACATTGAAATAGTACATAGTAATACAAAATATTTACAGAAAACTGGTTTAAAGAGTTAATTATGGATTAAAAAGAAAAAGAGGTCTGACCTTATAGCAATCCGTTTTTTGATAAGCTCCAACTCCTCAGTAAATTCCATGGCATCAATTATCCTTGTGAAATCAGATTACAAGTTTGTTCCCTTCAGCTATTCTGAAATTTCTGCATATTCAAAATTCAATATATATATATATAGAACTAAATAAAAGAAAAATCTTGACAATATTGTCAATTATGGAATTCTGCAAATTGCTTATCCTTTTTGAAATGTCCAGCTTAGACAATCTAAGTTTTAAAGAAATATGATTATTGCATTACGTGCAAATTCAAATATCCAAAACACAATAATTAATTCAAAGATAAATTTCATTCTTTTTTAGGGTGAAAAGAAAATCCTATGTAACAATTATTGATTGTTGATTTTTCAAAATGGACTTGCGTTATGTGACGATAAAAAATGGATCGAGTATTAATGAAAAATAATGAAAAGCAACGGAGGGGTAATTATTTTACTTTTCATACCAATCTTTTATGACTTATATAGTTCTTAGGCATCCGATGACATGTCTAGGTATCAAATTAGTATAAACCCACAAAATATTCATGAAACAAATCCTTAGCAAGTAATTATTGATCACATGACGTGCGAAACGTAATTATGTGAAATCAAGATTGAATTCGCTGGATATATTATTTTCTAAAATACTGCTAATTGCATCGATTATCATATAAAATATTTAGGAACAGAGAATCCCGTATCCCGTATATATTATGTACACCAATATTGAAATTTCCTTTTCCAAAGCTTTAAAATCTCATGGTGGAAAACTTCAAATTGAAAGTGAAGTAACTGAAAAATGAGATCAAACCAACAACAAAAGTATCTTTGAAACCTTAAATAGTTGTTGAAATCAAATTAGATTAATCATGATCTTCTTACGTACCCTTATCTTCTCCACCCTTGCAATTCATCATTTCTCTACAACAGTATCCTTAGTATCCACGAATTCCAGATAGAAACTCAATACCTTCCTCGTACATATGGAGAGAGAGAGAGAGAGAGAGAGGAGAGAGAGAGAGAGAGAGAGAGAGAGAGAGAGAGAGAGAGAGAGAGGCAAGAATGGCATACTGAATAAGAGCCAAAAGAAAATGTATATATAGCCAACCAATACTCTGTGTCTATGTCGTCATGTCGCTCACTTAACAGCTTCTAATACTAAATTTAAAATGCCGTCCTCTTGATTGAGGTAGAAGTTATTAATGAAGTCTAAAAAGTAACGGTTCTGATCATCAAAGTGAATTCCGGAATGGCCCATGATGGAGCCGGATAAGACCGATTGATCCACTAAAGGGCCGGGCTGGAGAGGCTCTTATCCTTTGTAATACTACTAGCTTGAAAATGCCGTCACAAAAACTAACTGACGCGCGCATATGTGATGTGATCCTTGGCAGAGCTATTGGCCGGTGGATTATCCGGCCTCAATTAAAAAGCATTTTGATGTATGTATATAAATACTTAACAAAATAAGATTTCAACCATAATATTTTGAGTATACGATTTCTCATTCTAAAGATACTTCTACGGTGTAAAATATAAATCGAGATTAGTTCTTCAATTTAATTATCAAAACCACTCGATGAAAACTCGACTGACTTGACTTAGTTTTGAAAACTTCATTGGTATGCTTAGCAAAAAAAGCCAACATTTGGTATAAGTCACCTCTTCGGAGCATCTTCAGCAAAATCTGCAAATGTCTAATTTCAGTGTTACGTGAGGTTTAAGTTATAAATTGAGGTAACAAAGTATAGTTTTTATCTTACCAAAAATATATATATATATAGTTTTTAGGAGTGAGCCGTTTACGGAAGTCCTTAAAGAAGCCTATCGACACTCCATCTCAACGATCCGAACTAGTCATTTTGTAGAGCCCGCAGAATAGTGGAGCCTGAAAGGAGGTTTCGTATACGGATAAGCCGTAAAAAAGTTTTCCTCCTTTTCTTGTGGCCGAAGTGATTGGTTAGCATGTTAGTGGTCAGTAATTGATACAGGCAGTAAGTCTGTCATCCATCACAATTTGACTTTTACCAGTTTAACAAACGAGAACCACAAATTCGAGAATACACTCTAAAAAATACGATGAATAATCGTCACCCCTTATCCATCTTTCATGCTATTCCAACATCACAATTGTATATAGTTAGTTATTATAATGTCATTGTTATAAGCAGGAGCGGTCCACGGATTCGAGAATGGGTTGCGATGGCGTGTTCGAGACCCCTTATCCATCTTCCATGCTATTCAACATTCAATCTCAATTTTCTTCCTTTATAAAATACACTTTTAAATTTTTTTTGTAAAATTTTGAAAAATGATCCCCAAATGGTCAAAAATCAAATTGTAAAAATGTTCAGGTTATAAAAATGTTGTTTCATTAAACATGGTTTCATTAAAAATGTTGTTACATTAAACATGGTACAAGAGACCAAAAAATTTAGTAGATATGCTTGGTTTGGAAAACAGGACCAAACAAGTTTTTCCAATCACGTTTTGTCAATTATATAATGCACATAGGGTGATATGGTTAAGCTTCCTGTAGTTTTAAAACCACAAACACTTGCAGTTGCGTGGCTTAAAATGCACGAAATTAATGTCGAATGTTACTATATATATACTTATACACATATGTATGTAGGAGTAATTATATATTTGAACCCAAAATATGATTTTTAATATCAACAACACACGTGGCAGTTGGGTAGGTTGGCGATTAAGATGGACTTCAAGAAGGACAGGTCTTGTAGTTGTAACTAGACCATGATGCCTTAAAATGCTTCTTCTTTTTAACTACACAGGATGGTCAATTATATAATGCACATAGGGGATGGAGAGGTCTTGTAGTTGTATTTTAAAATGCTTCTTCTTTTAGGATGGTCTCAACCCTTTTCACATTAACATTTACTCTATGTTCCCGTCTTTCGGTAAACCCCTCTACAAACTCTTCACGCAAAAAATTTGAGAGAGAGAACATGCAATGACATAGCAAGCAAAGAATGATAATACGTCGTATAAAAACGGTCAGACACTGGTCTATCATTCTAAGAACTACTGTGTCTATAGCACTGTTCAGAAAGGAGTAAGGAATAGGTAGAGTTAGGGAAGTGATACTGGTATTCTTTTTTCTCTATTGACACTTTTTTTTTTTTGTCTTTATTAGGTAAGAATTACTCTTACACTATATAAATAAAGACAAAAAGGGAGTGCCAATAAAGAAAAGAAGAGTGTCAATATCAATTCCCGTAGAGTTATCGTAGTATATGTGTAGTGTGATTGATGTTTTTCTTTCTCGCTAGTATAAGCATTGGTGGTGGTAGTGGCCCAAGATCCAGCCTCGCAATAGAACAGATCGGGCCCATCCAAAGACTTGAGGATCCATATGCAATAATGTTGGGCTCGCTTATTTTGAATTTGATCCAATCACATCTCTCCATGCCCAAAATAGAGCACTCCCCATTCCACACAAGGAGAAATTTGAGAACTCATGACCCAAGGGGTTGATTGAGTGAAGAGAAGTATTCTCCCACATTTGCAAGTTCGACTCTCACAGCCATGAACAGAAGGACGGTAAATATATTTTTGAACTTTTTTCGTCTTTTGGTAAATTTTTTCTCTTCTTTTCGGCCTATTTTTACTTTTCATATAACCCACAATCGTTGATTGAAAATATAAACCAAACCAAACCATACCAAACCGAGCCTTATGTTCCAATCAATTGGGGTCGGCTACATAAATGTTTCTCCTCCATTGAGGTCTGTCAAGAGCTATTTGCTCACTTAAACCTAATAGACTCAAATATTTGCTCACTACCGCATCTAAAGTCAGTTTGGGTCTTCCCCTCCCCGACGTGTTTCTATCCAAAGTTATCCTATCCACTCTCTTAACTACAGCATCTGCTGGTCTACTGTAAACATGCCCAAACCACCTTAGCCTATTCTCTCTCAACTTTTCCTCTATAGGTGTTACACCTACCACCTCGCGAACTGTTTCATTTCTAATTATGTCTCTTATAGTCTTACTACACATCCACCTCAATATTCTCATTTCCATTTCTTAATAGACCAAAGATTTGTCTCATAAAGCATCGCTGGTCTTATGACAGTCCTATTGAATTTTCCCTTCAATTTTATGGGTACTCTCTTGTCACATAATACACCAGTAGCGCTTCTTCACTTGAGTCATCCCACTTGGATCATATGAGTCACATCATCTGCAATAATTCCATCTTGACTAATAATAGAGCCTAAATACCTAAAATGGTCACTCTTTGGTATCTCCTGATCCCAAATCATCACTCTTTCTTCATACGCACTTCTGGTATCATTAAACTTACAAACCATGCACTCCGTTTTACTCTTAGTTATCCAAAAGGCCTTAGACTCCAATGCTTCTGCCACATTTCTAATTTAGTGTTAATACCACTAGCAGTTTCATCTACAAAGACAATATCATCTACAAACAGCATACACCATGGAATATCTTCTTGAATCTGCTTAGTCAATTCATCCATAACTAACGCGGAAAGGTACGAGCTAAAGGTTGACCATTGGTGCAAACCTACAATGATGGGAAATTCACTTGTTTCCCCTGTTAGTGATCTAATGGCAGTGACGACACCTTCATACATGTCTCTAACCACAAAAAGGGTCATTCCCTTTCTCTCCAAAACCCACCATATAATGTCTCTAGATACTCTATCATAAGCCTTTTCGATAGAGTGCCTAGAGACATTATATAAAAATTCAAAAAATATACATTAATTGAGGAGAAAACGTAGCCTTATACCTAGCGACTTGACTAGTATGCTAAAGAACAAATTAAAGGAAATTAAAATTCAGCAAATTAACAAATTAAAAAGGGTGCGTGGTTATAAAAAATGGGGAGTGCGAAAATTACTAACCTTATTTTGTTGGGTTCTTGTACATGCTCTACAAGAACGAAACTAAGGGCATCCTTATCAAGCTCTCCAGTTTTAATAGTTAAAGTGGAAGCCAAACCTCCAAAAATCAAACTCTCTATTTTCCTTCAACAAATCGTTTAACGGCCCAAGATCTCAAAAATTTTGGGCTCATTGATCCACAAACCTTTTTTATTGTTTCTCTCGGTGGTTTTCCAGAAGTTACCAGCCAATTTGGGTTTGGGAAGGCTAGGCACACGTGTAAGCTAGGGAGTATTGTGGAGGGGCTTAGGGGTCCTTTATAGGGGAAAAAAATGCACCATGCGGCGCATCAAAACGACGTCGTTTTGATGCGTGTGCAGCCCCAAAAAAAATAAAATTGAAACGTTTTTCTTGGCTTCTTGCTTTTTGGGCTTCACACCTTGTACCCCAATGCTTCAATTAAGAAATCCAAACTCCACACGTGAATTCCAATGACTTCACAGAGAACTTCAACCAACCAAATCTCATATATTACACATAATATACTGAAATTTGCTCTAAAAACATAATAATAACAACAAATATATATTTCCAACATAACAATAATGCAAAAAATGCAAGCATTTCATCACAAAAAGATAATAATGTCAAAATAAATTACTACATGTTTTCAGTTTTCACTTGAATATCTACCCAAAAGGAAATACATGTAGATCATTTCAAAAAATAAAATAGAATGCATCTCCGCTAATATTTTCCTCTCATTGCACTCTGCTTTTGTCGGGATTGCTGAACAACGCAAAGAATTCATCATCTTGCAAATATGACTCAGTTCCGGTCACCTAAAAGAAAAAAATAAAGACGATAAGTTGAAGCAAGTGAAGTAGAATAAAATTCTATTACGAACAAAAAATGCACTATAGATATAATTACACACCTCATATGTTGTTTGGGAAGACAAATTAGATTCACCATTGAACATTTCTGGCACATAGGGCATTGGCATTGGCATTGGAACATCCTAATCCAAAGATCACCAACAAAATACTGTAACACAAAGATAAGGAAAAGAATTTGAAACAATGCAGATCATCAATTTTAATACCTGACCAATACGGGTGGCTTTGGTAACTTTTTTCTTCTTTTGATTATTCTCATGCCAAGGTTGCAATGTACGCTTACATCTCCTTAAGTTAACTCCAACTTTTTTCTTCAAACCATTGCCTTGTAGAAACTTAGGATCAACCAATTGTTCACTTCCTTGTCGATGGAATCTCCCACCTCGAGGAACATTTTATCCACATGGGCACACATGAGTTCCACGTTGGTTTCACGTACTCATAGGCCTTTTAATTCACTTGATCAGCACACAATTTTACCATTTTGGGACAAAGAAATAACGCGCCGCTTTTGCCAATTTGGGATCCTCCTCCTCCAAAACTTTGCTCTCCTTAGATGCACAAGCCTTTGCATCTAATCTCCATGGTAATATATAACCATGGAATTTCATGACACTCATCCTATCAAGCCCTTTAATTGCATGACCGCAAAGAATTCCAAAGCTCTCAAATCCGACAAGAACAACGAACATCTCGACAAATATTATTTCCAAACTCATTCAATTCAACATTGCCCGACACAAGAAACTCGAGTTTCCTTCCTTCCATGATACCGATCAAATACTCGAATTCTCCTTCAACCTCATGGTGTGATTTCACTATACAAGCAAGGGAGATGTCAACCTCATCGTGGAACAACTCAAAAAGAGGAGGAGTATATAATTTCTGAATTAAGATGGGAGATCTTTTCAATCTTAGTCTTGGCAACTTTTCCCTAGCATGAAATATAGAATCCGATTCTTTACACCCTTCCCCACCATAAGTCTATCGAAATGTGTAGAAAAATTGAACAATGTCATAATCAAATTTTACAAATTGCTTTATCAATGAATTTAGGCTCTCACTAAGTTGGGTGCGTTAAATTCCCTTTGGTTGACCACTTCATGTACACATGCGCCCACTTCTCCCTAATTTCCCATGTTTTCTTCATCCACATGTTATCATGCAAGTTGTATGTACCAATCAAAGATTCCAGCTTTAAGTAACTCTTCTTCTTCTTGGATCCAAAAATGCATCTATTTAAATCATCCCAAACTTTGAATCACCCTTTCAAGAAGCCCAAATGCTCAAAGCATTTTGATTAAGGATGAAAAGTGCATAATCCATGCTTAACATCGGGCAAGACAATTGAAATGCTTTTTGGCATCTTGTGAATATGGATACGGGCCTTTTCCCCCATTGCAAAGAAACACTTAAATAACCATTCAAAAAAGGAAGTTTCATCATACACAAAGGCACCAAAAATGTACGTCATTCTATAATGGTTAAACCCAGTGAACATAGCAAGAGGCCGACACTCTTTGTTTGTTTGAAATGTTGTGTCAAAAGACATAGCATCCCCGAAAAGCCCATTGGCCTGTGATCATCTCATTGTCAAACAAAAAATATTAGTAATCATCTCCTCACTATCGAATTGAACGTCAAAAAAAAAGTAAGGACTTTCAGGATAAAGTCCGAAAGTATCCCATCAAAGCCCCCTGCTTCACCATATTTTAAGCTCCTCTGTCTTTTATCAGCAAGTAACTTTTGTGGTCCTCTATTATGAACCCTACAAATTCCCTGCCCCCAGTTGGGCACTAATAAGATCATGTGATGCCTTAAGCGATAAACCGCTATCAAACAGAGCCTATATCTATATTCAAAGATTGTGTCTCACGTATCCTTCTATGAGAGCGCAACAAGTAAGTACATTGAGGAAGATGCAAAAGGTGATTGTGATTTTCTTCAAATTTCTTCACAATCCATTTATCTTTTTGTCGGTCCAATGCTATGAACATGAAAGCTTTGCAATTAGTTCTTGTCTCACTCCGAGGTATTTCTACCACTATGGACCGTTTATCTTTTTCCCTTTCACCGGCCTTACTGCAAACAAACTTCCGATTAATGACAAGATGATCTTTCCTACTTTTTGTACGGTAGGCTCTTCTAATGCCAAAACCCATAATTTTTCCATGTTCATTGTAAAAATCAAATGCATCATCCTCCGATTCAAACTCCATTCCAATAGAAAGAGCGTACTCTTTGGACAACTCATTTAAAGACTCCTCAAGACCACCATCTTCCATCCTGACATATAGTAATTGAATTAATATGAATACACAGATTAACCTCTGTGTTAGTCTCTGAACAATGAATACACAAATTAAAGGTTAACAGGGAAAGCACACAAAATAAAGGAAAACCAATTTAAAGTCATACCAACCAAAACACAGTCATACCAGACAAACTGATGTTTAATTTTTTTTTTGTTTTTAAGTGTAAGGGACCACAACCAATAATTTTATACAAGCAACTATAGTATATTAATAAAGCACGTCTAGAAAAAAACAATGTTAGTTTTTTATGCATTTGGTTCACTTTTCAACCAAAAAACAAGTCATACCAGAAGCTTTTCGATCTCTGCATTTGTTTCATTTTCAAGCAAAACAACACTTGTAGTATATGCATAAACCAGGGATAAACCAAGTCTACAAAACACCGTTCAGTTTTGGGCGAGAATCAAAGTTTAACGAGCTTACGGTTTCGACGAGGTCGGTGTGCCATCAGAGGTTCTGGGCTGCGACGGTGGACCGCCATCAGCGGTTGTGGGCTGCGTCGTTGCTGGTGCGCCATTAGCGGTTTCGAGCGGTGCCGGAGATGACGAGTGGTGTTGAGTTTCCATGGCCGCCGGTTGATTTGAGGGAGATCAGAGTTTGTGGGGGTCTGATGCCCCAAACCTAGCGTCAATTTGGGGGGAAATCAGAGTTTAACGATTTGGGGTACAGGGGGAGCAAGAAGCCAAGAACGGCAACGTTTCAATTTTATTTTTTTGGGGGGCTGCAACGCATCAAAACGACGTCGTTTTGATGCGCTGCATGGTGCAGTTTTTTTCCTGCACTGCAGGGACCCCGAAGCCGTGTGGAGGGGAAGACAATAGTAATTGATAAGGGGGTCCACCACCTTTTATTGTTCCGGAAATCATTTCCCCAGGCGGAAAGGTGAGAGATTAGGGAGAATATATTTATTTTTTTTATAGATTTGAGGGGAATAGTCTAATATAGTAAAGTTAAAATAGAGAGTCGATTTTGTGAGTTTTTGATAAAGTGACTTGCTAATTTATAAAAGGTGTTTTTAAAGTTAAATTTGGTGAAAATTTTGGTTCTTTTGATAAGGATGCTCTAACTCTAGTTTTAATAGTTAAATAAACCGTATTAGTAGTGTAGTGTCAGATGGGTCAACAAACTAACGGCCCAACTCTCAAAAAAATTTGGGCTCATTGATCCACAACTATGCAACTGACCCAGAAGTTACCAGCCATTTGGTAGGATCTTTCGCCCATGAATTTTTATGGGCCTTAGTAGCTCCCGTTTCTCTTTTGAGTAGCCTATAAGCTTATGGGAGTATTGCTAGGTACCTAGAAATTTTATCCGAAAATTACCCCGAAAGTGAAATCAAAGGTTCATATTCACTTAGGTGTCTATCTGAACCACCTATTTTACTTTCGGGTTAGTTTTTCTGGGTACTTAGCGTTTTTCAATTAAGAAATATAGTTGAATTCTCCAAACTTTAACAAGCTTGTAAATTGAATTCTTCTGTTTAAAAAAGAAAAGGGGCTTAAAGCCAGGAAGCCAGGAAATCCAAGATGTCATGCAGATGAGCAAGAAAAGCCTGGCACAAAATAAAATAATCGTGCAATTTTATGATCAGATATAGAGATATCTAGATCCGTTCGATTTACATGGATCCTGCATGTGAACCCACGTACATTTGACGGCTTTGAACACGAATATTTCCAACCCAATCATTTTCATACTAATAATTATTCCAGTAGAACAGTCTCAACCATTTTGAGAAAATGAAAGTCAGCCTTTCCAAGTCAAAAAAATAGAAAACAGTAAAAGTCAATAATTGCAAACAATGATTTCTACAATCTAGGATACCAAATGTTTCATAAAGAAAGAATCAAGTCCTTTCATCTCCACTCCAGTTGTCTTTCATTTTGGGACCAGTAGGTCCTTCTTCACCTAACACTTCACTAGGAAGTCCACCAATGAACTTTCTAAACTTTTTTTTCAAAAAAAATGGCAACGCTTTCTCCACCTTATTAGTCTCATCTACAATGTTATAGTCAATTTTTGGACCCCATTCCCTGGTATAGTTCAACCATGGTGGTTCAACCACCACCGAACCCAAATACTCCCCGGCCACCTCCAAAAACCTCGCCCCAGCGTCCACCACCGTCTCACCCTTCGCCGTATCCCTCCTTATACCTATTCCTCCCCCATTCCCTTCCAACACGAGTTCCGCCTTGGGACTAAAGGCATGACTATGTAACGCTGAATATGTAACCGGTTTGTTACCTCCTTGAAACTCGAGCTCTGACGTGCTCACCCATACCCCTGCGCTGTGTTGAGAAAAGTAAACGCTCGTTAACTGTCCGTTGAAATTGTTTACCCTTAGTGTCACATGTTCCCAATCACCAATATGCTCCCCGATTTTACCTAACGAGACATTAATTAACTCAACTCTAGCCTTTGCTGCCCCGTTAAAGGGATAGAACACCCACACGGCAATATCGGTAAACGTCGCCCCGAGCATAGATTTTACGTGTAAATAAACCCCGGCGTCCGTTAAATTCCCTTTCTTGACCTGTTCTCTGGCTGCTTGATCTGCTGGGAGGTCCAACCAGTAGGCACCGTCGTTCGACCCGTCCATTGGTAGATTATAGCCCGTTGGATCGATAGAAACCGGATTCGATTCGTCTCCTTTCTTGTATAGATGTGCCCCATTTCTGAAAAACCAACTCACTGAAGAAGGGAGGTACTCTTCGTCCGGATGAAGGTAAATCAAAGGAGAGTACGACTGAAGCAATGCCTGAATTTGGCTTGGATTTGGCATTGAAGACAAATTAGCCTTCACATTCTTCAAACAAGGTAGGGATGCTACAACAGCCCCAGAATTTGAAGCCAAAAAAGTACCTGTAGGGACCCCTAGAGCTTGAACCCCTCTAGTACTTGGCCTTAACCCATACACACTGATACCCTTATCTGTACCCCAAATCCAGGCATCCGGTTCGGATAAATCCGTGAGATCGGACCGAACACACCGGACTTTGTCAAGGGAAGGTTTATCAGGTGAGCTAGTTACAACGCACCCGACGGCCTTATAGCCTTCCGGTGGAGTTGGGAGCCAGATATACCCGTCACTGCTCCAAACAAGAGTGTAGTCAATTGGCTGCTTTAGAGACCCATTTGATGGGTCACCTGTGGTGTCTTTTCCAGCCAAAACCCAACCAAACAGAGCCTTGTTGTTGGGTTGGGCATAGGAACCAAGCATGAAGAAACCTTCTGGTACTTGGGATGGCTCGAAAAATGTTGCCCCGAGATTGTCCGGTCCGCCTTCATGGGTAGCCCAGATTTTGGTGAAAGATGAGATTTGACACACCTCTAATCCTCCAAGATCTAGCCTCCCACTTGCAAAACCTCCACCTGTGATCAAAACACACACATTTTATAGATACATCGATACGTATATCGAGAACAAAAAGATCATTCGCATTGAAATAGAAGATGACTAGGGACAGAGCTAGGAATTTCATTATGCAAGAGCGACCGCGCCTACCGGCACCCCGGCTCCATCCCTGAAGATGATGAATGTCGAGAGAAGTACCTGGTGGCCAAGTGGGCAATGGAGAAGGAAGCTTGAAAATGGTATCTATTGGTAAAGTGTTGGTGCTGTCTTTCTCAGAGAAACTTGTTGGAGAAGAAGATGGATCTAGACAATTTCCTATTGCAAAAAGGAAAGCAAAAAGGAGTTGGGAAAGCAAAATCATGGTTGGGAAAACAGGCAATACAGCAAATTCAATGGCTTATGAGTTATGAAAATCTCTATTGAAATGGTTGTACGACTGAAAGAACTGTTTAACCATAATGAGTTATATACCAATTTCAACCACCGGTGGAGTACTGATTTCACATGAATGATTTGATTTGAACAATCTTTAGCAAAAAAGGAAAAGATGTGAAAACAAAAGTGTCCAAGTCAATCGGAAATTAAGATAAATATGAAAATCACTTTTTGAAGGTAACGGCCAACTGTCTACATAATATTCGGAAAAGATATGTAATCATCAATAAATACAAAGCATTAACAGCCATGGAAAAATGCTTATGAAAACTGGGTTCAATTAGTGGGGTCAAACAACATTTATTTATTTCGTAATCTCTTTGCATCTCAAACTTGGATTGTAATGTGCAATACAATGTCATCATATTTACTTGTTATATTTAGGGACGGACGCAAGATTTCAAAATACAACTTGGAAACCCTTGCATAATCCTCATTAGATTCATTATATATATGAATGTATATTTTCAACATTCTAAAGAAAAAATAAAGCAAAGAACCCAAAATACGGGACACAAGAAAAATTATTTGATGGTCTTGGAGATTTCTATGTGGTTCCCCAACACGCTATCCACCACATGTTTATGTGGCACCAGTAGAAAGCGTACACACCCTACTGAAATAAGTGGCAGGTAAGTGTTGCGATACCGCGTGACGTGAATAATTACTCAGGATTCTTCATATGATTTCACTAAGGTAAAAAGGTGTGGGCAATTCATCAAACAAGAAGTAAGCGTCTTTTATAGTGAAGGAGATTGGAAGGGTTCCCCAGGTACGTTTCTTTTATGGAGACCGACAAGAATATTACTGGCAGATTCCGAAAGAATTATTGGCAGATTGTGAAATGTGAATAGGTAGATAGTCGACATCGAGATATGGGGGAGACAGAGCTAGCACGCTCCCGTCTTGTCTATTCACAAAAGATAAGTGAAAGCCCAACCGATCCTCGATATATCCGCCATATATAGCACCAGGACCACAACTGATTTTTTTCTTTGTTCTCGTGGAGTAGGTTACATTAATCACCGGGGACCGGCTTGGCTCCCGTCTCAAATTTGATGTCTATTTTTGAAACTCGTGACATTTTTCGATTGTTATATCATTGAATTTATAATATTTTCGTAATTTTAAACACTTTGTATTATAGAATTCATCGATAACTATCAAACAAGATCTATGTTGAATATTTTTGGAGATTTATATTGAAAGATATAAGCGATTGAAATTGACATAAGTTTTAAAAATGGACATCCAATTTGGGACGGAGGGAGTAACTTATTCAGATATCGGTAAGGGCTTGATGGATATTTGTCTCTAAATTTGGTTGGATAAAAACAGAAAGAATTGATCAAGCCCTTGATAATTTCTGAACGAGTAGATTTTTTTATGAGAACTCTTACAAACGTGTTTTAAACAAATTGAATAGCTCTGATTATTAAGTAGCGTTTTGATTACTCTTGTGTCAAAATTTGTGTCTCCGAATTCGACCCCATATATTATGTGTATGAATATTTATCTATGTATCCTTAATATCTACTAAAATACTATACTATGATATTTCTCTCTCTTTACCCAAAAAAATAAATTAATTAAATAATTACAATGTTACAATATTACAACAGAAGGACACTAATGCAAGACAGGATTACAATAGCCTTGTTCGTTTCCCAGTTTAGTTTTAGTTTTGATGACATCATCATTTCCCTCATTTCTTTCTCTATCTCTTTCCACTCATTACACATGCTGACATTATCAAAACTAAATTAAACTATCTAACCAAACACAGCCAGTGCATCTCGGTAGAGATCACAGTAATCTTACCACCATGACTTGAATTATTTAGGGGGTGTTCCACTAACAAAAAATTATTTTTTTCTAACACCGAGACAAGTCATTCTCTTACAACACATCACATAAAAAATCATCGAAAAACAGTAGATTAAAAAAACTGAGTTAGTGGAACACTCCCTTAGTTTGTAAGACGGGATTGTAGTTCATCTCACTAAGGATCACGGAAATCTTATCACCATGACTTGAATTGATCAGTTTGCAGAGAGATCAATTTGTAGAGAGATACGCTGATTAAATTGTCTTAAAGAAAATTAAAAATCGATGATCTTGTGGTTACAATTTCCGATTAACTTCATCATGTGTAAATATAATGCTAAAATTCGACAAACTAAATAGTCCAAATTACGATAGTGAAATCTCAGTAAAGCCAAGGTGCTATAAAGTGTATTAGTGCATGCACACTAATGATTTAGTCAACTGATTATTTTTAACAATTGGTAACAGTTGGTCCAGATTAGGAGGCGAGAGGAAGTTTGAGAGAGAGAGAGAGAGAGTGTGAGAACAAGAGAGTGTTGGGCGGCGGCCCCTTGCAGGCTCAGCCCCTTCCACCCGCCTACTTAGTTCCCTTCCGCCACTCCGATCTTCTCTACGGCTATGCTTCTTTGGCGTTCGGAGACTCCCCATGGCGGGCGTTCCTCTCCGCTCCGGTATGGGTGACCACGCCCGATTTTTGGACCCGGGGGAGGCGGATCTGGGGTTCCCAGATCCGGGCTTCTGACGATGACAGCGCGGCAACGGATGGGTGACAGCTCCGGCGCATGCACCGGCGTCTCTTTTGTTTCCTGTTCTTTTTTGTATTTTTTTTGCTTTTTTTTGGGTTGTTTTTGTGGCCAGCTGTTTTTGGCTGGTGGTTTTCTTGTACCCGGTTTTGGCCAGTGGTTTTGGTTTTAATATTATTTTCTATCTCTTTGCCCAAAAAAAAAAAACTGATTATTTTTATTTTATTTTTTATCTGGTGGAGTAGGTTACATATCTACGGCGTGGAATTTTCATTTATGCTCTCAAGTCTCAATCCTCCATCAACATTTCTGCTCTCAATCTTTAAAATTCTGCTTTAAATTCCCAATCTCACGAATTTCAGAAATTAGAATATTTTTGAAAAGGTCTCACGTTCATAAACTGTAATATTATCACGGATATAGTAAACTGGTTGCTCATACAATATTCGCTCACGGAAAGGGCGTGAGAAATAAAATTTAAGTAATATTATAAGCCGCAAGATAAATTTATCATGATTGGTCACGCGGTTATCAATATCCGATTAGCTTCATTCTCGGTAACTAATGTAAAGCAAGTTCTACAACGTACAAACTCAACAACTCAGATCATGATAATAAAATTCGATTAACTTCATTGTCGGTATAAATACTACTAATGTAAAGCAAGTTCTACAAAGTACAAACTCAACAACTCAGATCACGATAATAAAATCTTTGATGAAGTCTACTGACCCCAGTGGCCGGTAGCGCATTAGCTCACTACTGAGACTTGTTTTCCGCCTTGCTGCAGCTCATGGATTTGAATACAATTGGGCTTCTCTCTTGTTGGACTGGATTTCAACCCAAATTTGAATACAATTCTGATTGGAAAGAAGCTGAGCCTTTTCTACTCCTACCATCTCAATTTATTCGTTTCTTTTGAGGATTTCAACTTATTAGGAGAATATCATCCTCATCTTTGTCATATTTTTTTCTTTTCTCCTTTTACCCTTCAAAACATTATCATTGCATTTACTTATTTTCAAAAAGTAAGGGTAAAAAAGTAAACTCATTACTCACTCTCACACACACACACACACACACGTCATAACTGAAGTGGGGGCAACATCATGTTGCCATAAGTTGCCAACCCACTTCAGTCCACTTACTGAAATGAATAAGCCACAGACACAAGCCCCGCATAATTAATGAATATTAGGCTAATCACTATATATATATCAGAGTCTGCAAAATAACCTCTAAATTCTTCTTTACCTGAGCCTTTTTCAATTCCAAGGTGTACATCCTCCCAATCTTTCAAGCACATGAGACAATCCAAAATGTTCGAAGCTAGTCTGCTCCTCTTCTCATCCAACACTCTTTTACATGCTCTAAAAGCAGATTCGGAGGCCACTGAAGACACAGGAGCTGTTAGTAGATCACGTGCCATGATTGAAAGAATGGGATAAGTCGTTTGATGAGATTTCCACCATACTAAGATATCAAAATTAATCATGTCATTCGCACTAATATATTCTAGGTCCAAATATTTAAGAAGTTCAGTGCGTGAAGTTACAGAGCTACTTCCTAATCCTAAACTTGAACTGAGCAAAGACCAAGATGCATCATTACTTGTAGAAGAAGTCAAAGAAGAAGTAGTACATGTAGCAATTGCACCAAACTTAGCTTCATATCTAGCATACAATGCATTCAATAAATGAGTCACAACATCAGAAGAAGGTAAAGTATTAATCCCTAAATTGGTACCAATCTCTCTTAAAAGCACAGAAACACCAACTACCTTAATCCTAGGGTCCATTACTGCAGCTAACATAAATAATGATGGCATGTCCTCATAATATCTCAATTTTACTTCCATATCTATACATGCATTTACAAAATTTGGTTGTGCCCTATGATTACGCAAATTTAGACTAATATTGTAAAGATGATTAAGCACAATAGAAGAGGTAGGATAACGAACACCCGAACAAGCTAAGGTAGCAACATAAAACACTTTCAAAAATTTCATGAACTCGAAAGCAATATTCCAATCAGCTGGAGTTAAAGGAGCACCACGATACCTCTGGTTAACAAAAACAGATATTGCATCACTATATTTCCTACAAGACTTTAACATAAGATAGGTCGAATTCCAACGAGTAGGAACATCAGAATTCATTTGTTTGGACTTCAAATTATAACATGTAGCACATAATTTATCAAATTCTTGTTGCCTAGATGAGGAAGTACCAATAAAAAGAACAGCAGCTCGAATTTTTGAAATATGCGGTGCTATATGTTTCAAACCATCTTGCACAACTAAGGTAATGACATGACATGACACACACATTAAACATGCAATAAGTCACCAAAATATGCAGGACTCAAATTTCTCCTAAGATTGTTGGGGAAAATATATGAAATAGGAATTTCTGGAGAACAATAATCACTACAAGAAATTTCACAATTGGCGACTAAAGTTTGGTTGGCAAAAGTACCCTATTTAGTCGGGAAAAGGAATCGCCGACTAAAAGTTTGGTTGGCAAATTTAGTCGGCAATGTTCCGTCGGCAAAGATATTTGCTGACTAAATAATATTTGGTCGGCAAAGGTTGGTTTTTCCCAACCAAAATTTTGTCGGCATAGGTCAGTTTTCCCGACCAAAAGAATTAGTCGGTAAACGATTTTAGTCGGCAAAAATATGCCACGTGGCAATTCCCTCATCCGAAAAAAATCCGGCCATGTCCCCCTTCCATTAGCTAGGGCTGACATCATCTAGCCAAGCGCTGACGTCATCCACGCAAGCCAATTAAATTGACTCTGCCAAGTTTTGAACCCACAACCTCTTGCTTTGCACTCCAACCACTTAACCACTAGGCTACCTAATGACTTGTGTTGTATTGGATCAATAAATATATTTATACTATATTTCATTAAAAAAAAATAGTACATAAATTTTTTTATTTTTAGTGTAAATCGTAATTAAAAATATTAAAAAATTAAAATGCATATTTGTATGTAAATTAAAAATATTAAATAATTTTTTTCTTAAATAATTAATAATTTTTTAGTAGCATTTCCCGACTAAAATTCATTTTGTCGCCAATTGGGTCTTTCGCCAACAAAAGTTTAGTCGCCAATGATAGTTTATGCCGACAAAACAATATTTAGTCGGCAAATAGTCAACTTTTCCCGACTAAATAAAGTTAGTTGGCGTAAGTACCAACTTTCCCCGACTAAAGGTGCATTTGGTCGGAAATGGCGCACATTTGGAGACTAGAATAATTTAGTCGGGATTTGGCCGTAGATTTAGCGACCAAAATTTTTTAGTCGGCAATGGCTATACTTTTGCCAACTAAATTTTTTTGGTCAGCATTTTTGGTCGGCAATTGTGTAATTTGTTGTAGTGAATTCTAAATAATATGCATCAAGTAAAATAGATAAAGGAAAGATTAGAATAGCCTGTGGGGTTATGGTCGAGGCACGCGAAATCGCGCTCTCTTTAGGAAAGATACACCCCCTTCTGCACGGGGTTGAATGGCGCTCATTCCCCAAGATACAACGACCTACGAGCCTCCTTCTGTGCAGCGAAGTTAACTCACGAACCATATTGTTTCCCGACACTCAAAATCCGATAAAAACAGTAGTAATAAAAGGTACGACAATATATATGAAGAGGTGAGGTAGATAATATAGAGCACTTGGAAATTGATTAAATAAAGAAAGAAAAGTATCAAGGCCCTCGGTTTGGTATTTGAAAGATGGCAGTATGGTGGATCAAAAGCAGAAATGCAGCAGTATTAGCAGAGGCATTGTCTAAAGTAAGGCTAAAAACTTTATCAACAACTTCATAATCCTTCAAAACAATCATAACACTTTCAAAAATCTGATCAGCATCATGAGGAAACTCCACTAAACGGAAAGCAATAATTTTTTTTCGCAAAGTCCATGTAGAGTCTATATAATGAGCAGTCACACACATATAACCACGATTATTTATACCAGAGCACAAATTAGAAGTAAAAGAGATTGCACCAATTCCAGCAAGTTCAGAAATCAAATATTTTCTAACTTCAAAATACGCTTTCTTCGTATCACTACGGGTTGTATTTCGAGAAACTTTAGGAAATGGAGGATAAAAGCAAGTTTTAATAAAATTTTCAAATCTAATATCATCACCAAACGTAAATGGTTGTTCTGCTGATGCTACGTAACGGGTCAGTCCATCTCTCATTTTTTCTTTCGTATAAACAAAATTTTGCATACTAGTATCAGATTCACCACTCAAATGCACAACTTTTTCTGGATGTTTAGCGTAAATGTGCCTACCATGCTGCCCTACACCGTTTAAACTTTTGCATGCATATTCTACGCCACAATAATTGCATATTGTCTTAGGCCCTAAATCAATACCATTAGTGCATATTGCCTTAATATACAATGGGGTATTTATACCCCTAAAATCTTGGGCTACCGGCCGGTAACAAATTAGTGCACAGAAAATGGCACTTTGGGTCCCACTTTTTGATCTCGCGTGAATAATCCGAACCGTTAAATAATTTTAAAATAACGTTTTGTACGCCATTGCAAAAAATCAGAACAATTGGATATGCGTAACTGGTACATCCAAAACTGCAAATTTTTAAATCAATTGGATGTGCATAGCTTGGATCGACGAGTTCCGCATATCCAATCGACCTGGTTTTTTGCAAAGCCATACAAAACATTATGTTCAAATTATTTAACGGTTCGAATTAGTCACGCGGGACCAAAAAGTGGGACCAAAAAGCCATTTTTTGTAATAAACGGTGAAGATCGTCGTAATTGTGTTCCGATGAAGGACCTTTCAAAATCCGATAGACGCAAAAATTGGCGAGAGTCATTAAAACATCAAGACAAACAAAGTGAACGGTGTGGATCGTCATAGTTGTGTTGCGATTGTGTGGCTATCGTACATTATACTATAACATAGTAACTTGGTTCATATAGAAGTAAGTTCGATGTATAGAATTAAAAGGTAGGTGCACACTCGTTTTTCCGAATGTTCGATCTAAACCGTTACGATTTAATATCTTATTGATTTTATCATTCTCGCCCAAATCGATGATCATCCGATATTGGCAACCACACGATCAGAACACATTTAGTGCATTTCGTGGAATTTCAGTACTATAACGCACCACTTCAACGCCACCTAATCAATTTTTTCAAAATCAGAACCGTTAGATGTGTTTAGAACGTGTTTTTAAGGTCCTATGCAAGGATTTGAGAAAAAAAAACTAGCCATAAGGGCTTGATCGGACAAGGTTTTCGTAAACCTACTCCGATCAAGCCCTTCCGAGCACCTACTCCGATCAAGCCCTTCCGAGCACTATTTTTTTCCAAATCCTTGCGTAGGACATTGAAAACACGTTTTAAACACATCTAACGGTTCCGATCATCGAAATTTGGTCCGAAAAGTGGAGGTCTATTATTGTGAGTCTTTTATAATTTAATAAAAGAATTTAATTCCTATAATTTGAATTTCTATCATTTTATTTATAAAATCAATTTGTAACTTTTTTGTCTAAGTATCTCTCTCTCACTCACTCTATCTCTCTAAAAAAATTATTATTATTTTTTTATTTTTTTATATTTTTGTTCATGACTTACTTAAAAAAACATAGATTATTTATTTATTTTTTAAAATTTTCCCAAAAACAAATTAATATTTTTTTTTTCAAAATCTTTATTAGATAAACTCATAAAAGGCAATCTGGCAATGTATATGAGTATAAATGTATAATATCAGTATATGTAAATATGTAATATTTGCGAACGTGCGGTATAATGCCGATGCCGGTAAACATTTTTTTTCATGTTTGAATTTTGATTTAAAATTTATTAATCATATAAAATGTTTTAAAAACTTATTTATTTTTTGTTGTCCAAACTCTCTCTCTCTCTCTCTCTCTAAAAATAAAATAAAATAAAATAATATAAAATGTAAAATTGTAACTTATTTTTCCCTTTTGTTTCTTTTTTTTTTTTTTAATTTTTTTGTTCATGTCTTCACTTCAATTTTTATTAACTTGATCTAAATATATAATTCACTAAAAAAAAAAAAATTTAATTCTTCCTTTTTTTGGATTATCAAAAAATACATACAATGATAGAAATAAAGTATTTAACATTTTTTTTTGCCTCTTGCCGTGCCCGTGTCGTGCCTTGATAGAACCGTGCGTCCGTGCTGTGACGTGCCCGTGCCGTGCCATGCCTGTCCTACTTCCGTGTCGTGCCATATTGTGCCAATTTCCGTGCTCGTGCCCGTCCGTGCTAGAATAAATCTGTGCCGTGCCGTGCCTCGTGCCCCGTTGACTTCGTGTCGTGCCCGTAGAAGACCGTGACGTGATGTGCCACGTGCCACCTTATACCGTGCTGTGCCCGCTCAAATCCGTGCCCATGCCGTGCCACGTGCCAACTTATACCGTGTCGTTCCGTGCCGTGTCAGGTTTTTACCGTGCCTCTGGCGTGCCGTGTCGCCATCGAACGTGCCGTGCCCGTGCCGACCCGGCCCGTTTGACACCTCTACATATGAATGCATTGAACATTAGAAAATGTGCTCTCCTATCTATCTCCGCCAGTAACTAGATTTCCCCACATGACTCCACCAAATGCAACTTGTTACCAGACAAGTAATTCCAGGGAGATGAAAATTCTCTAATGTTCAACATGGAATCAATTACCAGACAATCTCCAAAGTCACAGCATATATTTTCCGTTTGAAGTTTATGAGGTCACTATATGCCTTACCTCCTCCATAATCATTCTCTTGATTCTCTTGTTCCCAGTCGATTTGCTTATCAAAGTCGTCGTATGTTACATCGAAGAATTTGGGAGATTTGAAATTGCGACAAATCGAGTACTTTCGAACAATTTTGAGGCAGTGGTGTGATTTCATTTCTCGACATGGGATTGAGAAGTCGCACCACCAGGCGGCCGGCGGCGTTGGGGAGGCAGTGGAGGTGGGAGGCGTCAGAATTGGGGTAGACAGAGGCGTGGATGGTGGTGTAGCCATGGTCGAGTAGGGTTTTGACTAGGATGGTGATGAATTTTCCGCCATTTTTTGCTGTCGGTTTCTCTCTCTCTCTCTCTCTGTTTTCTCCTCTCCTCTGTGAATTGGGGGAGGTTGGCGAGATTTTTTTTTAAATTTTAAAGAAGGCCCAAAACAACGTCGTTTTGGGCTTTTTAACGGTTTATGGTGTCCGTTAAGCTCCAAGTCAGCAAATCCCATTACTTGCCAAACGGATGCAGACGGAATGAGTATTTTTTATTACGGAATTGAAGTTTGGAAATACGCTTGAAAAAATGAAAGTTTGGGAGTATTTATGATAATGAGGTCAAAATTTAGGGGGCATTTTGAATTTTTCCCAGAATAAAATCTTTGATGAAGTCTACTGACCCCAGTGGCCAGTAATCGCATTAGCTCACTGCTGATACTTGTTTTCCGCCTTGCTGCGCTCATGGATTTGAATACAATTGGGCTTCTCTCTTGTTGGACCGGATTTCAACCCAAATTTTGCGCGAGGGCCTAGAGGCCCACAACTTTTCGGTACTTGTCATCTCTCAAAATCTGGACTCGAGTCTAATTGGAAAGTAAGGGTAAAAAAGTAAACTCATTACTTTTCAACAGGGACAAATTTTCTGAGACAATAAAAAGTGACATTTGAGACCAAAAATTAGGAACGGATGGAGTTCCTCCGTAACGTAAAAAGGGAATTTGCCCACAGTATGAACTCGTAGCCTGTTGGAGGCCGTGACCCGTCACATGAATTTGCCCACAATATTAGACAAGGGTGACTAGCGTCTCACGGATCAAATTTTAAGAATAATTTCAATGTTATAATAAAATACGTCCGTCCGGTTTTAATTATGTTTATTTTTAAAGCTATAAGTTCAATATATGATATGTTTGTTACACATTTTAAATTCTCACAATATGGACTCGTAGATCATATTGCTTTCATTGTTGTCTTGTGTTTTCGGTGGTAGTACATCCCAAATGGGTACAAGTCTTGAGGGTAATGTACAGGCCGGTCCACTTTTGGTGGGCCGTTTCCCATGCACTCCAACAAAAAATTCGAAAGGCACCAATAACTCCATTGGTCCACCCCCATGTGCGCACACTGTGCAGGAACGGAAAGTCTCTCCACTAGCCCCTACTTTACCCAATGGATTTCCTGGAGATTCTCTATCTCTTCAATCCCCACTCTCTCTCTCTCTCTCTCTCTCCTATTTTTATTTTACATTTTAAACTTTAAAATCCCTGAACCATATGAAAATGCCTAAATTCCAAATCAAATGAAAGTACCTAAAACCTAGGGTACCCTATGAAAGTATTTAAATCTTAACCCTATGGTACCACATGAAAGTATCTAAACCACTAAAACCCTATAATAGGAAAATGCACTCTAAACATAAACCCTAGGGTATCCTAATGAAAGTGCCTAAACCTAACCTTAGGGTACCCTAATGAAAGTGCCTAAACCCCCATGAAAGTACCTAAATTTCTAAAACCCTATAAAACCGTATGATACCCTGAGTGCCTAAACCCTAAAAAAGTGTGACTAGCCTTAGTAGTAATTAAAAAAAGTGATTAACCTTAATGATAATAAATACTCCCTCCGTCCCTTTTTAAATGTGTTACTTCGTAAATCCAACTTATTAAAGAAACATCATCATTACACCTTTCACATCAACTTTTTCCTCCACTTTACACTTTTCAAATCAACTTTTACCCCTACTTTCCAAAATTATCCTCCAGTTTCACCCATTAACTCTTTACCCACTAACTTTTCAAAGGGCAAAATGATAATTGTACAAACTTTTACCCATTAACTTTTCAAACCACACACTTATTTAGGGACAGCCCAAAATGGAAATGTCTACATTTAAAAAGGGACGGAGGGAGTATTTGTTTTCTTACCTTAATTGTAATGTATCCGAAAATAAAATTTGCCCAAGGCGGCAAGGCCCATCGTGATAAATGATTTATCACTAATCGGCCGGCAATGTTTTTAACACGTTAAAAAGTTCATCCGTCCTCCTACGTTACTGTTTATTTTTTTTTTTTACATATATTGCTATGTATGGCTAAAAACAATACTCCTCTGAGATGGACCAATGAATAGATACTAGATAGAGAACGGGGACTGGCCGATCAAATTTTATAATAAAATTCGTCCGCCCGAGGTTAAATATGTTTATTTAATATTTTAAAGATACAACTTTAATATGTTGGCTGTTACACGTTCCTATTACGATGGGTGTAAAAGGAAACTCCATGTTGGCGACAAGTACGTGAAACCTTTACATTAGGCCATTAGGGTCCCTGAACTATGGTTGTGACCTATATAGGGTGTTTTCTCTCATTTTTTTCTATTTCCTTGTTCTTTGGTTTGAGGAAGTAGAATTTAGACAAGAATTACGCGATCAATTTGGGAAAGGACAAGAACAATGCAGCTATATGTATGCATATATAAACGTATGTATTACTATAAGCCAGCGTAACAATTAACAATCATGATATACACAAAACGGGCAAGGTCCAAAAAGCAGCCGCCTAGCTAGGCCCCACAATGTAATAATATAGCTCCCCTCCACAATTTCGGCTAGAACTCCCAAATGCCTTGGCAGGCCCTGGCTCTGCACGAATAGCTCAATTTGTATAAATGATAAAATAACATTGTTGGCCAATAAATATCATGTACCCTACAAAAAGGGAGTATTATATAATGCTATTCTAATAATTCCTCATACTCCCCTTATTTTTTTTTAGAATCTTCATGATAACAAATAAACTAGTTTTTAAAAGTAAAAAAAGCATTTAAAAATTGGCCAATCTTGTCCGATTGGACAGATCTTCATAATCTAACTTGTTACTATTAGGGTTGAATAGGCAAATCCAATAAACAAATTCCACTCATATATAAAATCGGGATCCGGGGTGGGTGTCACGTATCCAAAGCCTTCCAAACCTTGTTTGGAAGAAAAAAATCTAAAGAAAGTTAAACTAAAAACTATAATTGAGTAAATCCCTAAAATCAACCCTAAAATCAACATCAAAATTAACTCTCCAAAGAGCATTCTTTACGTCGTTTTCACACAACACCTCGCCCGGATTCATTAAATCGAAAGTTACAACAAATTGAGTACTTTTCTCAATAGAGCATTCTTTACGTTAGGTTATACTCCAATACTGGACCCAAGTCAACCATAAGAATCCAAATGTGATCAAAACACATGGAGCTCCAAATCACAACAAACTACTGAATTTTGAAATTTTCTTTCTTTTTAAAAGGACAACCGGAACAACTAGACCTGCTTATGCACACGTCAATTAATCTTTCTAATCTCCTCGCCCGATCCGATCGAAGGCGGACAAAGTGTAGACTTTCCACACCATAAATGCCCTCTCATTTTCCACACTATACCACTTTATAAACATTGCCCTTCGCTGTATATTCCCCAAACTACCTAAACTCCAGAAATTTGTAATTCCAGTTCCCCATGTTTTCTCCTATCCTCTCTCTCTTCACTCTCTCTCTCCTCCTCTTCTCCATCCTCCCAATCTCATCCTCCACCCAATCAACAATCAACGTCTGGCCCATACCAACAACCTTCTCGTGGCCTCACCCGCACTCAATCCTCATCTCCCCGCTCCTCACCATCTCCTCCCCTAAACAAACATACCTTAAGTCCGCCGTTAACCGTTACCGCCGTCAAATCCTAACGGAAAAACACCAACCCCGCGGCCCCCACGTCATCAACCCCACCTTCACTCCGTCGCTCGGAACCCTAACCCTAACCGTCCATGACCTCCAAGCGCCGCTCCACCACGGTGTCAACGAGTCCTACACCCTCTCGATCCCCGCCGGCGGGAGAACCGCGGCCGTCGCGAAAATCACGGCGGAGACGGTGTGGGGCGCCATGAGGGGGCTCGAGACGTTCTCTCAGCTGGTGTGGGGCGACCCGCCCCGGATCGCGGCGGGTGTTTTCGTGTCGGATGCTCCGATTTTCGCGCACAGGGGGGTTTTGTTGGACACGTCGAGGAATTTCTACGAGGTGGAGGATATACTGAGGTTGATTGGGGCGATGAGTTGGAATAAGATGAATGTGTTTCACTGGCACATTACGGACTCGCAGTCGTTTCCGATTGTGCTGCCGTCGGAGCCGGATTTGGCTGGGAAGGGGAGTTATGGGGCGGAGATGGAGTATTCGGTGGAGGATGTGAAGAGAGTGGTGGAGTTTGGGTTGGAGCATGGGGTTAGGGTTATGCCCGAAATTGATATGCCTGGTGAGTTAGATTCCACTTTTCTCTCTCATCTAGTACTACTAGTAAATTCAACGACCAGACTTCCTAGTGCGTAGGCAGTTGCAAACGATTCACCGAGCTGTTCTTGAGCAGTTTGAGGCTCGGGTCGTTAGGATATGAGATGAGCTCGAGTTTTAAACTCGTTTAGTAAACGATTCGAGTTAATTGGAACTCTGCTCGTTTGTATTAGCTTGACTCATTTGTAGCCACTCATCTCTTTTGCAGAGGATGTTACGATATATATATATAAATAAAAGAAGAAGCTCAATCTCGATTATTTGGGCTCGACTTGAGCTCAAGCTAGAATAGTTTTGAACTAGCTGAGCTCGGCTTGACTCGACTCATTAAAGCTCACCTCGGCTTGACTCGTTTAATACGTAAATTTGACTGGGTATGTCCCATCTTGAGCCGGTGGTTGTGTACATTTTTTTATCTTGTAGAGCTTGTTGCGAAAATCATTCAGTCAAAACATGGTGATCGAATTTGGTTCGCCACCACATTTGCCTCGATCGAAAATACAGTGCTAGACTTGTTCGGTACTCTATAAAATAATTGTGATCCGATTGTGTAGCTGGCATGATTTAAGTATATTTTTAAGCTAGACTTGTTCTTTAGACTTAAGTAATAGTGATCCAATCGTGTAGTTAGGTATGATTTAAGTATATCTTTTTAGACTTGTCATTACACTTAACGTAATTGTGATTCGATCATGTAACTAGCACGATTTCTTTTCGTTGATCATCTTCTTCAGAGATCTTACCAAATGTATGGTTTGGATGGGTGGGGTGTACCTATGGCCAACTTCATCGTAAATTTTGATTTTTGAACTTTACAGAGGCATGGTCCTATGTGAAGTTTCAAAGGGAAATGGGAAAGAAGGAACAGAAAAATTCCTAGACTTACGAAGATTAAGTGAAGCATATGCCAGTGCCTAGAATTTACGAATAGATTATATGAATTGGTGGAAGAGTTGAAATTATGAATGATACTGTCAGAGTTCTTACATTGCATATTTAATTTGATGGCAAGTGTTGAGGAAATTTTAATCAATGAAAGATGTGACGTAGCTTCAAAAAGTGCATACCAATCTGAGGTTTACATATAGATGAACATCTATAACATTGCTACTTGAGGGGAATTCGGATTCACCAGAATTTTATGTCCTGACTCCTGTCGATCCATCAAAAACTGGAAGGCGTATGGAGGTGAGGGGGCAGCTGATGTTCAATTTCTCAAGTGAGAGGGAAAAATTGTAGGAGAAAGTGGATAGAATCTCGAAATCCGAAAATCGGGATTCTTTTATAGTCAACTTATGCCATGGAAATTCTTAGTGTAGGGATCTGTGGACAATTTCCGGAGGTTTTTTGGGGTTTTTTGACCTTCAATACTTCTATAGAATGGGAAATACCAGACACTTGCCCATCCTCTTGTTCTTGAGTTCCGTCCTTAAATATGCTTCTTTGCCCTTTATCATCTTCCCTGGAAATACCGGACACTTGCCCATCCTCTTGTTCTTGAGTTCCGTCCTTAAATATGCTTCTTTGCCCTTTATCATCTTCCCTACACACGAAGTGACCCCATTATGTTTTTAAAGGGGAAACTTCCAGACCGGGTTTGGTCCTAAAAGCTGGTACCCATGTTTTACAAAGAGTAACACAAGTTCTAAAGCATTCATTCAAAAGTGAACAAACCTCTTAGGGCTTAAATTGGAGTTAGAAGAGAGAACCAAATAGAGTAAGCATAGGAGATGGTTATTCATTGTGAATGAAAGTTCTTACCGTCACAGTCATCTTCTTTCTTCGACTAATTTAAACCAAGTAAAGCAACCCCAAAGTTACAGAAAGCAAGTGAAGAAACCCCCCAAACCAATGTTCGTCTTCCCCTATGTTAACATGATGGAGTGCTAATTTTGTTGTTTTCTTGTATTTTGCAGCACATACAGGATCATGGGCTGAAGCTTACCCAGAGATTGTGTCATGTGCACATATGTTTTGGTGGCCTGCTGGATACGCATGGGCCGACCGCCTTGCAGCTGAACCTGGAACCGGCCAACTCAACCCCTTGAAGCCAAAGACGTACGAAGTCATAAAGAATGTCATTAAAGACGTTGCCACAATGTTCCCTGAACCATTCTACCATGCGGGGAACGATGAGGTTACCCCAGGTTGCTGGAAAGCTGACCCATCCATTCAAACCTTCCTAGCAAATAATGGAACCCTCAGTCAACTTCTTGAGATATTTGTCAATTCCACCCTCCCTTACATTGTTTCTCTTAATCGTACGGTGGTCTACTGGGAAGATGTTTTGTTGGATGCCAATGTCAACGTGAGAGCCTCTCTTCTTCCCCCCGAGAATATCATTTTGCAAACCTGGAACAACGGCCCAAGTAACACTAAAAAGATTGTTTCCTCTGGTTACCGCGCCATCGTATCATCCTATGATTTCTATTATTTGGATTGCGGACATGGAGAATGGCTCGGCAATGACACTACGTATGAACAACCGCCGGGTACTGACCAAGGTGATGGTGGGTCATGGTGTGGACCTTTCAAGACATGGCAGCTGATATATAACTACGATATAACATATGGGTTGAGCGAGGAGGAAGCGAAATTGGTCTTAGGTGGTGAGGTGGCACTGTGGTCCGAGCAAGCTGACCCAACTGTTCTGGATTCACGGATATGGCCAAGAGCCTCAGCTATGGCAGAGGCGTTATGGTCGGGGAACCACGATGAAACAGGAAAGAAGAGGTATCCAGAGGCTACAGATAGGTTAAATGAGTGGAGACATAGAATGGTTTCCAGGGGAGTTAGAGCTGAACCCATTCAGCCACTGTGGTGTGAGAAAAACCCCGGCATGTGTAATGCTCAACCAATTTAGTTATCTTGTTTGTTGCATGTGACTGCCATTTTTATTAAACTAAAGTTGGAAAACATAAGAGAATTTTATTTTTTTCTCGAATAAATAGAGTTGGAATAAAGTGGGTTTTTCATGAAACACGCAGTTGGATATATCCCAAAATGGTGCTGCTCAAAGAATGCGAAGACAAAGCTAACTTGAATCGGACATACTGAAGTTTTCAACTTAAGTAATGTGATGGCAAATGGATATCTAAACTTTTACTCTGAGAGACAGTTAACGGTTTCTGGAATGTATTGAGAATGATACAGCCGTTATTTGACGCATAGTATCGCAGTCTTCTCATCAGTGTGCACATTGGAGATGGCAGCACTATTATTCACTTTTGTTATTTTGATAATATTTTGGTGTATCGTTGCACTTGTTTATTGTGGTTGGATCTTATGCAGTAAAAAATTTAACTCTGGGACTTAACGCTTTCACAGTGCATTATCTTAGAATCGAACTTCACCTAATTATAGAAACAAAAAAAAGGCTCGGGAACATTATGTTTAATTGGCACTGAGTTGCTATTGACTTAGATTGTAACTTATTGCTGTGATTGTGCAAAAGAACCGATGATTGTTTATTTCGTACGTAAGTAAGGGGACCTTGCTTTACGTTTTTAGTAATTGTTTGTTTCGTAAGGAAGGACCTTGCTTTACATTTTTAGTAATTGTTTGTTTCGTAAGTAAGGCGACCTTGCTTTACGTTTTTAGTAACTGTTTGTTTCGTAAGCAAGGACCTTGCTTTACATTTTTAGTAATTGTTTGTTTCACAAGTAAGGGGACCTTGCTTTACGTTTTTAGTAAAGTTTCTAATTACTAGACTTAATACTATAGTTATAGGAGTTTACGTGTGACTCTCAGTCGTAGACATGTTTGAGAGAAGTCCTGAATCCTGATAATAAAATGAAAAAAGCTGAAACAATGGCAATTTTCAGTTTTGAGATGGCAGGAGAACATTCATATCATGGGTCATGCTGTTATTTGCTGACTGCCTGTACTTATTGAAGATGCCGTGAACTCTTTGGAAAACTTGCTTGTTCGGGTAGCAAGACTGCATCGTTAGGAGAGTAAAGATGCTGCAACTTAACAAGATTCAAATATAAAACTTGCTTATCCGAGTAGCAAAACTGCACCATGCAGAGTAAGCATCGTGGCGTTCATGTTTTGCTTTTGCTGTTCTAATAAGCAAATACTGAATGACTGGCCAGCTTTTCTCAACATTGAGCACAGCTTATGTCCAGACCAATGCTGACACACTAGGGCAACGATTATCTTAACTGAGGAAGACCCAATTGACATGTTCTCTTTGTTTCTCGCTTTTTCCCTTCCTCTTTATTTCCTGGTTTTACTATAATCTTTCCACTGCTGCAATAGAAGAAAGTGTCACTTTATTGGTTTGGCTGTTTTTGTGAGGCATCAAACCCTAATATTTCGCCTCTTTGATACGTTGGCTAAGTTCCAATTTTCTCGCGACAAAATCTGGAAAATGGATTTTAGGTGATTTGTACTCATATTTGCAAAGTTTCTTCTAGTATGTTGAAAATATTAGCCATCTCCAACAAGCTTCTTTTTGATTTATTGTACACAGGTGATTTCTTGGTTTACCCTTGCCTGGTTCATGTTATTGCTCTCGTAAATGCACAACTATGCCGCGAAGAAGGAGCTGAGATCAAGTGAGTTCCCAAACCCGACAGCCGAGGAAATTTTTAGAAGTTGCTGTGCGCGTCAATGTGAGTACTCTCACTTTTGGTGAACCTCTATTCGGATCTCGTTATACTTTCTGATATTGGACATGGGATTTAACACAGGTAAACATGGAAACTTCTTGAAGACATGCCCCCTCATGTAAGGACAGACAGAACATTGGGTAATTGATCACTTCCCCATTTTTTCCCATTTCTGTTATTTAATTGCTGTGACCTTCATGTAAAGATTCGGGTATGGACTTGCTGGCCTTTAGTTGCTTTAGTTTAGAGCAGAAATGCATCATGCATCTGTTGGACTTGCAAAACCTGATTCGATTAAGTTAGCGCTTTGTTGACGCATCAGCCGAGTAACTTGTACTCTCTCCATTTCATTTGATTTATATAGTTGAATTGGTGTGAGCCGTGGATGTATTCAACTACACAATTGAGGTACTCAATACAAATTTACAAAAGAAAAATGATTATGAATACTAGTTAATTTTTTCCAATAGTAAACACTAAATAAAAAAAATTGATGAACAACGACTTGAAAAATAAAATCTTAAACTGGGCTTTTTCCGGTGAACTACAAAATGAAAAATTGCATCTGTGACATATAACTTGCTTGGACAGATTCTAACTAGACTATTAGATGGGACAACATGGTTCGGGTAGACGAGCTTCGCACAGGTTCGGTCACTTGGATGGTAACTAATAACTATTAGGGCTGTGTTTGGTTTGTAGTTTAGTTTAGTTTTGACGATGTAAGCAGGTGTAATGAGTGGAGAGAGATAGAGAGAGAAATGAGGGAAATGATAATGTCAACAAAACTAAAAAAAAAACTAAACCCCCTAACTGAACAAGGCCTAGGTGATTTTCTAATTTTGATAATTTTTCATCATAAGATGAGCTTAATAGATGGAATAACAGTCTCTCCAACTTAATACAAATTTACAAACTTAGTTTCCCAAACGAACACACACAGAGAATGAATTTGTATAATTTCTTAGGCAACCGAATAGACGATAGGGTGAAGATTAGATTTATCCTCTCAACAAATCAGTAAACCTCAACAAGCATTCCATACCTTGCACAAGTTATTCTTATTCATCTTTAGCCCCAGTCATTGTTACATGGATTCTTCAAAATGACTACAATACCCATGTGTCCGAACAAAATTGGTTGGACATTCACCTGGAAAGCATTGTTGTGTGGAAGCATTAACAAACATAGAAAACTGTGATTTATGCTATATAATTTGAGCAAACCAAGAGAGAGAGAGAGAGAAAGAGCAATCACAAAGAACACAGAGATTTTACGTGGTTTGACAATGAATACTACTCCACGGGCAGTAAGATGATTGGGGGTTTCACTTATCAGAAGAGAATCAGATGCACCAAGGCCACAAATGAGCTCACAGAGTTTCTCTCTTTGCCTCTTAAAGTAAACCAGATGTGAAAGCAATACTATACAAGAAAACCCTAAATAAAAATAATAAAATAAAAAAATAAAAAAACCCATTTATAGGGCTGTTGTACGTCGCCATGGTCCGGACCACGCCCCTGCTTGTCCGGACCACACCTTCCCACATCAAAAACACCAACCAGGATCGGTGGTTTGGACCATGGATTTCGGTGGTCTGGACCATGGATTTCGGTGGTCTGGACCATGGGTGCTGCGAGTTGCAATTGTCCAGAATTGCCTGAAATTGCTTGGTCCAGAGCATAGAAGCCTTGGTCCGGACCATAGATGTTGCGAACATAGAAATCGAGCCAAAAAACCAGCAAGCATATGTTTTAATTTGACTTTGCCATCAATTAGGTGTGAAACTCCTATATTATGCATGCAATGCCCTAAGGTACTTTGTAGCATGATTTATCAGAGAAAATGGCAGAAATATATGAAATGTGATCAATTTAGCGTATCTGACGCTTGGATAAATACCGGACTCAACTCTTATACCTGAGTTTAAGTAAAACCCGGGTCCCAGCTATGTTTAACAATTCAAGTAACCTCGGAAATGTTGAACAAAACCATAAGGTGACAACTTCCTTTAATTTGCTAAACTAATTGAATTTTATATAAGCTTCTATATTGCCTGGTTGGGATGTCCATTCGATATATTGATCATTAGGGTGGCCGTCTTCACAAGAAATTGAACAACCCGTATCAGACACTGCCAGGTGGTTCTCTCCTCCAAAGCAGCTGTTTTCTTTGCATATTATGTTTGCATCTCGACTCGGTTTGAATTTTCTTCGCATGGTTGCCCAATTTTCTAAAAATCTTTGCAGTTTAGGTACTGGGACCACTTATACCTGACGTAGAAGCTTCTTAGAGGTCTTCACATTGAGCTAAAGCGAGTGTCGGTTTAAGTTGTGGGAACCAGCCTAATATGCATAGCTACAGACGGAAACTGAAACTGACCACAGAATCTGCCGTGAAATTTTGTTAGATGGCCAGAGGTTTACAAATTGTTGGTGAAAACCGGTTTAATCGATAAGCTATTTATGCACTTTCTGCGGCCGGTTCTTCGGTGGACGGGAGAAACGGGGGGTGTGTGAGGGGGTGTTTGGCCTCTGCACTCCTCCCGACTTTGTTCCTATTTTTAGTTCACTTTTGGATTTTTTATAGTAGAGTGACCCTCGCAAGATAGGTCAAATTTGTAATCTTGCATCCGCCACTGGTGGTCGATTTATTTTTCCCTAGAATTACTCTGTTAATCATGTCTGTGATTCATCAATTCCACCTAACATGGACTTTGTCAACCGGGCATATAATACAAGAAAACCAGACTATGAAAATTTTCTCCTCTTTCTTGTACTCAATCACTTAACAAACAATGACTTCATTTTCAAATTCACCGTCCTTTTTTCTTGCTCTTGTGAGCAATCTTCACAACTCTACTATAAAATCCATAGCCACACTACACCATGAGCAAACTCAAATTACTCCAAGAAAACCCATACTCTTCACAATGAAGTCTTCAACACAAGCAGTCCCCCTCTTGGCTATTCTTATGCTTGTTCTCTTGGTTTCCCCACCTTCAGTAGCTGCACTTACTTGCGGTGATGTAGTGAGGGACATCGGCCCTTGCTTGAATTACCTGAAGAGCGGCAGTGGGAAGCCACCGCAACCCTGCTGTGACGGAGCCAAAACTCTTGCTTCTGCTGCTTCCTCCACTGCTGACAAGCAGACTGCTTGCGGCTGCCTCAAGACTGCATCCAAGAGCATGAATGTGAATCCAGCGACCGCAAAGGCACTTCCGGGGAGCTGTGGCATCAGCTTGGGTTTTGCTATCGACCCCAACCTCGATTGCTCTACGTATGTACTTCAACTTCCAATTCTTCTTTACAAGCACACATGAGCACACGGATGTACATATGATTTTGTTGCGAAGTGTCTTGTATTTTATTAGACTCCCGGACATACTGTTTAGCAATTGCTACAAAAGCACAGACTAATCCAATAGCAGAAGGCCTAGTTTTTCCCTCTCAAATACGGTCACTATGGCCGAGGGAGCAGTAGACTTAGCCGCCCTGGAGTAGGCAACTTGCCGAACCACTTGCATCTTGTGTTCCCTTCCGTTGCGTTCTTCTTCTTTTTGTCAAATTGTTTGTGTTCGATCGAAATCATCTTTCAAATTAATAACTTTTACATAAATTTTTCTCTTGTACTTTTGGTTTTGCAGGATCAGTTGAACTTGAAGCCGCCTAAAGATGGAGGATGTGAGATGTTTCCAGAGTGTGTGACGAAGCATTATCTACCTTTGTAGTAATAAACTAGGATCTACTTATGCAGATCCTTAGTTTTTCCTCACTAGTTATGGCCTTGCTTTTGGCTCCAGTTGTACTCAAATAAAAGCGTTTTCCCATGTCTGGTGAAAATGCAATGAGAGAGTAATAGAGTTGTGTGTTTATGTAGCTTCTGATATCAAATATATACCAAAATTTTCATGTTTTAAGGTGGTTTGGCTCCCTCTCTAGTCACCGGGCGGCTTTTCTCCAATTAATGTTTCAAGGCAGCTAGCCTAGTGGTGGTGGGACCCGGGGATGCTGGTGTTTTTTTTTTTTTTTTTTTTTTTATTAACCTTTAAAAATGAATTATAAAGATTAAAAGGATTCAAGCAACAAGGCATCAAGACGGAGGAAGGGCAGACCCACAAAGAATACTCTCTTCACACCAAAAGACACTTGTCGCTAGTTACCAAGAGGGAAAAACACAACCTGAAGCTGGCAAGAAGCCAATCAAAACCCCTAAAAGAGGACACGCCCCAAAAGAAAAGTCTAAACCAAACACCCCAAACAAAACCCAAGCAAAATGCTCAAACAAACACCACTAATGACAAAATTAGCTTGCAACAGGAAAACTGCTTAAATAAATATCTTTCATGGAAGAGTTTTGTTTAAATCGGATCGTCTAAAACACTTTTGGATGGTCCAGATATGCATACCAGGGAGTGCACACCAAGATCCCCGTTTCCTAATGGTGGTATATATAGCAGTACTGTGAGACTGCCAGTTCAAATACTATGACAGGAGTTTAATACCTATGGTGATTGGTTGTCATGGGTTTTTGGCTAAAAATAGGTTCTTCAATCCTATGACAAAAAAATAAAAATAAAAATAAAAATAATTTGTACTCCAATAAACTTCTCCAAAAGGACCAGCAAAACTCCACTTAATTCAAGTTAAATCTCAGCTCAATTCTTTACTTTCCTTTCTTTCCAATTAACGAGCTCAATTCTTTACTTTCCTTTCTTTCCAATTAACGAACCCATCTCATAAACCTGGAAATCATAAACTTGTCCCACAAATCAAATCAAGATGAACTTTAACTGGCTCAATTGATTAATAGTTTCGATAAATTCATCAAAGATTAAGGACTCAAATTTTTTCAAAACTTGCCCAAAAAGGTAATTGGTAATATATTTACACCCCCAAATTGTTATCCATACTCCCTCCTTTTCTGTCTTTTAGTGAAATTTTTAAAATGAAAATTGCACTAGAAGACTTTTAAAAAAAAAATGGGTAAAAGTAGAGGATAATTTTGTGTAAAAGTTGATGAATAATTTGAAAATTTAAAATGTGAA
Organism: Vaccinium myrtillus; assembly: GCA_016920895.1. Classification (NCBI taxonomy): domain Eukaryota; kingdom Viridiplantae; phylum Streptophyta; class Magnoliopsida; order Ericales; family Ericaceae; genus Vaccinium; species Vaccinium myrtillus. The sequence goes on along the minus strand of CM029281.1, from coordinate 6,683,852 downwards.
AAGTGTAAAATGGAGGAAAAAGATCACTCCCTTTACATATTCTCTATCATTTTAATATATCCATTTCTTGCGTTTCGGAAACAAACTAATACTGTATAATCAAGATTGCATTTTTCAAACATCCAAAAACATAAAAAGAACATTTTTCAAACATCCAAAAACATAAAAAGGAAAAATTCTAATACTCCTATACTTCGGAGCCTTACATACGAATCAAATTCATCAATTGACAAACAAAGAAAGTCAAAACTTCCATGAAGATTCACATTTTCCTATACATAGAAGAATACTAGCCTACCCTAAATCCAAGGGTTTTGACAAGAGACTGTTAAAAACGATTAATAACAGAATTCTTGTACAAAAAACTCATCGGGAATAATGTGGTGGTAGTATTTTATTAAATTTTACGACGACCCAACCAGTGGTTGACTATGCGTGAAATGAAACAAATACAGAAGTCCACCACATTATTCCGCATGAGAATTCTGTACAAAAGTTCCGTTAATAGGAAATCACGACCCTTTTTGCAAGGGGGTCTCATGGGCAATTAGGGTTTCTACCAGGACCACCATAGTAAAAGTAGTCGCCCCAATCGCCGGTCTTTCCGACTTGGACATCATAGCAACTTGGTTGCTCAGTGAAAGTGCCAATGTCTTTGGGAGCCCTAAGCCTGTTGGATCCATCAACAATCTCAATGTTCCTGAAATAACTGGATGTACCGAAACCTTCGCCGGGGAAATGGCCGCTGCCCATTTGGGTGGTGGTGTGCTGCCCATCTGAGGCTGAGTTCACCACCTCTCCTCCCCACTCAATCATTGTTGCACTGTCTGCTAGATATGAAAACAAGAAGCCTGGCCAGTACCCCAGTACATTGTCATTCCCAAATTGCATCCACCAGTTTCCCTCTTTTGGGTCCTATCAAATTTATAGAAATAAATAAATAAATAAATAAAATAAAAAAATCTATTATTAAAAAGTTGAATGAGACATAGAAACATAGAGATAGGGAAAAAACATGCACATGTGAGCATATGTCAGAGATTTTCTGTATTCAACTAGTACTATATACTACTCCCTCCGTCCCAATTTAAATGCTCCCTACGGTTATGCGTGCCTTTTTAAAACTCTTGTAATTTTTATTCTATAATGTATTATGTATGCAATATGGATCTTATTTGATAGATCTCAATTAGTTCTATTAGACAACATTTTTAAAAACTTTGAAAACATTACCAATAAAAAGATATAGACGTTTGAAAATGGCACGGATATTCGTAGGGAGCATTTAAAATGGGACGGAGGGAGTATATTATTTGCATATGTATATATCTTTGAGGTCCGCATTACAAGGAGCTTTGTACTTTAGTTAGTACTCCTACAATTCTTTCAAATTCTCTAGACAAGAATGAATGAATTACCTTGAAATTGTCAGTTCAAATAAAAAAAAATTACCTTGAAATTGTAGACAAATCATACTATTGAGCTAGAAAATTTAAAACATTGATGGTCGTGGATTTTAGGCTTCATTTGACCGTCTCGTAAAATTGTTGATTTTCCTACAAAAAGATAAAAAAAAAAACTGGTATATTTCCCGAATCTTTTTCGTTTTTACGGGAATCTTGTCAATGTTTAGTCATAATTTTGTACCTTTTGGATTTTTCTAAAAAATTGACACGAAAGTGCAAAAATTTAGGGGGGAAAAAATGAACGAAAAGACGGTGTGAATAATTAAGGTAATCTCAACATTGATATGAGTGAATTGAGTATTTTTACCTTCCAGACAAGCAAGCTGATATCATATTGAGAACCGCGATAAGCAGAAACAGGGGAGATGCTGGCCCCCATTGCTATTTCACTGTTGATTTGAATAAATCCAGAACAGAGGAGGTTGTAGCACCCTGTGGCTTGATATGCATCACTCTGTCATTTACCCACACACTATTTCAAATCAACCCATTTGAGATATTTGGGGGTTCTAGTGTCATTGGCTTAAGGATTTATTAATTTTGTCTTTATTCAAATTTTTTTTTTTTTTTTGCGTTTGGTAATTTTGTGTCAAAGTTTTAGTAATTATAGATTCGTCTCGAAGTGAGGATGCGGAAAAGTAAAAAATTATGAGAATTACCCAGATATTTTGGAAAATATCCAAGAAAAGACAGCTTAAGCTGTATTTTTATATTTTTCCTTAGATATTTCCAGTTGTATTTTTTATATTTTTCCATTTTAAAGATATTTCTTTATATTTGGGTCAAAAAATCATAATTTTACCCAATCTTATTCTTATTTTCTCTATCTCTCTCGAGATAAACTAATTATTATCAAAAAATCCAAACACTATCTCAAAAATTCAAAAAGCCAAACAAAATAATTTTAAAATTCTTCAGTCAGATGAACTTATAATCACAAAAAATTAAAACCCAAATTTTTTTTTTGAATAAAGACAGAACAAAAAAAATCCTTAAGTCAATGACACCGGAAGAACAACCCTAAAATAAGATTAGAAATTTAGAAACATTATCTTCTAGTACTTACAGTCCAGTAGGTGAAAAGTCTGGTGTTTCTATCTCCATACAAGTCTGGGCTCACCTGTTTTTTAAGTTTTATTTTCAGACAAGGGAAAGAGAAATGGCATAAATAGAAGTGGCCCATACATTCCAATTGGACAAAAAAAAAAATTTGATCCCCAATTGAAATTTCAAATTTCGTTAAAAATGAAATAACTTTACTGAAATGGCATATCATAATTCATAAGCATCTCAGAACGAAAAAATGGTCCACGAAAAAAATTTGTCACATCGATAGATGCAGACACAATCATCTTTCAAGGGTGAAAGGTGCATTGTGCAAAAAATGGTCCACTAATTTAGATCTTTGAAATTCTGTTTTTTTAGAACTTTTGTTTGTAAAAATCGATCCAAAATCACATGATTGTGAAGTTCTGAGTATTATGGTGAGTGTTTTAAGTTGGAAATAAAATGACGACAAGAGTTCTACTTTTTTAAAATCATAGAACACAATGATGGATTTTGGGCTTCAAACAAGACTTCAAAAGGCAAAATCATTATGCATAGGAATTTTGTGAACCAAACTACATGTGTTTTGCACTACTCTATCATTACTCTTAAAAGAATCTCGTTCTCTGCAATCTGACGTTATAGAGTTGTTCGTTTGATCTCAACTGTTTAAAAATGTTTTTAATGGTCCAGATTATTAAAGGACTATTCACGGAAGAATAGTTTCTTCCGGGGAAGAGTCTGTTCAAAATCTAGACCATTGAATGCAAAGATGAACGGCTGAGATGCAACAACAGAAGCACTTGCTACAGTCGGACAGCAGAGAAGCCGGGTGGAGAAGAGTAACAAGAGAATATGAGAGAGAAATTCAGAATTTGGGTGAAAATGAAGCACCTGCCAACCAGCTTCAATGCTGTTGAGATCAGAATCAAAAGTACCCCCCAACACCCATAGCTGAGACAAGCTGAATTCATTAGGCTGCTGTATTTTGGGGTCCCAAACATTCATTGTTGCCTTTGCTCCATAAAACTCCCCTTGTACGTAGGTTATTGCATGCTAAAGGAACTCCAAAATAACAAAACCCAAAAAAGAACATAAATAACATTGAAAATAAAATAAAAACATACCCAAAATCACGAAAGATAGCAAAAATGGGTGTTAGATGTGTGTGTACATAAACATACAGTGGAAATTAAATTAGACAATGCTAGGTAGCCATAATTTCTTTTAAAAACTCTTCATGCATGAAGATAATGTTGGTTAATTTAGAAATTTTAATAATGCTACAAACCCGCAAAACTTATCGAGTTCCGGTGCATCTCATTGAATAATGTGAAAATCTTTTCTCTCTCTGTAAATGCACCGGAATATCGGTAACTGTAAATATGGTAGGAGAGCATTCAAACTCGAGCACAAATTTGTATATACCTGATGGCCACTTTGATTGAAAGGGAAAAAAAAATATAATGCATCTCAAGAAAGATAGCACAAATGAGAATCATGCTAATTTTTTTCTTTTCAATCTCTTTTAAATATTCTTCATGCATGAAGATAATGTTGGTTTTTAGTAATGCTACATCAAGCATGAAAACCAATCCAAAATACTAATTTTCATTTCAAACCAAAATACTAACTCAAATGCCACATCAAGCATGAAAATCTTATTGGGTTCCGGTGCATTTTTTGTCATTGGATAATTTGAGAATCTTCCTCTCCCTGTAAATGCACCGGAACATCGGTAACTGTAAATATGGGTTAGAGAGGATTCAAACTCGAGCGCAAATTTGTATATACCTGATGGCCACTTTGATTGATGAGGTCTGGATCAGCAGACCTAGCTGGTTCAGGGATGCTTCTGTGTTTCTTCTTTCCATAACTCTGAACAGAGCTTGTTCTTAGTAAATCCTCTTCTTTTGTTCTTCTGATTGGAATAGTTCCTTCCGGGCACTTCCCATTCAAGTGCCACAACTGAGTTATTGGCTTTGATTTTCCTTCATTTGACTGGGGCATTGACACCTTCTTCCCATCAATTAGCCCTTCTGGGTGATAATTTGGCCTCACCTATGAACAAAATTATTCCAAACCCACCTCATAATTTGGAAACCAACAAAAACCCATTTATGAATTTGCGAAAATCTAGCACAGAATCATATATGGAGGCCGAAAAAACAAAGAAATTAGAAACAAGTTGGTCCAGACATCCGTTTATCAAAATTCATATGATTGGAGTGCAGAATGTGAATACATAATACTCCATGATTAATGGTCAGTAACGGCCCCTGAGCAAAGACGAGCATAGCGTTACCCTCGGGCTTCCAAAATTTTGCCAAAGTGAGGGCTAAAAAAGACTCTGTAGTATTCATTAAATATAGATCTATACAACTATCTTCATTTTATACGAGCAAGTAAAAAAAAATGATTATACGAGTAGCACTTTTACAGCTAAAAATTCGAGAAAAGTGATCTATACAAATGATTGTTTTAAATTTTATAATGATGTGCATATATTTTAAAAATTTTGACATTCTGGAACACTAATAATTTCTCTCTTTAAAGGAATTTATCTTTTAATCATTGTGGTTATAAATGCATAAGAGCTTTATTTTCTTGAATTCTTCACGAAACCTCAAAATGTCACGGCCGGTCCTGTTCACAGTTCTATTTTCGAGGAGAAAGAGGGAGAGAGAGACCTGAATTGTGTGGTTCTTGAACAGAGGATGATCAAATGCTGGCTGGTGAGATATATGGACACAGTCGATTATATCTCCATCTTGGCTCTGTTTTTTCCACAACAAAATCAATAAAATTCAAATTAAACACCCATATATATATGCGCACATATACATACATATATATATTTAGAGAGAGAGAGAGAGAGAGAGAGAGAGAGAGAGAGAGAGAGAGAGAGAGAGAGGACCTTGATGGATTTGAGGGGAGGCTTGTTCAATTGCTTCAAATGTTTGTGAACCTCAAGATTTTGTTGAGAAATGCTCACTCTGCCACCAAAACACAGCTGAAACATCACCATAAACACCAACAAAACCCACGCACTGCTAAAGTGCGCCGCCGCCATAGCTGAACACAAAGTTTTTGGCTAAATTGAGCCTTCAAAATCTAAAGAGCCTGCTGCTCTTCTTCTTCTTCAACAAAAATGCTTAGCTGCTTATCCTAGGCACACACCCACTTCAATGAATTTCCTCTTTTAAAAAACAACAATGGTGGAATACGGACAGATTTGAAAAAACTGTGGGACGCTCTGTTTTCTTATTTTCTCTTTGTGGGGTGAAGAAGGGTAAGATTGGAATTTTGAAAATTTTGGAGAAAAAACGAATGGAAGAGAGAGAACGAGAGGGTATGGTCAGGTTGGTTGTGTCGGGGCCCTTATTAATTGTTTCAGAACCATCTTTTTGTTTTTGTTGCCTTTTGGAAAAATAATTTCAATTTTTTTAGGTTCATGGAAAAAAAAAATTAATTAGTGCAGAAATTTTTCGTAATTCCATAAGTACCCTTTTTGAACCCCGTGACCATCTTTTGTTTTTTGTTTCCCTCCCAATTCATCAGAATTCAACCAAAAGGGTATATGATTTTGAGTGCCTTCGGTTTTGTCCTTTCGCCCTTTTAGTTTTACTCAACAATACAAAAAATTTCAAGAAAATTGCAAAAGTTTTTTCAGCAATTTACTCGATGTCAATGAGTTCTTTTATTTGTCACAAGTTCCATAAGTACCCTTTTTGAACCCCGTGACCATCTTTTGTTGTTTGTTTTTTCAGCAATTTACTCGATGCCAACCTGTGAGATATTGCTTATATTTGTTTTATTATTATCCTGCTTTTTAGTATTCCCATCTATAAAAATTGTGACAAGCAAAGCACAAAATTGGAGTTTAAATTTGTGAACGACCCCATAAACACAAATTTAAATATCATTTTTCCTTTAGTGTTTTTCTTAGTTATGCACAATTTTTTTTGACTTTCTATGCTGCAAAAATGATATTTAAATTGATCACTGCTGCCATTGTCTATCATTTTATCATTTTAAAAGTTGTATGGTGAACACAAACAAAGTTCACAGGTTGGCATGCAAGAAATTTGTAGACAAATGCATTAAGTGCTTCTTGTCCTTACGGTTCTATTGGATGTAGACATTAGACTAAGACCCATTGAAATGAGATGCCCCTTTTCTGGGTTTAGCGGTCACGGTGTTCAGACTAGCTTGCACATGCCTAGACTAGTACTCGTCTCATTCAGTTAAAGGGAAGCTATTAACACCGAGACTGTAGAATTCATAAGATAAGCTCTTACAACCTAGCAAAAGATTGCCAAGTTTCGAAATCAAAAAAACCCATTTTCACCTACATCACATGTTGCAATCCATCCAATAACATTTCACATGACATGCCGTATGAAGTTTGTGTTTAATTCTCTTTTGGACATTTGTCCAATTTATTTAATTGATTTTTTTTAATGCCATAACTAATTAGAAAGTGACTTTGCTGGTTTCCACTGAAGTCCCACTTTGGTTCTAGGCTATAGGCTGGGCGGGTGGTGAGTGTTAACCGGGTCTTAATTGATTATAATATTCAGCTTCTGCGCACATCGACTAATATTACGGTATAAGCTTCAGTTCATGTGCACATCGATTAATTTTAAAATCTTGAAATTAACGATTGAAAAATCTTGCGCACATCAACTAATTTAAAAATCTTGAAGTTAACGATTGGAAAAATCTCAGAGACTTAAAATGATATATAAACAAGTCGATCACAACACGAATTTTGAGCCCCGTTCCAGTAAGTGGATAATTGGGTTTTTACTTTTTCATGCTTTGCGAGACAAATTATTTTTCTTACGTATACTATTAATTAAAAAATCCCAAAAATTCAAAAAGTCATCTTGGTAAGAAAAAAAAAAAGAAAAGAAAGAATTTATTACGGTTGACTCACTGTGGAGGGGTCGTCGACGGCCACAATCGCCCAAATGGAGTACAACTAGTTGATAGTTCTCTATTCCCTCACCTAATCCTTACTACTGTACCCTCACAAGATATAATATGTATGTATATATGTACAAAAGTTCTATGACCAAAAATCGAACGCATGGATTTGAATATAAATGTGTTTCGAATCGTTCGATGTGTATGAACTCTACATCTATGGTGTGAATTCACATGAATGGGACGGTTCCAAGCACATTTATCTCCGGATGAAGCATTGCTCATTTATGTATCCTCAAATAGATCCATTTGTTCCTAGGAATTCCTAATTAACTTCGACAAATCCGCAGATGTAACTTACACCCATTCATGCATAATCCAGTTCCCCAAACAAACATGACTCTACTCATTCTTCACTCACTACATGCCTATAGTGATTTCCCCACTCTACAGGCCCCCCAAATCGCCCATGTAGGGATGTCAATTAGTCCGCCCCTGCCCCGAATTCACCCCAATCGGGGCGGGTTTTCGTCAAATTTTCTAGTACCGGGGTAGGTAAATATAGAAAATCCAATCTGGGTTGGGGATCAGGTTCGGGTTGATGTTACCCCTACCCCGTTACCCTCCCCGAAATATTGTTATATACAAAATTATAGATTTAGTCTAATATTTTTATCATTATATTAAAAGTTATATTTATACCCCATTATTTTTCTCAGCATACTAAAAAAATTTATTTTTACCTTTACATTTTCATCATCATACTAATATACCACCTTATAAATAACCATTCTTTTCTAATTTTTCTTTTAGTTTGAATAATTTTCCCTCGTTTTTAATGTTGGAAAAACTTGGTTTTATCCTTTTTTAATTAATTATTAAAGTGGGTCCCACACGTCCACGTGGCCGGATCCACATACCGTTGTGTTCGTCTTAGTTAGGAGATTAAGATCGAACTCTTGGTTGGATAAAAACAAGTTAAGGTGAATGAGAAATTGACCTTGAAAGTGCCTACATGAACATTGGTAGAAGGGGGAAAATATGTTGTCCCACATTGGTGAGGCACAACTATTTCATTGGGTATATGTATCCCAAGTTGGACAATAAGGGTTGGCCCTTTGGGTCATCACAACTTTTGTTGGGGGAGAAGGCATGGACAAAATGGGCTTTGGTCCATATCACACGCGCTCCGCCACCGTCCGACCGGACCGGGTTGGGTCATTAGATAAGATGGGCTTGGCCCAACAAGCTTCTTATCTTTTTACTGAAATTTTATACAGACTGGGTCGAATTAATTTTTTCCTTCTCCTAACCGAAACAGTGTGTCCCAACCGAAATTTCCCTTTCCAGTGCGTTTGTTCACGAACAGTCATCGGACATGACTGTTCACTTCCGGCGGGTTGCGTCCCGTTCCGAACAGCCGCATCTCTCCGTCTTGTATCTTTCCGTTCGGGTGCCTATTTATCTATAAATAGGACCCTCCTCCTCTCATGCATTTCACGTTTTTCCATTGCATATCATACCGCACTTACTGCATTGAATTTTCCGAGAGTTCTGCGTAGTTTTCTGGTTTGCCTACCGATCAGATTGCAGTGCTGCTTCCGACCGGTGAAAGTCGGGTATTCCTGGGAGGCAAACGTCCAAGTTCTCCATCAGCACCGTAGTGGAGGGCGAATTTGCCTTAAGGACAGGGTATTTTGATACTCGCCTCGACTCGAATCGTCTCTCGCCAATTTCCGGTTTACTGAAATTGGCCCGATACGTTTTACTGATTATTCTTAATTTTGTTTTCGTGTTTATTTCTAGATTATTTGAAACCGAGTTTCCAACATTTAATTGGGCGAGGCGAAGCGGGTAAACTGACCCCTGCTCAGGGCGGGAACAGGGGGGCACACACGAATTCTCGGTCGGGGCTGGGTGGTAATTTCTAGGAAAGTGTATTGTGTCCGAGTTTCTAGAGATTATCCATGGACAGTGGAACAATGCTTCTTGTTTTGTGATATGAAAACACCATGGGTAGACCACCATGTGTACCTAAATGTACATCGTTAAATTCTGATCGTCTAAAAGCATTTTTCGACGTTCTGAATTGGAAATGTTCATTTCAAATCCGGAACGTCTAAAAATACTTTTAGACAGTCGGACTTTAATAGTGTACATTTGGGGTACACACGGGTGGTGTACCCATAGACGTGTTGTTTGTGATGTGGGAGTTTAAAATGTTTGGTTGTATTGCACTACCAAAATTAGTGCAGAACCATCCAATCTTCCTTATGTGGTGTAAATCCCATTGAAATTGCTGGGGCTACTTTTGACTATGACATTCATTGAATCAATTTGCACTAGTCCGTCTTGTATTAAAAAAAAAATGTTTAAAAGAGTGACAACCCACAATTTTCCACTTAAAAAAAAAGTGAATATGTGTGGACGGATGGACCCATAACCCCACACCAAGCATGAGAAAAAAAGGTTGCAATATGGGGGATAAAGGGAAGCAAATCCCACATATGAATCATAGCTAGATACTACTATCAAGGAAACTGACATTCTAAATCAGTCTATGAAGTTCAATATTTTAATTAAGCTGCTTTGGCTTAAAAGTCAAAAACTGAATTATTGGATTATTCGTTTTGTCTTTATTCAAAAAAAAATTGCATTTGTTAGTTTTGCGTCAAGATTTTGTGGTTTCTGGATTCCTCTCGACGAGACGAATCTAACAAGTATAAAATTACGGTTAAAACTCAAATTTTTTTGAATAAAGCCAAAATTAAACCAATAAACTGGTTTATTTTTGGCTTTATTCAAAAAACAATTACTTTTGACCACAATTTTATACTCTTTGGATTCGTCTCGACGAGAGGAATCCAGAAACCACAAAATCTTGACACAAAACTAAAAAATGCAATTTTTTTTTGAATAAAGACAAAATGGGATATCATGGTGTTTCTTGGGCCTCTCAAAGGTATATCCAATTGGAAAATGTTAAAAACAGACCGCTAGGTTATCATTAAAATTTAAAAAGTGTATTGAAATAGGAGTATATGAAAACTGTATAAAAGTGTGTGAAAATATATTAAAAAGTGTAAAAAAAATAAAAGACACCGGAGTATTTTTTTCTTTTATTTTTTCTGTTTTTTCAGTTATGATATGAAACTACATAGAAATCAAAGTGGATGGTTGACTTGTTTTAAGAAACGTGTATTTTGTGCTGGCTGCTTCGTTATAAAGGTCTTGAAATTGTATTTGTTCGATCCAATCCAAGTAGTGTTTGATTATAAATCGTTTGTGACCGAAAAAAAAATGTATTTTTTTTTTTTGAATGTGTAGTACTGTAAATTTAGCAAGGAAAAATGGTTGGGCATAAATGTCCTTTTCTAAGATGGAGCTCTCATTTTGACTGTATGAATATGATGACAGAATGAGTGGAGATCTTTTTTTTTTTTTTTTTTTTGAACATGTCAATTCCATTATGAAAACTTTTTACTATGATTTCAGTGGGGGAAGAACCAAAACTATCAAAATCTACTTTTTATGATGCTTCCCCACCTGTCACCCACAACCATTAATTGGGTCTCTTGCAGAATTATTGGTTCTCCACGATGGCATAAGTAGAGATAGGAAAACAGCCCAAACCCTACCACTTAAGCACAAGATAAAATCGAAGAACAAGCACCCGAAAAGGGGCTAATAAACCACCTGTTTACGGGGGTAAACAACTAAACCAAAACAAACAAAACAAAAAAACTGAAAAATAAAAATAAAAGCTACGGTGACATTCTCAGACAGGAGTGGAGATCTTTTACTCCTAAAGCTATCTATGACTTTTTACTATGATCCAGTGGGGGAATGAATTTGAAGTGATCAAGGGTACTTTTTATGTGCTTCCCCACCTGTCACCCACAACCATTAATTGGGTCTCTTGCAGAATTATTGGTTCTCCATGGCATAAGTTGAGACTAAAAATGGATCTAGAAAATCTTCATAGGGCCATGAAAATTACTTGAATGGGTATGAATGAATTTACGTTGACTTTTTTCAAGATGTTAAAAGTTTAAGCATGAGATTTAGGAGTTTGTTCTCTATTTTACTTTTTTCAAGATGTTAAATGCTCTTGTGGGACCAGTCTGAAAAGGACTTTGTACCGGTTGTAATAGAAGGTGAGATTTGTCTCGCATGAATTAGTTGAGGTGTATTTAAGCTGGTCCAGCCATCCTGAGTTATTAAAAAAGAAAAAAGAGGTTTCATCACAGGCGGGAATCTTCACTAATTGACTGGTGTTTGGATTTAGGATTTTTATAAAAGAGAAATGTATGAGAATTCAAATTACTTATGCACAACCATTTGATTTGCTTTAAAAAAAAAAAAAAAAGAGTCGAGTTTAATTCAATGGTTTTATATTTAATATTCTGCCAAAAGTTTGTTCTCTATTTTAGTTTTTACGTTCGAAATCTACTTGAGTGTTCTTACGTGCTCCTGTGGGACTAGTCTGAAAGGACCTGGGGTTGCTGTTGTGTCCACGATTTGGGCCGTCCACAATTGTTTTCAACGGTTCAGATTGAAAGCAAACTATTTGCGCGAATAGTTCTCCTATTTTGTTTGAAATCGGGGTCGTCCATCCAATTAACGGACGGCCTAGATCATGCACAACAGCAAACCCCCGTCCAGTCAAAGAAAATAAACTTTCTACTTTTTTCTTTTTTTCTTCCCTCTATAAATCTATAATTCACACTATACGACACTTAAGCGAAAATGATTTCCCTGATGAAGGAAGCTATCACAATTTTCAGACTGTGAACGGGTTTGAAAATGATTTCCCTGATTGAAACGGTGGGACTTTGGTTTAAGCACTTCTAACCGTCCGATTGAGCTCAAATTTTGTGGGGCCCTTCGAAAAAATGTTCTAAGAATAATGAACGGTTCGGATCGTTCGTATGAGAGCCAAAAGTGGATCCCACAAGAAGCTCGGTACATTTTCTGTTCCTAACATTCTGTACCCGTAGGATTTTCCGCTGATAAATATCAAGATTTCGAAGTGGTATGTACGCAAATTGACTGGTAGTGTACTGTAATAGACAATTAATACGGTGACCCCATTGACTATATATAATTAATGGTTGTCGATTTTTTGGTAGCTCTGGAAAGAGAAAACATGACATGGGTCCAGTTCAGTTGTTGTTTCAATCATACTCCAATCAGATTGGTATGATTATGTGTCTGCATGCATTTAATCCATGTTCCTACCCAGCTGTACGGCTTATTAGTATGTATGTAAACAACAACGTACAACCATATGTATGTTCATTCTTATTCAGTGGCTCTCGAACATCAACTCATCAAGTGACAGTGCCTCGGGCCTCTCTCCATCCCACATTTCTGTGCACTATACTGTCACATAATGAATAGTTTTTGTTCGGACTTCAAATTTGTCTCCCTCATAATTTGCTGTCATTTGAACTTGGGCCTGGACAAGGATGTATGAAAATGAAAGGGTAAATTTCACTTTGACCCCTGTGGTATGAACCGGGTGCAGTTACAGCCCTTCACATTTGAATATCTGTACATAACTATCATGTGGTTTGCGGAACACAGGTGACTCTGTTAGCGGGAATATGTAAAGTACCATTTTACCCCTTCTTATATGCTTAGAGAAGACTTTGAAGGGGTAAGAAAGACATCATGTATACCACGTTTTGTTACTTTTGATGGGAACACTCGTTGTGCACGTAAGTCTACAAGCCACATGGTGGTTATGTGCAGATATTCAAATGCGAGGGGGTGTAACCCCACCCGGCCCAAAATCACAGGGGATCAAAGTGAAATTTGCTCCGTTGCATACATAAGCAGCTCGTGAGAAAATGCATGGATGTTCGTTCCGAGGTTCAAAATTTTCATCATTGTATTGTTAGCCTCTAATACCGGTAGCCTCCGATTTACTAATTGCACGTATCGGTTGATTCTCGATTTGCACCGGTTTCTATTAGATTCACAATTTGGTTTACGAAAACACCTTGGCCTCGTTTGTTTGGCCAGAGATAAATGGATGTGATATGAAATCCCATGGGATATGAGTGGGATATGAAATCCTTGGGATATTGCTCAGGATATCAATGGATGGGAAAAATTCATATTCGGTGTTTGTGTTCGACGGGATAGTGCTCGGGATATCCGGTTTTTTGCACTAAAAACTCCAAATCCCACCCCCATGGGATTTTATATCCCGTACGGTTGGGGATATTAATTGGCTGGGGAAACCAAATCCCATCCCAAATAATGTTACCAAACAATGAATTTTGGGACCCACATCCAAATCCAAATCCCATCCCACCCCATATCCTCCCTAACAAACAAGGCCCTTGGGTACACCACCATGTATGCCCCAATTGTACACCATTAAATCTCGACCGTCCAAAAAAAAATTTCGACGTTCTGGATTTGAAATGCTCTATTACCGGTCAAATTGTTCTATGACTAATAATAAAGTATTTCAAATCTGGAACATCGAAAAATGGTTTTGGACGATCGAGATTTAATAGTGTACATTTAAGGGTACACACGGATGATGTACCCGTAGACGCGTTGGTCTGGTTTGTCTGCCGTGGCCAATACTCAATTGCTCTAGATCTTTTTTTGTTTTTATTTTTTGGAAAAATTCATGACCACTGCATTTACCTATCGTTCGACACAAATGATAAAGTTACACTGCAACTGTTATCATTAGTATTTCGGGGGTGTTCCACTAACCCAGTTTTTTGAAAAAATTGGTTTTTCACGGTTTTTTATGTGATGTGTTGTGAGAGAATGATCTGTCTCGATGTTTAGAAAAAACAGTTTTTTGTTAGTGGAACACCCCCATACCGCTATTTAAACTTTAGTTGCGTCTTTCCCGAGAAAATAGGCAAACCAGGATATCATCGCTTATGATCATGAATTTGAGAGTTTTAGCATTGAAAGAAATACTAGCATTCAATTTTCTTTAGCTTTAGAGAAGAAAAATAATTCGAATGAAGAGATAGGTTTGAAACTTGCTACAGGGCCAAATACCGAAGGAAAACGCAATGGGTACACCACTTACGCACACTAAATGCACGTCAAGGTAACACTTTCACGTGAGAGCTTGACTCTTCTATGTAAAAGTTAAACTCTTCCGTGTAAGAGTCAGCTTGGTGTGCGTGCGTAGTGTACCCATATTATTGTTAAATACCGAATTATCCCAAAAAAATGAAAAACTGTCACTGTCGTATCATTCTGGTAAAGGTTTCGAAAATTAAAAAAAAAATCATGCACTAAAACATTTTCCGATTAAATAAGGGCTAGTTTTTTTTTCATAGCCTTGGAAACAAGTATGCACAGAGGAAGATGTCGGAAATACTGCAAAATGTCTACGTAAAGCAAGGCAAATTAGCTATTCTGTAACGGAAACTCATATAATTTTGCATCAAACGGGGGCAGGAACCTTCAAATGACAGTTCGTCTTTTTTTACCGCATTTTCTTACCCCTTTTTTTTTTTTGTCATTCCTAATCTATTACATGGGGAGTGGGAAATTAGACTCGATCCCGGTATGTAGTATGGGGCATCCAAGAGCTTTACCGCATGAGTTAGCCACCACTTGTCATTTTCTTACCCGTTTGACATCGTCTTTTGCGACGTCCACTGGAACGTCACAATCTGGTTTACGAAAACACCATTAGGCATCGTCTTTTGCAACGTCTACTGCAACATCAACGGGAGCAATTTCGCAATCGTAGGCGCACTCTTGCTTGCATTCAGTCAATGTGAAAAGCCTCATTCGTATGCATTCAAACAAACAATCTGATGTGCAATTCACCCTTGCATTTCCCCCCTCCCCTTCTCCAGTTTGCACAACCACCACCACAGCACAGAACAAGATTGCCATCATCGCCACGGCTGCCACCGCCGCCACCACCTTATTTTCATCCATTTATGAATTCTACCCAAGAATGCTAAAACAACAAATGATGGATTCTAATGCATTCAAAGAACTTTTTTGCAGAGGGGTTTTTAAGGCGAAAAATGGCTTGGGATCTGATCAGGAAGTCATTTCTTTTTTGGGCAAATTTGGAAGTCTGGAGAGCCAGCTAAGATATGCTAATTTTGAGTGTTTTAGATAGAGGGAGGGATGCAATCCTTTTGGGTTAATTATAGCATTGAGAGTCAAATGTATTGTTTCTGGATTGGTAAAAAAATGCCTTTCCTATGGGCAGTGGCTTAGCCAGAAAATCACATGAGTGAGGGCGCAATTAGACCATAGACGCCAGTACTTTATAGTGTAAAATGTGTCTCAGCCTATTTGGGTGCACCCTTTGAATTCCAAGGGAAGGTCTGTGGTTTGAGTTAGTTGAGAGATTTCCAACTCTCTTTAGTTGTTAACACACTAATTTTTTCACTAACCCTTGTTGATGTATATCGTAAGGAAAAAAAGACTTACATTTTATGGTAATATAGTGATTATAAATCCATAAAAACCTAATAGTTTCGAGGCAAAAATTCAGTGAATTGAAGTTTGTTTGCAGTAATTAGTTATTCGATGGTTCTGGGGTATCTCTGCGTTATGCCCTAAAATCCTTCTCCGTGATCTTTTTTTTTTCCGGCCTTCATCATCTTATAGTTAGGTAAAATTCATATATTTAGTCTCAAGTCCCACATCAATATGCATAGGAGAATGATGTTATAACACCATATAGTGGTGCCCCAAGAGCAATAATTAATCTTTTGTAGAAATAATATGATGTACTGGTGAGATTTCTAATACATTTTTCTATAAGAATGCAAAAAAAAAAAAAAAAAAAAAAATCCAATGTGGGCACAGGCCCACTGGTCTGATAGTGGCTTCGCCACTGCCTATGGGTTACCAACAATAGATTCGAGCTCGAGTCAAGAAATGCATTGCAGAACAAGATATTAACAAAGCATTGAGGGCGAAATGCCATTAAGCCGCGGCTAAATCTAAATGTTCATCCGAATTTTCTCTCCCATTCATCGATTTCAAAATCTAAAAATCCGATAATTTGTTATCGTTGCCCCCCTTCAAAGAATTGTTCAGCGGGCTAACTCGCTCGTAAACTTCAATGTGGTAGAGAGTTTATCCTTTATTTATACTTCATATGATAGGAAGATGTTCTATTGAGTACTCCCTCAAAGATCTCCTCCGTAAGGACCACCCCTTTTTTTATTTTTCGGACCAAATTTTGACGATCCGAACCGCTCAATGTGTTTAAAACATGTTTTCCATGGCTAACGCGAAGAATCACAAAAAAAAAAAATACCCGAAAGGGCTTCATCCGAGCGGTTTTTCATAATAACCGTACATATATAATTTATCAAAAAATGCTCGAATGAAGCCCTTCCGAGTATGTTTTTTGGACGAATCCTCGCTGCAAATTACGAGTTTGAGGGAGTCCTTAGTAGAACGGGATCCTCATATGATATATATATGTTTACGTATGATTTTTATATGAACATTTGGTTCATGTTGAGGTGGTGTGTGGTTCGTGGGTAATGTTCACCTTGTTCGGTTTGGGTCTCAAAATCCACTCTGCACGGTCCCCAATAATATTTTTTTTCTATCTCTCTCTATCATTGCCCCCAAAACCCTCCCTCAAAACTCAAACCGAACAAAGATTGTTTGGTTGCATTCATGAAAATGAAGCTGAGAAATGAAAATTCAATCAACTGGGTTTTATCAAAGAAAGAAAGGGCTACTGGGCTTATAGTTAGTGGGCTTGGACTTGGGCTTGATGGATGTGGCTATCGGCCCTTATGTCAATAAAGCTCAGTGGTTTGGTGGATGTCTGAAGGATGCCGTGAATTACTTCATATATTTTCTCCAAAAACAAAAAATAATAGAACCCATCAACTCCACCCTCTTTTTTTATTTTAATTTTTATGACGCAGGACCCGCCTTACAGCCAGAACCTTCGGATCTGACTGCACAATCCACTGTCACGGCCCCCCACTTAAATCAGGATACTCATCCGGCGGGGAATCAAACCCCAGACTTTGAGGAGTACTCACAAAACCTAGCATCCGTCCGAAGCACTGAGGCAACACATTCGAACCACTGGGACAACCCCTGGGTGTGTATTAATTCCATCCTTTACGAATAAAGATAGAGAAGGAACGATAAGAGAATGTTAAAGGAGAAAAAGAGGAACAGAAGAGGACACGGGTGCCGTGATCGGCCCAGCACCATCCCCCGTTCCAAAATTTGTTCATTTTTCCATCATTTCATTCAGAAGACATTAGAGAGAAAGTTGAGCGGCAATTTTTTGCACTTGTCTCTTTCCCAAATGAAAAAATACGTACCCAGCGGGTACGTATTTTGATTAAGGCTCCTTCAGGTGATAGGGAAAGGAGTTTGTTTGATTAAGGGTCTGTTTGTTTCAACATCCTGGAAAAAATAAAATACTACAAAGGTATTCGGATTAGCAGTTTACGTTGGAAAAATAAAAAGAGAAATTAAGAAAATCTTGGATGGTTATCCAAATGAAACAAAAAGGAATCTCTTGTTCATTTTCTCATTTGCTTCTCATTGATTTTTATTTTTATTTTTTTCATTTTCATTTTCGGGCGGCTCTTCCTTTTCTTTTGCCTTTAACAATTCAACTTGTAAAAATAACCTCGAAAATTTTGTAGCTTTTACCATCAAAAGATTTCATTTCTAGGGGGGTTGATCCAATGTGTTCAATTCAAAAAGATTCATCATCAAATTATTTTGCATTGTTTCTACTTTTTGACTCGAGAAAACAACTCCTCCAGAATTCTCTCTCCAAATTTCACATTTAAATACACTTTATTTGGTCAAAATTTCTATTTATTCCCATTAATCTAATTGATAAGCACGTAATTATTCACATTAGCGCCCTTAATTTATCCTTACAAAGTCCATTTATTTTGTTACTTAGAGTTTAAAGCTTGGTTTTTGTATTGTACTGTAGGCATTTGGAGGCTTCGATTTAAAATATGATATGAGCAAAGTCAAATTTTACTAGTTGTCGAAGCAAAGCCCATGGACGAATTAAATCAAGTGGTGCATGGGAGTTATCCGGACAATCAACACCCAATTTTATTCTCACGTATATATTGGCTGGCTCGTGGTCTGTACAAATTTGCCGAATTTGATAGGATTACCAAAGGGATTTGATTTTGGTAATCAAGAGGAGGAGACCACCTTTAAAGAATCACCAGTATATATGTATTACATATATGGATTCAAATGTGCAGATCAAGTTTACAAGAAATGTGAAAAGGAAATCATGGTCTAGGAAAAAAGATATTACACATTGGCTATTAATTGGGTACCATTATATGAGGAAAAACACAGGGTACAGAGGGGGATTATCACAAGATTGAGAGAAAAGACTGAAAGCACGGTTGCCTCAGCGATTCTAATGGCCGGCTAAACCCACTTCTAGTGTGTAGATGAAGCTTGTACTCCGAGTAACGTAAATTTTATTACTTTTGTTGAATTTAATTATTCGGATTTGGTTGTGTGAACTAGATGATTTCATGTTTATGAAATTGGTTTTATTTTTTCCATACAATTGTGTATTTGTCATGCGCGGTTTCAAATACTCTTCATGCGATGATTTTAATTGAATTCGTGGTAATTGACTGTGATAGATCATACTATCGTAAGACGCGTCGTGCTCTTAGATGGTCCTTGCCATAGAGATGAATCGTACTAGTAAGAAGATTTGTGGTAGGCGGAGATAATATATGCCACTTGATGACACAAGAATATTTTTAGGAGATATCACAATGGCCCGCGAACCCTAACGGTATCTGGTGAATCCGAATAAGAAATAAATCTAGATTACAAAGGGTCAAGTGAAATCGAAACCCTAGACTTTTCTCCCATAAACTATCTTTACATTTTAATTGCTCTAATTTAATTTAGCTTCCATAGGTGTAGGAAATTAAACCAAATTCTCTTTTTCTCGAATTAATTTGGAAATCGATTGAAATACTCGCAACTTAGCTTTTAATCCCTGAGGAGCGATACTTGGAATACTTACCACTATTCGTTTGACTAATAGTAATTGTTTAATTTTACAAATTATTTATCCGAAAACGACCGATTAATAATAGAATTACATGGACCCAAAAAACAAATCATCTTAAATTTGAAAAGGTGCAAGAATTTCAGTGTATTCTAGATGGCAGAGACAAAACTGTAGAGGTCACATGCATGTATGTTTGCTTTTGATCAAGCAGCCTTACAGGCAATTACACCATTTAATTATCTCATTAAACAAAGATTAAAAATGGAAAATGTTTATATAATTAACGCATAAGAATAGTACTCCAAAAGAAAGAAGAATGAAGAAAGCTTGGTTGGAAAGCAATTGTGAGAAGACTTTTTTCTGGGTCCCACTGCACAGAAACCTTTTCCCATGTGAATGGAAATTCCCCAATAAGATTTCAATTCCAAGCCCACCCTATGCACCGGCCAAAATGAATTCAGAGGCCCATATGACCACACCACTTAAGGTTGGTGGGTTGGAGAAGAATTTGGAGGTGGGGGCCCACCCAAGGAGTGTTAACTTTCCAGGTGTCCCAGTAGGGCCCAAAGAAAGATGATGCCATCCCATTTAAGCTTTTGCCATCAATAGGATCACCAGCTGATCCTCTTTGACCCCCCTGACTTTTATTATGGGGATGTCCATCCATTTGTGCCTAAAGAAATAAAGCAGGCTTTAAGCTATTTCTCTGGGGAACTTATAAGTCGGCAACAAAAGTGAAGTAGGTTTTGTTTCCCCCATAGAAAATGAAAGGTTTTACAATAACAATGGTTTAGAAAAGAAAACGAAAAAAGTTAGGATACATGAAAAGTTTCTCCGACATAAATCAAGAAAGAGAAATCAACGGTTCAAATTCAATTGTCTAAACCATTGATTTATCTTTTCTGAACCATTTCGGGAAAACTTTTCTTGTATCCTACTACTACTCAAAAACGAAAATGTTTGGATACAGGAAAGAAAAACATATCAGATATTCTTATAAACAGTTCTCTCCATAGTTTTTAGATATGAAGGTATCAATGCTATCTCTCAATTTTGGATTTGCAATGAAAATTGTTGGAAAAGAAAATAAGGTGAGATGCTAGATTTGTTCTCTTTTGGCTGGTTGGGATTGAGAAATAAGGAGAAAATAAATAGGACGTCTCCCCAAAAAAACATTACTATTGGTTTTCATCACACTGTAAGTATCTTTTCCTAGTTTCACTTCTAGACAAATCCAATGTCATTCAAATCTTAAGTTCTATATTGTGTCGAACATAATCTTAAGGTGTTGGGTTCGAGTCTAAACATAGTCGATTTGTGTATCATTACCAAAGGTTAAGCTTGTCCTCAACGTTCCCCTTCCCAGACACCCATTAATGGGTACTAACTGAATGTTAATTTAATTACTTAATTTTATATTGCATCGAACTCTTAAGAACATGCATTATAAAGTTCAAAGTTAGAACAGAAAAGATAGAGATGGAAGATTAAGAGCATTACTATCTCGTTTAATCTGCAATGCCTTTGAGTTCAAACACTTCCAGTTAATACAGTAAGCACCTGAAAATTGCCATAGAAATAGAAAACTAAAAAAGAAAGTCCAGATAAAGGAAAAGCAATACATGGGTTACGAAAAGTAATTAGTTTAACAAAGGTCATAACAGGCTATCTTTAGTACTATTGATTTAGGAGAAAGTAACGCCAACAACTAATCAAAGGACACTTTCATAATTTTTTAAAACACCACATTACAGCTAGTAAACCCCACTGTGGCCTGGGAATGAGAGACATGATTAGCAACACACTGACCTTAACAATGGCAAAGCAATGGGTCCCCTCATAAGATGGCTGCAATAAGCATCAAAATAAAAAAAATATCAGCTGAATCAACTGGACTAATTCTCGGTATCACTTACGCAACGAGGGGTCCACCTGGGAATGACACAGCAAGTTTATATCTTGAGGCTGCTTATGGTGCCAGGTCAGCATCCTATGTGGAATGAGCAAGAAAAGGTGACATCAGGTGGGGGGAGGGAGGTGAGGGGTGGCTGCCTGCCTTTTGCTTTTGAGTTACCACCACCGCCATTTCCTCTGCTTTTTGTTTCGTTGAAACATTCCTTTTCAAACTTCTGTCTACTGTATATTTCTGCAAATAGCAGTACCATTCTACTAATACCTCTCTCTCTCCCTCTCTCTGTCTCTCTCTAGACAACAGAAGTCCATTGGTTTCTCTGCACGGGCATTCTGCATTTGACGATCACCTAGCAATCACAATCATGGTAAGCTTTCTTATCGATATGGGTTCATCCATTTCATTTTCCAATAGCTTTGGTCAGTCTTTTTCTCTATAATCAAACAGACACATATCCTTTTTGTGATTCTCCAATGATCCAGGGAACTCCTGTAAACATCATAGTCGGATCACATGTGTGGGCTGAAGATCCTGAGGTTGCATGGATCGACGGAGAAGTGATAGAAATCAAAGGCACAGACGCCACCATTGTCACCACAAATGGAAGAACTGTAAGATACTCTTCCAACTTAGTATATTTATTGAAAGCAGCTATATACATGTGATCAAGCCAGTAGGATTATGAGATCCACTAGTATTGAAGAAATCAATACAGCATAAAGTTACAACCCCAATATCATACCAGGCATATGTTTGATAAGCAATGCTGACAATTGTTTCCTTACCTTCTCAATAAATCAAAATTAATCTATATGCTACAGTTAATGGATTGGATGGCGGTATATATTCTGTTCATTATTTGAAATAAAGATATAGAAGTCTTCAAAAATCCCAAATGCTGACAAAAAACTGTATGAGTTGCAATAGTACAGAAGAAAAACCTAATTCCAGCTTTGCAAGCTTCGTTGGGAAGTCACACATTAAAAAACCAACCACTGATTTATCCCTGATTAATTTTTTTTTAAAAGTATTATGCAGGTTTCAATAGCTGAAGAAATTTCAGTAATTATTCCATTCAGTTAGACAAAGAGATTATTCCCTTTCATATGAAACTGCAAAATTTGTTTTTGAATTCCAAAAAAGGTTGTGTCCGACTGTCCCCTACTGCGGTTTCTATATTCTCTCTTGGAGGGATATCACCAATGCAGGAGGATAAGTCTAAACTAAGCATTAGCTCCCTGAACATATGCAGATGGTTGCAGATATCACTAGCATATACCCAAAAGACACGGAAGCACCACCAGCAGGGGTTGATGACATGACCAAGTTAGCTTACCTGCATGAGCCGGGAGTCCTGTATAATCTTGCTTCTCGGTTTGCGCTCAATGAGATATATGTGAGTCCCCTAGCCCAATGAAAACTAAATTACAGTAACATTCTTGCGCAAAAAAAAAAAACAAAACAAAACTGACGATTGGTCCTGAAATAAACAGACGTACACCGGCAACATTCTAATAGCAGTGAATCCTTTTCAAAGACTGCCACACTTGTACGATGTCCACATGATGGAACAATACAAAGGAGCTGCTTTTGGTGAGCTAAGTCCTCATCTTTTTGCTGTTGCGGATGCCTGCTATAGGTATATGTAAATTGAGTGAAACCAAGTGACCTCAAACAAAAAGCATGCATAATTTGACAAAGATTCTGGTAATTCATTATCAGGGCAATGAGAAATGAACATGGAAGCCAATCCATCTTGGTGAGTGGAGAGAGTGGGGCTGGTAAAACCGAGACAACAAAAATGCTTATGAGATACCTTGCATTCATGGGGGGTAGATCTGGTACCGAAGGAAGGACAGTCGAACAACAAGTTTTGGAGGTGGGTAAAATTCATGCTCTGTCATAATCCTTATACATTAAGTGATAGCACAAAATTTGTGGTAACATGCATTGACACTTTGTAGTCGAACCCAGTCTTGGAAGCATTTGGGAATGCCAAAACTGTGAAAAACAACAACTCCAGGTGAACTAGCTACATGCATAGCTCTTCAGACATATGCTTGTTTTTTTCTAATACTGTACCCTCACATGACTTAACTCACAAAGCAATTTACATGACTGAGTGGCTGTACCAGTCGTTTTGGTAAATTTGTAGAGATCCAATTCGATAAGCACGGGAAGATATCTGGAGCTGCAGTTCGGACGTATCTTCTTGAAAGATCACGTGTTTGCCAAGTTTCTGACCCTGAGAGGAACTACCACTGCTTTTACATGCTCTGCGCAGCACCACCTGAGGTGAGCTTATTCAATGAATTCTGAATCACCACTAGAATGAAGTACAATAGCCATGTTTATGACAGTGAGTTGACAGTATTATTGTATTATCAGGAGGCCAAGAAATTCAAACTAGGAGACCCAAAGACATTCCACTACCTAAACCAAACTAATTGTTATAAAGTTGCTAATGTGGATGATGCAAGGGAGTACTTGGAGACAAGAAATGCCATGGATGTTGTAGGAATCAGCCAGGACGAGCAGGTGTGTGCCTCCACATAAGTGCATTTATAGAGAAACGCATTGGAAGTAGCCATTTTCTGAATTCAAATCAGCATGATGAGTTTTCTACTTGTAGGATGCTATATTCCGCGTGGTAGCTGCAATACTCCATCTTGGCAACATAGACTTCATCAAAGGGAGTGAAACAGATTCTTCGAAACTCAAAGATCAGAAATCACGCTATCATCTTCAAACAGCTGCAGAGCTACTCATGTCCGAACTCTAATTAACGTAACCTTGTTAGATACATTTTCCTATGTTTTCACTCTCTGTTACATAATGTCTTAATGAACTTCTTTTCAGGTGTGACGAGAAAGCACTTGAAGACTCACTCTGCAAACGTGTGATAGTAACTCCTGATGGAAACATAACAAAACCACTTGATCCAGCTTCAGCTGTCACAAGCCGTGATGCCCTTGCAAAAACAGTATATTCCCGACTCTTTGATTGGTAAGAAGATTGAAGTCAACCTAACGTTTCACCCCATCTTCAGCTCAAACGAGGTCTGTACTGTAGTCGGAAAGATTAATCTTGAATGCTTAACAAACTATGCAGGCTAGTGGATAAGATAAACAATTCAATCGGCCAGGATCCCACTGCAAAAAGTATAATTGGAGTCCTTGATATATATGGTTTCGAGAGCTTCAAGATCAACAGGTAAATATGGTTGACTTGGCTATTTCACAACATATAAGCACTTTACGTTCAAACATGAAGAGCTTATTACACTTTATTTGGCAGTTTTGAGCAGCTATGCATCAATCTAACAAATGAGAAGTTACAACAGCATTTCAATCAGGTAAGAACGGGAATTCATTTTAGTATCCCAAAACTGTTTGTCATTGCGCATGTGTATGCCTTTTATACTGCAACGATCTGTTTGCACAATGACACGGAAAAAGCATATTTACAGCATGTATTTAAGATGGAGCAAGAGGAGTACACGACAGAGGAAATCAACTGGAGTTACGTGGAATTTGTGGATAACCAAGACGTTCTGGATCTTATTGAGAAGGTATTGAACACTTTCAGACATATCTGATACCCACAATACTTGACTTACAAAAAACATACCAGAAAGATGATTATGTATTTCTGGATGCAGAAACCTGGGGGTATAATTGCTCTTCTTGATGAAGCCTGGTACGTATTTTGCCTGCTTGCTATATCATGAAAATCCATAAAACAATAATGTTTGATAAAACAAGGATTGTATTCTAGTAACTCAACAATTGTGAGGCTTCGATGACTTTGTTAGATCCCCAATTCTCCCAAAACCACAAGTTATTAGAAAATGGGCCCAACATTGTTTATCAAGCTATCCAACGCTCCCCATGCTGCAATACCCCTTTTTCTCACTTGGAGAGACAAAACACACTGACGTATAAGTAATACGAGACACAATGGGGGAACAAGTGCAGATTGAGAGCCTTGGACAACCTAAAAGTTAAGCTATTACGACAAGGTCCAACAATTATATATATCTAACAACCTTCAAGGTCAAAATTTGAACTTCAACTGTCAAGCAAAGTTCCACATGACCTGGGTAAAGAAGAAACATGTAATATTGAGGCTGAGGGATCCCTCGTAGTTAGGTTTTCAGGTTGAGCTCTACCAAGACCGTGAAACATGGTATTCCAGCCTAAGTGCCAGGGATGGGTAAAGCACGTATTTCTGTCCTACAAGCAGCAGGTGCTGCAATTGAGCACGATGCGCGTGAGGAAGGGTGTGAAGTGAAGTCTCACATCACATGTATACCAAAACAAATGTGCAGTACATGAGCGTCAAGGCGATCTCACCTCAAAAACTAGCTTTTGGGTTGAGTTATTCCCGAGACCACGAAACACAATGAACCAGGATAACCTTCTGGAAAAATAATTTTCATATCCTTATTTTGGGTGAGGGGAGGAGAAAACAATTTGCTGCTCTATCATGCCAGCCCTTCTTATATGTAAAATTGCAGCATCACTACTTATATATGCATTGACAAAGCTTAATTGGCTTCCTTTGCAGTATGTTTCCCAAGTCAACTCATGAGACATTCGCACAAAAGATGTACCAGACATATAAAGCAAACAAACGCTTTAGCAAGCCAAAACTTGCCCGAACAGACTTCACAATCAACCATTATGCTGGCGATGTAAGCAACCTTAAATAAGTATATCCAATACTCCCTCCGTCCCTTATTTTCGGTCCTCTATTTTATTTTGGGATACCCCAAAATACAAGTCCTGATTGAAACGTCCAGCAAAAAAAGTGTTTTAAGTATCCAACGACTAATGCTCATAAATGATCAAAAATTGTCTCGAAAACGAGGATAAGGGACAATATTGGAAATCAAAGCTAACTTCCGAAGGAGACATGCATGTAATGCATGTTCCCTTAGAAAGTTGGAACCCCAAAAACAGACCAGTACTAAGGGAAGGAGAGAGTAATCCAGTAGCATGTTAAATGGATCATTTTCACACTCTGAAACTTTTGATCCTACAGGTTACATACCAAGCTGATCAATTCCTTGACAAAAACAAGGACTATGTTGTAGCAGAACATCAAGCTCTTTTAGATGCCTCCAAGTGCTCTTTTGTGGCAAACCTCTTTCCCCCATTACCTGAGGACGCATCAAAGCAGTCCAAGTTCTCATCTATTGGTACCCGCTTCAAGGTAAGCCAGACTTCATAGGTTGCAGGATTTTTCTCAAAATTTGGAGGCCTAACATCAGACTTCGAAATACAGCAACAACTGCAAGCTTTAATGGAAACCCTGAGCACAACAGAGCCACATTACATCAGATGTGTAAAGCCCAACGGAGTTTTGAAACCCGGAATATTTGAGAACTTCAATGTGTTAAACCAGTTAAGATGCGGGGTAAGTTAGTTACGAATTCATCCTCACCTCACATTTCCTGCACTGACTACATGAGGACTCCTAATGATAAATTTCTTAATGGAAACAATTGTCGCAGGGTGTACTAGAGGCAATTAGGATAAGCTGCGCCGGATATCCAACGAAAAGAACTTTTGATGAGTTCCTTGACCGCTTTGGGATGTTAGCACCGGATGTTTTGGACGGGTATATATTAGCTATTTAGCAACTTATTCTTTTACCTACTCACATGTGAAGCTAATAGCTATATGCTTCATGCAATTCAACACTGCAACGTCAAACATATCAACCATAGGCTCATCATCATATTCAACAGCTGGATTCATGCAGTCTAACTTATAACTGTTTCTGCTCCGCAGATCGGACGAGAAATCAGCATGCATTTCCATCTGTGACAGGATGGGCTTGAAGGGTTATCAGGTACTAAATCTGGAAGTTGTGATGCAGCAATAATATTAATATGATACTTTGAGAAACCTTGTACACAAAATACAGAAGAGCTGTCTCTACCTAATTATCTACACTACTCAGATGGGGAAGACAAAGGTGTTTCTTAGAGCTGGACAGATGGCTGAATTAGATGCTCGAAGAACTGAAGTGCTCGCCAAAGCCGCAAGGCAAATCCAAAGGCAAATACGAACTTACCTCATCCGAAAAGAGTTCATCACCCTCAAAAAAGCTACAATTCACATGCAGAAACATTGGAGAGGTAACTAATTTCATTTTTGGGGTGTATGAGATACCGTATGTTTTTCCAAGAAATTACACGGTAGCATCATCACTCATGCAAATGCAGCAAATCAGATGATTGGATTCTATCAACTGCACAAACAACATGATAAACATCAATTTTTCAGTTGCAGTCATTTCTCTCATGTGTACTGTTTTAAGTACTGGCTTAGGTTTGAAACAACTGTTTTACAACTCAAGTAACACCACATGGGTTCCGAGGGGGATTCTTGGACACTCTAAAATTTACAGATCCAATGCCATCTCTAGAATTAGTTTGATGAGAAGATCTAGAAATTGACTAATTTCCATTTGCTCCACAGCTCAACTTGCACGTAATTTGTATGAACACATGAGAAAGGAAGCTGCTTCAATCCGTGTCCAGAAACACGTACGTTCTCACGCGGCAAGAAAATCTTACACAAAATTGCAGGCATCAGCAATAGCTATTCAAACTGGATTGAGAGCAATGGCAGCTAGAAATGAATACAGACGCAGAAGAAGAAACAAGGCTGCAACTATAGTTCAGGTAATAAATTACCTCCAGGGAATCTCGGGTTTGTTTGAAAAGAATTGACAACAAAGATGGAAATTTCTTACCAAAAAAAAAAAAAAAAAGATGGAAATTTTAAGATCCACATCATTAGAAATCATTCATAATTTACAAAAGTTAGATCCTTAGAGGCAAATGACGGATTCTAGAGCGAGAAAACCAAAACTTCTGAAATCACGTACCAAATAAAAGTAATTTTAAAACCTTTAAGTCATAGTCACAATTACACACAAAAAAAAAAAAAAAAAATTGGGAGGATGCGCCAAATCTGGTAACTGTTTTATACTTGAGGACGGGTATTGAAGCAATATATATATGGTCATACTATTGGGTGTAATTCAAATGCAAAAGGACACTTCAGAATTAACCACCTTCAAGCTAACAATGAATTATCCTCTTACTTGTGCTTTTAACAGACAAGATGGAGACGATACCATGCAATTTCTACTTATAAAAAGTGGAAGAAAGCAACTCTCACCCTTCAATGTCTATGGAGAGCAAAGGTTGCAAGAAGGGAGCTTAGAAAGCTGAAAATGGTAAGTTATCTTCTTTCCAGTACTATTCACCAATGTTCAACAGCTGTGTAAATGAACCTTAATAAGCACATGCGAAGATAGGAACTGACAAATTCTTCAATGCAGGCTGCAAGAGATGCTGGAGCACTCAGGGAAGCCAAGGACAAGCTGGAGAAGCGTGTGGAAGAGCTAACATGGCGGCTAGATTTTGAAAAGCACTTGAGGGTATTCTCAATATCAATTTGGTTGGATCACGTCACAAACACTAAAAAAATGACATGCAATTATATTTGAACAGCATAAGAGGGTGCTACAATCCTGTACTGGTTCCAGTTCAAAAGGCAAGAAATTAATAGAACAGTTAACATATATGACTACGTTTAGTTAGGAAGGTCACCCAAGAAATCAATCCAGAGGTTATATATCCAACATTAAAACCTACACGCCCTACCCTGAGATTAAAATTTGGTTGAAAATTAGTAAGCTACTTGGAGGCATTTTGAACCTATGGTGAACAACAGAACAAATGAGAAAGACTGGTAAGGGAAAATACAAATGAATAATAACCAAAGCAACCCTGAAAGTGAGTCAACATTTGGAAGATGTAGTCTCCTCGAGCTCACTATGATAAAACATGGTCGTCTTCCAGGTTGATCTTGAAGAAGCAAAAGGACAAGAAATTGCCAAACTACAAAGTGCACTACATGAAATGCAAGGGAAACTGGAGGAAGCTCATGCCGCAATCCTTCATGAGAAGGAAGAAGCAAAGATGGCAATTGAACAAGCCCCACCAGTCATCAAAGAGGTACCAGTTGTGGACAACAGTAAGGTGGAGGAACTGACACTACAGAACGAGGAATTGGAGGTAATATTAAGTCACCCAGCCTGCAATGTATTTGATAATAAGCGACATTACTGTTCTGCAATCACCAGAGCTTAACTTAAAACATTATAAGACAACGAACATGCAGAACTCAAGACATTTTCAAATTATGGATATCTTAGTTTCTAAGATTTAATGCACCAGTTTTCGGAAAGAACAAGAATCATTTGTACCAAACACATACCAAAACAAAACTATAAGAAAAATTATGGATACCTTAGTTGTTAATGGAAGCAGAAAACATCAGAAACAAAAACTATTAAAGTTAGACCTTAAGCAACTGCAAAGAAACTATCCTAAATGCATGCACAGTGCAGTGTCACATATGCTGTGAAATGCCTTGTGTGCAGCAGAAGGTCAGAAATTAGACTCTGCCATGAATTATAGACGGCTTATTTAATGTATAGATTCTGGATTTATAGGGTGAAATAACAGAGCTAAAGAAGAGGGTAGAGGAATTTGAGCAGAAATATTCTGAAGTTGAAAACGAGAGTAAAGCAAGACTAAAACAGGCAGAGGATTCACAGCTGAAAGTTTTGGAGCTCCAAGAGGCCATTGAAAGGTAGTCAAAAGAACCAGTTGTTGATGTATGCAATGATTATTAACTCCAGTTGTTGATGTACGAAACGATTATTAATTCCATTATAATTCCTTCTCGTCGCTTTCAGATTAGAGCTGAACTTGTCAAATCTCGAGTCTGAGAACCAGGTTCTACGTCAACAGGCTTTGGTTGCATCGACAAATGAGGACCTCTCTGAGGAAATGAAAATGTAAGAACATGGTCTTGTTACCCAGTACTACATAATCTTATAGAAACAAGGAACCATTAAAGACCACATCGCACGAAATTACACAGTTTGAGCTCTGTTAGATGTTCTTTGAGTGAAAAGAAAAGATAGAGGTTAAGTAGAAGGGAGGATAATATACTCTCCTTCAGTTAGAACAGCATCATAAGGATAAACTTATTTTGTCATTATGCAACAGAAACAAATGACAGTCCACTCACCTGTCTCTGCTCAGGCTATACACATAGGTCGAAGTAAAACTTGGAATGGTGGACAAGCATAAATTACATGACATTCAGCCATGAACCTCTACTTTGGTTCATTGCAAGCTCTTTAAACGAATATGTAACACAGAAAACTCTTACAGCGAAAATGTAAGCCCATACCAAGTTTAAAAGTTTAGCATGTAGAGCAATTTTGATTTACAGTATTACAGTGAGATCGAGTTTCTTAGGTACAGAAGAATTTTGGACCTTTGAAACAAAACCAAAAAATCTTAGCTGAGACTGAGAGTACCCTTGGCCCCTTAGGCTTTTGTAAGGAAAATGGACACCACTACATGATTTTGATGTACCTTTGTATGTCAGCCTCAAGAGCAAGATTACAGATTTGGAATCAGCAAACGAGCTGCTTCGCAGCCAGAAAGTTGTTGAGGGGCAAATAATCAATCATGCACCGGTACAGCTGCAATCCAAGGTATATTGTGTTCGAATCCTTTATATGTTAAATTGCTAGACCATCAGTCACTGAACTCAATGCCGATGCACTGATGCAGTGTTTTGACAATGGACACCACACAAAGGAGGAGCATCATCAGTCAACTAAAGTAGAGTATCAACCAGCAAAAGTACCAACCTTGTCATAGAATCTCTTCTTTTTTTAACGGGGAAAAAAAATTCCATTCATCACTGGGACCTTATCATAGAATCTCAATCAAAAGACCAGTAATAAAATGCTAAATTGTTAAGTTGGCACTAAATGAACCATGTTTGCAGGAATCAGAGCCTTTTGTACCCCTCCTGACCAAACAAAGATCCCTGACAGACAGGCAACAGGTATGTAGACAAAAGATGGAAAGCCTCTACGATGCAAATCAATTTATGAAATCCAATCCCGAAGAATGCTTCTTTGCAACCTGTTGGTTGGTATTAATTGTCTATTAAAAGTATCTACGTCCTCTTTTCTTCGTGTAACCAGGAGAACCATGATGCATTGATCAAGTGCCTTGTGGAAGACAAGCGATTCGACAAGAGCAGACCTGTTGCTGCCTGCATTGTGTACAGAGCACTTCTCCAATGGAGATCCTTCGAAGCAGAGAAGACAAATATATTTGACAGGATTATCCACACAATCCGATCGTCAATAGAGGTAATACTCTCTCAACCATCCCACCAATACCAGAAATGTCATGGAATCTTGAAAACTTATATCTGACCCATTAGTGACCAGCTTAGTCCCAGTGGGAATGTTAGTAGTATGTTACACCAGCAAACTAATCTGCAGTACTATGCTATTCCAGAGTCAGAATAACATCACAGATCTGTCATATTGGCTCTCGACAACTTCCACTCTTGTGTTTCTTCTGCAAAATACAATCAAGGCAAGCAATGCACCTAATGCAACTTCACATCGTAATCGAACCTCACCCACGACCTTGTTTGGTAGAATGGCACAGGTAAGCTCTTCCTTGTTAACTTTTAATTGCAACAAACACAATCAGAAGAATTATAATGCTAACCATACCATATCA
The DNA here is from genome assembly GCA_016920895.1 of Vaccinium myrtillus. Taxonomy (NCBI): domain Eukaryota; kingdom Viridiplantae; phylum Streptophyta; class Magnoliopsida; order Ericales; family Ericaceae; genus Vaccinium; species Vaccinium myrtillus. Next base: position 6,651,816 of record CM029281.1, on the reverse strand, counting down.
GGGTTTTCGCTCGTCAACAATGGGCTCCGGAATTTCCAGTGGGTACAGTGGAATGGAGGGAAAGCTGACGACAAGATCAAGAATAGAGGCTAAGTACCCAGCCATACTGTTTAAGCAACATCTGACTGCATGTGTCGAGAAAATATATGGTATGATCCGTGACAGCTTAAAGAAAGAGATTAGTCCATTCTTGAACTTGTGTATTCAGGTAAGAATATCACACTTAACAACCCATAGTTCACAAAGTTCCACCAATCTTTGATAAATCGTAAAACAATATTAACAGGCGCCAAGAACTACAAGGGCCAGAGCAATTAGAGGGTCATCTAAGACTATCCATTCAAGTATAATTGCTAAACAACAGGCATCAAGTATACACTGGCAAAGTATTGCCAACAACCTGGATATTACCTTGAGCATCCTGTCAGAAAACCATGTGAGAAACAAAACTCCAGTATAGCATTACTCAGTGTATATTGAAGAGGTGATTGCCAAGTATTTGATGGTTAAACACTGTATCTTCAGGTACCCAGCATAATCATAAGGAAAATGTTTGGTCAGGTGTTTTCCTTCATAAACGTCCAGCTTTTTAACAGGTATGCCGCTCCTGAGACCTCTCAACAGCAACTACAAAAAAATAATCAGATACAAGATGCAAATCTGAAAATGTGCATAGCATCTGAAACCCAACGTCCTATGTTTTGCAGTTTATTGCTTCGTCGTGAATGCTGCTCATTCAGCAATGGAGAATATGTAAAGGCTGGTTTGCACGAACTAGAACAGTGGTGTGTTAAAGCAAGAGATCAGGTAACAGGGTTATCCAAGTGTGAGTTTTTGCAGTATAAAGAGTGCCAAGTTCAAGATGATAAAGACAATAAAATGTTCCTCAATTATCTTGTATGCAGTTTTCTGGATCGTCATGGGACGAACTCCAACACATAAGGCAAGCCGTAGGATTTCTGGTAAGATGTTCTGAACCCAATTCAATCAGGTGCTGATGAACTTGATTAAGAATTGGGAATTAACAAGCACGTTCCTCAAACATGCAGGTTTTGCATCAAAAATCTCAAAAATCACCAGATGAGATCACAAATGAACTCTGCCCGGTAACTTGACAAAACTCTCAAATAATTCCGGAACAGCATCTAGTTTCAATTGAGAAAATGGACGTAGAACTAGTTTTCTAAGATCAACTACATATTGTAATGGACTCTGAACCATGATTTCCTATCTTTTTCTTTCCCTTTTCTGATCCAGATGCTAAGCATTCCGCAAATATATCGCATTGGAACAATGTTTTGGGATGACAAATATGGAACCCAAGGATTATCTTCAGAGGTAAGCGCTTTACATAATACAAGTTTGTTTTATTAAACACAAAGAAACAGGTATTTAATCCAAATGTAGTCTTCCTGAACATGTTTTGCATGAGTTTCAACAGCGTCTCACTTACATTCGTGAAGTAGCCTGTGTTCAAGTGGTGCATAAAGTTAACTCGTATTGACGTGTTTAGGCATACAGGAAAAAAGACAAGAAAATATATCACAAACATAACCATATTAATGTGATATGAAAATGAAACATGTCATCTAGATTAAGCAAACAAAACGGTCTAAAATCCTAGCTGAAACCTTGTCGGTACTTTCTGGACTCCAGGTGATTGGAAAGATGAGGGCACTAATGGCAGAAGATTCAATTAGCATGCCAAATAACACTTTCTTGCTTGATGTGGACTCAAGGTAACGCACAACCACCCCCAAAAAAGCCTATGCAGACTTGGAAAATAAAATGGACTTGACTAGACATGAATTTTGCTAATAAATTTGCAAAATTTACAGCATACCTTTCTCGATTGAAGAGATGTCCCGATCCTTCCTTGATATCAGCATATCGGATGTGGATCCACCACCCCTCCTGCGTCAAAAATCTGATTTCCATTTCCTGTTGCAGCAAGCAAATTGAGGTTGTCCTTCTGCAATTGTAAATTTTGCACACAAACAAAAAGGTAAAAGTTACTGTAATTATTGATTGAAATGGCCATTTTTCTTTCATTTGTTGGGTGACAAGATGAGTAAATGAGTGCTCATAATGTAATTTTGGTATCCTTTATGTTCTATTTATTTCTCTTCCTTGTGGGAAAATATCCTACTGGTTTATTCAATTCAATGTTTGCTCTTAGAGTTGGGTTGTTGAAGAGATTGTATACAGAGGACAATAATTACTGAATTAAATCAAAGTGAGTTAGACATTATTTCTTCCTGTACTTCTGTCGTGCTTTATAGGTATCCTCAATATTAATTTTCCCTCTTCTTACAGTTTTACAGCCTCTCCATGAATGATTAACTGTCCAGCATTATATTGCCTCATAAATCTATAAAGAGAGTTGATAGACTCTCGTGGTGACCTGCACTACGTATAAAACACCTCTAACAAATCTAACTCTGAAGACTGCTTGGACTTCAGGTGCAAAATAAAAATTAGCAAAACAAAGACAACCATGAGGCACATGCACATACAGACAGATCAACCCAGATCATATAGTGTTCTCTTGACCTCAATGGACACGTACTTGTCGTATTTTGCAGGTAAAACTCTCTCTGTGTATATTGAATTCTTTGGGACTTCAGGTGGTGCGATCAACAAATTAGATTTTTAGCACTAGGACATGACATACCAATCTTAAGAGGATTATAAGTATAGATATAAGCCTATAACACTCTGAAATACTAAAAAGAGGTTAGTTGGAGTACATGATATAAGCCTAAAGATTTATGCATCCTATCTCCTTTCATTCAGTGAAACAATACGTATATATTCCAACAATCCATTCCTCATTCCTTCTTTTTTTCTTCTCTAATCCTGTGCCATGCAACATCACAAGCATACATCCTATAAGTCTATAACAAATTTTCACTGGTACTTGTTCATGGCACAACAAATTTTCACTTCTTTAGAAAAAGTAGCCATGATATTAGCTTGATTTGCAGCACCAAATCACTTCAATCAAGTTAACTAACTGATAGCCCACACCCTATTTCACGAAGTAGTTCTATACTCTTGACCCTGAAATAGGACAAAATGTGTATCAGTCAGGAAAGGACCTTGAATCTTGATTCTTGACATAGAAGCATATGTCAAATGTGTATATTATTGGCTTAAAGCAACCACATCAACAATTTCCAAAAAACTTTTGGCGTTCATATTTCTGCTTAGCTCAACAACAAAAAACAGTAACTATGAAATTCCCAGTCAATGTGGGTATGAGCAGAGACGACAGAAGAGAGAAGTAATTTTTGGCTAATTGATAAAAATGCCAAATTAAGCTGAATACAACATGGAGGATTGGCACAAACACACCACGATACTGGTAGCCAAAATCAGATACCAGACCATAATTTATCCAGTGATATCTTATTCAAATAACACTTAAACCAGAATTTTATCTCAGCCCAATTCCTATCCTCATTTCTACCATTCACCGTGCTAGTTTTTTTGGGGTTCGGCACCTACACCGTGTTAGTTTCTACATCATGCATATGGAATTTTCCTGGTAAGTGACATATAAATAGCAAGAACCACTAAACACACATGAATCATATCTTACAGTTCCTCCATCCAAAAGAGCGGAGACACCCATAGGCAAGCGGGGTCTTTTGACCGCACTCACTTCCCCATTTGTCCGCCAATTTGGTTCAAATTATACTACATTTTGGAAATTTGACTCCACAATTTTAACAAAATTGCTACAAGTATGAAGCAGTTCTACTAAAATTATTGTGTTGCCCTCTTTTTAAGACTAGAATTTCACTAATCATTATTTAATAAGTACGGACAATACTTACTGAATGCTAAAAAAGTTAAAATTTTAATACACACTTTCCGATCAAGAATACTTTTTTGCAAACTTCTATGCATATTTCATGAATATCGAGATATTTTTTGCACGATAAACGATTCGCTGAGGGTGGTCAATCAAAAATAATTTTCTACTAGATACACATTCAATTTTTTATTAGCAAATAAGAATAAGATCACATACAATCCTAATTATTGACCCCACTACCAGAAATCCCTGGCTCTGCCCCTGTCCATCTACCGATTATTCACCTAACAAGTACGATGTCTCGACCTATCGAACCACAAAATACATAACTCCATCTAAAGAAATAATGTAATCTAACACATACCATCGTTACAAACAATAGTATAATCCACACACACATAAAGACAAGCATGTTGGTATGTAATTGATACTTGTTCATGGGACAACAAATTTTCACCACTTCTTTAGAAAAAGTAGCCATGATATTAGCTTGATTTGCAGCACCAAATCACTTCAATCAAGTAAACTAACTGATAGCCCACACCCTATATCACGAAGTAGTTCTATACTCTTGACCCTGAAATAGGACAACATGTGTATCAGTCAGGAAAGAAGGACCTTGAACCTTGATTCTTGACATAGAAGCATATGTCAAATGTGTATATTATCTGCTTAAAGCAACCACATCAACAATTTCCAAAAAACTTTTGGTGTTCATATTTCTGCTTAGCTCGACAACAAAAAACAATAACTATGAAATTCCCAGTCAATGTGGGTATGAGCAGAGAGGACGGAAGAGAGAACTAATTTTTGGCTAACTGATAAAAATGCCAAATTAAGCTGAATTCAACATGGAGGATCGGCACAAACACACCACAATACTGGTAGCCAAAATCAGATACCAGACCATAATTTATCCAGTGATATCTTGTTCAAATAACACTTAAACCAGAATTTTATCTCAACCCAATTCCTATCTTCATTTCTACCATACACCGTGCTAGTTTTTTTGGGGTTCGGCACCTACACCGTGTTAGTTTCTACATCATGCATATGGAATTTTCCTGGTACGTGACATATAAATAGCAAGAACCACTAAACACATATGAATCATATCTTACAGTTCCTCCATCCAAAAGAGCGGAGACACCCATAGGCAAGCGGGGTCTTTTGACCGCACTCACTTCCCCATTTGTCCGCCAATTTGGTTCAAATTATACTACATTTTGTGAATTTGACTCCACAATTTTAACAAAATTGCTACAAGTATGAAGCAGTTCTACTAAAATTATTGTGTTGCCCTCTTTTTAAGACTAGAATTTCACTAATCATTATTTAATAAGTACGGACAATACTTACTGAATGCTAAAAAAGTTAAAATTTTAATACACACTTTCCGATCAAGAATACTTTTTTGCAAACTTCTATGCATATTTCATGAATATCGAGATATTTTTTGCACGATAAACGATTCGCTGAGGGTGGTCAATCAAAAATAATTTTCTACTAGTAATACACATTCAATTTTTTATTAGCAAATAAGAATAAGATCACATACAATCCTAATTATTGACCCCACTACCAGAAATCCCTGGCTCTGCCCCTGTCCATCTACCGATTATTCACCTAACAAGTACGATGTCTCGACCTATCGAACCACAAAATACATAACTCCATCTAAAGAAATAATGTAATCTAACACATACCATCGTTACAAACAATAGTATAAAAATCCACACACACAAAAATACAAGCATGTTGGTATGTAATTGATACTTCGATTTGGTTTTACATTGTTCTCGTTCTCCGTTCGAACACAATGCATCCTCGCGCGAAATCAAACTCTCTCCCCCAATTGTCTTTCTTTGACGATGCGAAATCAACCTCTCTCGCTATTTTCTTTCTTCCTAACGGTGGAATGCTTATTTTCCCGCAATTTTCGCGCCGTTACTGCGTAGACAGTATATACTAATATACAGTATATAGTAGCAGTGTAGATGGGCCCAATGTCGGCACTATTGGGCTAACCATACCAAAACCACCCAGACCTAAATACCTAATAACGGGCCCGGGTGACTAGGTAAGAGGATAATTTTATTTAACTCATTCAGCTGGAAAAATTGCTGGGCAAAAGAACTTTTTTAAGAGAAAAGATAGACACTAACACTTGTACCAACTATTGTACAAACTCTCTTACATGAAATATGTGGGTCCCACACATCACATATCCCATATGAAAAGTTTGTGGCCTTGTTCGGTTAGTAGGTTTGGTTTAGTTTAGTTTAGTTTAGTTTTGATAATGTAAGCAGGTGTAATAAGTGGAGAGAGATAGAGAGAGAAATGAGGAAAATGATGATGTAAGCAAAACCAAAACAGGGCCAAAACCGGCCCAAAACTCCCAACCGAACACTGCCTGTGTAATTGTTAGTACAATTATTAGTGTCTGTAGTAAACTTGCTTTTTTAAACTCACCCAAATCCAAACTTCCCGATGTGGGAAGTCACTCATGACGCAGGCTCGAGAGCCTCACCATCCTTTGAACAAGCGCAAGCCCAACAAGGCTCCACAAATGCCTCTTTTAGTTGTTATACCAAGTAAAAACAGCAAATAGAACCTACAACAGCCTCAACAAATGCCTCCCTAAAGTGCATATGTGAGTAACTTAACAAATACACACCCATTAATATTAATAGAGGCACTATTCACCCACCAATTACTATTTATTTATTTATTGTTTTTCTCTCTTCCTTCCCCCGCCAATTATTTGTTTGCTTTTCTCTCTCTTCCTTCTATATCATATTTAAATAAAATGGAGAGGATAATAGAGTATTGAAAGAGATATGGGTAGTTAAAATAAAATGGAGAGGATAATAGAGTATTGAAAGAGATATGGGTAGTTAATAGAGTATTCACGAATTTTTTTGAAGAGTTATTGTTGGGATGATCTAACTACATGAAACAAGCCTCCTTTTCATAGTTGAACTTGGGCCAAGAAACGACGGGCTCAACTGCATGATACACTAATATCTTTGACGTTTGAGGAAATGCCAAAAAAAATAATAATAAATCATTAGTTTTTGTTTGATAAATAAATAAATAACTTCACAACTTTCCCTTCCATGGCTTCCTAATGAAGTGACTATAATTAACAGATAATGTGATAGTGTTGTATTATTCTTTACTCTCACAATTATTTTTTGCTTATATTGGCATTTATCTTATAAGTGGGTGTATGCACCATTAGCGAGATAATAAGGTCTCTTAAAGAAGACTTTAGCCAATTTTTCAGAACAAGACTTTACTTGCAAATATCTCTTAAAAAATTATCATGCCAATTTTGTAGAACAAGACTTTAATTTAAATTTTTGTAATTTTTTTAAAAAAACTCTTGAAAATGTAGGGAGTCCAATATTGGAAGTTTACTTCGGGTCTCTCAAATTATTTTTGAATTATTGTATTTTTTTTTATAGTTGTATATATAACCAAGTTATGAGTCGGCTTGGGCAACTCACATATTAGGGGCAGCACTGCATAAGTTCGCTCTTTCAAGTTTTTAGTAGTTAAATATTGGTCATGTAATGCTCAACTAAACAATAATATAGTAGAACCACACTGCTCCACCCTACCACTAACCACACAAACTTACATGGCACTGCACGATTAGAACCACTTTGTAATCACCAATCATGCAGTGACACGTAGGCTTGTGTCAGTGTGTGGTTGGTAATGGGGTGAAGTGGTGTGTCCCTAACATTACTAAAGAAAAAATAAAAGCAATAACCATAAAAGTTAATTGAATAATGGATCTAGACTAAATGGATAATCTTTTGCTTATAGAGTTATATCTTTATATTTATTTTGAAACCATTTCTATAATTGAAGTAATCAAAATATAGTTTTCATGAGTTACTAAGGACGTGGGTAATGACGTAATGTTCATCGTTCGCCTAAGGGTGAATAACATCACCCAAATTACTGAACGATCCAATTGTGCTCTACAACTCTGTAGATTGTAGGTGGAAGTGTCACACCAAGTTCTAGTCTGCTCGCGAGCAGCTCACGGCTTGGATCGTTTAGTAATCGGGCCGAACTCGAGCTAGAGTTTTTGTCTCATTTAGTAAACAAGCTTGGTAAAGTTAGACTCGGTTCACAAAAGCTCGGCCCGTTTATAAATGCTCGGCTCACTAATGACAAAAAGCTTTTCAAAAAAGCAAAAGACAAAAGGAAAAAATGAAACATCCTCTGAAAGTTCCATTTCCGAACTTCAATCCTGTGTTCACGTCACCCACTTTTATTTCCTTGTTTAGGTTTATTCGATTTAAGGAATGCAGATTTTTAATCTTAACACCAAGAACAAGTGGTGGCTAGTTCATGCGGTAGAGCTCTTGGATGTCCCACACTGCATCTCGGGATCGAATCACAGTCCCCCCCTCCCCAATGTAGTAGATTATTATGAATGACAAATGACAAAAAAAAAAATCTTAACACCAAGATTGAAAATTTTGAAGCCAACTTGGCTCTCTCATATTATTATTTTTCCGTAGTTTTTGCAACAAAACTAATGGACGAAAAAGCACAAATTACAACCACTCGGTCCACACCTAGCACTCAACACCGAGTATTACACGTGCGACGTGTCTATGAAATGACCAAAATGTACTTATGCATTAATAACCATAATACTCGTGCCAAATGATATGGGTTCACCACCACACGTACCCCAAATACACACCAATACTTTCCGACCATCCAAAGGCATTTTCAACATTCTGGATTTGAAATGAATTTTTATTGGTCAGAGTTAACTTTGACCGGTAAGAATTTATTTCAAAATCTAGACCATTGATTTCTGAGATAGATGATCGAAATATGTTAGTGTGCATTGGGGTACGTGTGTGCAATGTTCCCATGTTGATATTCACGCTTGTAAAAAGAACAAAAAATAAATCTCAGTACCAAAATACCACTACAAGTGAAATTGACCCCAATTCTCATGTCCGTACTAGTTTCTTTCTAGCCTCTAAACTATTGCGTAAACTTTAGCTTTCTTTGGTTATGGCTTTTGGAGCCACGGTGACTTCCACTTAATTTACCAAAATTTACCCCACTACCATGCATGTAACCCAAAATTTACCAAAAAAAATAACAAGTCTGACAACGTTTATAGCATTTTCACATATTTTTTTTTATGAAGGGTAAGAGGATAATTCCACTTAATCCGCTCAACTAGACATGATGGCTACTAAGGAGCAAGAGGACCCTTTTTAAGGCTTGGTTCTTGAATGGATTTTTGTGTGATAAAATCTAAATCTGTGATTTTATCTCCATCATCTACCAATGGATAAAATGTAGGAATGATTTTATCTCCTTTTTTTGAAACCTATTGTGGTCCCCGTGTGGCCCACCCACAAATGGCATGTCAAATTACCATTTTAACCTTTATCCTTTTAGATCTATGAAACAAAAGGAGGGTAAATTGGTAAAAATGGCATTAGTGGAGATTTTATCACAACTAGATTTTATCTATTGGGAAAAAAACGTTATTTTATCACTCCTCCATAAAACACCAACTTAAATGAGATTTCTCATTTTATCTCATAAAATTCATTGGAGAATCAAGTACAAGTAACACACACAAATCCAAACTACTTTAGGAACACAATCCTTCCACCACGTCTGACAACCTTTCCCTACCCTATTATTGACGCGATAAGCAAGGATGGAGCCAGGGGAGACAAGTGGTGGCGGCCACCACCACAAGTTTTTCAAAAAATGTAATAATTATGTAGAAAATAAATTTTTTATGCCTGAATTAAATAAACTCGCTACCGCTAGATTTTTTTAATCTTTCATCCTCATAATGCATTTTTTCTTTTTACTTTTTAGGTATATATTTTCGCCAGCACAATGGTAAAACCCTGATTCCGTCCCTAGTGATAAGTACAACCAACATATCGTACTACGAACTTATAGTTGATCGTTAATTTGTGGAGCGAAGTTTAATTACGGTGAGTGTAGGGGTAGCAGGAGGAAGGAAGATCGATTTTCCAATGAAGGATTGTATGTGTTTTTCGATGATTGGTTCTTGTCATCGGAAAATTTCCACTTGAAGGAAAAAATGGTCAATTCGTGGGTACATTAACATGAACATGATACGAATTAGTACGATTTTTTAGTCAAGCAGCATAGACTTGTTTTAATTTTCTGGTTGGTAACCATAGCCCTGCGCAGTTATGTGAATTTCAATTAGGCGAATCAACATATTCGTAAAAACTATGGCTAATTGATTGTATGTCGTTAGAGCTAGATCTGGGGTGACCTTAGCTCACGTGGTCAGGTATCTGTCGTTCGAGTTAATCGCCTCACCTCATTAAATCATACCTCCGTGCATCACATGAGGGGGAGTGTTGGATTTTATCTCATATCGCTCACTTAAGCCACCCAAGCTTGACTAATATAATCTAGAGGTTACTTCACCTATTGCCGATTAATTTTAGATTGAAACCCTCTAAAAAAATCTAACATGCCTAAAATATTAATCCAAAACCCTTGTAAACGCAGCCTCGGTTGGGTGGACACGTTAGCCGGTGTGCACTTGTCATAGTACGAGGTACTTATAGCAAAGTACTTGTGAGTTAAAATAGGAGAAATTAATTAATTATTTTACCATATATCTTGTGTTCCTTTGTTCTTGATTTCTTTTGATTCAAATATATAATGTTTTCCTTTGCGGGTCACTATTTGGAAGTGTCATGCTGTATCTTTGAGTTTATGACAGCAATAGGCTGCAAATCCTATGAATTCATACAAACAAAATTGTCAGATTTATTAAAGCTCTCTTCTTGAAATGTATATATATAATCTGGAAGAATGTTGATTAATTAAAAATATATAAATTTGTTAAGCCTCTCCAACTTCCTCTAATCTTCTTACGTAGTATTGCAGAATGAGTTTTCGCGAGAAAGAACATGAGAGCGACAAGTGGCGTAGTTTAATTGAATTGTCATTGGAATTTTTAGTGGGCACATGTTACACGGATATTTTTATTTGAAAAACATGGAGAAGTGGTGACTTGAATAGTTGAATGAATATTGGGATAGTACTCCACTAATCGAAAAATATAAATGGATAATTGAAATTGTAACGAATGCAAATGATCATACTCCACTAATTTTTTTGTTTATGAAACAACGATGGAGGACTTCGCCACTTTGGGGAGTACAACTACAAGCTTGAAGCATGAAGTCTTTCTATGAATACATTCACACAAAAAAAAGTCACAGAACCAAATTACATGGGGTTATGAACCTGCTGATCATTGAACAAGAAATGGAAAATGAGAACACAAATTTTTTACTGCTAAGGCCTAGAAGTGCAGTTTTGCATCAGTGAAGAAGAGAACAAATAGGTTCCTTGGATTTAAGTTAGGACATCTGCTTTGTCCTAAGAAGGCATATTACAAGATGAAATCCATATTCAGAAGTACAAAAATATACATTAAGAGATTGAACAATTGGAATCAATGGAACATATATAGAAGAAGTTAAATCGGGCATTGGTATCTCGGGGCATAACAGTCCATCGATCTCTTCCTCTTCGTCAATCCTTTCCGGAAACAAGTCTGTAGCAGCCGGGGGTTCGGGAGGGACCTTATTGCCCTCGGCTGCTTTCCTCCGAGGGCACAGGGGTCCACAAAGGGTCCTCCCTTATTACCACGAAGCGCCGGGGGACTTCCCCCGGCACGGACAGGCTCGGCCGAAGTCACGCCTCGGTAGACCGCGCCGGGAGCAGCCAGAAGTGTCTCCGTAGTTCGGTCCCCAAGGGTACCCGGACCGAGTCGACCGCCCTCGGTGCCGGAGCGGGTCGCGTCAGGTGGCAGGGGGGCTCGATCGAGGCACCTCCTGACAGCCTGAGTGGCACATTAATGAGCTCAACCACTCCACATGCATTACATCATGGCGTTCCACCAACCCTGCAAACCTACGCCCGCATGGGGGGTAGGAGATCTGACTGATAGGGGCGTCAGGAGCACGTGACGCCTCTGAGAGCACAGCCGCCGAAGCGCCACTCGAGTGGCATACGTCGATCAGGGCATTCAATGCAGTATCGGGGACGGGGCGCGTGAGGCCCCCGAGGGGCGTGCCGAACACGCGCTCCCTCGCCTATAAATATGGCTCTCACCCCATTTGCACACGGATCCGAGATCTCTCCCCTCACAACTCTCTCTCTACATTTGTGCTCTAAAAACTGCACTTTCTCTCTAAGTTCTCCACTATACTTCTCCCTCAGTCACTGACTTAGCCATCGGAGTGCCTCCCCGGACCACCACCGTCCGGGCTAGGCGCTAACGTGGTTGCTCCCTTGTGCAGGTACCACTCCGGCGTACCCCCACAGCTCAGCACCCCCTCTCCGACGAGCCTTCAGGTACCAAGCGAGGTCCAGACCAGCTCCTCTTCAGTCAGTGCAGTTCCAAACGGGCAAAGAGGCCAGTCCGGTGAAGCGCTCCCCCACAATTGGCGACTCCGCTAGGGAACGGCCAGGCCGAGGCCTCTAATAAGTCCATCTCGGCTGGCCTCAAGAGGCGGTTGAACAACAAACGAGGAAAATGGGTTGAGGAGCTCCCCAAGGTCCTCTGGGGCTATCGCACCACCCCGCGGCGGGGTACTGGCCGAACTCCCTTCTCCATGGCTTATAGGATGGAGGCAGTCCTACCCCTCGCTGCAACTACTCCGACCGAACGTACCGAGGCATTCCATCCTGCCACTAACGACGAGCACATCGCCTCCGAGCTCAATCACGTCGAGGACCTCCGAGACGACGCGAACATCAGGTACGCCGCCTATCAACAAGAAGTAGCCCGGGGCTACAACAAGAACGTTAGGCTGCGCCCCTTCAATGTTGATGACCTAGTCCTTCGGGAAGTGGTCCAGAAGAAAAATAAGAAGAAGTTCATGCCTAACTGGGAGGGTCCGTTCAAGATCACAGCCAAGGCCGGTTATGGGGCTTACAAGCTCGCCGAGATGGACGGCACGGTTGTGGGCAACCCATGGAACGCCTCCAAGCTTAGGAAGTTTTATGGGTAGCCCAACTGTCTTTCTATACTTACCGCCCGCTCTCGGTGATCCTTTGTATACCGAGCGGGACAATTTTTGAATGAACAACTGTCTTCTCTCTTGCAAACTCTCACGACTATGATCGTTGGAAAACTATTACTCTCGGAAACACCCGTCCTCGATTGAGCGCTCGGAAGACCGTTGGTGTCCGGTATAAAAACATCCTCGGCTTAGGTCCGAAATCGGGGGCTATCGAAGCGATTCCCCACCTAAGCCGAGAATTTACCAACCGTACTCGATTGAGCTCACGTGTTTGGTCTCGGATACACCCGTCCTCGATTGAGCGCTCGGAAGACCGTTGGTGTCCGGTATAAAAACATCCTCGGCTTAGGTCCGAAATCGGGGGCTATCGAAGCGATTCCCCACCTAAGCCGAGAATTCACCAAACCGACTCGATTGAGCTCACGCGTTTGGTCTCGGAAACACCCGCCCTCGGTGGAGCGACCGGGTAAAAACTTGTTCGTCCCCATTTCTCTTCGGCACGAAGCAAAGCAACTTTGCCCCCTCCCGAAGAGGGGCTATTATATACTATTTACTAGAGGCTCGGCCTAGCGCCTATGCTCGGTAAGCATTATCATCCATTCAAGAGTTGGAAAATTTCTTCATTCAAGAGTTAGAAAATTTTGCACAAAAAATGGATTGCATAAAGGAGGGAAAGCATTCATTCAAAGTCAAAACAGGGGGGCTCGGCGATGGTGCATCGTTCGGTGCCGACCCCCAAAGGACCTGAGTTAAAATTACAAAAATACGAGATCTGGCTCGGTGCCCTAACAGTTCGGCGCCAGTCTCAATAGTTTAACAAAAATTGAAATAAACAGAAACAAGAAAACGGGAAGAGCTAAGCAGTCTGGGCCTCGGGATCAACGTCCTCGGCTTCGGCCTCCGGCTCCTCCTGATCACCATCATCTTCAAGCTCGTCCGCGGGCATCTCCGGGATCTGGGGCTCGGGAATCGGTGGTACCACCCTGGCCTCAGCCTCGGAAGCAGCACAGCGGGCGTCCATCCCTCGGGTATACGCCGAGGGAAAGCAGTCGACGTGGCCCAGATAGTACCCCTTCCTGAAAGCCGCCACCTCGATCTCCGCAGACTCCTGCAGGTACTGCTTCCCGGCCTCCTGCTCCCCCCGCTTGAAGCCGTTCTCGTCCGCCGCGGCCAGCATGTCTTGCTGCTCGACCTGGAGGTCCCTCAGCTTGGCCTCGGCGGCGTTGGCCCAGGCGATGGCCTCCTTAGCCTTATCCTCGGCCGCCTTAGCCCGGTCCTCGGCTAGGCGGGAACCAGCTTCGGCAGCGATCGCCCTGTCCTCGGCGGACTTGATCTTCACCTCAGCACTTTGTTTTTCAAGGCTGAGGCCAGAGAGCTTCTTGCCGAGGCCGCTGATTTCAGCCCTCAGCAGCTCGGCGGCCGCCCTCTCCTCCTTCAGCTTGGTCCCGGCAGCCCTGGCGCCGCTGGCCAACGTCAGAGCCTTCTTGTGCACGGCGGTGGAGGCCTGGCTCGCCTGGAGAAAGCAAGAAGATCAGTACTAAACGGAAAAAGCCTCGGGAAGAGAAATGGACTTGAAGTAAAAAGACTATCCTTACCTTGACCAGGCAGCTGTGGAGCTCGATGAAGTTGTCATCAAGGGAGAGAGCGTCCACGGCGGACATGTCAGCGGGGAGGGCCAACCCCTTCATCAAGACGTTGGCCACGTCCGGGTTAGCTCGGACGCTGTCCGCCGTAGTGAGCATCACCCCTCCTCGGCCAGCGTAGACCGGGGACCAGACCTCGGGGGTGCTCGGAGGAGACCCCATAGCCGCCTCACGGTTGGCCGTAACTACCGCGCGGCCAGGTCCTCGGGGCTGCACCCGACCCTCGGGAGTGCGTTGGGAGGCAGCAGCAGTGTCGGAGGGCACACCCTGATCGGGGATCCCAGGAGTCTCCTCGGTGGACCTCGGAGGGGAGGGCGGGGCAAGAGTCTCATCTCCCCGGAGCCTCTTCGCGGCCGGGTCGCTCGCGTCCTCGGGCTGCTCCTCCCGAGTCCTTCTGTGGCCCGTCCCTCTTCCGGCTTGTGGGCCGCGCCCTCGGCGCTCCCTTTGCTCCTGTTGCCTTAGTTGGGCGAGGGTGGGTCTTCCTGCCGCTGCAGCCATATCAACTCTCGGCTGTCTCTCCCGGCCCCAGAGCTGCTCTAACTCCTCGTCTGGAAGGGCGGCTCTCACCCTTGCAGGTCTCACTCTCGCAGCTCTCGTCCTCCTCTCGGGACCTCGGTGCAGGAAACCGTTGTAGCTGGGAGTGTAGCCGAGGAGAATGTGGGCTTGGATGATCCTGTCGTCCGAGAACTCGATCAGCCTCTTGGTGACAGTGGAGGTAACTGCAAAAAAACAGACAAACAACAAAACAAAAACAAGGGTTTCGTCAGTCCTCGGCAATAACAGAATCGATTAACAGCAAAGAAAAATGCAAAGGAAAACTCAAAGGCACTCGGCTTACTGGGGTCCCCTCGGCGGTGGTTGAGAGGCCAAGTGTGAGGCTCCTCGGGAGCCCAGGAGTAGTTCCCCCTCACCGTCACGAAGTTGTACTGGTGCTCCTCGGAATCGTAGAGATCCCCGATGAGGTGGTCGTATTCGTTCCGGACGGCGAAGTAGTAGCGCCGGAACTTCGGGCTGAGGCCCACGAGGTAAATCCCGAGGACGTCGTATATCGTCGCCGGGATGTTGTACTTCTCGGCCAGCTTCAACACCGAGCAAAGCACCCGGTATACGTTTACCACGACCTGATGCGGACCGAGGTCGTAGTAGTGGAGAAACTGGCGTATCATCTTTGGGAAGGGGAAGCGGAGGCCCCCCTCGGTGATGGCCATTAGGGGGACCGTGACGTGGTCGTCCCCGTAGTAGATCCGGTCCCCGAGGAGCAGCTCGATCTCCACGTCGACAGGGATCTCGTACTTCTCCCGAAACGCCGCCAGGCGCTCGGGGTGTATGGGGTCGAACTCCTTCAGGTAAGAGCACTCTCCCTCCCCGTACTTTGGGATGGGAACCTCCTCCCAACCGTCCTCGAAGACGAGAGCGCATGTCTCGGAGCGTTGCGTCTTCGTGGCTTGTTCCTCCCCTTCGCCGCGCTCGGGAGGATTTGGGTCGGAAGGATTCGGATTTGGCTCGGGAGTATTGCTGGTGGTTGGCTCTTCGTCCCCATTGCTCAGGTCTACGATCACCGGGGGCTCGACGATCGGTATAATAATCTCGACCTCGGGGGACTCGGGGGCCCTCGGTGATGCCGGTTGCTCGGCGGCCCGGGATGACGAGGCCTTGGTCTCGGGGTCTGTTCTGTCCCCTGACATCTGGTTGTACCCTTCAGGATAGATTGTTTGGAGGGGAGGGATGTTCAGTGCGGCGGGAGCTCGTGATCGGTAACGATTCCCGAGCTCGCAGATGTACGCTCGTGCTTGTTCGAAGTCGGCGTCTTCGTCGCTGTCAGAGATGACGAAGGGCTCGTTGCTCATCCAGCCGAGAACCTAAGACAAAATGCACAAAGAACCCATCAGCAGTTGTATGCATGAAGGGCAGGGGTGCAACGGCGTATTCCTATGTAGAATACGCTCGGCTACGCCGAGGGGACCTACCCACTCGGACTACTCTCGGCTAGAACTAAGGTGTGTTGTGTGCACTCGGGACAGGTCATGGCCCTCGGGGGGAGGCCTCAGAAGAACAGGTTGAGTAATCGACCTGTCCTCGGAAGAACAGGTTGAATATTCAACCTGTCCTCGGAAGAACAGGTTGAGTAATCGACCTGTCCTCGGAAGAACACGTTGAATACTCAAGGTTTTCCAGAAAACGGCCGCCGTACGACGCCGTGGCACTCGCCGGGAAACTCAACAAAAGCAGAGGGCTTCTAAAAATCGCAAAAAACGCCCAGATAACGTGTAAAAATGGTTCAAAATGCGTCGAAAAGCAAGAAAAAGATGAGAGAAAGCGATTTACCTTGAGTTTTGGTGGCAGAAGTGGCTAAGATCTGAGATCTGGGCTCGAGACTCTTGAGATTCCACGGCGGCGCGAGGTTTTTCCGGCGAGAATCGAAAATAGCAGAGTAACAGTGATTTTCTCTCTCCCCCGAGTTGTATTTATAGAGGGGAGGGGGGAGTCAGGTGTCGCATTAAATGGGGAAACGATGCGTCGGCTCGGGAAGCGTCGCGCGGGCTCGGCGGGCCAACAGGATCTTGACACCTGTCCACCAGGGTTCGAAACGTTTTGGCGCGAATCTCAAACGACGGCTCTCGGACGAGTGCCGAGACGACACGTGGTAGATGACGTCAGGCCACGTCACGGAAATTCTGACATCGGATAAGCCCGAACGTCACCTCTGAGTAGACGTCGCATCACGCGTCCTTTCAGCTTCAGAGCGATGTGACGTTCCGAGGCAAGCACTCGGGAAACGCAATCGACACCTCGGCTTAGCATTCACGATTCCCTCGGCGAAAATCCGGGCCGCTCGGACTTGTCAACTCCCCCATTTGGCCAGAACTGAGGAAGTTGAGGGGCTATTGTAGCGGTCGGGGGTTCGGGAGGGACCTTATTGCCCTCGGCTGCTTTCCTCCGAGGGCACAGGGGTCCACAAAGGGTCCTCCCTTATTACCACGAAGCGCCGGGGGACTTCCCCCGGCACGGACAGGCTCGGCCGAAGTCACGCCTCGGTAGACCGCGCCGGGAGCGGCCAGAAGTGTCTCCGTAGTTCGGTCCCCGAGGGTACCCGGACCGAGTCGACCGCCCTCGGTGCCGGGGCGGGTCGCGTCAGGTGGCAGGGGGGCTCGATCGAGGCACCTCCTGACAGCCTGAGTGGCACATTAATGAGCTCAACCACTCCACGTGCATTACATCATGGCGTTCCACCAACCCTGCAAACCTACGCCCGCAGGGGGGGTAGGAGATCTGACTGATAGGGGCGTCAGGAGCACGTGACGCCTCTGAGAGCACAGCCGCCGAAGCGCCACTCGAGTGGCATACGTCGATCAGGGCATTCAATGCAGTATCGGGGACGGGGCGCGTGAGGCCCCCGAGGGGCGTGCCGAACACGCGCTCCCTCGCCTATAAATATGGCTCTCACCCCATTTGCACACGGATCCGAGATCTCTCCCCTCACAACTCTCTCTCTCTACATTTTTGCTCTAAAAACTGCACTTTCTCTCTAAGTTCTCCACTATACTTCTCCCTCAGTCACTGACTTAGCCATCGGAGTGCCTCCCCGGACCACCACCGTCCGGGCTAGGCGCTAACGTGGTTGCTCCCTTGTGCAGGTACCACTCCGGCGTACCCCCACAGCTCAGCACCCCCTCTCCGACGAGCCTTCAGGTACCAAGCGAGGTCCAGACCAGCTCCTCTTCAGTCAGTGCAGTTCCAAACGGGCAAAGAGGCCAGTCCGGTGAAGCGCTCCCCCACAAAGTCCTTCCATTCGAATAACTAGGAAACTCGTTCGAAAGGAATCGTTACAGTTTGTCCGTGGATTTCCCATTCACTTGTATCCTCTTCCTCCATATTCACCATTGCAATCTTCATCCCCTCAGAGCAACTTCAATGGTGGGTGCCATTTTTTGGATGCCAAACCCAAATTTGACACCCACAAACCCAAATTCGGCACCCCAACAGTGTTTTTTTGGCCATCCTACTCCAGTGGTGTTGGTGCCACTATGGATTTTTTGTCATTCGACACCATCTATGGCTATTTTGTAGTTTCGCTAATACTAGTAAATTTGAAGTGTTATAATTGTTGGAGGATGTATGTTATGAAGTTGGATGATGAATGTTGACTTGTTGGATATTCGGTTCGTATGATAATTTGCTTCTTCGACGTTTTATTTTTGCTTTCGGCTAGATTATAAGATATGTGTATTTAAAATAATGTACATAGGTGGAAAATGAAAATATTTTGGATGGCACAATTATGTTGAGTGTTGTGTCACTAAAGTTCTATTTTCGGTGACATAAAAAGGTTGTCACTGTTGTGTGCCCACCTGGAAAGCTTATCGGTGACACCCATTTAGTTGTCATAGTATAATTTCAGTGACAAACTTTGTCACAGAAAATCTATTTTCTATGACACCACTTGCTGTCACCGTTGCATTCAGTGACAACCTGTGTCACAAAAAATCTCTCTTCGGTGACACCAAATTCCTGTCACTGTTGTCATCATTCCATGGCAAATACACTTTTTTGTCACGCTTGACTTTTAGTGTCACGCATACAGGGACACCACGTTCCTCTGTCACCAAAGATAATCAGTGACAAAAATTGGACATTTGGTGACAAATTTTCATGTCACCAAACATGTTTTTTCTTGTAGTGCACCAAACAAGGCCGGCCCTGACGTTTAGATTGCCCAAGTCCGACTCTAATCTTGGTTGCCCACTTACAACTCCCTCTACCCCATTTTAAGTGTCCTCTACAGGAATCTGTGTATTTTCAAACCCCTGATATGTTTCTGTTTATAATTTTTTTTTATATTCTATACACACTAATTTGGTACAAAAAAATTTAAAAAAAATTGTAGGGAAATATATTTTTTACGTCCAAGAAAATATATGTTTTCCCAAGGGAACACTTAAATTGGGACGGATGAAGTATTAAGCTAAACAATAAAATGACATACAAGTCAAGAAAAAAAATATCACATAAAAGTCAATCAAAATTTGGCCCCAGTTATAGTGGTTTATGATGAGCACGATCCGATTCAAAGTAATGAAGTTTTGTGGTTTTCGTAAGATATCACTTCTACATTATTATTGTGTTTGTTAAACGCAAAATTTCTAGCAAAGTAATGGAGTTATGTGATTTTTGTAAAATTGTGGATTGAGAGGGAACAAAATGATTCATAAATAACAGGGGAAAGGAAAAATGAGGGCAATAAAGGGAAGAAAGGTCTGTATAAGTGGAAAGGCAAAATTTATAGACGAAGAAGGGAATCGAACTCCAACGCTCAGCAACTTTTCCAAAGCATGTGACCACGCTGGCAAGGGGCTGCCTTGTGTAATGCATGTGAACTTCATAAAATTTATATATAACTTCGAGTTTTTTTTTTTTTTTGGTTGCCCCGGCCCGGGTGGGTTGCCCAAGCCCGGAGGCTTGCTGGGCTTACGCCAGGTCCGGCGCCCCTGCCACCACACCACTGATCAATAGAATGGCCTCTCACCGAAATTAAACTTGGCTCCACAAACGCAAAAGGGTTGTAATCCTATGTGTTTTTGGATGATTAACACGAACATGATACGAATTAGTACGATCTTTAGTCAAGGATTTGTTTTAATTTTCTGATTGCCTGGTTGATAAACAATAGCTCTGAAGTGTCAGGCTAGCATAGCTGGTAACTTCATTTGCCTCCTCAATGGAGGCGTGATTTCGAGCCCCACGAGGGGCGCGGTTGACTAACTCACTAACTCCTCTAATCCAGCTGATATATGCCGTTTGACCAAAAAAAAAAAAATTTGTATTGACTCTGGGCAGTTTTGTGAATTAATTTCAATTATGATAATCAACATATTCGTAAAAACTATGGCCAACCGAATGAATGTATGTTGTTGGAGTTAGATCTGGGGTGGCCTCAGCTCACATGGTCAAGTCTCTGTCGTTCGAGTTAATTGCCCCACCTCATCAAATCCTACCCTCCGTATTCCAGGGTACACGTGAGGGGGAGTGTTGGATTTTATCTCATATCACTCACTTAAGCCACTCAAGCTTGATTAATATAATCTAGAGGTTGCTTCACCTATTGCCGATTGATTTTAAATTGAAACCCTCCAAAAAAAAAAGTCTTACATGCCTATATAGGGACATTTACCATCAGGTCACCCTTGGATCCCATAATTACCATCAGGTCAAGCCCAACTCTGAAAAATTCTCATCAACTCCCCAACCAGTATAAAAATGCCTAAATTCTCGGGTACCCTATGAAAGTGCCTAAAATTCTCGGGTACCTTATGAAAGTGTCTAAACCACTAAACCCTATAATAGGAAAGTGCACCCTAAACCTAAACTCTAGGGTACCCTACGACTAGGGTACCCTATGAAAGTGCCTAAAATCCTAGGGTACCCTACGACTAGGGTACCCTATGAAAGTGCCTAAAATCCTAGGGTATCCTACGACTAGGGTACCCCATGAAAGTGTCTAAAATCCTAGGGTACTCTATGAAAATGCATAAACCATTAAAACCCTATAATAGGAAAGTGCACCCTAAACCTAAACTCTAGAGTACCCCTATGACTAGGGTACCCTACATCTCTTTTCTAGACCTAGAGGTAATAATCCCGCCTAAATATGAAAAATGATACATACACTCCCTTGGAGCCACTCCCAGTCACACCCTCTCTCACATGGGGTGTGGGGACCACACCCCATGTGAGAGAGAGTGTGGCTGGGAGTGACGCACAGGGAGTGTATGTATCGCCGTTCTAAATATTGATCCCAGGCCAAACCCTTGTAAACGCAGCCTCGGTTGGGTGGACTCGTTAGCCGATGTGCACTTGTCATAGTACGAGGTACTTATAGCAAAGTACTTGTGAGTTAGAATAGGCGAAATTAATTATTTGACCATATACCTTTGAGTTTATGACAGCAATAGGATGCAAATCCTATGAATTCATACAAACAAAATTGCCAGATTTATTAAATGTCTCTTCTTGAAATGTATATATATCATCTGGAAGAATGTTGATTAATTTAAAAAATATATATTTGTAAAGCCTCTCCAACTTCCTCTAATCTTCTTACATAGTATCGCAAGATGAGTTTTCGGGAGGAAGAACGTGAGAGTGACAAGTGGCATAGTTTAATTGGATTGTCGTTGGAATTTTTAGTGGGCACATGTGACATAATTTTTTTGGCACTCCTTAAAATGTATCCAAACTGAGGTTATTTAATTTAAAAATTTTACCTTATTTTTTTCCCTTTCACACCCATAATAGAAAATGGGATTAAAATTATTCGGTACTGATTTCGTTAATGTAAAAGGAAATCTAAATCGGTATACTGCCATTTAAATTAAAGTGTTGGCTTCTGCATGATTTTGTAGGCAATGTAAATGTAAAAGTAATCCCGTGACTTAAGGGAATTCTAAATGTGCAAATAAAATATACTATAACTTACAATTTTAAAGTAAATCTTAAGATAACCAACTAGGCTTAGCTCAGTTGGGCAAGACTTCCGCGTCTCACTAGGAGGTTAGGAGTTCCCTCAAGCGGAAAATTAATGGATGGCCAACTAGGGCTATATCAGTTGTCCAAAACTTCTGCATTTCTTGTCATTTGACCGAAAAAAAAAAGAAAAAAAGAAGAAGAAGTAAACCTTAAGACGTGCTCAATTACCATCAATATGGGATTCTTCGAAAAGAAAACCTTTAAGACTTTCTCAATTACCATTTTAAAGTAATTTCAGATGATAAATTTCCTATCCTATGATTTTCTTGATTTTTCTGCTGATCCTGTTAATTAACCGATTGCATGATTTCCTTATCCCATGACTTGTGGGACAGTTTTGTTTTCAAAAGATAATCATTTAAGAATTTAATATGGTAGTCAATTAATTCCGTTCAGGTAATTATGTGAAGGAGATAATTCTTGAAAATTGAAACTTTGATTGGCTAACACACACCGTGATTTCCCATAATTGTCAGGATATGGTTTCCTAAGGAAATAGTAAATTTGAAGGAGTACTACACTTGTCGCTCGATCTCCTAAATATCAGAGAAGTATAAAAGGTCTGGACTTGTTAAAAAAATCCCTCTGATTAAGTCTCAACTATCAACTATTCTCTACGAAAGATATTCAGGAAAGCCTATTGTTTTTTTACAGTTTTTGTGTTCCTTTTAATATGTGTTCGATTTTTCTTATGAATTTGTTTTGTTGTTACAGAAAAGGATTAGAATTTTGGTGGTAACATAGTTGGCAAATTGATCGGTAAGTAAACAATCTCTCTAATTTTGAATGTAAATCTTAACTTTTAACTATCATGCACAGTTGTTGAGTTAATTTGTATTTTGTGTCTTCATTTTTTATCTCTCAAATTTTTATGTTTGTGTAACGCCCCGGTTTTCGGAAACATTATTTAAATCAATAAAAAGATTTATTCAAAAGAGTTTCATTTATTAAGCAACGGAAAATAACATTAGTATCTTAAGTCGATTACAAACAGAAATATAGCTTTGTTGGGAAATTAAATTACATTGTTCCAACACAAAAATAAGAAGACTCGAGGCTTCTAGAGGTTCAGATTCAGATTCTCCTCCTCAAATTGCTCAGCAGCAAACTCCTTCGTCTGGTAATACGGCTCATCTTTTGTACCTTCAACACCTGGCGTAATATGCCAGGGCCATAACAGCACCATGAGCGAATAATCACTCAATAGTAAACCCTACCCGAACCCATAACTTACGGAGAACAAGATAAATCATGCAATCAAAATAGCGAACAAACCAACTTAATTACTAACCTTTTTTTTTTTTTTTTGAACATGTCATATCATTTCATAACGCCATCCGGCACCGATTACAACGAAAAACAGGAATGAAACCAAAACCACTAACTATTGAAATGAGAACGGCAAAAGGCTGACAAGGCCACCGGCTCGCAGACACACCTGCAAAAAGCAGACACGACACCTATGGGACGGGATGATGAATCCTATCAAGGGAAAGTGGTAGAGCATCCCAACGGACACCCGGCTCAGACCATTACACGATAAAGCGCGCGTGTAATCCACAGACAA
Organism: Vaccinium myrtillus; assembly: GCA_016920895.1. Lineage (NCBI taxonomy): Eukaryota > Viridiplantae > Streptophyta > Magnoliopsida > Ericales > Ericaceae > Vaccinium > Vaccinium myrtillus. The sequence continues at coordinate 6,628,164 of CM029281.1, read as the reverse complement.
GGGCAGGCTTACGATCCAAGGATAATGAAACCACGAAAAGCTTACGCCGTCTAGCAACTGACGGTTGAGGGAACCTCCACCGTACAGCCATTCCCACGCCGCCGCAAGAGAATGTAACTGCGAGAGGACCTCCGCTGACACGCGAGGTAACTTAGTGAATTTCTAGAATCTCATCCTCGAGAAACATTCCTCCCAAATCAACCACTAAGTCTAGGCCATTCGTGATTCAACTCCCCCCTTGTTTGCCCTGACTGAGAGCCCAGATGAAAGATCTAAGTTATTACTTAGTCAATTTCATCAAACGCCTCACAAGGATGAATTCCTCAGGGACTGACTGTACCACTAGGCCCATGAGGAACTGACTGCAATCTCGGGAGTATATAGTCGTGACCCGACTATAATACAAACCACCCTTATATCACCAAAAATTCAATACGGAGTAATCACGCAATGCCATAACTTAGGGTTCCGAAACACAAGTAATACACCAATCATAATATCTCCTCTTTCCAAAAAAATCAACCGGCTACCTGCCGTTCATAATCCAAAATCCTGAAACTCAGCGGGCTGGCCTCCCGTGAGCTCATGATCAAAACACCATTCCTAAACTTCCATCTCGTCAATGTCAACTGTAAACTTTATTAAATTTTTCCATTACGTAGCGTCTAGGTGATTGCTAAATACGAACACCAAACCCGGAAACCTAATTGTCCATTCTAACAATATATCATGTAACATGCATTTCAATTAACAAATAAAAAGTGGACTGACATAAATAAATAAATAAAGTATAAAAGTAACATTTATTAAACAATCAGAATCAAGCTATGTAATCAGGTGCAACTTGTACTTTTAACCCTAAACAGTAACATGGTAAAGAAGTCCAACCATTTGAATGGTGCATTATAAAAACTACTATTATTCTAGTATACTGCTATACTATACGTCTTCTTTTTTTAGACTTTTTTTTTTTATAGTATACTGCTACTATACGTCTTCTTTTTGTAGAAACAGAAATCAATATATATTTTATACAGTATCAAGTATCTAAGATTTTAAAAATCTTTTAACTCCTTTACGTTTCTGAATAGACAATTGTGATAATCACTATGAACAAATAAAATTTCATATTTTAGAAGTTGGCTCATTAAGAAAATGGTTACAATGCCTACATGTGTTTATCGCAGAGAAATTAATTGGTTAATTTTAAATTATAAATAGAATTTGATGATTTAGGAAAGCTCTCAAGTTAGGGAACAAAAATATTCAATATCCTAAGTTTGAATTTCAAAATTATTTCAGTCAGGATATTCTATAAAAGGAAAAATCGACGAGCCAATTTTTAATTCAAATGAGTCAAATAATCTAGACTATCAGCAATGGAAACAATCAATTGGGGTACTAATTGATTTTTGAATTTTAAACACTTGCTGGGAATTAATGGCTTGCGCGCACCAAAAGGAACTACCATCAGACCAGTGCTATGCACAGAGTTACAATACACGAAAACAATTAACTATTGAAAGGCGAAAAAATGAGTAAAGAGTTGTACCATGCGTGGAACAACTTTGCGTTCAAAGGTAAGCGCCGAGTTTATATAGTTGTATGTTGTCTTATTCATATTTTAGTTTGTTCAAAATACTAGCCCATTCGTTATCATTTATAAGTTATATTTTTGCTTTCTTAATTATTTAGCAACTGAATTACACATTAGGCACAACCTTTTACAAACTGGAATAAATGATCAAAGATTTGGGATAGACAAGTTGTAGAGAGAGAAGTGGGGGCCGGCCCTCCGCAAGCTCTGCCCCTGGCGGCCGATCCACACCCCCTTCCCCTCTGCATCCCTCCCACCCGTCTACCTTTGCTGGTTTTGGCTGATGATTTTGTTTAATACAATTCTTCTACCTCTTTACCCCAAAAAGTTGTAGATTAAGTTATTATCCAATGAATTTCTAAATTATCTTTGAAAACTCCAAAGCATTCTTGGCTTATGTCGTTTATTGGGCAAACATGATATTAAAAACCCGCGAGCCAATATTAAAAGATCCCACTCTAGATGGATAATTAAAAAAGGAAGTAAATTCTAATTCAAAATAATTATGTAGCAAAGTACAACACTAGATTTTTATTGAAATAAAAAAATTATGGTTGAAAGTATATATCAACTATTAATTGTTTTCGTGTGTTGCAATTGCGTGCATAGCACAAGTTCATGCTAATTGTAATTGAACTACGAACTTTAAAATTCTATTTAAACCCTGAGTTCATAACATCATGGAAAAAGAATTGGGGGCACTATTTGGAGTTGTGACCCTGACCCCATGGTTGCTGAAGAAACTATAGTTACCATATCTCTCGTGTTTACTTCTTGTTGATTTCTTTTAAAAAAATTCTTTTGTTGTTCCAAAAAAATAGACGTAATTGTACAGATCCGCACAAAGATGTGTCCGATTAATGCACCTAGATCCCGCACGATGCATGTGAATCCGATACACATTGGATGAGCATTTTAGTATATTGTGTGTTCAAATCTGTACACTTAATCTGCGTCCGCAGCATAGCTGTTTAAGTATTCCATATCAAGCCACAATTGCTATGATAATATTCGGAATATTATGTTACCATATATTCTAGGTTTTAATATTATGCTTTTGTTTAAGGTAGGGTATTATTCATGTTTCCTAGTTTAGATTTCCTTATTGTGAATGTTTTCCTAATTTTCTTGTCTTCTGACTTATATAATGGGATGCTAAGATTATGTTTTATATACATCAATACACATCAAAGAAAACTGTTTATTCAATTTTCTAATAAAAACAATCCATACAGGTTAGCCTACGCATGTTTTTTTTTTTTTTGGCACGGCAAAAATGAGTGTATCGATGACAGTGTCTTTGATGTTCACCTTTTTTGTTTTATAGGTCAACTTGCGGTGATAGATGGCTAATCATCAACCAGGACCTCGTTCTTGCAGTATTTGCCATGAAGCGGTACGTAGTAATCAAATCCATGTTTACAAATTACGATTATCGTTGTAGGGAGAAAGAAGTTTTATGGAGTAACTTGAAAACCATTTACAACATTAGGTCTCCTTTGATTATGTGAATTCTTGGATTTTTTTTAAATTTTTTATGATTACGAAATATATCATTCTCCTCACATATATCAACTAGAAAAGCACAAAAACTAAAAATTCAAGCTTATTCTATTATGAAATTTTGAGATGAAAAAATAAAGTACTTCGGTTTAGTAATTGTATAAAATTTCTTGATATCAAATTAAAGAGCTCAATGAGTTCTTTAAATTGGTGCCCAGAAATTTGAAATATTATGCACAAAAATCATTCATATTTTGATCAAAAAATTGTACGTGTTTTCATATATGGAGTAATAAAGTGAGAGACAAATCAAAACAGTATACCCAAAATAAATTCTCACATACTACCCGACAAGTCAAGAAAATCAACAATTCCCAAACGAAGTCAGTAAGATACCAACTGAATATCACGTAAAGGCAAACCAAATCTACACTTACAGTTGCTTAAATTATTTACATACATAATAACTCAAAAAATTCCTAAAAAAAATATTTGCTTAAAGATTCTTAACATTAAAACAAAAATTTATAACAAACAAATGCTATGAACTAAGATTAGTGGTAGGAATTTATGTGAAGGGGTTATGGACTATTAATTCAATATTCTGTGAGTGCATTTTGTGAACACCCTTATATAAGTGTCATAATATCCTCAGGCGTATTGGCATTTTGCTGAAGTAGAATTTGTTTTGCAGAAGTCTCGCATCTCGGGCCAATATTTTTGTAGAACCCACGACAAATGTCAGAGCTGCAGAACAGTTGAGCTTTGTTCCGTTTGTACACTATATATATATTTTTGCGAAAACTGCTTGGATCAAACCCTTCCCGGTATTTTTTTTTTTAAGATTTCCCGCGTGGACCTTGGAAAACACCTTCTGAACACATTGGACGGCTCGAATTTTCCAAAATTAATTTGCAACACAAAAAAAGAAACAAAAAAGCTTTAATCCGGGGGTCCGGATTAGAAGTTGTGCGTATATATATATATATGGCCGTTCTAGTGAGGGATTCCTCAATCGCCTAATTTGGACCTCCCATTTTTTGATCGAATTTTGATGATTTGAACCGCTCAATGTATTTAAAAACATGTTTTTAAGTGTCTACGGGAGGAATCGCCAAAAAAAAAATACCATTAAGCACTTGATCCGAGCAGTGTTTTGGGAGAATCCTACCGTGGACCTTTATAAACACATTTAGCGGTTTGAATCATCAAAATTCGATCTGGAAATAGGACATCCGCGCTTTAGGCAATTTGAAGGATCCCTTATTATAACATTTGTGTGTGTATATATATCTATGTATGAATAAGTGACACACCCCCCAAATTTTATATGGGATCCATTTTGGAGTCACACGTTAATGAACAGAGCAGTTCAAGTTGTTTAAAACATGTTCTTAAGAGTTTCCGTCAAAAATCAACTCCTTCAGATGCTAGTAAGGGTTTGATCAGTATTTGACACTTTATTTAAAAAGAAAAAAAAAAAGAATAAATCGATCTTCAAGCTCTTACGCATATCCGAATTAGTTGATTTTTTTTATGAGAACTCTTAAAAACATGTTTTAAACAAATTAAATGACTATTAGCGTGGTGCTCCCAAAAAAATTGTGTCAAAATTTGTTTGAAAAGTTGTGTCGCTATATGTATGTTTAGAAGTAAGTAATCAGTCTCTAACAATCGTTATTTACATGAAATTAAGAAATTGGAGAACCAATAAAGAAATTTGTTTTGAAATTAAATCTTTTGGATAGCTACTGTTTTCAGTTACATCATGGACCTTTTTTTTTTTTTTGAAATGTCAAGCAGGTTGGACACTATAATGCGATTGTTGATGGTAGAAAAATTTGTCCAGAGTGTCTTTCAACCGCAACTATGGATATGAAAGAGTGCAGACGCATTCTCAAAAGCACATTCAAATTTTTTCAGAAAATTGGTTTGAAGCTTAAAATGGAAGATGCTCATGCTTTTCTTGTTGACAAAGATGAAATGCTGAGAATAACGGGTTGGGAAAGCTGCTTACCAACTTGCATCAATGATTGCCTACGTGTAAGTTATTTGGTGCTCTTTTTTATAAAAACAAAAAATATAATACTGCAGATAAAAATTGATTTTGTGTTTTTAGAAGTTCCCGGGAGAAATCATAAAAAGAAATACCAGGAAGGGCTCGATCCAATCAGTTTACAAAAAGAAAGTATATATGAAGCTAAATAAATTCCAACTTCTAAGTTCTAACAAGCAAGATACTATAATTACCCAACAATGCTACATACTAAGAAAATAAACCCAGAATTTACTAAAAATTTGAAATCAGTGGGTCTAGATTCACTCCCTTTCAAATTCTGGGTAATTTTATGGGTAGTTAGACTTTTCCATAATCCCTACCATTTATAAACAAGCAGTTTCATTTTCGTTTGGCGATTTTACGAAACTGCCCATTCTGATATTAAGATTTTTAATGCCTTTTGCGATTTCTTTGAAATCAAAAAAATAAAGTACTTTCGCACATAATTCTTTGTTCTTTATGGCACCAAAATAAACTACAAATAGAGATCTTTAATTTGTTGCGAAAACATTGTAAAATTGTGTGTATTTTATGAAACTGCCCTCATTCTGATATTAAAGTTTTATGCCCTTTGCAATTTCCTTCGGACCAAAAAATAAAGTACTTCCGTGTACATATTTTTGTTCTTTTTTGCATCAAAATAAACCACTAATAGAGATCTTTAATTCAATGAGAAAAATTTTGCAACATCATGTACGGAAGAATTTTACCTCCCTTCGTTCTGATTTTAGTATTTATGCCCTTTGCAATTTTCTTTGGATAAAAAAATGTTCTGCGTACATTTTTTTGTTTTTTGTTTTTTTTTTTTGTTTTTTGCACCATAATAAAGTACTAATAGAGATATTTTAATTCGATGCGAAAAAATTTAATAACTTGTGTTTTGCAACCAACAGCCTAACTGATAACCTCACACGTCGATGAAACGGAGACACTCACACGTCGATGATGGATAGATTCGAAACCAATTGTTATAAGACCAACAACTTAACTAATAACCTCATTGAAGGAAAGAAACCAACCCAGTAAATACTAGGGGAATAACACCCACATGTAGGTGTATAGAGATTTGAACTTCTAATCTCCTAGCGAGATGCAAAAGTACTGTTGTACTGGTCAACCACGTAGGCCCAGTCGATTTGGGAAGAAAAAAAAAGACTTTTTACTAACTCATGTGCACTACTCCAATTCGTCAACTAACTAATTACTGTAGATGCGTAACAAGTCGGCTCAAATATTTATATTTGGCCTAAAAGTTAGATGGCTTATTTTTTTGTCTTTATTTGATTTTTTTCGTATTTTTTAGTTTTTCATCAACTTTTTGTGTATTATTGGTTCATCTTGGCGAGAGGAATCAAAAAAGTAAAAAATTATGATCTAATCATAATTTTTTTTAATAAAGACAAAAATAAGACAAATGTCAGTTTTTTACACTTTTTTCGATCTTATTCAAAAAATTGGAAGTTCTAGTCATAATCTTTTACCTTGTTGGATTCCTCTTGCCAAGACGAATCAATAATACTCAAAAAATCGATGCAAATCAATAATACTCAAAAAATCGATGCAAAACGAACAAACGCAAAAAAAAATCAAATAAAGACAAAACAAAAAGTTAAGTTGGTTTTTTAAGCCAAACCTAAAGGGGAGTTATGGAGGCTAAACTACGTTTGTTTTTTGTTTTTTTTTGTTGCTGTACAGGATACCCGACCCGCTCAAGGGCTCTTTGTAGGGACTAAAAGCGTGAATTGTGTAAGAGCTTTCATCAACCTTCCTCTGTATCACATGATCTTATTGCCTAGCTTTCATCTTGGACTTTAATTTGGTATTACGTTTTTATAACCGGTCCTTGTTCTCGATGCACCTATTATGGATTAATTATTAAAACAATCCCGTGAAAACAAATTGGTAATTCATATTCACACCCCCAAAATTATTATCCACACCCTTTTTTTGTCTTTTTAATGAGATTTTTACACACGAAAATTTCACTAGAAGACAAAAAAAAAGGGGTGTGAATAACAATTTGAGAGGTGTGAAAATCACTCTCCAACAAATTCTTTGATTTACATCTTTTGATAAATAAAAAAATAATTACATCTAAAATGCCAGTCTGTTACGGTGGATTCTCTATATCTCCTTGATAACAGGTCACAAAATGTTCACAAGTAGGGAACAAATTCGAAGTTTCAAAAAAGACCATGCGAGTCCCTGGGGCTAGAAAGTGGTTGTGTGTCCCACGCGATGGGAAGGCAATTCTAATCCATTATGGTAGGGCTAGGTAAATTCATTTCCAAATGATTTTCTCATCTTTGATTTGTTATTTATTATTGCAATTCATCGTGTTGCCGTTTGAAAAATATATCCATCACAAATTGGAGAATTCAAAGTTTCCTTTGACGGTGAGTTGAACTATATATGCAGAATAAGAACACAAGCAACTATGGCACATGAGATGATGCACTTGTGGATATGGAAACAAGGTGATTTCTTAATTTTCATTCAAAAAGAAAATGACAATACTATCTTCTTATCATGTTCAAAAAGCGTATCCAAAAACGAAGGAGAAGTGAAGTGCGAAGATTATTTTCTTTACTTGTTCAAGCAGTGCTTCTTACTCTTGATTTATTTGGTTTGAACTCTATACACTTTGAATTTTTTATAGGTTTGGTTTGTCCTCTAAGTAAAAAAGTCGAAGAAGGATTGTGCCACCTCATATCTCACCTGTGGTTGGAGCAGTACGTTGCGGAAAATCCGTTTACACAAAAATTAAAAGAGCGTCTGATGAGAGAAAATGAGAACAATGCAGACAAAGATCGGCGTGATGGCTTTTTAGAGGCCAAACAAGCCGTTAACAAGTACGGCTTAAAGGCCACACTAAACAAGTACGGCCTGAAGTTTCCACCATCCACATAATCGGAGATTATTCGTAGATTATTGGGGACATAAATTAGAAATTATAGTTTTTATTTTAGTCTTATAAGCTCTCTCTAAAAATTACTATTATCTTATCATAATCAAGTAATGTTACATGGGCCAAGTTCCCCGATTTGATAGTTTTTCATTAACAGAGTGTTCTTACCGTGGTTCCCAATTAGTTGAACAAGTGAGGAAGCTTTTGGGTTGAATATTATTAGTTCTTTATTTTCTGTTTTTTTTATTTTTTATTTTTTTTTTATATTTCTTTGTTGTTAGTTTTGTAGGTGGTTTTTGGCTGGCGGTTCTGAGGGGCGGTGGTTTTGTTTTGGTTGTTTTTGTTTGCCGGATTTGGGCCGGTGGTTTTGATTAATAATACTGTATTCTTCTACCTCTTTACCCAAAAAAAGTGGGAAAGCTTTTTGTTTAGGGAAATAATTTTCACACCCTTTTATCACTAAACACTCCATTTTTGTCTTTATTCTCCTTGAAATTACCAAATTACCCTTGCCTCATAAGTCACTTTTTCCATAAGAAGGGCAATTTGATACTTTCAAGTGAATAAAGACTAAAAAGTGGTTGGGGATAAAAGTGGTTGTGAAAATCATTTACCTTCACTTAAGCTTTTTATTCGAAGGAGGGGATCATCTTATGGTGGATCTACAACCGACAAGCATCAAGAGAAAAATCAGAAGCCAAATATATGAAGATTGCATGAGCTCACAAGAAGAATTTGTGGAAAATAGTGAGACTCTTGGCATCCAATGGTAATTGGATACTGATAGGGAATTTCAATAAGCAATTACCGCTGGCAATTGTTAAGGGGTGGATTTTACAAAAAGTGATGCTCTAATAATGAAGACGATGATTGGTGTATCAAAGTTTGTTTTTGCTTGCTTAGAATTTTTGGGTTTAGGCTTGGCATTTAGGTGTTTGGTCTTGGCCCGTTGAGTGTTTTTTGGGCTTTGTCCCATAAGGTGTTCTTTTAACCATTTGGTTGGATTTCCCCTCCACTCTCTCTCAACTAGGGATTGGGGGTCCCTGTTGTGCCCAAAGGGCGACAGGGCGTGCCGTCCCTTTATACACAACGATGTTTAGGGCTCAAAAGTGATTTACCACCATTTTTTATGACTTGGACCACGTTTGGGCACTAAAAAATGGAAAAGTCTCTCTCCCCAAAAAATCTAAGCATCCATACATAAAGAGTAGCACGTGAGATTAAGAGAATTGGGCACTTTTGCCATATCAAGAAATGGGTTTTGGAAACCCCACACTTATTCGGTCCATTACAAAAGGTCCAATATGTGATTCATTAATGAAGTCCTGCTATAGTGCTATTTAAGGGTCATCATCGGGCCGGGCCGGGCCGGCCCAGCCCGCGAATGTTTCAAAAAAGGAAAAACAAACCCCCTGGAATGTTTCAAAAAAGTGAGGACTTAATTAATGCCTTAATGGACAAGTGTTTAATTAATGGACTTCAACATTGAAAAAAGAAGAAGGGAATAACGGAAACCTTGGGCAGTGTATGTGCAATGTGTAGTTTGCTTTTGATCTACAATAATGGTACACTTTTGATCTACAAGTCTACAACCATTGGATGGCAGAGGATTAGTTGAAAAAAATGAAAAGGATAGCAGTGGATATATATCTCGGGCCGACGGGCGGGCTGACAGGCGGGTCGAGGGGCGGGCGGGCGGGCGGGTCAGCAAGAAAATATTTAGGCCCAAGCCCGGCCCAAGGAAAAGTCGGGCTGGGCTAGCCTGCCCATTTGGCGGGCTCGGGCTCGGGCTTTGCCCGGCGGGCTTAGCGGGCTTCGGGCGGGCCAACGGGCTAAATGATGAGGCTTAGTGCTATTGCAGTGTATTGGAAAATTATCGGAAAAAAGGAGAAGTGTGATTTTCTTAATTTGCTCATCGTTTATATATTTGATTTTTCCAAAATGCAATTTTTCTTCAAATATTTTCATTCTTTGATTAAAAAGTATGCTACTTTTGCTGTTAGCCCGGTGTGAAACGAAAAACTACACTAATATTGACAAAAACCAGAAAAAATAATTCCAAGGACAAACTCATTTGGGCATGATGTTGAATTTCTTTTGAATCGCTCTACATATGTTTACTCTGTCATGTTTTTAGTAGTTACCAACTTTAAAAAGAAAAGATTGGCCTCCCAAATCTATAAATAGTTCATTTGAAAATAATTTTTTGACCAACAATGTATTATAAACTATTTTTGGCACCACAAAAGCGAGACTTAGAATTTGTGGACAGTAAAATATTCCTATAATGCTCAACTAAAAGGGAAAGAAAAAATAAAACCTGAACCATAAAAAGTTAATTGAATAATGGTTCTAGAATAAATGGATAATCTTTTGCTTATGGAGTTATATTTATTTTTATTTTGAAACCATTTCTACAATTGAAATAATGATGTAATGTTCACACTTCACCTAAAAGTGAACATTGGACCCAAATTATTAAACGTTCCAAATTGTGCACTACAGCTTTATAGGTCACTTATGCCTTACAATGTCCCCGAATTCCCTCTTTCTACCACCTTAACCCAGTCAACTTCCCCTAACAGCTCATTTTTGTCTTTAGTTTGTTCCCTTTTCAAATCCAACTAAGCAAGTGAGGGACCCCATTGAGCTGTTCGTGCAGCACTAGGTGAGTTACCCTTGTGTGTTCGTGCAGCACGATTGGTAAAATTTTGTTTTTCTATTTGAGCGCTATTTTCCGCTATACATTAATGAGAAGACATGCTTAAGAAGTTGAGATTGTACAAAAACATCTCTCATTGTTCTTGGATTGTGATGGTTTTTAAGAGTTGCCGTCTTTGGAGTTACAAAGATACAAAAATGTGCAAATGCGTAATAGAAAATTGAACCATACAGCACAGTGAAGTATACCAAAACCTTCTCCTTGAATCACAAGGATTCAACACTACCCTTCTTACTGAAGAGAGGTACAACGACTTGAGCTACACCAAAACATTCTTTTGCATTCATCTTTTAAAACAGAAAGGACAAATGATGATGAAGAAAAGATAGCATCTTTTTTTGCCAGTGTAAAACAATCAAAAACTATATGTTGGCTGCAAGGGTTGTCATCTGCAAGGGTTCTCTAATTTTTTGTAGAGGAATGAGCGGCAACATGAAAAAGTATTCTGCTCGAACGCCCATCTTTGCTATGTGGTTCAACACTTCATGGAAAAGATAGCTTCTTTTTTTTTTTCGCCAGTGTAAGACAATCAAGACAATCGAAACTATATGTCAGCTACAATGGTTCTCTAATTTCTGTAGAGGAATGAGCAGCTTCACGAAAAAGTATCTTGCTCGGCGCCCATCTTTGCTATATGATTCAACACTTCATTTCCTAACTTTTGTTTGCCCTTTTTCTATGTTAATCCAATTAGTAGTATTTCTTTGTGTAGTCCCCTTTAAAACCTGAAATCCTTCCCCAGCAATCTGGGCCTCTTCATCAATCTCAAAGTAGAAAAACTGACATCATATGGTTGGAGAAGTTTATACCTCCCCTAGAGCCTGCAGCGACTTTGCTTTGAGATAAAAGGCTTCCAGGAGTAAACTAATGGCATGTACTGAAATCGGTGGGGCAGAATCACTCTGTGAAAAGCTCTCAAGTCGTTCTACTTTCTTGAAAGAGTGAGTCCCATCTTTGAATTCACTGCAGCAATATCTGTTCCTTCAAATACGTGGAACCCATTCCGCTTCTACGCGCGTTACCTTTGAATACTCATATCTTCGCTGCAATGCTCTTGCTTCCTGCAAATATTAAAACCATTTCACAAATTGACGAAAAACCATTGCTTCAGCCTTCTAATTTAGTGAAACAATTGAAAATACATGAGAACTTATGAGATTAAGAAACCAAACTTGTAATTCAAATAATCACTCTCCAGCAGAGAGGACTCAACTTATTGCCGATATCTGGCTTCTGGTCAATTTGCCAGCATGAGGTGAATTGCATGGGATTCGGGTGAAGGAACAATTTCATCTAGTATTGATTGCTCTCATGAGCAGAGACACTTCATGATCTTCCAATTGTTCTCATGTGCAGAGACACTTCATGGTCTTCCCTAAATTCCGCTCTATCTGAGCTCCCCTACGCTCTTTGATCCAATTCTAAGTCTTCATATTGTTTCACCTCACTCTTGATTCTTCAACAACAAAAAGAAAAACGACAACTATGTTCATAATCAACAATAACAAAAAGAAGGGTCTTCACCAAAATTAAGATCAGTGACTGGCTATGGAGCACGGGTACCGGTACGCGGTACGGGTACGGGATACGGCAACAACCCAAAAAGGTAGGGTACGGGTACGGCGGGGGTACGACAATTTTTTATTTTATTTTTATATATTTTTAGCATACTTCATTATTAGATGTAAATGTATATGTAAAAGAGAAACAAGAAAGGAGCTCCAGAGTAATAAACTAAAAGACAAAGTGCAAAATTGTAATTTGGCTAACTATTTAAACAAAATAACGCAAAAGAAACAAGACAGGGGGTTCTAGAGTAATAAATTAAAAGATTAGGTGTGGAACTGTAATTTGGGTAATTAAAACAAAATACAACACAGAATAGTTATTAGGTCAGATACTCAAAAGTCGGATCTGTTCGTTCTCTTTCTTCCCCAACGCCGACAACCATGCCTGGAACTCCGGCCACTGCTTCCTCTCCCTCTGGCGACTGATTTCTCTTCCTCCGACGACTCGGCGACTGCTTCCCACGACTCCGGCAAGTTAAGTTCCTCTCTCTCTCTCTCTCTCTCAAACGTACCCAAGCAGTACCCACGGCGTACCCAAAACATACGAACGTACACGGTACGTTTTTGCCGTATCCGGTACGTATTTTGCCGTACCCGTACCCGGTACGTACCCGGTACGCGTCGGCGAGTTTTCCGGCATACCAGTGCTGCATAGGTGACTGGAATCATATAAAATAGGATTAGATAAGTGACACTATTACATTTTACAGCATTCTCTAGTAAACAATAAGTGACACTTAATCATAGCAATCGAAAATCTCTACAAACATGGTGATAGATTAGCCTATCAAAAAAAAAAAAACATGGCGATAAATTAAGACCACCGGTACCACACTACACACTGTGTCCGAGATGATTACATAAAATAAACACAATACATTATAAGTACTTGTAAGCCCATCAACACTGATGTAGGTAGTCAGAAGAGGGAAGCTGACATTTTTTTAACTTTTATGAGTGGCATATCGCGTAGTAAATTATTTGCGATTTTTCTGACATAACAGCTAGATTTTATGAAGTAGGGTGAAGGCTGGATTTGTATTTTCAAAGTGTATATTTCGTGCATCCCCTTGTGAGAGATAGTAGCAGATTAGACACTTTGGAATGCAAAAACTACAAATGATGTTTCATTACAGGTTTGTTTTTTCAAAGAAAGAAATTAGAGATAACTTACAATGCTCATTTGGGGTTGAGGTCAGCAGCTAAAACCATATTCTCCATCTGGACACTATCGTAGTTTTCAGCCAAGCTAGAGTCCAGCAATTGGGCGACCTTGCCACCATTTAGAATTGGTTTTGCGTAGAAGGGATGACTTGCGCTCTTAGTAAAGAAACATAGAAGATGTAAATTCAGAACAAGTCAGAGCCAGCAAGTGTAGAAGACATACATAACCAGACTCTCTTGGCCCTTTGTATGGTCATAAGCACGAGACTCCGTGCGTGCACCGTCCCCAACCAACCCAGCCCCTGCAAGAACACATATGAGGACATCAATCAAGATAATAAAATCAATAACTCCTGCTTATTCCCAAAAACAGAATGTTTACTTGTTTCCCAAATCAACGTGAGGAGCAAATAATTTTGAAACCATCAACAGAGTATTAAGGGAGGAACATACTAAAAATCCGTCTAAGTTTTGTTGAATTGTTTTTGACAGGTCCTCCATTCCAGCAGCACGCTTTTCTTCTAAGTTTTGTCGAATTGTTTTTTGCTTTTCCCTTTCACATCCTTGCACTTTCTTGGTCAAGAACCCCGGCACAAGCATGTTTCTGAATGAATAAAATGAAATACCAAAGCATAGCAAACAAATCATAAAATGCACTCTTAGGAAAGCTTAATTCAAAACAGGAACATGCCAAATCATATTGGCTGAGGAAGATAACTTTCTTGTTCAAAATCTGATCAAGAAACTTTCTTGTTCAAAAACCTTCTATTATCTTCAGATTTCTTGTTCAAACCTTCTATTATCTTCAGATTTCTTCAGAAAGTTATGTGCAGATTTTGAACAAGAAAGTTATGTTTATCTTAAAATCTGATCAGCCTAGCAACAGGGTCGAATTATACAATTTGGATCAGGAATATAACATATCAAAACAGCTCCAAAAACAGCAAAAAACATGTAAGTACAACTAACGTGTAGCATAACACAATGGTCAAGGTGTTTGAGAGCCAGCAATAGTCATGCTTATCAATTTCACACTGTTAGGATTTCAAACAATTCGGACTTTCTAGCATATCATGGTCAAGGTGTTTCAGAGTTAGCAAATTAGTGACAAACAACTTGTGCAGATTACGAATTGGTACTTAGAAACTATATGCTAGCAATGAAACCATAACTCCATAAGCAGAGATAGAAGTCCCAGTTGACATTGAGGAAATACCACAGGTGAGTCAAGGAAGCCCAAAACTACTTTAGATTCAGCAGTCAATACCAGGTCCTGTCTTCTTCTTCACCCAAGTTACAATACCGTCCCTACAAAGCTAGTTGATATGCACAAAAGAATGCGCAAAAGTTATTATTTGTATTCTACCATATAGATAGAAACATTTACGCGGGGAAAAGCCCCCAAACTCACAACAAGGGCATAAATAATCCTGATTGATTAGAATCCCTGCACACCGTGATTGATTCGAAGTGCACTTTCAAATTTCATTTTTACTATCAACAAAACCCTACTAGCTACCAGTGGTCACCATTCACCATTCACCATTCATACAGCCCATCACACCCTAACATATGGAACAATCTCTCCTTGACCTTATCAATTTATAAGTTGCTTAATCTGACAATGTCCTAAGTGGAGGCCTAACGGTGGAAGCAACTTCTATAGGCAAATCAACTAGGATCAAGCTCTTGTTACAACTAAATAATCCCTCTGTCCCTTTTTGATTGCTTCCTACGGGAGATCGTGTCATTTTGACCTCCAATAAGAAACTACTTCCCAAAATAGATATTTGAATGTTTTGCACCATTCAAAAGATCTGAATGAGTTTTTTCAAAACGGTGCAAAAAAGTTCAAAAAGTTATTCTTCAAATTACTTCTTTTGAGTTCAACATGGCATGATTTTCTGTTTGAAGCCAAAAAAAAATGAGAGAAAGGGAGAAGAAAAAAAGCAACCAACTCTTACATCAATCCCAATCCACCTTGTTAAAACACAGTCGATATGCTACTGTGATATAGCTTAGCCAGGTGCCGAGGTATGTTGAGGGTGGTGTTACACATGCTAGATGCTACCCCTGGTTACTTTTTCTCTTTTTCACTAATGAAAGTCGATTAGGTTCTTACCGATATCCGAACAACTTGATTGGATCATAAAAATAACATATCAACATCTCTCACTTAAAGACCACAATATTATTGAACCAGGCATTAGTTCTTTTTCAAAATAGAACAACGCCCATGTAAAACCTTACACTTGACCATTCTCTTCATATTTTTACAAATAACATGCAACAATACAAGTGGGCAACCATGGAACAATGCCACCCATATTCAAGAAGCTTGGCTTCTTCACTGAATTTATCAGACGATTGGCATTGATCATGACTAGAATGATTAATTGATCAATTGAATAAGCCACCAGTAATTGACTAATTGCATGGGGTATTCCACGCCACGGTAGCAAAATCTACTCAATTATTAGAAACGTACTATCAATTAGATTTGAGATGCACATTGTTAATTTGGCAACATTTTTTTTTAAATCTTGGCCACATTTTTCTTTATAAGTCTTGGCAACATATTTCTGTACTAATAAAATATTTCTGTACTAATAAAAACAAAGCCCAAAAGTTCAACTTAACTTAAACATTTTGCTCACAAAAAAACCAAATAGACTTAACACTTTTAGCTAAAATATGGCTAGAGGTTACTAGGATACGTATTTCTAACACTGCAATTATAATATTGTGTAGATAAACAAAATCCACCAAAAGACTAAAACACTAGGCCTTTCACCAAAGGCAACAAACAAGATGGTGGGGGCACTCACAATGTCATTCAGAAAATATATGGGGCCACGCCATTGTGTAATGTAGACAGCCTGAGCCGAAATTGATCTTTAAGGCTACAAATGATGGTATTTTCGTAACTAACCTAAAATAGTTCAGATATACATGGCCTAGTACTAGAAATCGAAGGGAGATTCTACTTCTTTTCAGACATGAATCATGCAAAGCCTTAGGAAGCACATTTCGCAAGCTAGTGAGTAAATATTAAAGCCCTGTTCTTTTTTTGGGCAAGAAGAACGAAAAAATCGAAGTGAACCTGGTTAGGGCTTCTCTGTTTGGGGGCTTGTTCTTTCAATTGATGCAATGGGTCACGATATTGTGCTTCTTCCTGGCAGAAATTAGGGATCGAGCAGGAAAAAGTTCAGTTTTGCAGAGTAATAGCTAAATACGTAATTACGCAAAAAAAAAAAAAAAAAAATAGCTAAATACGTGTAAGGAGAGAAAAAATAAGAAGAAATCATGAAAGAAGAACTCCAGTTTTGGAGAGTATTGGGTAAATACGAGTAAAGAGTGAAAATAAGAAGAAATCATGAATGAAGAACTCACGATTTACCAGAAATTAAGAATGAAGAACCTCCGTGCGCCGCTGTTCATTAGCTTCATCCACTGGGTGCCAATTTTGAGCGGAGTTACGAACTGGGTAAGTGAACAAGGGTAGAAAAAGTGATCTCGAGTCTGGTTTATGGGATTCGTTTGGGTTTCGACTGAATGGTGGCTGTGTGTGCAAATATGGTAGGGTTAGGTCATGATTTTCGCCTGAATATGGCGATTTTGGGAGAGAAGAGAGGGGTTAGGTCATGATTTTCACTGAAGATTTCAGATGTTGAGAGAGAAGAGAGAGTGCGGAGGAGGGAGCATGAGAAATTTTTGGTGCCAAAGAGGGAAGTATCAAAAAAATTTGGGCCGAGAGAGTTGGTGCGCGCCGGGAGATATGAAAATGCCATCTTTTTCCTCCCCGTGCCTTCTACAGTAGGAATGCTATCATTTCCACCTCTATAATTGCATTTGTTAAAGAATACTAGTATAAAATTATGTTGTAAAAAGCCTTATTTATTGTAGTGTTTAGTGATAAAATGAGGGTGCGAAAATCATTTCCCTAAATAAAAATCACCTATAAAACTAACAACAAAAAATAAAAAGTGCATAAAATAAAGAACTAATAATATTCAATCGCAAAGGGCTTTAAACCTTAATATCAGCGAGGGCAGTTTTATAAAATCGCCGTACGAAAACGAAATTGCTTTTTTATATATAGTAGGGATTATAAGTCAAAGTACCTAGAATTTGAAAGAGAGTGAATTTGGACCCACTGATTTCAAATTTTTAGTAAATTCTGGGTTTATTTTCCTAGTATGTACTAGCATTGTTGGGTAATTATAGCACCTTGCTTATTAGAGGTAAATGGGCTAGAAGTTAGAATTTATTTAGCTTCGTATATACTTTCTTTTTGTAAACTGTTCGGATCAAGCCTTTTATAGTCTTCTTTTTTTTATGATTCCTCGTGTGGACTCCTAAAAACACATTCCAAATACATTGAATGGTTTGGATCATCAAAATTTAAAAAGTTTGCACTTTAAGCAAAATCAATTTTTGTCGACTATTATATTTTTGGCTTTTTTTTTAAGAATGGTCCCTAATGTATTAGCGAAATGTCAATTTGGTCCCCAATAGAAAAATCGTGTTTTTACCCAAAAAAAAATAATCGTGTCAATTTGGTCCCAATGTTCACAATGTGTATTTAAATGATCCTTACGTCTAACTCCGCATGTGCTAGACGTAAATTGCAGGGGTATATATTGAATTTCATCCCCTGAAAACCCTAACCACCTCATCCCCATAAAATTTGAAAAAACCAGATCTCAAGATCGAAGGGGAAAAACCCATAGTAGTTTGGATTGATTTTAATAAAACTAAAAAATCGTGTCAATTTGTTCCCCAATGTTCACAATGTGTATTTAAATGATCCTTACGTCTAACTCCGCATGTGTTAGATGTAAATTGCAGGGGTATATATGGAATTTCATCCCCTAAAAACCCTAACCATCCCCATTCCCATAAAATTTGAAAAAACCAGATCTGAAGATCGAAGGGGAAAAACCCATAGTAGTTTGGATTGATTACGACTCCATTTCTATCTACTCCATCTCTGCGTCGCCCGGATCTTCTGGCTGACACGAGAGCTCGGCCACCACTCCGACGGCGAGACCATCGAGTAGCTCCTCCACCATGCCGAGCCCTCCTGTCGTCGCCACTAATACAGGCACTGTCCCCGTTGTGGGAAATGTTCACGATGGCGTCGCCAAAAACGGTGGTGGAGTTTGATTTTGCAGGGAGCAGACAGAGAGAGCAATGGCTCCAAATCGGGCTCTCTCAACCCCAATTCACAAATTTACAGAGAGCAGTGACTCCGTTTCCACATCGTATTTCTGTTAGTTGCGTCATACATTTCCGTCCACCTGTTGACAGAAGGGTAACATTGAAGTGCACCATAAACTATAAAGGTAATATTGAATCAAAAAAATTTACAAGGACGAAATTGAAATGGAGACTATTTTGTAAGGACCAAATAGATAGATAAACCATTAAAATATGAATAAGACAACATACAACTATATAAACTCAGCGCTTACCTTTGAACGCAAAGTTGTTCCACGCATGATGCAACCCTTTATTCATTTTTTTCGCCTTTCAATAGTTAATTATTTTCGTGTATTGTAACTCTGTGCATAGCACTAGTTTAATGGTAGTTCCTTTTAGTGCACGCAAGCCATTAATTCCCATCAAGTGTTTAAAGTTCCAAAATCAATTAGTACCCCAATTGATTGTTTCCATTGCTGATAGTCTAGATTATTTGACGCATTTGAATTAAAAATTGGCTCGTGTATTATTCCTTTTATAGAATATCCTGACTGAAATAATTTTGAAATTCAAACTTAGGATATTGAACATTTTTGTTCCCTACCTTGAGAGCTTTCCTAAATCATCAAATTCTATTTTTACTTTAAAATTAACCAATTAATTTCTCTGCGATTAACAGATGTAGGCATTGTAACCATTTTCTTAATGAGCTAACTTCTAAAATATGAAATTTTATTTGTTCATGGTGATTATCACAATTGTCTATTCAGAAACGTGGAGGAGTTAAAAGATTTTTTAAATCTGGATTCGGATCCTCTATGAGGATTTCCCTGTAAAGATCGTGTGAGGCTTTTATTGTGGGGATGACAACACATTGTTGAGAGGATCCTAAGTGTACCAAAAATCAATTCAATCGGATATCATTAAGTGCCTGATCGGAACATTTTTATCATGAAACGAATGCATCCGAAACACTAGATTAAACCCACTCGAACCCATAATTGCCGAGTTATATGTGTACCGATCATGCACTTAATGATATCCGATTGAGCTAATTTTTGGTACACTTATTCTACTCACCGAGCTCTACGAAGTGAACGTTTCCGATCGTCGAAAAGTGACCGGAGTGGCCCGTAATTGCCCGGGGACAGCAGGTGATGTCCCTCGAAAGGGACAGCAGTGCCCCTGAATCCCCATGTTACCACCAAAATTCTAGTCCTTTTCAGCAACAACAAAACAAAGTTTTGATTATCAAGAATTATATATATTCTTCACATAATTACCTAAATGGAAGTAATTGAAGAAATCCCATATTGATGGTAATTGAGGACGTCTTAAAGGTATACATCTTTTTTTCTTCTTTTTTTTTTTGTGTCAAACGACAAGAGATGCAGGAGTTTTGGGCAACTGAGCTACCCCTAGTTGGCCATCCATTAGTTTTCTGCTTGAAAGAACTCCTAAGCTCCTAGTGAGATGCAGATGTCTTGCACAACTGAGCTAAGCCTAGTTGGTTATCTTAAGATTTACTTCTTTTTTTTTTTGTCAAAATTGAGAGATAGTATTCATCAAAGATTCCCATGGGGAAAGATTGGGAGTCCACAGATCAGACACTCCAACGACAACAGGTCACAGAAATACAACGAGAAAGCGTATGACCAAACCAACGGAACACACCGGACAAAATCCGGACAAAAACCGGCCTAAAACCGGACATAACCGGCCTAAAGCCGGACAAAACACAAAAGAAACGAGAAAAAAGATACACTCCCCTTCGTCGCTGAGCAGCCCATCTCTAACCAAACCTCCAACCGGTCACGCGCCTCTACCGGAGCCTAAAAAGCCGCCGGAACCCGTAAGGTTACAAAGGAGGAGCAGACGAATCGTAACGCCCAACAGGGCTGCGGAACGCCAAGTTCCAACGATTGGCGAACGGAAAGCGGATCTGGTGCAGAAGGGGAAGGGGAAACCAGATCTAGAAAGGGGATTAGTCCCTCCCCTCCCGCCGCCCAAAGGGTGTGCAACCCATGGAGGGGGAGGGGAAGGAGGGGCTGCAAT
This sequence comes from Vaccinium myrtillus, assembly GCA_016920895.1. NCBI lineage: Eukaryota > Viridiplantae > Streptophyta > Magnoliopsida > Ericales > Ericaceae > Vaccinium > Vaccinium myrtillus. The sequence continues at coordinate 6,607,383 of CM029281.1, read as the reverse complement.
GGTGGGGCTGTGAAAAGTTGAGATAGAGAGAGCGGCTCCTAGGGTTTAGAGAGAGCCATCTTAAGATTTACTTAAAAAATGTAACTTATATATTTTATTTTTTTAGTTTACACATTTAGAATTCCTTAAGTCATGGGATCACTTTTATATTAACATGGCAGTAAATACTAAGAGTCAATTTAGATTTCCTTTTACATTTCATGAAATCAAGTACCGAATAATTTTGATCCCATTTTCTATTATGGGTGTGAAAGGAAAAAAATAAGGCAAATTTTTGAAATTAAATAACCTCAGTTTGGATACATTTTAAGGAGTGCCAAAAAAAATATGTCACATGTGCCCGCTAAAAATTTCAAAGACAATCCAATTAAACTATGCCACTTGCTTCTCTCACATTCTTCCTCGCGAAAATCCATCCTGCAATACTATATAAGAAGATGGACGAAAAAGCACAAATTACAACCACTCGGTCCACTCCACCACTCAACACCCAGTATTAGGTGTGTCTACAAAATGACCAAAGTGTACTTATGCATAAATAACCATAATACTTGCGCCAACACTGATATGGGTACACCACCACATACCGCAAACACACCAACACATCCCGATGGGGTCCAAAACGATTTGGGGATTTTCTCCTCTGGGTTTCTCGGACACATTTTGGGCCAATTTTTGAAAGGGGGAAGATTACCAAATGGGGCACACCTTTTAATCCACCTGCCACATCAAATAGCGTGCAATTTAAAGTGTACTCGTAGCAAATTTCTGTGACGTTATGAATGGGATTCCTCTTTCGAATGCTTCGGAATGGAAAATGTTATGGGTGCACACCACTATTCGTACAGTTGATTTAGAGTATAAATGGGCTTGAGGGCCCATAAGTGGATCCCACACAAATGATCTGATCCGTTCATCCATCTTAAAATAACTTTTCGAGTGGCCTGGCAAGAAATCAGTTCAATCCGATATGTGTCAGTGATCGATCTAAAACCCCCGTTTCATTCAAAATCGTTTTGAATGAAATGAGGGGTTTTCAGGATCGACCACTTAGGCAAGTCGAATTGAGTTAATTTCTCGTTGGGCCACTCGGAAAATTATTTTAAGATTAAAAAGAAAAAATACATTTCTTCATGCATATCAATTGAAAGTTAAAAAAAAAACACCTTACATATGAATGTAATCTTTTACCTTAATAAACAAAATGAATTCCTAGCTCTACCCTTGGTAGTAACTTAAGACATTTTGATCGATGATTTATTCACCTACTATTCATGGTCATCAATCTCGTCACGTATAATTTTTTCTCATTTTAGTGAGTCATTAATTAAGAATGATAACTGAATTAATTAGAGGCAAAAAATATTTAACATTTTTACATGTTTATAAACTTACGCGAAAAAAATAGCATTGGTCGTTGCTAGTAATAATAATAGGAATATTATGTTACCATGTAATCTAGGATATTAAGTAGTCTAGGTTTCCTTATTATGAATGTTTCTTAATTTGATTTTCTTGTAGCTTATATAAACGCATGCTAAGATTATGTTTTATATACATTGATACACATCAAAGAAAACTGTTTATTCAATTTACTAATAAAAACAATCCAGTACAGGTTAGCCTAAGTTATTTTTATTTTTATTTTTTGCACGGCAAAAATGAATGTATCGATGTTTTACCAAACATTGTCTTTGATGTTACACCTTTTTTTGTTTTATAGGTCAACTTGAGGCGATAGATGGCTAATCATCAACCAGAACCTCGTTTTTGCATTGTTTGCCGTCAAGCGGTACGTAGTAATCAAATCCACGTTTACGATTCTTGTTGTAAGGAGAAAGAAGTTTTATGGAGTAACTTGACAACCATTTACTCTTGTCTTTCAAAAATGCGATATGTACAACGGTATTGTACAACATATATGTACAACGTTAGGTCCCGTTTGATTAGGTGAATTCTTGGGCTTTTTTTTATTTTTTACGCTTTACAAAATATGTCATTCTCCTCACATACATCAACTAAAAGAACACAAAAATCTAAAAAGCCAAGCTTAGTCTATTATGAAATTTTGAGATTAAAAAAATAAAGTACTTTGGCTTAGTAATTGTATAAAATTGCTTGATATCAAATTAAAGAGCTCAATGAGTTCTTGAAATTGTTGTCCAGAAATTTGAAATATTATGCACATAAATAATTCATATTTTGATTGAAAAATTGTATGTGTTTTCATAGTATAGCATTTTATTTTTTGTGACGAATGGAGGAATCAAGCGAGAGAGAAATCAAAATAGTATATCCAAAATGGATTGGCACATACTACCCGACAAGTCAAGAAATCCCAAATTCCCGAACGAAGTCAGTAAGATACCAACTGAATATAACTTAAAGGCAAACCAAATCTCCACTTTACTTAAATTATTTATGGACATAGTAACTCATTATTTTCCTAAAAATAAAATATGTGCTTAAAAATTCATAACGTTAAAACAAAATTTTATAACAAACAAATGTTATGAATTAAGATTAGTGGGCGTATTGGCATTTTGTTGAATTAGAATTTGTTTTGCAGCATTACCATCCTTATACAGGGTTGCGACAGACTGTCTTCTGGGGCCAATATTTTTGTGGAAGCCATTCTTTGAGCAATTTGGACAAGCTATGTCGGAGCTGCGGCAGAATTGAGGTTTGTTCCGTTTTCACATCTAGTACACGGTTAAATTCTCGTACACATAATCCGATACCAATCCAAGTATAAACCGGTTTAATTAATTACTCGTGCTATGCACAAAAAGAAAATTATAATAAAATTAGATCATTTTATGTACCCGCTTAATCCATGTCACATCTAAATTTCAATATGCATCTTTTTAGGTACCCGCTTAATCTATGACACATCCAAATTTCAATATGTAGTGACGGCTCAATTATTTCATAAACCGGTCACAAAATCTACCGTCTACATACATCACATCATCAATCCAATTTGTCTAGTCAAGTTTAGAGTCAACGTAATGAGTGTCTCGAAAGCTTCGAAATCTTTTTGGTTGTCCATAGTACTAAAAGCACGCAACATTAGTTATTTAAAGCATATCAAATAGCATATCATATCCTACTTAATTTTTAATTACTGGATGTCGAGGCTAGCGATAACCCGTGCTATGCATGGGACTTGTATGATCATATATAGACGTTTCAAGAAGAGCAACCAACAAACAGATCCTTGTAACCACTACATCATTAACTTGATTACTATGATCTAAATGGTATTAATTTTCGTCAATTGTTTACAGCGTGCGAATAAGTTAATCTATTCACATACATCACAAGTATCATTTCAAGGAAATCAAACCTATTTTTTACTCGTCCTTAAATCAACCTCAAATCCTATTGCTAATTAACTAATTAAGTTATGTATTGCAACACAATTTTCATTTCTCAAACACGATGACTCCATCTAAGAGCTAGATCCTGTGTGACAGTGGGATTTTGAAAAAATGGGACTCTAACATATAAATCTATATCTTTCCACATGATAATTTGTAAGAAAACGTAGTAGTATATTATTGTGTGTTCTGTTTTTTGAAAACGAAATTATAATCTACAAATGCCACAAATCCTCACAATTGAATAATTTAGGGAAGTGATATTGGCACTCCACTTTTTTCTATGGACACTCCTTTTTTCTTTTTCTTTTTTATCTCTATTAGCCAAAGTTATTCTTGCATTTTATGAATAGAGACAAAAAAAGAAAGTTTCAATAGAGAAAGGGGAGTGCCAATATCAATTCCTATAATTTAATCAATGATTTTTAGTTGGGTTTTAGTCCCAATAGACAATAGTTATGGGTAGGTTTTAATTTGGTCTTTATATTTTTAAATGTCTCAATTTCATTATATTTTAAACATTTTTAGTTGGGTTGTTTATGTATGATTTTTTTCTGTAATTACAAAGCTGCCCCTTCAAGTTTATTTCGTGATATATTATGTCTCTAAAGTTTATAAATGTAATATTTACTTTCTTAAGCTTGATTTTAACATTTTAAAGTACTTTTTATGCGTTCAACTCGATGAACATTTAAAAAATACTTCTTATAAATACAAGGTGTATCTTCTACTATTATTACTTATAGATTGACGTATTGGCGTTTGGCCTTCGCCTAGCATGGTGGGCCTGCTATTGCAAATATATTTCTTTCTTACTGAATCACATGAACCAATCGTACTTGATATAATGCAACTATTTCAACAAAAAATAAATAGAATTTAAAGAAATATCTATTGATTTGGTGAAGCCCACTCCAACCATTAAAAAATTCTTTAAAGTGATTAAAAATTTAATTTAGGGAAATATCTACAGCCTTATAAACTTTACAGGAATAATACATAATTTTATATACTTAGAAGAACAGTTCAAGTTGAAACTGAAACAAACCAGAAAATTTAAGGACGAATTTCAACATTCAAAATACAAGGACCAATTTGAAACCTATATCAAATTATAAGATTAGATTGGCCTTTTTTATTTATAGTTTAATTAAAGATTTGAGATTAAATCTTTTGTATACCTAATATTTTCAGCTACATCATGGAGATTGTTTTAAATTTCGCGCAGGAACACACGAAGTATAAGGCAATTGTGGATGGTAAAAAAATTTGTCCAGATTGTCTTCCAACCGCAACCATGGATATGAAAGAGTGCAGACGCATTCTCAAAAGCACATTCAATTTTTTCGAGAAAATTGATTTGAAGCTAGAAATAAAGGATGCTCATGTTTTTCTTGTTGACAAAGATGAAATGCTGAGAAAAATGAGCCGTGCAAGCTGCTTATCCACTTGCTTCGGTGATTTCCTACTTGTAAGTTATTTGGTGCTCTTTTTTATTAAAACAAAAAAATACTAGCCGATCAAAATAAATAAATAAATATACTACCAGTTTTCCCTGATATATATGCCGGAAGGAGAGATAATCTTACGTGACTAGAATAAATTAGATCAACATCTCATTCAGCCTTCGTAAGTACTAATGTCACACTATAGAGCAACAACTTAGATCTCCAATTGTTAATTTTGTCGATTATTTTTTCCATCGGTAATTTTTTTTTTTATTAAACTTTGGAAGAAATACAAAAATTTAAAAGGATTTCGGGCACACCAGCAAAAAGCCACATGAGAACTAACCGAAAAGAAGGCAAGAAGGCAACTTAAAAAACCGAACAATCTCCTAGCAACCCAAACAACCTCCGAGCAACCCAAACAACCAGCACAAAACACCCTAAAACCAAACAACAACCTAGGAAATAAAGCCACAAGAAGCAAACCAAAACCAAAACAACAAACCGAAAGGAACGATAGAAAACCAAGAAGATAAACCCAAAAACCACCAAAACCCAGAATTAGAATTCCAGCGAAAAAGGATCATCCTCCTCCTCCTAGGCATCGAAATCCTCCAAGTTATCTAAAGCATTACTTTTGTTGATTGACAAAACTGTTTTTATTTGTGCAAAAAATGTAGTACTTAAAAACCGAAATTCGAAACAAAGTCCAAGAGATTCGAAACAAAGTCCACAATTGCTATAACACCAACGGCCTAACTAATAACCTCATTACAGGAAAGAAACCAACCTAATAAATAGAAAGGGAATAACACCCACATGTAAGTGCAGAGATTGACCAAAAAAAAGAAAACAAGCGGTATGTTTCCCTCAATCCTCAAATTAATTGGACTTTTTTGTTGCTGTGCAGGATAGTATTCCCTATGAAGGGCTCTTCTTAACGACTAAACGTGTGAATTCCGTAAGAGCTTTCATCAATATTCCTCTGTTTTAGAATTCTGGACTTCAATTGGTATCGTTTTTTTTATAACCGGTCCTGGTTCTCGATGAGAGAATTCTGTGAAAACAAATTCTTCGATTTACATCTTTTGATAAATAAAAATAATAATTACATCTAAAATGCCAGGTTGTTACAGTGGATTCTTTATATCTCCTTGATAACAGGTCACAAAATGTTCCCGAGTAGGAAACAAATTCGAAGTTTCAAAAAAGGCCATGCGAGTCCCTGGGGCTGGAGAGTGGTTTTGTGTCCCACGCGATGGGAATGGGAAGGCAATTCTAATTCATTATGGTATGGCTAGGTAAATTCCTTTCCAAATGATTTTTTCATCTTTTGTTCATTATATTATTGTGATTCTTTCTGTTGCCGTTCGAAAGATATATCCATCACAAATTCTCAAATTGAGAGTTCAAAGTTTCGTTTGATTGTAAGTTAAATTATATATGCAGAATAAAAACACAAACAACTATGGCGCATGAGCTGATGCACTTGTGGATATGGAAACAAGGTGATTTCTTAATTCTCATTCAAAAAGAAACTGAAAATGCTATCTTCTTACCATATTCAAAAAGCGTATCCAAAATCGAAGGAGAAGACAAGTGCGAATATCATTTTCTTTACTTATTCAAGCAGTTCTTCTTACTCCTAATTTATTAGGTTTTAACTCTTTACATTTTCAATTGTTGATAGGTTTGGCTTCGCATCTAAGTAGAAAAATCGAAGAAGGATTGTGCCACCTAATATCTCAAATGTGGTTGGAGCAGTACGTTGCTGAAAGTCCGTTTATGCAAAACTTAAAAGAGTGGTTGATGGTAGGAAATGAACGACGTGATGGATTTCGAGAGGCCGAGCAAGCCGTTCGCAAAAACGGCCTGAAGGTCACACTAAATTACCTTTCCGAGCGGCACAACTTTCCACCATCCACATGATTGGGGATTGTTGGTAGATTACTGGGGACATAAATTAGAAATTTTTATTTTTATTTTAGTCTTACAAGCACTCCCTAAAAATTGAAATCATTGTCTTAGCATAATCAAGTAAGTTAAGTACTTGGGTCAAGTGCCCCGATTTTATAATTTTTGATTGACAAGGTTGTCTTAGCATGCCTCCCCATTAGTTGGCCAAGTGAGGAAGTTTTTTTATTTAAGTTTTTTATTCAAAGGATGTGGTGGGGATTTTCCGTATGGATTCCTTCCTCTATGCGTACTCCTTCTCCTGATAGATCCTACACCAGAGAGCACTGGTTAGTGTCACTTGGGCCTCTTGCCCAAGGACACTCCGACGATCAAGTTAGTATCGAGAAGGAGAGAGTACAAAGAGTAATGGATCTCAGATTGTATGTGTCCTTCTAGGGTTTATCCCTTGGTATTTATAGGTCTATATGTATTTACTTTCCAAGTCTTGTGACGTCACCCATGACGTCCTCGGTCACGTGACACGTCCTATAACATGGCGCCACGTGGTTAACCTAGAGGCTTCTAGAAACCCCTTTTCCAGTGCCAGGTGGCCTTCGGCTCATGCTCTTCGTAACCGCCTTTATGACCCATTCGGGTTAGCTCATGGGTCGGGTTTTGCCACCCACCCGGACACTACCTAACCTGAGAGGCCCACTCCTTGATCCGGATTTAATCCATCTAACCCTACAGCCCTAACGAGGACCATGTCGTATTGGCGGTAGTGTTATCATGTGGCCCTAACGTGGCCTATGACCCATGGTCTTTGATACATACGGCCTTATATGGGATCTGGCCCATAAGTATTAACGACCGAATAACAATACATTCGGCCCCCCACAAAGGAGGTGGTGGAACCAATAACATTGGGATCTTCAAACATTTTTAGAACATTTTAGAGTCCCCTTCCTATCCAAACCACAATTTACGGACCTATCGTCCGGACTTCACTTTCCGGACCAAATTTCGACGATCCGAACCGTTAGATGTGTTTAAAACGTGTTTTTAAGGTCCAACGCGAAGATTTGGGGAAAAAAAATACCCGGAAGGGCTTGATCGGGGAAGTTTTTCACAAAAACGCTATATTAGCGTTTTTGTGAAAAACTGCCCCGATCAAGCCCTTCCGGGTATTTTTTTTTTGGCAAATCTTCGCGTTGGACCTTAAAAACATGTTTTAAACACATCTAACGGTTCGGATTTTCAAAAAAAAATTGGGAAGGTGGAGGTCCGGATTTTTTTAAAATCCGGGAGCTTGGATTGGAAGCTCGGTGTATATATATATATATACACACACACCCGTTTTTCCCACTAACCAATTATGTTACGACCACTGAACAAACTTGGTTGACGAACATAGTTTATGCGTCGCTAATGTAGCGGCTTGTACACACACACACACATACATACATACACATATATATATATAGAGGAACTCTCTAGTCCGGGACCCTTGGGTCCGGAACTCATAGTTCCGGATCAAATTTTCATGATCCGAACCGTCCAATGTGTTCAATAGGTGTTTTCCAAGGTCCACGCAGGAAATCTTCAAAAAAAAATACCGGGAAGGGCTTGATCCACGCAATTTTGTAAATATGCAGTTTTTGCGAAGAGTTGTGTGGATCAAGCCCTTCCCGGTATTTTTTTTTGAAGATTTCCCGCGTGGACCTTGGAAAACACCTTTTGAACACATTGGACGGCTCGGATCATGCAAAAACATCTTTTAAAGGCTTCAAAATGCTTCAATCCGGGATTTCCGGGATCCTTGACATATATATATACTAGGGATTGCCCGTGCCTAAAGGCACGGCGCGTGACAAAATTTGGTGTCAACTCTATAAACTACGCGTAAAATCCTGGAATCCCTCCAACTTTCTCATCTTAAGCACTCCACTGAAACCAATAGCCGTACTCAGACAGTTCAAAGGGAATTGTAAGAAGATGGACCTGCATTAGCATGCTATTGTTATACCAGTCAAGGTAGTAACCCGTGCCTAAATTTGATTGGGCAATGAAGAAAAAATACATAAACTGCTGTGCAAGGGCATTCATGCCAAGATAAATTCTGAGAAAAAAAAAAAACTCGTGCCTAAAGGCACTGCGTGTCGACATGATTTGCACTCAACATTTTTTATTGGCAATAAATTTTTTTTTAAAACTCAACAAAAGGTACATCAAATGTAATAAAAAGCCAACGACCAAACACGTGTCTTGTAGAGGCAAATAAAAATTCCAACGAATTGCTGGAAGGAGAAAAAGAAAAGGAGAAAACAGCCATACAATAGGCTAACCAAAATTGGGACTAATGCAAGAATTTCAAACAAATGCATCAGGGAGTTTCCTCAGAATTCCAAAAAACAGTGGTCCATATAAATATCCCAAGCATTAATTTACCTATTATTCCAACAGAGGGATGCTGGCAAGGAGCTCCAGGAAGAGGAAATCGGTAGGATGGGTGGAGGTTGATTGTCGAAGAATATATGGAGTCTGTTGCCACTCTCGTTGATGACAGTTCTTCATTAAACTACAAAGGAAAAATGAAAGGAAAAAACATCCAAAAGTATTTAAACTTCATTCAATGACAGTTGAGTCCCAAAACGGAATCACAAAACCAAAATGAACAAATCAGAGAGAAAGAGAGAGAATACCTCAGTCATTGAGAAGTACATCACAATAGGCAAAATTTTCAGGCCAACTTTGAAGCATGCTTATGGATTGTAGCAAGCATGCTTAAGATTTTTTATTAACCCAATAGACCCAAAGACCTAGAGGCAGTACATGTGTTATCCCATAATTGCTACTTTTGTTTTAGTTTTTACGCAAAAGCTGTGGAGGGTTTTGTTAAAAAAAGTAAAGGATTTTGTTTTGTACTTTTGTTGTGGCAGCACATGAGAGGATTTGCACTAAAGAGGTTAAAGTAATGCTTACAGAAATCTCAAAGTAGGGAATCCATGATTCCACTCTCCGGTCTAAAAAAGTAGCAGCAGCACAGAGAGAGAAGCACGGACTTTTCTCCGACGAAGCAGCAGCTGCTGCTGCGGGATACCAAAAAAATATGCAATTGATCAAATGATAAAGAATTAAATGTTCACTTACCCATCTTTTTACTCTGTATCCTTCTTTGAGCTTATTATGCATGCATGTCTTTACAAAACTGAAAAGATCAATTGAGAACGGGAGGAGACCGAAGAGGAAGAGGATTGAGACTTGAGAGAGAGAGAGACAGAGAGAATGGAGAGAGGAGTACGTGTATATTTTGAGCAATGATGATAGTGGATGCAAGAGAGAGGAATCCCCATCTGAGTTAAAACCGTCTAGATACTAAATAGACATAGAAAAAGCAGATGATATGAAAGAGGCATCCCAAAGCAAGTAGTAAGTACATAACCAATGATATTAAGGCACAAACGAATGAACGAATATTCAATTAGAAAATGGTGCCTGAGTTTAGCATGCAGATTGAGGGGCTTAAAAAAAGCAATCAACTTTTGTACTATTATGCCGCGAGAGTAGTACCAAATCGAGTATGTTCTACTATAATAATAGTCAGAAACAACATAAGAATAAATAAAATCATGCCTAGAGAAGGCAAATACTGTGATAAGTTCATTTTCATGTGGTCATCGGATGGCAGCTGCAAAAAAAAAAAATCCTATAGATTATTTGAAAAGCATATTGACCTATGAGCATCTATTGTGTCTAAAATGGAAATCCTCACAAAAGCATGTGCTCAAAATGTCTAGACTAAAACCTACAGATAACAGATCTGCATGCAAACTTCACCGAAATAAGTCAAACATGAATTCTTCAACACAGAGATGGTGAAAGAATTGTAATCCAGCATATCAACCTGCTGGAACACTATATAGATAAGACCAAAAAATATGAAGTTCGCTGTACCCGACAAAAATGCAATGGTGAAGTGCTCGTCCTAGCTTCAAATTGAACATTTACCCAGAAAATTGAAATTGGCCAAACAATAAAATCCGTACCCTTATGTTTAGCCTCAACTTCCTTGTACATGCTTTCTTGAGTTTATACCCTTTCACTTCTTTGCACCATATAACCTACAAAAACATCGACAAAACAAACAAAGGGATTCATATTGCTTGTGAAAGTAGCAACAGTACAGACAATGAACTCGAAGGCCACCCACACAAATTCAAGGCTACCATGGATAACCCATGCTTAAGGCACTTAGCAACGAAGCATAATGCCAATCACTGACTTACACAGGATACTCTAGTATCAGCAAAGCTAAAAAATAGAGCAATTGCAATTGAAGTAAACACATGTAGAGAACTCTCTTCTCTAATCATCTTCTAATTCAGACTACCATTTGGTTTTACATTTGGTCCCATTACTCCTAATCATGAACATGGAATAGGAATATAAATAGAAAAACATTGGGAACTTAATGTACCTTCTAAAAAACCTTGAGAGTCAACTTGATTCCATTTGAGAGTGAATTGGTCTATGCAATTTTGGAAATGTATTTACATCTCCAGCTGCAATAGACACAAATCAATATAGATAGCTCAAGCTTAACATATTGAAATACATTTAGGGCGTGCTTTATGATTGTTTAGAGAAGGTTGAGAATGGATATACCTTATAAGTGTGCCAAACTCATTGTGTGTAGGTAGTGATCCTCTTGCCAAAACCTGTGATAGTTGACCAGTCTTTCCTTTAATGCTCTGAAAAGGAAAAGAAAAGAAAATTTAGGTGGCAATTTTGTTTACTCTACACTCGTGCCCATTATGGTTTGGCTACAAAAAAGAACCAAATATAAACTTAGAGAAAAGAGTATAGAGAGACTACCACCATTGCTTTGACTACTCTTGTAGAAATTTGAAGTCCTAATAGATAGGCTCTTGCCTTACAGACACAGCAAGTGTTTGTAAAATTTGTCTAAAACAATTGCAACCAGTGAACTTGACTGAGATGGGGGTACATGTACGAAAGTATTTTAGACAGAAGAAGTTCAGAATTTCAAGTAAAAGATTGATCATAAGTTCATAACCTTATTAACACTCTAATGTAGTAACAAAGCCTTCAATGAGAGCTCTTAATTCCTTGAAAACTAAACACATACAGACATCCAAACTTTCTTCACCGTGTCTAACACGCTGATCCTGAAAGCGCATTAAGTCCTCATAGGCCCCACGGGTTCCCCTTTCAACCATAAGCAACAGGAAAAGCTACTATTATGTGCCCTATAAGGTGCTCAAATTTATCTATTGAAAGCGCATTAAGTCCTCATAGGCCCCGTAACACTTGATAGGCCTGCATAACATAAGGACCTAGAGAAAAACACACACCACTTGTTCGACCAAAAGCCTTTTTTTAAACACGGTTAGAGTGCTTGAGAATCCAATCCTATGTGGTATGCATTCAGGTCTTTTTTCAAGCAATTCGTTATTCTACATAGTATTCAATTGCACAAACAAATGCCGGCATATGGCTATTCTAGTCCTGATTAGAGAAGGTATATTGTGCATCCAGAAAGTAGGCTATAGTTTGCCTGTGAAATGTGTGTTGGTTTTGTATGTATAGAGTTGATTGGCTTAAGGTTTTCATGATTTTTAAGAGCTGCAGGTTGTGGTTGGGGAAGGGTTAGGGTTGCGTGATGGCGGGTTTTTAATAGCTGGGAAAAGTCTAGGCTTCTAAATTATAGTTGTGTGTAGGTAGCGGAAGGGGTTGGGGAAACTTAGTGTACTCAATTATACGACTGTACTAAGAAACCAAAACTTGCACAATTTGCAATCCAAACTCAATTACCAAAAAGAAAAGAACAGTCAAGAAGACAAAATTGCAAGCATGTCCCCTTCCCGATCGATGTGTGCAAAAGTAAGAGAACAGAAGACCCAAATCAAATCAAAAGTAAAGAAAGGTGCAACACTATTGTGCTAGAAGTAGAACTATTGTATTATAGATGTCTCAAACAAACCAAAAGTCAGAAATGCTAATTTTAAAAAGTAAAAAAGCTTTGAATTATTTCATTTCAGCCTTTTGTCGAACAGGTGGTGAGTCCAAATTCTAATCAAGAATAGAATTTTAGACGTTTTTGTAACCATAATTTTAGACGAACTCACTTCACTGAAAGGAGACAGGAACCAATTTCTTACCTAAGAACTCCCATGGGATTCAACGTCCTATGTTCTCTCAGCCGAAGCACACCACAACTGGAAAGAAGAAGTGGTGCAGAATAAATTCACCTGCCAAATAAAAAACACAAAGTAAAGATGAGAGACAGAGAGGGGGCAGAAGAAGAATAGATTGACGTTCCGTTACCTTTTTTGTTGTTCGTGAGAAGATGGTTGCGAGCAGGTTTTGTGCTTCATGTGTTAGAGAGAGAGAGAGATAAGGCCCGACTTCTCTTTAGTCGCGGGTGGTGCTGGTCGCAGTGGTACGGTTGTCGCCGGTGGTGCGGTGGTCGCCGGTGGGAGTGGAATCGCCCATCTCCCTCTCCCTCTCCCTCTCCCTCTCCCTCTCCGAGAGTCTCTGTTGGATCGAAGGAGGGGGGCAGAGTTTCAGCTTCAACGTGTATACGTATCATTTTTGGAGAGATAAGGCCCTGATTTTGGATTCAAAATTTGAACCTTCTTTTTTTTTTCTCTTTTTTTTTTTAACAATGACAGCCCATTAATTGGACTTCCGCCCTTAAACATGAGAGGTATTTACGGAAGTGCCACTCAAAAGTTAGTTTGTGAGAGGGATATTTTTTAGCCATTAGATTTGGAGGAATGAATGGTTGAGATTTGTTAAAAGAGCATATTATTTTTATCTTTGGAGATACCCTCCTTGTTTTGTTATATAGATATATATGAGTCCTTATCTAGTCCGGGCTCCCGGATCCGGGATTCATAGTTCTGGATCAAATTTTCACGATCCGAACCGTCCAATGTGTTCAAAAGGTGTTTTCCAAGGTCCACGCGGGAAATCTTCAAAAAAAAATACCGGAAAGGACTTGATCCAAGCATTTTTTCACAAAACTGTATATATCCTTTCCGGTATTTTTTTTTGAAGATTTCCCGCGCGGACCTTGAAAAACACATTTTAAACACATTGGACGGATCGGATTTTGCAAAAACAATTTTTAAAATCCTCAAAACACCGAAAAAGCTTCAATTTGGGATCCTTGACAGGATCACCAGTGATATATATATATATAGGACCAGCTTCTTATCAGGACCTGCCGAATTTGCACAGTATCCGGACCTTTTAATCGTGGCTGTTGGATTACATCCAACGGCTGGGAAATGAAAGTGATTCTCGCGGGTTAAATAAGAAACCGGATCGCCTATTTTCCGTGTTATGCGGGTAGACGGGTCAAAACCCTCCCCTTCCCTTTTCATTTCACGCTTTCACACACAGAGAGAGAGAGGATAGCGATCGCGAAGAACAAGGAGGGGGGAGCAGATCGAAGACGAAATCGAACCCTCTGGAATCGAATCCAACAGCAAGGTTCGTCTCTCTCTCTCTCTCTCTCTCGAAAAGGTTTGATTTTGAAATCTAGGGTTCGAACTCGAAAAAGACGATCGTTCTTTGGTTCGATCTAGGGTTTTGATTGCGATTTTCATTCTTTTATTTTGCATCTCGAATTTAGGGCTACGGTTTTGATTTTTTTTCTTCTTGCTTTCATCTTTGCATGCCTTACTATTACAACTCATTTGTTACCAATTTTCCCTTTTTGTAATTCAACTTCTCTCGAGCACAACCTGTTGGTTATTTCATCTCAGGCATGACAGATGAGATGGTGATATTATCATTCTTGATTGATGAGATGGTGATATTAACATTCTTGATTTACTCTACCTGTGTCTGTTGATCTCTCTATTTTATTAAACGACCAACGGCAAAAAATTTCGAGTATCATAATTTAATCCTTGTATCATAATTTTCAAGTTTAATCCTTGTATCATAATTTTCGAGTTTTCTTTTCAAGAAGAGGTTTAAACTCGTTTCAATTCGTATAATATAGAATTCAAAAATTGTTCCTGGAGAAAGTATTTACTTTGATTGGATAATTGTAATTTGTTACAAGTCCTGCAATTTGTTAATTTTTTTAACCATATTATGACCTATCCGTGTTTCAGGATGGGAAAACGGCTCGTGAGAAGATGGAGGTGGAGATGAAGAAAGGCGGAGAAGGAGATGGAGAAAATGGCAACGGCTGCATCTATTTTTTAGTAGTGATTTTTATTTTTTCAAGTTATGGAGATAATTTATAACTTATGAAGTTATATTGTAAAACTTAGTAATGATTCACAGAGTTATGCTGTGGGCAAGTTCATTTTTTAGTAGTTCTGAGTCTGAAATAGATACCCTCAGCTTCGTTAAGGACCTCCAGCAATGGAGTATCATCTGCTCCTATTCCTACTGGTGATGGCAGCCATGATGCCTTTGCTTGGAGTTGAGCCTGAGTACCCAACCCAACTTGGGAGGGGTCTCGTCTGAAGCGATAACAAATACAATGTAAACTTATGAGGCTCATTTTGTGAGTACCAAATACAATGTAAACTTTTTCTTTTGTAGTGAATGACTAATTGTTTTACTGACTTTATGCTTCTTGTTTATGTACTTGAGTTATGTGAGTGGGAATGAATTATCCAATTCTAGTTTGTGTAGCCCTTTGTCATTACACCAAACAAGCAAGTTTTCGCAAGCTACCATGTAATAGAATTGTAGCAGGTGAACATGAGATAAACAAGAAACTGATGATTTCAGTGGTTGGTTGCTACAAAATTCGTAAATTGGACGCTAGCAAGTTGCTGGCCTATTATGAAGAAAAGCAACAGATTCAGTTAGACCATGAGAGGTATCTGAAACCCATAAAACCATAATTTTGCATGACCCTTGGTAGCAATTTTGAATAGGGAACCAAGCATGTGAGACAGGACATGATCAATGGATAGAGGTCACAAAATTGAAACTCTGCAAAGTGAAAAACAAGGGCTACATTAATGTTTGTTTGCTTCAGAGTGACTGGGAAATCAGTATTACACATAACATAAATGGGAATTCAGTATGCTTCAGCACTCGTCCATCTTAAGCAACATTTGTGACTGAACTAGAATCAACTGATTGCTATTGGCTTCAAAGCCCAAACGCATATAAACAACACAATCAAATCAACAAGGAGCTGATCATCTTGCACTTTCCCTTGATCAAATGCATCTTCTTTACCACCATGTAAAATCTTTTCTTCATCAATGCCTGATCGAAGACAGAGTGCACCAGCAGTAGGATTCTGAAACACAGCCAAATTCCATATCTAGCTCATTTGTCCTGTTAGTCACAAGACTCATAATAAGGTCAGCGGTACAACACAAACAACCAACTCTTGCAAGAAAAATTCATTGGCATGGAAAAGAGGTTTCTATCAACAACTTGAGCACAATATTACCTTTTCTTTTATTAACGCAGTATCCTACCCAATTGAACAGGCTATACCGGGAACCAATCCCACCATCCATTAGATCTAATATGTAAAAGGAACTGAAACTAAATCAAAATCTAATATGTAAAAGGAACTGAACCAATCCCACTTCCGAGGCTATACCGGGGACACACCCCAGTTTGTAATCAAAATCAATTACAGAAGAAGTAATCAGAAAAAACAGTGATGAATCAACGGAAGTAATCAAAATCGATTAGGGTTGGTAATCAAAATCAAAATCGACGAGAAGTAATACACGAGAAGTAATCAAAATCGAACCCTAACTCAACGAATTGGTTAGGGTTTTTCCGAAACCCTAACCCTAGTTTGTGGTAGACAGAGAACGCGAGAGAGAAATCGACGAGAGAGAGAGAGAGAGAGAAAGTGAGTTAGAGATACCTGGTATGCTGATGAAATTGAAACCCATACTCTTTGATTTCTTCTTCTTCGATCGGCACCCTTCTTCGTTTTCTCTCCTCTCCCCCTCTCTCTCTCTCTCTCCTCTCAAACGTGCAATGGGGAATGACGACCCGTATTTGTTTTAGGCCCGCGAATTGCTGACCCGGGTTTATTTTACCCGGTCCTTGACCCGCGAATTGTTTTAAAGTGAGAGTTTGATCTAGGCCGTTGGATTAAATCCAACGGCTGAGGATAGAAGACCGGATACTGTGCAAATTCGGCAGGTCCTGATAAGAAGCTGGTCCATATATATATATATACACACACTCTCCTGTCAAGGATCCCGGAAATCCCGGATTGAAGCATTTTGAAGCCCTTCCCGATATTTTTTTGACGATCCGAGCCGTCCAATGTGTTCAAACGATGTTTTCCAAGGCCCACGCGGGAAATCTTCAAAAAAAAAATACCGGGAAGGGCTTGATCCACGCAGTTTTTCGCAAAAACTGCATATTTACAAAATTGCGTGGATCAAGCCCTTCCCGATATTTTTTTTTTAAGATTTCCCGCGTGGGCCTTGGAAAACACCTTTTGAACACATTGGACGGCTCGGATCGTCAAAATTTGATCCGGAACTATGAGATCCGGACCCAAGGGTCCCGGACAGGAGAGTTCCTATATATATATATATATCGGGGCGGTTCCATGGACACAACGAATAACACAACATTTGACACAACAATAATCGGAGCTTCACGCTTACAATCGGACCCGTTCAAGTTGTTTAAAATATGTTTTTAAGAATACCTGTAAAAAATCAACTTATTTGGATATCAGTAAAAGCTTGATCGGTTCATTCAAATTTATCCTGTAAAATCTGACAGGAATCAACTAAATGAACTGACCAAGCACTTACCGATATCCAAATGAGTTGATTTTTTACAAGTCATCGTAAAAACATATTTCAAATGTTCTATTGAGGACTCCCTCAAAGATCTCCTCCGTGAGGACCACCCCTTTTTTTATTTTCCGGACCAAATTTCGACGATCCGAACCGCTCAATGTGTTTAAAACATGTTTTCCATGGCTAACATAAGGAATCACAAAAAAAAAATACCCGAAAGGGCTTCATCCGAGCGGTTTTTCATAATAACCGTACATATATAATTTATCGAAAAGTGCTCGAATGAAGCCCTTCCGAGTATTTTTTTTGGACGAATCCTCGCGGTGACCCTTAAAATCACGTTTTAAACACATTGAGCGGTTCGGATCGTCGAGATTCGACCCCGATCCATGAGGTCCGCAAATTACGAGTTTGAGGGAGTCCTTAGTAGAACGGGATCCTATATGTATATATAGGATAATGATCTATTGAGGGAGTCCTTAGAATAATTTCGTGCGGACCTCACCATTCCGGATCAAATCTTGACGATCCGAACCGCTCAATGTCTTTAAAATGCATTTTTAAGGGTCCACGCGAAAAATCTTCAAAAAAGAAATACCCGGAAGGGCTTGATCGGATCAGTTTTTGTTAAAAACGCTATAAAAACTGATCCGATCAAGCCCTTTCGGGTATTTTTTTTGAATATTTTCCGCGTGGACCTTGGAAAATGCATTTTAAAAACATTGAGCGGTTCGGATCGTCAAAATTTGATCCGGAAAGTCGAAAAATGGTGAGGTCCGCACGGAATTTTTGTTTGAGGGAGTCCTTAGTAGATCGTATTCCTATTTATATAGATATATATATATATACAAAAAACTTCCAATCCAAACTCCCGGATTTTATAACGTCCGGACCTCCACCTTCCCAATATTTTTTTGAAAATCCGAACCGTTAGATGTGTTTAAAACGTGTTTTTAAGGCCCAACGCGAAGATTTGGCAAAAAAAAATACCCGGAAGGGCTTGATCGGGGCAGTTTTTCACAACTGTTCGGATTTTCAAAAAAATATTGGGAAGGTGGAGGTCCGGACGTTAGGTCCGTAAAAAGGGGTTTGGATGTGAAGGGGTTCTTATATATATATACATACACAACCCCCTTCACATAAGGGACCCTTATGAGGGGAAATATCCGGACCAAAGCGTATGAGCCCTTGGATGAGATCCAAGGGCTCAGATTTTAAAGAGGAGTTCGCGGATCTCGGACCCGGGTAAAACCCGGGTTTCTTTAATTGGCGGGGCAAAAGATAAAACGGGTTAAAAGCTTTCCCTTATCTCTTCACAAATCCATTTCTTACCTTCATCATCTGGAGACGATTTCTTCGAACAAGGTGAAGACCACCGCCGAAATCGAACTCGAACTCGAAATCGCGAAACCAAGGTTCTCTCTCTCTCTCTCTCTCTCTCTCTCGTTTTCTGTCTTTGTGTTACGTTTTACATTCGAAATAACTAGGGTTTCCAAACCCCATTTCGATTTCCGACGAATCTGAAACTGGAACTCGAAATCGCTTCAACCAAGGTCTTTCTCTCTCTCTCTCACTCGTTTTCTCAAGAGGTATCTGGATACCCAAAAAAATGTATACGATTTTGCTTGCATTTCTGATTTGCAGTTAAGTTCTTTGTAGCCTTTCATTTCATTGGTCTTCATACAATATATAGCAGATGGCCCTCAACATTTTGTGTACTATGTAATGGCATCAATATCTTTTATATAATTTTAGTAATTTGTAAAGCGGTTTTTGTTTTGCGATTATAAAAATCAGATGGGTCGATTTTTTCTAATCTGCTTCTATCCATCTATTAATCAAATTATAAATGGCAGCCTTGTTATGATCCATTAAGATTCTAATTGCAATTTCATTCCTTTAGTTTCTGTAACTTCATTATCACTATCAGAGTAGCTACTGGTCAAAATATTAATCAAGCCAGTAATTGAGCAATTAGAACATCTAGGAAGAAGAAATTTAACTAACCCAAAAAACACATTTACCTTTTATCTAACATATAATAGCCTCAATCAATTTATCAAACAACTAGACTAAACTGTTAAAACATAGTTGAAGCAAAATAGAACTTGGAATTAAAAAAAGAAAGTGAATTTGTGGCAAATAGTGAGATTTTTGGCATCCAAAGGCAGTTGGATATTGATAGTAAATTTCAATTAACAATTGCCAGTGTGTTTGGTAGTGGATTTTTGGTTTGGGCTTGGCATTTAGGTGTTTAGTTTTGACCTGGACTCCACTCCTTAGTGTTTCGGCCCCATAAATTTATGTGAGAGGGATGAGCATTTGAATTATCAAAAACCAGTCTCGCCCATTTTCTCCATTTTAGATAACAACCCTATGACCTCTCTCCCACCACAATTAGATCCCTAAATGTCGAAGAATTGGAGCGCGGGGGTGTGTTGCGCAACTATGTGTTGTGCAATCCTGACTTTTCAAATGTGTAATTAATGGTTTGGATTTTTTGAACTATTCATGCGAACTGTAAACTATTCACATGAAAAGTTTAAAACAATTAGGATTACTGATTTCCAAAACAGACGATCAGGATTGCACAACACACTGCGAGCACACCCCCAGATCTCGAAGAATTATGTACAATCAAATCCAATTGGGATACCCCTTTTGTGCTACACAAAGCATCTTCGAGTGAGATTTCAACAATATATCCATAAAATTCAAGTGACTGCGTTTCTGCCTTCGTGGAGTTCATTTATGTTAGCCCCAAGGGTTTAGATTTTGATGATCCCAAACACTTACTTACTTTATGCTTGCTTATTAAATTGGGCTTCATTATAAGTGACATATTCAATTGAGCAATTTCTGCAATTAGGTTCTAATTTATGGACTTATGTGTAATTCTCTCATTCTATAGCTTTTGATTGATGCAGATTATAATCTTCCTAATTCCCAACCTAGGTTTTGACGTTGAAAAGAAAAAGAGAAACTCAAGCCTTCGAGAAAGAGAAAGAAGATTGGCTGGGTAGAATTTGTAGATTAAAGTGGAGGATTTTTTCAAGCAAGAAAGATTTCTCTCTCTCCATGGAAAAGGATCTTCCATTTGGGGAAATGATACAATCACTATCTCCAATAGAGAAAGAGTTCTGCCGATCAAATAAATCACGTAAATCTCTCCAGTCCCAATTTTCTTTTAACGGTTCATAAAGCCCCTACAAGGAAAGAAGTTTGGCTGCAGAATTGAAGATGGAGAGGTCTACAAAAGGCAAGATTTTGGTGCTGATTTCTTGCAACGGCTAGGAGAATATCTTCAACGTTCAATTGGGGTTTCAGAGTTTAAATACAGAATCAGAAGAAGGAAGAAGATACGAACTACACTTGAGCAAATTTTTCAGTGAGCTACTACTTGCAATTTCTTCCATTCAACTTAATTCTTCATCTTGATCATTCTACACTAGATTGAGTGATTGATTGTGAGCCTTATTGTAAAAGGGAGAATACCCCCTGTTCCAGAAATCTTCTTTACTCGTTTTTTGTGAGTGATTTTTTGGGTAGAAAAATTACTTGAGTTAGGTCTGACTAGCGCCGGATTCTTAGCTAGTTGGGAGTGGATTCGGGAAGTAATCACTCGTTGTAAAGGTTCTCTAGCACCCGCAAAGCTAGAGGTTTGTAACAACTATTGGAGATAGTGCAGCAATTCCTGAGTAGGAAACTCGGGGAGTGGAGTAGGCCGTGAAGTTGCGGACCGAACCACTATAAAAGAAAGATGTGCATTAAGTTGAATTTCTTTCCAATCGCTCTACATATGTTTACTCTGTCATGTTTTTAGAAGTTACCAACTTTAAAAAGAAAGATTGGCCTCCCAAATATATAAATAGTTCATTTGAAAATAATTTTTTGACCAAAAAATGTATTATAAACTATTTTCGGCACCACAAAAGCGAGACTTAAAATTTGTGGATGGTAAAATATTCATGTAATGCTCAACTAAAAGGGAAAGGAAGAATAAACCAAAACCATAAAAGTTAATTGAATAATGGTTCTAGAATAAATGGATAATATTTTGTTTATGGAGTTATCTTTATCTTTTTTTTTGCAATTGGAATTAAAATTTATTTTTACGAGTTAAAGGACATAGGAATATTAATGTTGAAATTTACTAAAATATTGAACCCAAATTTCACGAGTTACTAAGTTTAGTTTTACATAGGTAATGATTAATGTTCTCTATCTCTTTCACTAAAAGAATCTATAAGTAACATACTAGCATTGAACCTATTGGTGATGTGAGAAGCTCATTGAGTGTGACAAGCATTTTAGCCTAAAGTTTCTAAATATATTATCGATGTTTAATGTTTGTACGTTTTGAAAGGTAAAATAAATGATTTCATGTCAAGTATTAAACTACTCAAATTTTATATATACCAAAGGGGATGATACTTTTACTGTTCCATCTTATACATGTAGAAACATCATTATGATGAGCATTGGGGTCGTATGATGAAAATCAATTTTATTTGTTTGTTTTTGGATATTTTGTTAAATTTAATTCTGATGGATTTGGTATTATGACGAATAATTTATCTTTGTGACAACTCAACATATTATACATTTGTCCTTGCATAGCACATTTTTTTGTGCATCGGAATTTCTTGCATAGCCCGTATTTACTAGGTTGATACTATGAACAATATTTGCTTCAAAACGTTTTTATGTTGTTAAAAACAACATTTTTTTGGACGGAAAACATTCTAAAAATTTAAATTACTCTCAACAAACCACGGGGTTATATCTAGGTCACCTATGTCATCATCAAAAGTCCCGAAACTCCCTCCAAACCACCTCAACCCTAAATTGTCGACTACAACAGCTCCCAAAGGTCACCTATGTCTTAAGTCCCAGAAATGCCTCTTTCTACCGAACCTCAACCCAGTCGACTTCCCCAAATTAGCGAATCAGAAATGCTACACGAACAGCTCAATGGGGTCCCTCGCTTGCTAAGTTGGATTTGAAAAGGGAATAAACTAAAGCCATAAAGCTTTTCAGAAAAAAAAAAAAAAAAAAAAAGACAAAAAGAAAAATGAAACATCCTCTGAAAGTTCCACCTTTATTTCCTTGTTTATTTTTATTCTACACCCTTTCCTGTTGTCTTATTCGATTTAAGGAAATGTTGACTTTTAACCTTAACCCCAATAATAATAAAGCTTTTCAGAAAGAAAAAAAAAATGAAACATCCTCTGAAAGTTCCACCTTTATTTCCTTGTTTATTTTTATTCTACACCCTTTCCTGTTGTCTTATACTCCCTCCGTCCTCAAATTTTGTTCTCTCGTTCTAATCTAACCAAATAAAAAATTAGCTATAACTTTAAATCGGTAATGAATTTTATATTTAATATGGATCTTGTTTGATAGATCTCACTTAGTTCTATACGACAATGTTTTCGAAATCATGTAAAACAATATAAATTGCGAGATATAATCAATTGAAAAGTGACACAAACTCCCAAAAGAGACAAATAAATGGGGACGGAGGGAGTACGATTTAAGGGAATGTAGACTTTCTTGGGTTTCCGGGACACATTTTGGGCCAATTTTTTGAGAAGGGGAGCAATAAGTCAAGGTAAGGTACACACATCCTTGAATCACTGTCCGTCAAAAACATTCTTGGATCATACCCTTACACCCTCCACGTGTTACATAACTGTTTAAAACAAGACACAGTTCAAAATTACATGTACACAAAAATACCAAGTACTACCATTCTTGACTTTCTCTGCCTCTCTCTTCTTCACTTTCTCTCTCCTCCACCACTCCACTTTTCTCTCACTAGTTCTCTTCTCTTTAGTTTTTAGAAAAAGATTTATAACTTTTATTTTTTATATCCGATGTCGGAAATAATATATACATTCAATATCTACCCGACAACATCTATCAAACAAAACCAATATTGGATGTATAATTATGTATACAATTTTTTTTTTAGTATAGTCTCTTTTTTCGTTAACTTCGAACTCATGAATTTAATTTGACTTGAGCTCATAAATATCATTGCGTTTGAGCTTGTAAATTTCACCGGGTTTGAACTTGTGATTTTCACTAGTTTTGAGCTCGTGAATTTTACTTAAATTGAGCTTGTGAATTTCATTGGGTTTGAGCCCGCGAATTTCATTGGGTTTGAGTTTACACCAAAAACATCACTTTTTTCCTACACATAAATTCCATATTCAATATTAGTCTTATTTGATAGATGTCGTCGAGTAGCCTTCAAAATTAGATATGAAAATAAAAGTTTTTTTTTTGTCTTTATTCACAAATAATTTGCATTTGTTAGCTTTGCGTTGATTTTTTGTGGTTTCTTGATTCATCTAGACAAGAGAAATCTACAAAGTATAAAATAATGATAAAAAATCTTTAAAAGTTCACTAAAGACAAAAAATAATCCAATTTTTTTTTTTGTGATTTATTGGATTATTTTGTTTTTATTCACAAAAAATTAAGTTCGTTTAATAATTTTATACTTTTTAGATTCCTCTCGTCGAGACGAACCAATAAACTACAAAAAATAAACACAATATTAACAAATGTGAAAAAAATTTGAATAAGGACAAAAAATAAACCAGTTTGGTTTTTTTAGCCAAAGCAACTAGTGTATTTCATTTCTATTTCTGTAATCTGTTTTTCTACTTCCGTAAATCCGTAATTTATATGTTACTATTTTATAAAGAATTGTTCCCCAGTCTGATTGCCTCGGTTTTTTCTCTAACACTTTTCGGAAAAAGTCT
The DNA here is from genome assembly GCA_016920895.1 of Vaccinium myrtillus. Classification (NCBI taxonomy): domain Eukaryota; kingdom Viridiplantae; phylum Streptophyta; class Magnoliopsida; order Ericales; family Ericaceae; genus Vaccinium; species Vaccinium myrtillus. The sequence goes on along the minus strand of CM029281.1, from coordinate 6,583,084 downwards.
TTCACCAAATCTCACTGATTAAGGCCATGTTCCACTAATTGGTTTTTTAGTTTTTTGGTTTTTTTATATCTTTAGTTTTCAAAAAAACCAACTAGTTCCACTAACAAGTTTTTGGTTTTTCTAGTTGTGTTATGAAATTACAAATCTACCCTTCTACCCAAACAAATCTTTTTTTTGAATGGGAGGGCAGATTCGTAATTTTACATGATTAAAGTACATGTACTTGATTGTGCAATGATTAAAGTACATGTACTTGATTGTACAATGATTTGGTTTTTTTTAGGTTAGTGGAATGAAGTGGTTTTTTTGTTGGTTTTTTGTAGGGATTTTTTTAGTGGAATGAAATAGTTTTTGATTTAAAACAAAACTAGTTTTTTGTTAGTGGAACATGGCCTAAAAATACTTCCCTACTCCACATTTTCCATCTGGGATCGATTCCCCATAGGGTATAAAGCTGTGTTCTTTTTTATTTCGATTCTCCCTAGGTATAAAGCTGTGTTTTTTTTATTGCATCTGTAATACTCTCTTTTCTCTCTCTCTCTCTCTCTCTCTCTCTCTCTCTCTCTCTCTCAAGTTTTGTAACTTTTTTTTATTACATGGAGAGAAACATGATACCTTTGGACATTAAACTTTTTCTCAAAATTTAGCATTTTTACTCTATGTTTCTTTGCGGACTATGGTAGAAATTAATGTACAATAAAAATTAAATCACAATGTCGACTTACATATTTGTATGAATAAATTACGAATTACTAGTCTTTTTATATGTAATTATATGACTTCCTAGTAATTTTTTTCTTCATATTTTTCCATACAACTCATTGAATGGTGCCACCCCCGTGGCCGAATCTGTGCTCCGTCCCTAATTTCCAGTGTCTCAAATTATCAATGTTTATATAAGTGATTGAAAATGACACGGATTTCAAAAATAGACATTCATTTTGGGACGAAGGGAGTATTTATCTCCCAATTTAATTTTACTCGACCCAATGACATAAAATTCGCCAAGAAAATTTGTGATATCTTATTTATTTTCATATTATTTAGGCCCATTATTCACACTAATATATGATTTTTTTCTATGTATATACTAGTTAGTAGAGCCAGTTGAGTTAAGGTAAATGTTGAACACCCTGACTCAAATTTCTGGAGCCGCCACTGCAAATGCCTATGGCTAATTGGCCCCCCCGGATTGGAAATCCTGGCTCCGCCACTGATGCGGCCTCACTTTTCTATATTTCAAGTTATTTGTAAAACATTGCCACCATATGCCAAATGTGAAAATATTGGAATTATATCACGATCGTAGGTAATGATGGCATTTCCAAATGTGCAGAAAGATGCAGCTTGCGTCTAGAGATATGAGGAAAGCTCAGTGCGTCTGCAGGTTGGTCTTTATTGCAATAGTTTTAGTCTATAGTTGTAGCCTATGCCAGAAATTGTACTCAAGAGGCTCAGAACTCAAAAGTAATGATTGAAGGACATGGCAGTATGATTAAAAGAGTGGGCAATATAGGTAGGGAAATGATTTTCACAACCCCTCATTTTACAATCTACACCCCATTTTTTGTCTTTATCATCATGAATTTACAATATTATCCTTGGATGTATGAAAAATGTGTATTGAAAAAGGGCAATATTGTAAATTCATGTAAAATAAAGACAAAAAGGGAGTGTGGATTGTAAAATGGGGGGTGTGAAAATCATTTCCCTCTCTTCAATCATTATTTTCATTTCTCTCTCTATCTCTCTCCAATTATTACACCTCTCTCTAATTATTACTTTTTCCAAAAACCCATCCAAACACTATCTCAAAAATATTTCTCAAAATATTTTTCTCAAAATTCTCAATCAAACAAAGCAGTTACGATTACTGATGAGGTGACACAATAAAGCTCATATAATAGGTGCATATGGTTCGTATAAATTCAATAAGTTCAAAAAATTAGATCATATTTGAGAAAATAATACCAAATGGATGAACCAAAGCCCTCCAAAATACAGATAAAACAGAGCCCAACAAAATCAACGCCAAGCCTCACAAACAGACTCTGCCAAAATATATGCTTCAGTGAAGAGGAATATGATGGCTATGATGGCTTCTCTTTTTCTTATTCTAATGAATAAGAGGAATATGGTGTGGGCTTCCACACCTTGGCATGTGAGTGGGGTTTTCTTATTCAATCATTTTGTATTCGAATCCCCTGTAGAACACCAGCATCACACAGGAGCACTTTACACGTTTTTTTTCTTTTCCCTTGGCCCACCAGATCTTGGCATATCTTTTTCTTCTTCTTTTCAATTTCTGATGTGTAGTTTCCCCATATGGACCAATCACACCTTTTGGCTTTCAAGAGAACACGGGCCTTGTTCGGTTTGGATCTCAAGACCCGGTTTTAAAATTATTTTCAATAATTATTCATATTGTTAATTATTATTCTCTTTTCTCTCTCTAATCAATCCCCCTAATTTCAATTATTAATTTCATTTCTCTCTCTACCCGAAACCCAAATCCCAAATCCAAACCGAACAAGGTGAAAATGTGCCCCCAAAATTGTGTAGAATATTCTCCACAAAACCCAACCCAAAAAAAAAAAAATCCCTTTGACCCAAAATGCATGTTCAAAACCACTAGTCAAACCTCTAAAAAAAATCACCTATATTTTGTTTTTATAATTTTTTTTACGATTTTAAAAATTTTATTTAATAATGATCTATCAAACAAGATCCATCTTTCATATAATTTATAGCTTAAAAAGTATAGATGATTTTTTTGAGAGGTATGAATAGTGATTTTGGACATCTATTTTGGGATGGAGGAAGTTACATTTGGGACAAAAACAAATTGGCCTAATTTTTTTCATCAAATCTAAGAGCATATCCCACCCATGGCTGTTAAAATAAAATTTTAAAAAAAATTAAAAAAGACCATTTCTTGATATTAAAACGAAGTTTAGTACTTTTTTTTGCCTTGGTTTTAGAGAATCTTGTGACCAATTCACATCTGAAGTTCATATTTCAATTCTTGACATGACACTAGTGAGATATGCATAAGAATATTAGTGGACAAATAGACAATAATCGATGGCTCTTAGCAAAGAGAAATGATAATGGCAATTTTTTTTTTCTAAAGTGTCAAAATTAACTTTAATACATTAGAGTCTTGTACCGTACGCATGGTACAAGTTTTCTATGCATAATTATTTTTGGAATTAACAAAAACAATTCATATCCCTTGATGAATTCAAAGGAACATAAATTCAGTATGCTTGTACATCGTGCTTTCGTTAGGCAAGATGAGGGTTGAAAGCTTGAAACTACAGAATTCGCCTCGTAATTTGTTTTTTCATGTACTCCCCATTCCTAGCCATCATTGTTAGCGACATTAATAACCAATTACTCCTCCCGTCGCAATTTGGAAAAAAAAATTTGGGTACTTATAGAGTACCATGTGGTACCCCTTGGACACATCCAAGCCGGCCAACAAATGCAACTGACGGTCTAGACGGCCCGGATGTGCCTAAGGAGTACCATTTCAGTGATACCCTATTTGCACCCAAAATCTTCTCCCAATTTGATAATCCACTACAATTCTACGTGCATTTTCAAACTAAAAAATAATGTACTTATAAAAATAATTTTCTAATCAATATAGATCTTATTGAGAACTTTAATACAGTTTAACAAAATTTAAAAATTATTTTGGTAAATGCATTATTAACATGAACCCACTAGGCTAACTTTAAGGATGTCAAAATTAAATATTTAATTGTTATTTTACTCCACCAATAGTCTTTTCTCTGAATTCTCTGCCTATGGTACGATCTTTTTCTTTTTTATTACTTTTGTTTTTTCTTTTAACTGTAAATGACAACTTTACCCTATGATATTCTACACCGTTGCTTTGTTTCCTCTAACTAAAGAGCAACGTTTTTTTTTTTTCTTTTTTTTTCTGTTGGCAGAGCAACACATGCAACACAAAATACAAAAAATTGACCCATTAATTTTGCTACTCCCTTACCCCTAAATATAGTCTTTTTTTTTATGAGCCGATATTTGGGCCAGCTTACACGCACCTTAATTCTGGGCGCTGGAGGTAACGACCAGTATAACCCTCAATGACCCCAAGAGTTTGTTAATAAGGAAAATTGAACATGATACCTTATGTAAGGCCTTTCTTCTACTAGGGCGAACCCGAGCCGGATTAGTCTTAGTTAGCATATTTTTTTAGGTTCACTTTAAAAGATAACCGTTGAACATGGCACGCAGTCCCAACTATCATTTGGGGACGGAGGGAGCAACAAATTAAACCCCTAAGTATAATAAAAGAGAAATATTTAAATATTTAAATTAACTAATTAAATAAAAAAAATGAATTAAATAAAAGAAATGAATTAAATAATTAAATGAATTAATATAATGAAATGAATTAACTAATTAAATTGATTTATATAAAGAAATTAAACAAATAAAATAAAAGAACTGAATTAAATAAAAGAAATGAATTAATATATAAGAGAGAAAAAAAGATATTAATAAAAGAGATTAATAAATAATTGAATAAAATAAATAAAGTAAATTAAATAAAAGAAATGAATTAAATAATTAAATGAATTAAATAATTAAATGAATTAATATAAAGAAATGAATTAACTAATTAATTTGATTTATATAAAGAAATTAAATAATATAGATAAAATAACTAAGGTAATTAGAGGAAAGGAGGGGTAAGACCGTAATTAAGGAGGAAAGGAGGGGTAAGACCGTAATTAAGGGGGGCGCAGGGGGTGGGGCCGGGCGGGGTGCGTGTCAGGGGCGGGGCGCGTATCATTCTTCGTTTCACAGGAAGGGGTAGAGAGAGAGAGAGAGAGAGCAAAATAAAAAGCCATATTTTCGAAGGCAAAGGCTTCCAGTCCAGAGAGAGTATCCATCATGAAGGTATGCATTTCTCCTAGGATTAAAGACTACTGACCTTCTCCCACCGTCTCTCTCTCTCTCTCACTCTCTCTCACACGCACACAAAAAAAAAACACAGAATGCTAAACAATATGGAGAAGTCCTTCATATTCGCTGCCGCAGTGGTTGGCTTGGCGGCGGCGGCGGGGGTGGCCAACTGGGCCTGCCGCCGCCGGAACCGGCCTCGAACGCCACCGGAACTGTCGGAGCCGGCGGCGTCAGAAGAATCATCCGAACCGGCGACGGAGTTGATCGAAGTGACTCAGGTCAGGATCGAGTCCCCCCCGCCGGCGGCGGCGGCGGCGGTTGTGTACTTTGTCCAGCCGCCGGCTGAGGTGGTTGAGGCGCGGCCGCCGGCAGCCGCGGCCGCCGGTTTGGCGACCTTGATCACGAATGCAATATGGTTTCTCGCAGATTTCAGCACCGAAATGATCCGGAGGACATGAAGCCTTAACCGCAGGAATTGCACAGGTTTTTTATTTTTATTTATTTTTTTAACGGCCGAAATTCTATTACAAAGAACTAGCAGAGAAAGCATCAGATTTACAAATAGAACTAAGGCTCTGTTTGTTTGGGTGAAAATGTTTTCCTGTAAAATATTTTTTGGTATTTAGGTGTTTGGTTGCACAAAATGTAGTAAAAAAATGTTTCACTCGTAAAATAATTTCCTTCAATGAAAGGAAAATAACTTTTCTTCTGAAATCCATAAGTCGTTTTCCAGAACAGGGGCCTATGCATTTCGTCCATTTTCATGGAAATCACCGAATCACTACATATTTCCAACTCTTTGTCCAGGCACATTAAATCCCAACTCTCTCTCTCTCTCTTTGTATACGTATGTGGTAGTGATTTCCACACACTCCCAAATTGATAACCACACCCATTTTTTTGTTTTTTAGTAAAATTTTTACACATAAAAACTTCAATTTAGGAGTGTGGTTATCAATTTTGGGGTGTGAAAATAAATTACCTAATTTTCCTATGTATATATATTCAATCGTGACCTGCAAAGTACTTATCGTCTTTTTTTTTTTGCTCAGCTACTTATTAACGTCTTTAGTTTTAGAGAAATTGGAATAGCTAAGCTGTGATTGTGATTGGTACTGTTGCTCAAGGAATTCTTCTTCATGAAAAAATAAGTTTTGAATTCCTACCAAACAACGAAAAATGAAAACGACAAATATGTTTTTTGCCAAAATCATTTTACAAGGAAAATATTTTTCGTCGTAAATCATTTTACATTGAAACAAACGGAGCCTAAACTCCGGAGGGGGATTAGAGACCCAACCCAAAGGAATGGCTCCATTAAGCGTGGAGGTAGCCACCCAATGGGCGGCTCTATTACAAATTCTAGGAGTCCATGAAAAAGAAAGGTTCCAAACTGCTGCCAGATTCTTAGGTTGTGTTTGGTTTGGGTTTTGAGTTTTGGTTTTTGTAATGATTAGAGGGAGAAATATGTATAATAATTAAAAAAATAGGTATTAATGATTGGAGAGAGATAGAGAGAAAAATAAAAATAATATTTAAAAATAGGGGTAATAATTGAATAATAATTGAGAAAACCGATTTTTGGAAACCAAACCAAACAAGGCCTTAATATCTCCCAAGATGGTCGCACATTCCCACGGGGTACATTCTCGGTAGAGCTAAGGAGAATGACATATTTGTTATCGCTTTCGACAGAAGCATTAGCAATGTTGTTAGTCTCCAGTAATCTGCCCGCAAGCCTCACATCTAAGGCTTCCCCTTGCAAGGAGGATGAGGCCTTTGCAAGAGTAGAGACTCCATCAACCACTTTTCCGGACCAATCTCTTAGCACTGCAACGACAGCTGCTCTAGGATTCCCTTTCCTCATGGCAACATCACAGTTAACTTTGTAAAAGCCATGGGGAGGAGGAGTCCAGTGAGTATTGGGAGGGTTATGAGTTTTGGAAATGCCTGGGTTAACTGGAGTAATCAAAAAGTCCTGAAATTCAGCCCAAGCAATAAATATTTCTGAAGAACCTCACTAGGGTTAACTGGAATAGAGTTGAATGTCCAATCATTTCGTGCTTTCCAAATCTGCCAAGCTAGAAAGATACATTTTGCCAAGAGATGGTGCTCATCCGAAGCTGAATTCAAGTTTTCTATCGTAGAGATAGTCCACTTCATAACAGACGGGATGGCCGTCGTATCCACAATATAGTTTAAATCACTCCCATACCAAACTGCTTTCGTCCAATCACAGCCAAAGAGGAGGTGTTCGACAGTCTCTGACTGTATTCTTCTTCTTTTTTTTCATGCAGGTACATATATCAAGTCTCAGGTGGTTGATCAGCCCGTGCATATAGAGTGGATAGTTATGGGTATAGGTTTATGGAGTATATGGTTAGGGTTATGGATTTACTGATGTTATGACGAGGAGGCAGCTTTTTTAATGCATAAATCAATGCAAGTCAGACTTTTCAAAAAACTTTCTAATTGATGGAGCAAATGACGTAAATAGCCTTGTGTTGTTTCTCTTTATCTTTTCCTCCTATTTTCATGTGCGAATAACATATCTGAAAGACAAACGGTACACAGGTGGATGGGTGCACCGTGCACATCAGCTGCTGTGCGGGGGCTGCACAGCAGCATCCCAAAATTCGGATATATGAGCTCAACTTGTTAATTCATGTGTTCTATATCTTTTCAAACACTATTTTTTTTAGTAACACCGTAAAAATTAGTTCAGTTGGTTATTGTTAAGTGCTTGATAAAATCGTTGATTTTTTGATTTAAAATTCATAAATGTGAATTGTAAACTTGAAAATTCATAATGAGATCAAACACTCAACGATATCCGATTGATCAGCAAATCAATATATTTGTTTGCTCTTTTTTCTTTGTTACTACAGCCTTTTTTAGCTTAAATAAGACGTTTGATTTTTTTTATTTTTTTGTCTTTATTTAATTCTTTTCTCATTTGTTACTTTAGTATTAGCATTTTTTGGATTATTGGTTGATCTCGACGAGAAGAATAAAAAAAGTAAAGGTGTGATCGAAACTCCAAATTTTTTGGATAAAAAGAAAAATAAGCCAAAATGTCTGTCTTTTGATTTATTTATCCCTTTATTCTGAAAAAAATGGTTCGAATCATAATTTTTAACTTTTATGATTCTGCTTGTCGAGACGAACCAATAATAATAATAAAAAGGACGTAAAACTAGCAAATGCGATTTCTATTTAAATAAACAAACAATTGACTTATTTAGGTCAAACTAGGCCTTCGTGAAGTTATACAAATCAGTTAGGCCAAAAAAAAAATGAGGAATTTTTGTACAACGTGGATGTAATTTTGGACCCTAGGTTTACTCCCACTTTTTTTTTTTTATTATCAATTTTTACTCTTTAAGAAGCCAATAACTTTACTAAACTACTCCATAAAATAAGGCTCGCCTAAGGGTGCTCCCCTTTTTTGGAGCTAGCCGTATCTTGCTAGGTGGGACCAAGAGAAAGAAAGAAAGACCTATACACGAGCTATTTGCTATAGTCCAATCGATTGAGGGGTGTTCCACTAACAAAAAACATTTTTTTCTAAACACCGAGACAAGTCATTCTCTCACAACACATCACAAAAAAAACCGTGAAAATCCAATTTTTTCAAAAAACTGAGTTAGTGAAACACTCCCTAAGGAGGATAGCCAATGACCGAGCTGAAGGGGGGAATACAGATTCTATAAAATAAACTATTCCACACGCCCCTAATTCGCCTTTTACTAATAACTAAGACTAATCCGGCTCGAGTTCGCCCTACTAGAAGAAAGGCCTCTTTCGTACATAACGTCTCATGTTCAATTTTCCCTGTTAACAAATTATTGGGGTCATCAAGGGTTATACTGGTTGTTACCTTCAGCGCCCAAAATTGAGGTGCGCGTAAGCTGACCCAGATATCAGCTCATAAAAAAAAAACAATATTTAGGAGTAAGGGAGTAACAAAATTAATTGGGTATTTTTTTTGTATTTTGTGTTGCATGCCATAGGCGGCTCCACCCTTATGAAAGGGTGGTCACCTGAACACCCTCAAAAAAAAAAATTGTTCAGAAATACATGTAAAATTTTTACAATTAGTTTAGTATAGCGATTGTTGAACACCCTACTCACAAATATTTGAACACCCTACTCACAAATATTTAAACACTTAGCTCAACAAATCAGCCCACAAATTAATTTTATGTAAACAACTAACTAAAGTCTAAAATCTTCTCTTAGATGATCGATGTACACTCTAAAGCCTTTTATATTTTATATTATATGTGATACATTTATATCGGGTTTTGTTTTAACATTTATACCATAAACACTAACCAATCCTGATAATCCACAATAAAATCCTTAATACACCAGTTCAAAACAAAGTGCACACTCATTACGACAAAAATTAGGAAAATTAAGAAAAAAAATATCTATTGTAGTGATATCATCCTATGACTTCTCTTTGAGCAACAATCAACTGTCTATGTGAAAATAACTATTCGTGCAAAACCTATTCAACACACAAATTTTAACAATAAATATTAATGTATTTATCTCCTGATTTAGTTTTACTAAATCCAATAACATAGAATTCACTAAGAAAATTTGTGATATCTTATGTATTTTCATATCATTTGGCCTCATTATTCACAGTAATATATGAAAAATTTATATGTATATACTTGTTAGTAGAACTAGAAGTGTTGAGGTAAATCTTGAACACCCTGTTCAAATTTTCTGGAGCCGCCACTGTTGCATGCGTTGCTCTACCAACGAAAAAAAAAGTGTTGCTTAGAGGAAACAAAGCAACGGTGTAGAATATCAATACAACAACACTACATACACAAAAAAATTTACACACAATTTATCCAAACACACACACAAGTGTGTGGGCTCCACACACACTACACATCCAGCGTGTGTGGATCCCACACACTTGTGTATGTGTTTGGGTAAACAAAAATGATAGATACACTCCCTCCCCAACCACTCCCTACCACTCCCCCTCTCACATGTGGTAGGTCCCACCATGGGTCCCACATGTGATGGGTCCCACCACATGTGAGAGGGGGAGTGGTAGAGAGTGGTTGGGAGGGAGTGTATGTATCATTGTTCGTAGGGTAAATTGTGTGTAAGTTTTTGTGTGTATCTAGCATTTTCCTTTGCCTAATACTTTGGAGAAAATGATTGATACTTTACACCTTTTCGGTCAAAGGGAGTATTTTTTTTTTTTTTTTTTTTTGTGGTTTTGAGGAGAATATTCTACACACTTTGGGGGTTACATTTTCACCTTATTCGGTTTGGGTTTGAGATTTGGGTTTCGGGTAAAGAGAGAAATGAATTAATAATTGGAATTAGGGGGATGGATTAGAGAGAGAAAAGAGAATAATAATTAAAAAAATGAATAATAATTGAAAATAATTTTAAAACCGGGTGTTGAGATCCAAACCGAACAAGGCCCGTGTTCTCTTGAAAGCCAAAAGGTGAGATTTGTCCATCTGGGGAACTACACATCAGAAATTGAAAAGAAGAAGAAAAATCTAGATATGCCGAGAGAGAGAAGGGTTTGTGCACGTGTGCAATGTGGTGGGCCAAGGGAAAAGAAAAAAAGGTGTAAAGTGCTCCTGTGGATGCTGGTGTTCTACAGGGGAATATAATAAGAAAAAGAGAAGCCATCATATTCCTCTTCACTGAAGCATATATTTTGGCAACGTCTGTGTGTGAAACTTGGCGTTGATTTTGTTGGGCTCTGTTTTATCGGTATTTTGGAGGGCTTTGGTTCATCCATTTCGTATTATTTTCTCAAATATGATCTAATTTATTGAATTTATACGAACCATATGCACCTATTGTATGGTCTAGATTGTGGCATCTCATTAGCAATCGTAATATTTTTTAGTTTTTTCGTAACTTTTCAGCAATATGGTTCACAACATTTTCTATGATTCGTAACATTTTGATATGTCTCGTAACTTTTATAAAAAAATTCGTAAACTTTTACGAAAAATTCGTAACTTAAAAAAAATTCGTAACTTTTATTTGGGTGCGTATCATACACATCAAATAAGAGGTGTGTATTGTAGCTTTTTCTTTATATGTATTAGACTTTTATTTATTGCTATTACTGTTTAAATATTAAATTGTAATAATAAATAACGTTTCCTGGGGCTTTACAAAATTTATGACATTTTTTTTAAAAATTACTTATTAGTTTAATTTCTTTCGATTAGACAAATTATACCTTAGGAGTACATTGACTTATTTCAACTAAATCATTTTCGGGAATCGATCTAGTTTATTACTCTCTCCGTCCCATAAAGTTTGGTCCCTACGAAACTACGTGCAATTTTCAAACTAAAAAATAATGTATTTACCAAAATAATTTTTGAATTTTTTTTGCACCGTATAAAAGTTCTCGATGAGATCTATCAAACAAGATCCATATTGACAAAAAAATTATTTTCGTAAGCACGTTATTTTTTAGCTTGAAAATTGCACGTAGTTTCGTAGGGACTAAACTTTATGGAACGGAGGGAGTACCTATTTATTTATTTATTTATGTCATCTATATCATAGCCATACACCCAATGATGTGACTTATAACTCCCCATCCCTACTCTTCCTCACTTTGACCGAATAGAGAGAGAGATGGTAGAGAACTGATCAAAAAAAGAAAGAGATGTTGAGAGACAACGATGCGCTGAACCACTGAAGTACTACTGTAAGCAACCACTGAACCAAGCCTATTCAATGATTATTTTCCCATCAAGTGTGCTCTGCAAACAAATGCATAAAATCTTTTCTCCAGTGGCCCCTAAAATAAAATGTTCAGTGGCCCCTAAAAGATTTTATTACTTGTCTTTTTTCAATGATTACTTTGTCTTGAAAAAAATCCTCATTTAATTACTTGTCTTGTTTTTCTTTCTTTCTTTCATCTTGACCATATTATTGAAATAGTTAGAAGATGATAACAAGAACCGCTTAAGTTTGAATTTAATTAATGAGTCTTTTTGCTAATAATACTTTTTTTAATCTTTCAATTCCATCGTTCGATACAAAGCATAAGGGTGTGTTTGATAGCGAGTTTCAGCGGTGGGATAGGATTGCTAAGGAGGCGTGCGCTTTAAGATTCATGTTTTGTTGGAATTTTATTGGGTGGATTATAAGTCCCAAGGCATTGCCAATCCCCCAATTTGATGGGATTAATGGAAGTTCACAAATGTCTGTTCATGTTTTTCTATCTTACCTTCGCGGTGTTTCGGCCTTGATTTATTTTTTTTTCCTTTATTCAATTTTGTTTCGCATTTGTTAGTTTTGCGTTAATTTTTTGTGAACTATTGATTCGTCTCAAAAAGATAATATAATAAGTATTCACTCCATCCAAAAATTGCTTTCTCTTTTTTGAGAGAGTAAGACATTATGATCAAAACCTTTAAAAAAATCACTAAAGACAAATAATTCAAAGCAAACAAATTTTTTCTTTATTGAAATTTTTTAGTTTGATTCAAGTTTGTTTATTTTTTTATTCACCTTGTCAAGACGAATCAATGAAAAAAAAGACCCAAAACTAACTAATGCCAATAGATTAAAATTAACGTCCTCATTTGTCTCAGTAGCAAAATGATTTGTTATGGCATATAGTAAATATTGATTTCCTTTTCATTTTGCAGAACCAACATAAAAAAAAATGAAAAGAAAAGAATAAAGATGGTAATTATGTCCTCGTTTTGTCCCAGTAGTAATATGATTATCGCTGTTTGCTTCATTTTAATATACTATTTTTATGTTAGTTTGCATAAGGGTAAAAATGAAAATTGATACCTTAAATCCAATCCTATCGATCTAATGTAAAACAAACATGTTAGATAACAATCCTACATTTCAATCCGATGCAAAACAAACCGGCAAATTCCTAATCCCACCTCATTACCAATCCCCTCATACCTATAATTGTTATCGAACGTGCCCTAAGAGTAAAAAAATTTAAACAAAAAGGAAAAAGGGCAACTACAAGTTTGATGTGGTAAATTCAAAATGATTTACAGTTTCCAAGGAATTACTCATGTTAAAAGCAAGTCATTTTGTGAAAAATATCTCATAGTGTGCGCGATGTCATTATAGAACAATTTCGGAACAAACCAAACAGAGCAAATATTACAATTGAACATAACTAAAATTTTATTAAGTATCCATGAGAACATTGAAGTTGGATGAAGAGAGGAAATATTGACCTAGCTTTTAGCCAATTTTCTGAACAATTTGGTCGCAGTGAAAGAAATTTCTGAACATATAGATATAGTGGAATACTAGCCAGAGGGTTGCACACCAACCTAGGCCCATCATTTGTGCTGAATTTTTGTGATCTGAATATTGTCATTCAGATAAAAGGTATATAAACAAAATTAAAGAGGGACGCGATAAAAATAAAAATCAATTTGTGTAAGCCTAATCGTAGTGAGTTACATAAGACTTATAAAATGTTATATTCAGTGGCGGAGCTAGAAATTTCGTACAGAGGGGCACCTTATCACAATAAAAAAAAAAATTCACAGTAAAATATAGGAATAAAGAAGTTCCAAGAACAAAAGTTCAAACATTCTTCATTAGGCACAAAAGTTTGTAGGATAATATTTTGAAACACTTCTTAATATAAGCACAAAAAAAACTAAATATTGGTAACTTTATTTACAATGGACCCCAATAAGTTTTCATTTTTCAAAAGTTTTGCATATAAACATCTTGCTCCAAGTATATTGTCAATGCCAGCTCAAAAACTCTAGATAAGCTCATTTTTGGAGAAATCATAAAATTATGATGACTCGCTTAACTATTTGATTCTTAATCTTTGTGACAAAAAAAATTAAATCAATTGTAATAAGGATCACTAAGATTGTTTTCAATTATTTTTTGTTTCAAAATTAGGGAGACCGGGATCAATATAAGTGCTCTTTTTCTTGTCCCATGTGGAAAAAAGAAAGAAAGAAAAGAAAAGAAAATGGTACAATCCATCAAAAATGAAAAGCAACAGCCACCCACGAAAGTCTCGAACCCAGGTGATTTGCGAAAAGGGCATGCGGTCATGCCACTGGGACAACTGATCACTTGATATAAAATGACAAAATTATAAAAAATGTAGTAAACTTCAAACGAGTTGTAAAAAAAAAAAAAAATAGCAGCAGGTGATCAAAATCCAGTGGGGTCATGCCAAAAAGAATGTCCAAAAATACTATTCAACTTCTCATAAATTATCTGTATTCTTTTATTTATAATAATTTGTACATTCAATATGGATCTTGTTTGATAGATCTCACTTATTTTTATTAAACAAAGTTTTTAAATAATAAAAATTATTATAAATTACCAAATAAACAATTTTTTTAGAGGAGTGAATAATGTTTTTGGACATCGTTTTTGGAACGGAGGGGGAGTACTTCAAAGATAATGGAAAAGCGATATATCAATAAAACTAATAAGCCAAAATCCAAACTGGGAAAAAATAAAATAAAAAAGGGGTACCATTTCATAAAAAAACGCTAACTTCTTATTGTCAAACTTGTGGCCACGAATAGAGGTGGTAAATGGGTGGATTGGGTTGGGTTTGTGTGGTGGATATGGATTATGGGTTGAATATGAACCAATAATATTAGGAGGGTTGGATATAGGTGGGTCGAATATGGACCTAGCTAAACCCAACCCCACCCAACCCAACTCAACTTTTTTTTTTTTTTTTTGGGAAATTTAGAATTGAATTTTTTTATAGAGTTTATCCGTTTATCAACACCTTCAAAAATTGGATTGGCCTATCAATTGTCCTTTCTCCCCTCTTTTCACTCTCACATTCTCAATTTCGTTACCCGATCAAAAAAAAATTCTCAATTTCGTTACAGATCAATCAAATTCATGATTTCTCTTTTTGCCACTCCTGGTTCTTAAAAAATTAAATTTTAAAATTAATTGTGTGTGTGTGTGTGTGTGTGTGTGTGTATATTATGTATCGAAATCTGGCATCATAGGCAGTGTGCAGTCCAGTGGGAAGCTTCAGTCCTTGTAGGCAGGGGGTCGCATGTTTGACTATTGCCCTTCTACTTTTTGCACCACAAAAAATTAAAAGATTTTCATCAATTAAGGCCACTGTGATATGAACCCTAGACCTCTAGGAAAGGATTTCTTACCTCTTGCCACTCGACCATCAACAATGATTGGGAGAAGACATTCTCTAATAATATTATATATTCTGATCCTATTATGGTAATAACAACTCCCGAATATTTATTTTTCTAAATTTTAATTTTCTCTATTCTTTTTACAAGACTGATGTTGTTTACACTATGGATGATTAACCCATGAAGACAGAGTGTTTTTTTTTTTGTGGGTATTATGTATAGTCAATATCTAAGGACACGCGTGTGTACTTCTTTTTGACATGAAATATATTAACTTACCAAATTTCCCTTCCAAATGAATGACTATAATTAATGGATAATGTGATCTTGCTCTATTATTCTTTACCCTTACACTTATTTTATTGCTTATGTGGGCATTTATCTTATGAACGGATGTGAAAACACCAATAACAAAATAAGAAGGTATCTTAAAGAACAAGGTGCAAGTATCTCATAAAGAATTGTCATGCTCATTGCCATTGGGGTGATACTTTGTTCATTCACAGGCTTGCCAATTTTGTGTTAACTTTTGTCACTATGCTTAATCCTACTGGAAGCCTCTCATACATCACTTAGGCTTTTGGGTCAAAATTGATTGATGTCTTTAGCCTTGGGTAGTTGGGTTGATTTTTAAACTTATTTTACTTTTGTTCTGATATTGAAATTCATGCTTCAAATGAAAGTAGTAAAAAAATTATACCAAATAAACAACATTTTAAACTTACCAACTTAAACCTTTATATGTTTTTACCATTCTCGATCCTCTCAATTGTCCTCATGTCACATCTTTGTTTACTTCTCCTCGTTGTATAGTCCTGACGTCCTGTCGAATTTACGCAATCAAAACCCGTAATTTTTGTTTTTTTTAGATAGAAAACTTCATTAATATTCGAATCAGAAAGTATAGCCATACACATATAAATAGAAAACTTCATTAATTTTTGTTTTTTTGTCGAATTGTAATGGATTATCAAATTGGGAGAAGATTTTGGGTGCAAATAGGGTATCACTGAAGTGGTACTCCTTAGGCACATCCGGGCCGTCCAGACCGTCGGTTGCATTTGTTGGCCGGCTTGGATGTGTCCAAGGGGTACCACATGGTATCCTATAAGTATCCAAATTTTTTTCCCAAATTGCGACGGAAAGAGTAATTGCTTATTAATTAGGTCGCTAACAATGATGGCTAGGAATGAGGACTACATGAAAAAACAAATTATTGTTATTACTGTTTAAATATTAAATTGTAATAATAAAAATAACGTTTCCCAAATTATGACTTCCCTACTCATCATTGTTGACTTGATTTGGTTGTTTTCCAGAGTTAATTGCTACTATTTGCATTCTACTATGAAATTAGAAAGGATAATAATGAGGAAATTTAAAACCAACATGCAGGGCTGAAACAAAAAAAAAAGAAAAAGAAATTAAGTTGGGTTAGGGCCGGGAAATGATTTTTGCACTCTCTTGTTGTGGAAATGCACTCTAAATTATCTTTTAGTGTATTTGAATTTTTTTGTTTTGCGTGTATTTACAAGATAGTAGAGTACATATATCATTTCGATCACTCTCTTTTTCTTTTTGTAATGGACAATCATTTTTGTAAAAAGAACCAAAATATGTGAAAAACACTCTATCTTGGGTTGGAAAAAGAACCAAAATATGTGAATTATAGTTTCACATTTTTTTTGGACCTATAAGGACAAAAAAGAGATGCTAACTTTTACAGTAGGGAAGGTTAATTATGAGATATTGGTTTGGTATGAGACAATGATAGTATGTGATATGATAAAATCATTTCGATCTCTTGGTTTTGTATGAGACAATGATTATTGCTATATATGTGATATTTACTGTCAAACACGATAGGAATAAGTAGATGATGTCATTGTTCATTAAACATCATAACAGAGCATAATACTGTGATGTGGAAAGGAAGCGAAATTTCCATGGGGAGCAGATTACCAAAAAAAGGGTGAGATATTTGTAATTAACATTACCGTGAAACCTTAAATAGGCTAGCTAGGCATGCAAAAGGGCAGCATTCTCTCCATCCAAGACTAGTTTTTTTTGGTTTTTGTTTTTTTTCCCGACTTGACGTTCAGAGGTGTCTGAGCCAGCTTACGTGCATTTCAACTAATCTCCTACCTAGTCTGGTCAAAGGTAGGCAATTTACTACGGGACTAGGGAATTCACAAGAAATTACTTTCTTCTGGTTTAATCCTAATAATCGAACGCTACTTATGTAGGGAGCAAACCCACCAACTAACCAGACTAAACCTTCGGCCTCCATTTAATATTGCTTCAATTGAATTAAACTCTTTTTTTTTTCTTTTCTCATTAACAAGGTGTCTCTTGACTAATCTCAGGTCTTGAAGTTGATGGTTTGATGATGTTAAGAATCAAACCTCTGCACTCGAAGATAAAAGCCCCTTTAGGAGAGGTTATCGAATAGAGGATAAAGAACAACCAACTGCTGTGATGGATTTTTTAGTCGGATGACTCGGATTAAGATTTCCCTGGTAATTAAATATATATTGTTTCGGAGGTGATGAGCAGCCAAATGCGTAATTTTTTTTCCATTAATCATGGCTAATATTAATTGCACATGGATTAAAAATGTATAATTTTGCTAATATTAATTTTCTCTTTGCAAGAAAATATGGCGATTAAGGGCATTTTTAAATAGGGCTTGTGATATCGTTTGAGTGCTGCAAAAGCAATAACTTGCAGGGGGTTATACAGTCAAACATGAGAATATATGTAGATGATGTCATTGTTCACGACACATCATAAGAGAGTGTAATACTGTGATGTGGAAAGGAAAACGACATTTTCATGGAGAGCAGATTATCCAAAAAAGGAAAAAAAAAAAAAAAAGAGGGGTAGAGATATTGTAACATAGTGTGAAAGCTTGACAATACATTTGTTTTCACTTTTTCGATGGTTAAAGGTGTCCGAGCTAGCTTATACGCAATTCAACTAATCCTTTTCCAGTTCACTCAAAGGTAGGCCGTCCACGTCAGAACTAAAGAATTCAAAAGAAATTATTTTATTGTGGCCTAACCCCCCAAAATTAGGTTACTTCTAGTTCACATCAGTATGTGTACAAAATTCATTTTTTTACAATTAACATAGTGTGTCTTAACTATCATGTTATCCTGGGTCAGTTTATGCGAACCTCAACTAATGTTAGGTGTTGAAGTTTGCGATTTAATGATGTTAAGAATCGAACATGCGACCTCGAAGCTCAGAGGTATAAGCACCTTAAGGAGGGATTATTGAAGAAATAATAAAGAACAACTAATTCCTACTCGGATCAAGATTTGAGGACGGGTTTATTAAAAAGACAGTAAAATGGAATGGTTTTTAACCTTTTCATTTTCCTTTCATTTTAAACAAATATTATTATTAACTTGAGAAATGGAGATACCAATAAAATAATTTCTTCTTTACAAACTTTGGCCTTTTGTTCATTTAAAAAAAGCTTGCTACAAAACAACTCCGTAAAAAGAGAGAAGCCGAGAGAGAGGAGAGTCTAGAGAGAGAGAGAGAGAGAGAGAGATGTGAGAGCCATGCGAGAGATGTCAGAGCTTCTTTCTTCCGCCCCCTGCCCCCAGCCCTTCCATCCCCTTCCCCCTCCAACCCATTCGCCCCTCTCCTCTCCTCTCATTTATCACTTCATCTCCTTGATTTGCCGGCAACTCCCCGTGCATGGCCGGATCTGCTCTCTGGTCAGTGTGGGCGGCCGGAATCTTGATTTTTGGAACAAAGGGAGGCCGATCTAGGCCTCTGACACCAACGGCGAGCGGCGGCAATGGCACCGGCGGTTTTTTTTTTTTTTTCTGCTCTTTTAATTTTTTTTTTTTTTTTTTTTGTTGTTAGTTTTTGTAGGTGGTTTTATTTGGCCGGCGGTTTTGTAGGTGGTTGTTTTGTTTACCGGTTTTGGACCGGTGGTTTAATTTAATACATTTCTATCTCTTTACCGGGGGAAAAAAAAAAAAGGCTTGCTAATACTTATTGCGCTTGTTCGGTTTGGGTCTCTAGACCTGATTTCTAAATTATTACTCAACAGGTTGGAATATATTTTGGAGCACGTTTGAGGTGATTGGATAAGTAGTAGGGAAAATTGCTCAAGAAGAGCCCAATACGTGTTTTCTACAATCAAAAAAAGGTTTTGGCCCAATAGGTGGTACCCCAACCCAACACTTAATTCAACACTTTAGGTTCATGCTCTAGCACCACGAAATTGGGCCCAAAGGTTATTCCGAATTTCCTTTATTTAGTAAGAGCATCTCCAACACTTCTCACCAAAATACCTAGCCAAAAGTACCAAAAAAGTACCACCTCTACTTTGCCTATTCATTTTCCCACTCTACCATTCCAACATTACTCTCCATTCTGACTATCCATCCAAACTAACAAAACAGAATTTGCATATCAAATAATTTTTTGTTAGACAGGCATATCAAGCGTACAATAATGTGAAAATAAAATAAAATAAATGAAGCTAAGATTAGCAAGGTGTCAATCATAGCACAAAAAAAAAAAATTTGAGAAACGAAGACTCCAGAATGCTGTAGTGAATCACCAGCAAACTTGTGACTCAGTCCTAAATCCCCTTTAACTCAGTCCCAAACCTCCTTCTGTCACTCTTCGGAAACTGCAACCACCGCCGCCGCCAGTAATATCAACGCGGGCAAGATCCAAAACCTAGCGAAATCTAGGTTTTTACAAAATCTGGGTACCTAATCGAAATCTGGATTTCTGAAAAGGGGAGAGAAGGAGAGGAGAAACGGGGGGAGAGAGAAGGAGAGGAGAGAGGAACTGCGCGCGAAAGAGTGGAGAAGCAAGGTGGAGCAACTTGCTAGTACTTGCCAGCGGAAAAGCAGGAGGCCAAAGTGCCGAGTGGAGTAGCGAGGCCCTTGGAGGGGTGAAACCTGTTATTGGATCGCCGGAGTAGCCAAGAAAGCTTGAGTAGAGAGTGTCTTAGAGCCAACTCCAAGATGGTTATATTTTTAAGCTAGTATGCGAGAATTCACTTTCCCATTTAGGCTAGGTTTTCCGTTCTTCAAATTTTTGCTCTCGTACAATTCTCGGTATTGTTTATTTTTTTTATTTTTTGTTCAACTTTTCGTCGTAATTTTGAGAATTAACCATATGTCTCGATCAGAGGAGTAAAAAATTATTAAAAATATAGATTGAAGTTGGAAAAAATTTCTATTAAACCACTAAAAACAAACATGAAGGTCAGACAAATAGTTCCACTGGTTTACTTCGCTCGAGAGATTTTGTATTCAAACGTGGCTTTGAACGCTAAGAAATCTCCACAAACGATTGTGCTAAATTTTTTTGGATGGATTTTGTGGAGTAAAGAAAAAGATCCAATCTCATAAAAAAAATCTGTTTTGAAAAGAGATTTGGAAAATGAAATAATTAACTAAACTACAAAACTCATGAAACAAAAGCAAAATTATAGCTGGAGCAACACAATCTCTTTATTTCAAATTTGGCTAATAACCAAATTACAATTGCTTGCAGAAACGAGTAACACCATCACTAGTTGATATAACACGATCAACAACCATTTCTTTTCCGGAATTCAGAAATCTTTGACGTACACATTGAGGAAAACCGGACCGCCCATGATCGAGACAACAAAATCGAAACGCCAGGCCACTGTTTAAATAGGCCTCTGTTCGTTCTTCCCCAAGTAATTTTTGCCATGCTGTAATTTTTGCTGACAACGGGCCCACTTGTTTAAGGAGGTGGGGGCCCTGCTGTGCACAGCCGCATGGCACCGTGCCATGCGGCCATCCGACCGTCCATTGCGAAAATGCACGGCTCGGATTTGATCAAGCAACGCACGGCTCGGATTTAATTGAGCTCGGATTAAATCCGAGCCGTTCATTTTCACAATGGACGGCTCGGATGGCCACATGGCACGGTGCCATGCGGCTGGTGCACAGCAGGCCCCCCCATTCCATTGTTAAAAGTACTACTCTATTTCTTGCTCACTCTATGATATGTCATGAACAACAACTATTTTTTTGTCGTGTAAGAGTTCTTGAGGAAAAAAAAAAAAATCAACTGACGATACATACACTCCTTTGTAGGCTCCACACCCACTCTCTCACATGGGGTGTGGGGCCCAGATTTGGGGACCACACCCCATGTGAGAGAGGAATTGGCTGGGAGTGGCTCCCAGGGAGTGTATGTATCATTTTTGGAAAAAAAAAATACAAGAAGACTGAAAACCTTATTTGAAATTTTAAGTCTAACTATTCATCAAACCACACTATCAACACCCAACACGCAATCCTCAACACTTGCAAAACAAATGTGAGGAACATGTGATAAATGTAAGTCCAGAAAACACAGCGTTGAGGGATACGATAAATATGAGGGTGATTCCCATAGTAGTTCAAGCCTTCAAGGGCACATCTGAAAAACTTTGAAAGTTCAAAAGGCAAAGTGAGAATTGTCTAATAGGAGGTAGTAATACTGCTACTTTACCCAATTTCTCTTTCTCAGCCTCAGTCGGTCAAGAGTCAGCGAGTGAAACTGCTCATTAATCGATTTGCATTTTTTTTAAACTTTATTTTCAAAATACGTGAAAACGTGTTCTAGAAAACGTTTTTTGGTTGCACGCTTTCACATTGGATTAAGATGGATTAGCCGGGAAAATTAAGTTAATTATACTCCGGCTTGAAATCGTGTTTGGTAAACACGACTTATAAAAGCGTTGTTAGCAAATACGCCTTTAGAAGGCGTGTTCCGGAACCCCGACTTCAGCTATCCACCGACTAATCCGCCGTGAAACCGCGGCTCTTTCTGCTGCCACCCATCTCCTCCGCACTGCACCGCCATCACTCCCCATCGCCACCCTCCACTACCTATCCCCCATCTACGCATACGGAATAACATATACTATCTCTATACGCACACAACAAACCTTCAAATATTCATACAATCACCAGAAGAAAACAACACTTTGAATCTTTGATATCAATGATTGTTCATCACTGAACCAAACCCTCGCAAAACCCACAAAATTTCTCGCTCCGATCTAGAATAACAATGACGATACACTCCGCCGTCATCCAAAAGCTCCTGAGCACAAACGCCCACTTGGGTAAGCGAGTGGCCGCCCACCACTTCAAGATCTACACCTACGGCGCCCGCAACGGCATGACCATAATCGACTCAGACAAAACCCTAATTTGCATTCGCAACGCCTGCCTATCATCTCCAACCTCGCTCGACAGAACGCCAAGTTCCTCTTTGTCAACACCAACTCCCTCTGCGACGAAATCGTCGACCAGATGACCAGTCGAATCGGCTGCGGCGCCGACTCCTCGTGGAAGCTCGGCGGATTCTTAACCAACAGCGGCAGCCCCAAGAAATTCAGGCAATTATGAATGTTTGTAAAATGTTTGCTATTATATAGGTTTGTCCACCCAATGTTTTCTCTTAAAATTTATTGCCCGCCCATCTAAATTCTATGAAAAATGAATTTTACATTGTTAAGGCGTGTGGAACACAAAATTGGATTCTCTGTCTTGTTCGAAAATATAACACCTGCCCATCTAGATCCAATGACAAATGAATTTTTAAATTATGAAAGCCCGTCAAACATGAAATTGGTTTCTAATTTTTACATGGAGATGTAAGATTAGCTTCTATTATTTTTCTTTTAGAATAGATATGTACGTGGAACATTGTCTCAGTAAATGTTTTTGAATTGCAATTTGTATTGGCATAATTGATACGGTCTTCCATATGTTCAAAAGAAGTTTATAATGCTCGCCCTCCGGTCGCTCTAATCCTGCATCCGTACTGAATTCAGGTCACGGGATAAGAAGCTCCATCTGGGATCCACCCAGCCGCCAGACTGTGTTGTGATTATGGACACAGAGAGGAAATCTTCGGTTATTTTTAGGCTGAGAAGCTGCAGATTCCAATCGTGGGGTTGGTGAATTCGAACACACCGTGGGATGTTTATAAGAGGATTATGTATCCAATCCCGTCGAATGATTCAGTGAAGTTTGTGTATTTGTTTTGTAATTTGATTACCAAGACTTTTCTGGTGGAGCAGAAGAAGATTGAGGAAAGGGGCACTAAGCAATTGAGGCTTACGAAAACTGAAAATGGGTACTTCGCCATTGTTATTGCTTTAGTCCATTAGTATATATTGTGTATGTCATTGGCTGTTTATTAACGTGGATTATGATTTGGGAGTGTTAAGCTACTGTGTGGCGTATCATATGCATCAATGGATGCTTGTAGCATACTAGCATTTGGAACTGCTATTATCATTCCTGTATAAAGATAAGTATCCGAAAACTGAAATTTGCACTACATGACTGCCGGTCTTGTTTTATTGGGTCATAGTTCTTCGATTCTCAGGAGTTATATGAGTTTTTTTCGCTCATTAGTTACATAGACAGTGTTCTGATCAGCTTCAGTATATAACATTGGTGGATTCCAACCACTGCCCAACAGTTAATAGTTACCAGCGATGCATGCGTAATAAATGTAGCACTTTCTGTAAAAGTGTCTTGAAACAAGTGAAATGGGCATTGGGATTGTAAAATTGTTGGCAATATCTCCGCCTTAACAAGAGCCCGATGGGCAGTGGTTAGCAGATAGGGTTGTGTTAACGTTAAGTATTGTGTTAGTTTTGCTGTTTCTGCCCGGGGTAAAAACTCTTAATGAGTTGGGCCTTGGTTCAACCTAACCCTGGACTTTTTCCTAACGTCTGGATCCAGCCAGGAGTCCACTCAAGTAGGGGAACGATGTAAGATTGCTCTGGGATGATGTTAACTAGGCCGAACACCCACCGTCGTAAAGACCTTGTTGCATCGGTTTGATGGCTATATTAAGCCCCAGAAAGAAAGATGGCCTCCCCCACCAACATTTACTTTTGTTCTCCATTATTGAAATTGTTGCAGATATCCTTTCAAGCCTAACCTTGTATACTGTACTGAATTTACATCTTACTGAGCTTTCAAATATTTGCAACTTTTTGTTTACAGGATTTTTATTTCTGTTGTAGTGTTTTCGAAATTGTTTGGAGACATTCTCTAAGCTTAATTTTTTCCCTCAAGTTTCTGCTGAAATAAATTCCCATTTTGTGTTTCATGTCGATAAAATGGGCACTGCAGAGAGGAATCCGAAAATTTAAAGCAAAGCATGATGAGCAGTTCAAAGGATGAAGACCTGGTTATTCCTTATGAAAGCTTAGCTCTCATTTCAGATGGTAATGATTTGCTCTGGTTTTTCTTAAAGCGTTACTTTTTGTTCGTGAATCTGCTATCTTGGCCTCGCCTTTAGATTGATTCTTTACGTATTACTTTAGTGCTTTTATGATGAGGCTTTCTACGATATTTATCAGTGCAGATCCTGTTGAAACCAAGCAGCTTTTGGACAAGCTTGTTGTGATAAAGCTCAATGGTGCTTTGGGGACAAAAATGGGTTTTAGTGGACCCAGGTATATACATATACCCAAGCTTCCCTGGAAATGTTGATTGTTTAAGCAAAAAGAACGGAGCCTCGGTTGTATTACTGATGTTGTCTAGGCATCAAATGCCCATGTTTTCATTTTTTTACTTATATTTGTCAATTGCAGGTCTGCCATTGAAGTTTGCAATGGCGTCACATATCTGGACTTGATTATTAATCAAATTGAGGTTGGCTTTTGGTCTTTCTTATTGCATACTGTTTTTCAAATATGCATTGGCTTGTAAAAACCATTGGTTATTTACAGTCTATCAATTCTAGGCATGGATGCAATGTCCCTTGATTTTGATGAACACAATCAGAACACATGATGGCACCATGAAGGTGACTAATTTTCCCATCAGCATTTTGAGTTCTTGACCTGAGATATTTGTAGAACCTAATTGTTGTAACTATTAAATGAAGGCAGTGGAGAAATTTTCCCTGAAAAATGTTGACATTCTTCCACTCTGCCAGGTTTGTAATTTAACAGAAGTTTTTGTTTGTTTACGTGTTTGTATTTCACTCTTTCTAGATTTTGAACTGAAACTTCACTTAAACAACCTATTTTGCTTTATATAGAGCCGAAGTCACCATGTCAGAAGATGAAAGGACAGCGAGGATGAATTGTATGTCGCTCTTTGCATTTTGATATGTTTTCTCTTTATTCCTGAGCATAGCACTTAATTTCGTGGTGAACTTGAGAGGGACTTGGTGAGAAGTAATTGAATTGTAATGAAATTTGATGTTGTCTTTCCTTATGGTTTGCAAGTGCTGCAATGAACTTACCTTTGAAAGATCATTGAGTTCCTCCTAAAACCATTTTGAGAGGATGGACTAAATGTAGTGGCTTAGGAGCAATCATACCATTCTTGAATGATTGCTAGTAAATGTACTTTCTTTTGCTCCTATCTTTTTTGTCACTATGCTCCTATTGCTTGAGATCCCATGAGAGTGCTCCCATTCCCTTCTCCTTTTCCGACCAGTTGCCTCTTTTCTATTTATCCCTTCTCCTTTTCCGACCAGTTGCCTCTTTTCTATTTATTTTGGAATATAGATAAATTATGTCTTACTAAATTAAATCACCTTCGGGTTAGTTTTGGATGACTAATCTCTTCTTGTATGATTCCACTTGGCATCATAGATTTGCACTCTCTCATTTGCTCTCCTTATTTACTTCCATGCATATATGAAGGGATCTTTTTGATCACCGTGAGCTGTTCCTTTCATTGAAGAGCAGTGATACACTAGAGTCATTATTATTGCAGGTAAACATTTTATGCTGTTTGTGATCCAATCTTGCCATTTCACTTCTTACTCCTCTCGATGGGAATGAACAAGACTTCAAAGTATGTTTGTTCATTTTTTTTAATGGGATTCACATGTAACAAAATTTCTTCGACTTGTTTTCCAGGGTAAGGAGTATATCCTTGTGGTGAAGTATGATAACCTGGGAGCACTAATTGACTCAAGTATCCTCGTTGACTTTTACGGGAGTATTGTTACTTCTTTGAGAGAATGTTGTTTTTAAAAGAATGTATCGGTGATGACCGATGAGTGAATCATCTTTGTTATTGTGCTCCTTAATTGGATGTTTGAGAATTTTAAGTCATCGATACGTAATGCAGGATCCAATCAAAAGATGTACCATAGATTTTTAATTTTTTAATTGGCGAAGTACAATAGACTTGTTGCTACTAATTTGGCTCGATTGCAAAATTGTTTTCGGTTTATAATTCTCGACTTTACGGACAATACATTTTAATGTACTAATAGATTTCGCTTGATTAGAGATGAATGATGATCAAACAACTAGAAAAAGAACATTGATTCCTCCCCGCTCATTAGAGGAAACATTTGGAAAGGCGCATCCGGGACAGACTATTTGAATTTTCTCAAAGCACATAATGGCCTTCACACCTATCTCGAAAAAAAAAAAAAGAAAAAAAGGGATCCATTATGGCTTGAATCAAACATTAGAAAGGTTGTCATTTGGGCAAACTACAGTTCTAATTTGAAGTTTGCTTATCTTACATTTCTAGTTTATTTTTGTATTTTGGCCTTAATCTACACATCTTGTGAGATCAAATTCCTTCTAAACATTGGCCGATTTATAAACGGGATATGTAGTTCTCTTTATTGATAGTAAGGACAATGGGGTTAAAGGGTTGTCAAGTAGTCTCGACACTTGGTGACTTAATTTTCTTTGATCCTTGGCGATGTTCTTGTCATTGTATGAATGCGGCTCTTTAAATTGTACAGATGCCTGGCAAACATGTAAGACAGATTCGGTTGCTCCCAACCACTATTGGTTCTTTACATTTTCGCCATTTTAGGTTGGGTTTTATGTGAGAAATGTTTCCCCCTAAGGTTATCAATCATATATCTCGTCTAACTGACTGTCCTCCTGTGTGTTGATCCTCGGTAAATAAATTCAAGTCTCTGGAGAAGTCCAAACTTGTTGACACCGGTAACCTGTAAGTGAAATGTATTTTCATGTTTAACTGCTCCTTCACATCAAACATACTTGACATGTATCTCAAATGCTATTTTTTACAGGTGGATGAATCTGAAGGTTGCGAAAAGGCTTGTTGAAACTAACGGACAGAATGTTGAAAATTATCCACTTTCAAAGGTACAAGGCTCTTTCTTCTGTTGAGGCGACATGATAAAGCTCAATGAGATTGAATGGTGGCAAAATTGTTTTGCAAGAAAGAGAAGTTATTTCAGCAATACTTCATGTTGATGCCATAAAATCTTCTTTGGATATTCCATTTTCAAATAATGATTCCGATTCTCCTACATATTACATACAGTCCTTCGATCGTGCCATTGGGGTTAATGTTCCACATTCTCGCTTCCAACCAATGATGTCAACATCAGATTTATTTATTTTCCAGGTTAGTCTCGGGCAGGAGTCTTGTCTTTGTTATATTATTGTGCTCTTGGTATCTAGTTCAAGGCTTTTTACACTTAATTACTGCAATTGCTTTGTTATGCAGTCAGATCTGTATAGTTATGCTGAAGGCTTTTTGATCTGAAACGGTGCTAGAACAAATTCTTTGAATCCTTGTATTGAACTTGGACCTGAATTTGAAAAGGTGAAGATACATGAGCTGCTGAGCAAGTTTTGTGCCTTATATCCTATCATTGTGGTGTCTAATTTTTCCCTGTCTTCTTCATTGTCAGCTTAGTGACTTCTGGAGTCGTTTCAAGTCAATTCCTAGCATCATTGAGCTTGATAGCTTGAAGGTGATGGGTGATGTTTGGTTTGGAACTGGCACAACCCTCAAGGTATCAACGCTCAGCCTTGTTTTCATACAGTAGTTCTTCTCTGGGTATTACTTGTCTTTCACTACGCGGGGGAAGACAAACTCTCGAAACCATGCGGAGAGTGCCCTCCCTGATATTAAGATTTAATGCCTTTTGCGATTTCTTTGAAATAAAAAAAATAAAGTATTTTCGCGTATAATTCTTTGTTCTTTTTCGCACCAAAATAAACTACTAATAGAGATCTTTAATTTGTTTCGAAAACATTGTAAAATTGTGTGTATTTTACGAAACTGCTCTCCCTTCATTCCGATATTAAAGTTTTATGCCCTTTGCAATTTCCTTCGGACCAAAAAATAAAGTACTTCTGTGTACATATTTTTGTTCTTTTTTGCATCAAAATAAACTACTAATAGAGATCTTTAATTCAAGGAGAAAAATTTTGGAACATCGTGTACGAAAGAATTTTACCTCCCTTCGTTCTGATTTTAGTATTTATGCCCTTTGCAATTTTCTTTGGATAAAAAAATAAAGTACTTCTGCGTACATTTTTTTGTTTTTTGTTTTTTTTTGTTTTTTGCACCATAATAAAGTACTAATAGAGATATTTTAATTCGATGCGAAAAAATTTAATAACTTGTGTTTTACAACCAACAGCCTAACTGATAACCTCACACGTCGATGAAACGGAGACACTCACACGTCGATGATGGATAGATTCGAAACCAATTGTTATAAGACCAACAACTTAACTAATAACCTCATTGAAGGAAAGAAACCAACCCAGTAAATACTAGGGGAATAACACCCACATGTAGGTGTAGAGATTTGAACTTCTAATCTCCTAGCGAGATGCAAAAGTACTGTTGTACTGGTCAACCACGTAGGCCCAGTCGATTTGGAAAGAAAAAAAAAGACTTTTTACTAACTCATGTGCACTACTCCAATTCGTCAACTAACTAATTACTGTAGATGCGTAACAAGTCGGCTCAAATATTTATATTTGGCCTAAAAGTTAGATGACTTATTTTTTGTCTTTATTTGATTTTTTTTTCGTATTTTTTAGTTTTTCATCAACTTTTTGTGTATTATTGGTTCATCTTGGCGAGAGGAATCAAAAAAGTAAAAAATTATGATCTAATCATAATTTTTTTTAATAAAGACAAAAATAAGACAAATGTCAGTTTTTTACACTTTTTTCGATCTTATTCAAAAAATTGAAAGTTCTAGTCATAATCTTTTACTTTGTTGGATTCCTCTTGCCAAGACGAACCAATAATACTCAAAAAAATCGATGCAAAACGAACAAACGCAAAAAAAAATCAAATAAAGACAAAACAAAAAGTTAAGTTGGCTTTTTAAGCCAAACCTAAAGGGGAGTTATGGAGGCTAAACTACGTTTGTTTTTTGTTTTTTTGTTGCTGTACAGGATACCCGACCCGCTCAAGGGCTCTTTGTAGGGACTAAAAGTGTGAATTGTGTAAGAGCTTTCATCAACCTTCCTCTGTATCACATGATCTTATTGCCTAGCTTTCATCTTGGACTTTAATTTGGTATTACGTTTTTATAACCGGTCCTTGTTCTCGATGCACCTATTATGGATTAATTATTAAAACAATCCCGTGAAAACAAATTGGTAATTCATATTCACATCCCCAAAATTATTATCCACACCCATTTTTTGTCTTTTTAGTCAGATCTTTACACACGAAAATTTCACTAGAAGACAAAAAAAAAGGGGTGTGGATAACAATTTGAGAGGTGAGATTACCCTTGTGCGCCTTGCACGATTGGTAAAATTTTGTTTTTCTATTTGCGCGCTATTTTCCGCTATACATTAATGAGAAGACATGCTTAAGAAGTTGAGATTGTACAAAAACATCTCTCATTGTTCTTGGATTGTGATGGTTTTTAAGAGTTGCCGTCTTTGGAGTTACAAAGATACAAAAATGTGCAAATGCGTAATAGAAAATTGAACCATACAGCACAGTGAAGTATACCAAAACCTTCTCCTTGCCTGATAAGTCACTTTTTCCATATGAAGGGCAATTTGATACTTTCAAGTGAATAAAGACTAAAAAGTGGTTGGGGATAAAAGTGGTTGTCAAAATCATTTCCCTTCACATAAACGCCTTGTTTGGAAAGGTTCTTAAGGCCATCTCTAGTGCACTACCTAAAAAATGCTCCTAAAGTGTACACCTAAGCACACGTGGGACCCAAATCATATTGGCTGAGGAAGATAACTTTCTTGTTCAAAATCTGATCAAGAAACTTTCTTGTTCAAAAACCTTCTATTATCTTCAGATTTCTTGTTCAAACCTTCTATTATCTTCAGATTTCTTCAGAAAGTTATGCGCAGATTTTTGAACAAGAAAGTTATGTTCACCTCAAAATCTGATCAGCCTAGCAACAGGGTCGGATTATACAATTCGGATCAGGAATATAACATATCAAAACAGCTCCAAAAACAGCAAAAAACATGTAAGTACAAATAACATGTAGCATAACACAATGGTCAAGGTGTTTGAGAGCCAGCAATAGTCATGCTTATCAATTTCACACCGTTAGGATTTCTAACAATTCAGACTTTCTAGCATATCATGGTCAAGGTGTTTCAGAGTTAGCAAATTAGTGACAAACAACTTGTGCAGATTACGAGTTGGTAACTACTTAGAAACTATATGCTAGCAATGAAACCATAACTCCATAAGCAGAGATAGAAGTCCCAGTTGACATTGAGGAAATACCACAAGTGAGTCAAGGAAGCCCAAAACTACTTTAGATTCAGCCGTCAATACCAGGTCCTATCTTCTTCTTCACCGAAGTTACAATACCGTCCCTACAAAGTTAGTTGATATGCACAAAAGAATGCGCAAAAGTTATTATTTGTATTCTAGCATATAGATAGAAACATTTACACGGGGAAAAGCCCCCAAACTTTCACAACAAGGGCATAAATAATCCTGATTGATTAGACTCCCTGCACACCGTGATTGATTCGAAGTGCACTTTCAAATTTCATTTTTACTATCAACAAAACCCTACTAGCTACCAGTGGTCACCATTCATACAGCCCATCACACCCTAACATATGGAACAATCTCTCCTTGACCTTATCAATTTATAAGTTGCTTAATCTGATAATGTCCTAAGTGGAGGCCTAACGGTGGAAGCAACTTCTATAGGCAAATCAACTAGGATCAAGCTCTTGTTACAACTGAATAATCCCTCCGTCCCTTTTTGATTGCTTCCTACGGGAGATCGTGTCATTTTGACCTCCAATAAGAAACTACTTCCCGAAATAGATATTTGAATGTTTTGCACCATTCAAAAGATCTGAATGAGTTTTTTTAAAACGGTGCAAAAAAAGTTCAAAAAGTTATTCTTCAAATTACTTCTTTTGAGGTCAACATGGCATGATTTTCTGTTTGAAGCCAAAAAAAAAATGAGAGAAAGGGAGAAGAAAAAAAGCAACCGACTCTTACATCAATCCCAATCCACCTTGTTAAAACACAGTTGATATGCTACTGTGATATAGCTTAGCCAGGTGCCGAGGTATGTTGAGGCCTGAGGGAGGTGTTACACATGCTACCCCTGGTTACTTTTTCTCTTTTTCACTAATGAAAGTCGATTAGGTTCTTACCGATATCCGAACAACTTGATTGGATCATAAAAATAACATATCAACATCTCTCACTTAAAGACCACAATATTATTGAACCAAGCATTAGTTCTTTTTCAAAATAGAACAACGCCCATGAAAACCTTACACTTGACCATTCTCTTCATATTTTTACAAATAACATGCAACAATACAAGCGGGCAACCATGGAACAATGCCACCCATATTCAAGAAGCTTGGCTTCTTCACTGAATTTATCAGACGATTGGCATTGATCATGACTAGAATGATTAATTGATCAATTGAATAAGCCACCAGTGATTGACTAATTGCATGGGGTATTCCACGGTAGCAAAATCTACTCAATTATTAGAAACGGACTATCAATTAGATTTGAGATGCACATTGTTAATTTGGCAACATTTTTTTTTTTAAATCTTGGCCACATTTTTCTTTATAAGTCTTGGCAACATATTTCTGTACTAATAAAAACAAAGCCCAAAAGTTCAACTTCAACATTTTGCTCACAAAAAAACCAAATAGACTAACACTTTTAGCTAAAATATGGCTAGAGGTTACTAGGATACGTATTTCTAACACTGCAATTATAATATTGTGTAGATAAACAAAATCCCCCAAAAGACTAAAACACTAGGCCTTTCACCAAAGGCAACAAACAAGATGGTGGGGGTACTCACAATGTCATTCAGAAAATATATGGGGCCACGTCATTGTGTAATGTAGACAGACTGAGCCGAAATTGATCATTAAGGCTACAAATGATGGTATTTTCGTAACTAACCTAAAATAGTTCAGATATACATGGCCTAGTACTAGTAATCGAAGGGAGATTCTACTTCTTTTCAGACATGAATCATGCAAAGCCTTAGGAAGCACATTTCGCAAACTAGTGAGTAAATATTAAACCCCTGTTCTTTTTTTGGGCAAGAAGAAGGAAAAAATCGAAGTGAATCTGGTTAGGGCTTCTCTGTTTGGGGGCTTGTTCTTTCAATTGATGCAATGGGTCACGATATTGTGCTTCTTCCTGGTAGAAATTAGGGATCGAGCAGGAAAAAGTTCAGTTTTGCAGAGTAATAGCTAAAGACGTGTAAAGAGAGAGAAAATAAGAAGAAATCATGAAAGAAGAACTCCAGTTTTGGAGAGTATTGGGTAAATACGAGTAAAGAGAGAAATAAGAAGAAATCATGAATGAAGAACTCGCGATTCACCAGAAATCAAGAATGAAGAACCTCCGTGCGCCGCTGTTCATTAGCTTCAAGCACTGGGTGCCAATTTTGAGCGGAGTTACGAACTGGGTAAGTGAACAAGGGTAGAAAAAGTGATTTCGAGTCTGGTTTATGGGATTCGTTTGGGTTTCGACTGAATGGTGGCTGTGTGTCCAAATATGGTAGGGTTAGGTCATGATTTTCGCCCGAAGACGGCGATTTTGGGAGAGAAGAGAGGGGTTAGGTCATGATTTTCACTGAAGATTTCAGATGTTGGGAGAGAAGAGAGGGAGAGAGAGTGCGGAGGAGGGAGCATGAGAAATTTTTGAAGGAGGGAAGTATCAAAAAATTTTGATTTCTTCTTGGATTTTTGGGCGGAGAGAGTTGGTGCGCGCCGTGAGATTATGAAAATGCCATCTTTTTCCCCCCCGTGCCTTCTTCTGCAGTAGGAATGCTATCATTTCGACCTCTATAATTGCATTTGTTAAAGAATACTTGCATTTGTTAAAGAATACTGTACTAAGTATAAAATTATGTTATAAAAAACCTTATTTGTTGTAAACGGGGTGTGAAAATAATTTTTCTAAATAAAAACCACCTACAAAACTAACAACAAAAAATAAAAAGTGCATAAAATAAAGAACTAATAATATTCAATCGCAAAGGGCATTAAACCATAATATCAGGGAGGGCAGTTGTCTAAAATCGGTGTACGAAAACGAAATTGCTTTTCTATATATAGTAGCGATTATAAGTCAAAGTACCCAGAATTTGAAAGGGAGTGAATTTGGACCCACTGATTTCAAATTTTTAGTAGGTTCTGGGTTTATTTTCCTAGTATGTACTAGCATTGTTGGGTAATTATAGTACCTTGCTTGTTAGAGGTAAATGGGCTAGAAGTTAGAATTTATTTAGCTTCATATATACTTTCTTTTTGTAAACTGTTCGAATCAAGCTTTTTCCAATCATTTTTTTTTATGATTCCTCGTGGGAACTCCTAAAAACACATTCTAAACAAATTGAACGGTTCGGATCATCAAAATTTAAAAAGTCCGCACTTTAAGCAAAATCAATTTTTATCGACTATTATATTTTTTGGCTTTTTTTTTAAGAATGGTCCCCAATGTATTAGCGAAATGTCAATTTCGTCTCCAATAGAAAAATCGTGTTTTTACCCAAAAAAAAAAATTGTGTCAATTTGGTCCCCAATGTTCACAATGTGTATTTAAATAATCCTTACGTCTAACTCCGCATGTGTTAGACATAAATTGCAGGGGTATATATGGAATTTCATACCCTGCAAACCCTAATGATAGGCGCGTAATATCACAGATATAAGCGCCTAAGTAAGGCAAATTAGCGCATTAGAGACGCGTTTTATTTCATTTTCCGCTTGATTCGGTGTTGTCTCTTGTTTTCGGTCTTTGTGTTTGTTTGGTAGGAAATGGGCCGAAAAGGAGCACGGGAAGTGACACAAGGCATCGGGCATGCGGGGAACCGGTGGGACCCAAGCAAGGACGACCTAAAAGCTGAAAAGTCAACTTTGAGGCTCGGTATCGATACAGGGATTGTCCTGTATCGATACCCAAGCACCATTTTGGAAACAGAGGCCACGGGTATCGATACAGGACTTCTCCTGTATCGATACCGAGCGCCTTAAATTACCCGTTTTGACTTGCCACGTGTGTTGACTTCGGGGGAGGATAAATACCCCGTTTTTACTCCGAATTAGGGTTCGAAATTTTGTTTAGTTGCTCTTCTAATTTCGCAGCCGCTCTTCCTTTGGTAATCTTCTGTTTGTTTACTTTAATCTCAGTTCGCGGGAGTTTGTCCGTGATCTGAGAGTTGAATCTTTGTTTTAATTGATATTCAAGTTTAATAGTATGTTTAATTTCAGAACTTTGTTATTCGTTCTAGTTAATATGAGTGAGTAGATTCATAAGTATGGTCGCGGGGTGATTAACACGCCGTGGCCAGGGTTGGATTTATCTTTGCTCCTATTCTCAAATCAATAATGAAAAGCAATTTTAGGTTATTAAAGAACGTCCGTTAGACGAATCCGGGCATTGTCGGAGCCCATGTAACGCGAGGTACGGGGGGCCAAAACCTGTTCTGCGCTGTACATGGGTAAACGGCGACCACAAGGATTCGCATCTTTCGGGGTATCTTTCTCTCGCTAAAGTCAAACGTTTTGGAACAACGAATGGAGCATGAAATATCCGGACCTGGTCACCGTGTTATAACCCTACGACCGTACTTACTTTTAATTAATTTTCTTAAAAATCAGTTTTTGCTTAATTTAGTTAACTCACAAATCAAATCAGTAAGGGTGGCTACCTAAGAGCATTGGTTAAACTAGCACCCCGAGTTTTTAGTCAAACACTTTCTACCTTCTCTGTGGATTCGATTCCGGTCTTACCGGGTATTGTGCTACACCGGTCTCCGCCCTACGCTTGGGGCAACCCAGTAATTAGGTATAAGATTTCGGTCAAGCACCTAACCACCCCATCCCCATAAAATTTGAAAAAAATCATATCTCAAGATCGAAGTTTAAAAACCCATAGTAGTTTGGATTGATTTTAATAAATAAAAAAATCGTGTCAATTTGTTCCCCAATGTTCGCAATGTATATTTAAATGATCCTTACGTCTAACTCCGCATGTGTTCCGCATGTGTTAAACGTAAATTGCAGGGGTATATATGGAATTTCATTCCCTGAAAACCCTAACCATCCCCATCCCCATAAAATTTGAAAAAACCAGATCTGAAGATCGAAGGGGAAAAACCCATAGTAGTTTGGATTGATTATGACTCCATTTCTATCTACTCCATCTCTACGCCGCCCGGATCTTCTGGCTGACACGAGAGCTCGGCCACTACTCCGACGGCGAGACCATCGAGTAGCTCATCCACCAAGCCGAGCCCTCCCATCGTCGCCACTAATACAAGCACCGTCCCCGTTGTGGGGAATGTTGGAGATGGCGCCCCCTTACTCGTCTCTCTGCAATCAGAAACCTAACTTTCACTCTCAGACCCAAATCCTCAAACTGGTAATAAGAGATTTTGCATCAATATTTGGCAAAAATTAGAGCTGCTTCAGTATGAAACTGAACAGAGTTGCTAAGCAATTGAATCTCCAAAATCGGGCCCTAATTTTTGCTAATCCAAATTAAAAATCTATCTTTTCCCTCGTACAAGATATTGAGGGTTTTGTTCATGACCTTGGATTGAACTGCAGAGAACAAATCTAAATAAATGAAAACTCAAAATCGGGATGAAGAGAGAGACGAGTAAAGCTGCAATTGTAGAGAGAGAAAGTGGAAACAATATTAAACAAGAACCCAAACTATGTCTCAATCTGTGAGTTCATAGCTAACCTCCATTTTAGAAATACATCCGTATGATGATGGGCTGGGGTGGGAGTGAAGAAACAGAGTCATCAATGTCTGTTTCTCTCCGGGTTTTTTTTCCCTTCCAAACGACGTCATTTGGATCTAAAAATAGGAGTGCAATGTTCACCACCGTTGGATCCTCTCGACAATGTGTTGTCACTCCCACAAGAAAAAAACCTCACACGATCCTTACAGGGAAATCCTCATATAGGATCCGGATCCGTATACTATAACAAAAAGAAGTCTACCGACTTGGTACTTGTTTGATCAAATACACTGTTCAATAGTTCACTTAATTCGTTTTCTCTTTTCTTCCAAGCAACTCTAAGTCACCTTTAGAGACAGAAAGATTAGATAGATAGAAAGATATAAATTAGCAATACCCCGTGCTAAGCATGGGAAGGGAATTGAAAATTAAGGGATAGGCCATTATGTCGATTTGTAGCCATCCTAAATACGTTTAACTTCTACAACATTTATGCAATGCAAAGTATGTATATTTTCAACTTAGAACAACTTTAATTTTCTATTTGAGACTTTTTTTGGGGGTGTAAAGCCTTGTATTAAAACCTTTAAAGAATATGAGGATCTAATTAATAGAATCCATTTGAAACTTCCATGTTTGAAAGTCAAGAATTCCATTCAAACGTAAAAATTTTAGAGATAAAACATGAAGACACAAATCATAAATAAAACTGATCAACAACTGTGATAGTTAGAAGTTAAGATTTACATGCAAAATTAGAGAGATTGTTTACTTACCGATCAATTTACCAACCATGTTACCACCAAAATTCTAGTCCTTTTCTGCAACAACAAAACAAAGTTTTGATTATCAAGAATTATATATATTCTTCACATAATTACCTAAATGGAAGTAATTGAAGAAATCCCATATTGATGGTATACATTTTTTTTTCTTCTTTTTTTTTTGTGTCAAACGACAAGAGATGCAGGAGTTTTGGGCAACTGAGCTACCCCTAGTTGGCCATCCATTAGTTTTCTGCTTGAAAGAACTCCTAACCTCCTAGTGAGATGCACATGTCTTGCACAACTGAGCTAAGCCTAGTTGGTTATCTTAAGATTTACTTAAAAATTGTAACTTATATATTTTATTTTTTTAGTTTACACATTTAGAATTCCTTAAGTCATGGGATCACTTTTATATTAACATGGCAGTAAATACTAAGAGTCAATTTAGATTTCCTTTTACATTTCATGAAATCAAGTACCGAATAATTTTGATCCCATTTTCTATTATGGGTGTGAAAGGAAAAAAAAATAAGGCAAATTTTTGAAATTAAATAACCTCAGTTTGGATACATTTTAAGGAGTGCCAAAAAAATATGTCACATGTGCCCGCTAAAAATTTCAAAGACAATCCAATTAAACTATGCCACTTGCTTCTCTCACATTCTTCCTCACGAAAATCCATCCTGCAATACTATATAAGAAGATGGACGAAAAAGCACAAATTACAACCACTCGGTCCACTCCACCACTCAACACCCAGTATTAGGTGTGTCTACAAAATGACCAAAGTGTACTTATGCATAAATAACCATAATACTTGCGCCAACGACGATACAGGTACACCACCACATACCGCAAACACACCAACACATCCCGATGGGGTCCAAAACGATTTGGGGATTTTCTCCTCTGGGTTTCTCGGAGCACACCTTTTAATCCACCTGCCACATCAAATGGCGTGCAATTTAAAGTGTACTCGTAGCAAATTTCTGTGACGTTATGAATGTGATTCCTCTTTCGAATGCTTCGGAATGGAAAATGTTATGTGTAGTGGGCCGAAACCTGACAGTTCTAAATGGGGCTCGGTGAAAAAGCCCGGCAGGGCCCAGACCCAAGCGGATCTCCAGGCCCGCCAAGGGACAAAAGACTTTGGGCCGACCGAGCTCGGCCCATCCAAGACAAACCGGTGTCTCGGCCGACATACCGAAAACCATCCGAGTCATCCATGACAGATCGCATCCGAGATGGCTCGGAAGGATAATCCGAGATATCGGCAACGTCCTCTATGACGTCACCCGAGGCGGTTAACGCCCGTAACAAACTGGGGGAGGGCCCATGTGCACTTTACGGCCGTTCCTGTGTCAGCGTAAGCCCCGCCGATCGGTTATGCCACGTGCCACAGCCCTATTGGAGGACGGGTGAACGTAATACTCGTGAGGCCAATTCGTGATGCTCGGTGACGTCATCCGAGCCGAAATGACTAGGTTGCCCCTGTCCTAGGGAAGCCTATATAAACAAAGCGAAGTGGCCCTAATTGAGGACAACTCTCTCTCTCTCTAAACTTACTCTCTCAACTTACATCTCTTCTTCTCCGATCTCTTACTAGATCGTCGGAGTGCCTTCCCTGGCCACATTCCGGCCAGGTTTGGTGCTAACGACGTGCTCTACTTGTGCAGGAGCTCGCGAAGGCTTACTCAGGAACCTCTCGCCATTCACTCGGGTCAGGAGCCAAGGGAGAAGGCTCAAATGATTTTTGAGGACACCACAATTGGCGACTCTGCTGGGGAAACCAACCCAGAAACTCCGGTGCTCCTCCCTAGATCCACCCCTTTTCTCTCCTTTTCTCCCTAAATCCTTGACTCACAATGGGTGGCGAACAACCCCAACCACCACACTTCAGCGACCCCCTCCACCCTTCCTCCTCCAGGGATCCCAAGGGGACCCCTCACGTCTCTGTCTCCATCCAGCCAGGCCACCTCGAACTCACTCCGAGCCCGGATCCACAGCAACTAGCCATCCAGCGCCTCACTCACCACCTAGAGGAGCGAGACGCAGAGATGGAGGCGATGAGAGCTCAGCTCTCTAAGCTAACCGAGACGGCAAAGAAGAAGGCTGCTGCAGAGACCACCGCAACGTCTCATGGAGGGCTCTCCGGCCAAAGACGCTCGGCCAAGGATCGAACTGGTAACCCTGACAAAGAGAGGGCTCACAACAAGGCTCTCGTGCTTCGGCACGGGAACCCGTCGACCGAGCACCTCTCAAGGGGCCACCAGGGAGATTCCTCTCGGCACTACTCCTCGGGTCTCGGAATCAAGTGCTCGTTCGCCATATTCACAGTTGTCTGCATCTCACGAAACGGTGTACTGCTTCGAAGATGGCGAATATAAACCAATCTATCTCCGAAAGGACCCCAAGGAGGCGGCCTTCACCGAACGTTCTTCTGGCCAACGCCGCCATAAGACCCCTCCACAGCCAGCTAAATCTGCTGATCTCCGAGCTCGAGTAGAGCAGTTAAAGAAAGCCTCTCCACAAGAGCAAAATCGGGTCGTCTTCCGAGATGGCGATACGGGAAAGCGTCATACCTACCGTAACGAAAAATCTCACCATGACGACGCTAGTGGAAAAAGAAAGGAGAAAGATCCCCGGGAGCAAACCCGTCACCACGAACGTCACCACGAGCGCCGCCATGATGAGCAGCGCCATATTTATACCGAGAAACGCTCTCGGACCAGCGACGGATTTGTCATACCGTCACTTCCCCCTCTCTCATCTCTCCCTCCTTTGTCGAGCGTCGACGAACGCTTGAAGCAGTTGGCAAAATCACCTTTCATAAAGGAGATCGCCTCAGCAACTTTACCAGCTGGATTCTCGCTCCCAAAGTTCAACTGTTACGACGCCCTCACGGACGCGTACAACCATCTCATATACTTCAGACAGATCATCAACCTTTACACCTCGGATCAAGCCTTGATGTGCAAAGTGTTCCCCACGAGCCTAGGGACTCTCGGGTCCCTATGGTTCAATAAACTCGACGAAGGATCCATTGGGAGTTACGAGGCCCTGGAGAGAGCCTTTCTGTCTCGGTTTGTTACGAGCAATATACAGAAGAAGGAGGTAGACTCTCTCCTCGGCCTGCGGAAGCGTCCAGACGAAACACTACGCCAGTACGCCGCTAGGTACTGGGAAATGTTCCACCAAGTCCAGGGTTGTGATCATACCCTTGCTGCAACACACTTTAAGCATGGCTTGGAGAGCAAGAGCCCTGTCTTCACAGATCTGATGTTACATCCACCAAAGAACATGGACGACCTGATGGAACGGATAAACAAGTATATCGAGCTTGAGGAACTCTTAACCGAGCGTGACGCTCCAACCTCCTCCTCCGTTCCGAGGGTTATCCATGTCTCGGGTAATCAGAAAAAGGTGGTAAACACCATCAAAACGGATGCAGCAAAGAGACTTCCGAAGGCAAGCGCACGGTGTTCACCGAGCCAATATACATGCTTCTACGGAAGATCGAGAATGAAGGTTTCTTCCATTGGCCGGACCACAAGATGGGCACTCAAGATAAAACTAAGGATAGAAAGGTCTATTGCACCTACCACCGAGAGCAAGGTCACTACACGACCTCGTGCAGACCGTTCAAAGCATATTTGGAAACCCTTGTCTCGGCTGGGAACCTGGACGCTTACATCGACCAGGATAAAACTCTGGCTCGGGCACAAGGACATGGAGCGGCTGCAGGAGGAGGCGCCCAGGAAGAAGTGGTAATGCACGTGATCCACGGTCCGGTTACGAGAATGATGGAGGCTCGGGTGTTCAAGGAAATCGAGCAAGCTACCAAGGCATTGGAGGTGCTCTCGGTCAAGCCACAGTCGAAACGCAGTCTCCCGACTAAGGAGTCTCAGTGGACGATCAATTTCACCGAGAAGGATTTGGAGGGTGTGCACTTCCCACACAACGACGCCTCATCATTACGCTCAAGGTGGGAAGAGCAAACGGTGGAGAGGATTTTGGTGGACCAAGGGAGCGCCGCGGAGGTAATGTACTACTCCTTGTTTAAACGATATGGGTACACTAGCAAAGACCTTAAGCCCTCCGAGGTCCCCCTCGTTGGCTTTAGTGGTACTCCAGTATATCCACTCGGTACCATCACTCTTCCCGTCATCACGGGCTCGGTAACTCAAC
Organism: Vaccinium myrtillus; assembly: GCA_016920895.1. Taxonomy (NCBI): domain Eukaryota; kingdom Viridiplantae; phylum Streptophyta; class Magnoliopsida; order Ericales; family Ericaceae; genus Vaccinium; species Vaccinium myrtillus. Next base: position 6,542,022 of record CM029281.1, on the reverse strand, counting down.
AAGTAGAGTTTATTGTTGTCAACTCACCGAGCCCCTATAACATTATATTGGGAAGAAATTGGCTCCATGCAATGAAAGCCGCGTGGCGTACGTACCATCAGGTGCTACGGTTTATCGGGTTGAAAGGAAAACAGGAGAGTGTTAAAGGTGATCGATAGTGCCAAGAAATGCTACATTTCAACGGGGCGAAAAGAGAAGAAGAAATCAAGCAAAAAGTGGGTGGAAGTACCCGAGGCACCGATTCGAAGACGCGGTCGACGACGGCCGAGGCAAAATCTGTTGAAGACCTCGTCACTGTCCCAATCAATGAGGACGGGAGCCGTTTCTTCCTCGTCGGTTCCTCATTAACCGAGGCCGAAAAGGAGGAGATGGTGACCTTTCTCAAGGCAAACATTCAGGTGTTTGCTTGGACACCGTACGAGATGCCTGGTGTTGATCCGAGCTTCATCAAGCACCAGCTCAAAGTCGACCCACTGAGACGCCCAGTCATTCAGAAGCCACGAAGGTCTTCGGTTATTCACGCCGAAGCCGTTGAGTCGGAGGTTGACAAATTGTTGGAAGCCCAAGCAATCCAAGAGGTCCAGTACCCTACATGGCTGGCAAATACGGTGGTTGTCCCCAAGAAGAACGGGAAGCTAAGGGTCTGCGTAGACTACACGAACCTTAATGATGCCTGTCCGAAGGACTGTTTCCCAGTTCCTCGGATAGACCAACTCGTGGACGCTACGGCAGGACACGCCCGGTTGAGTTTTATGGATGCGTACAGGGGATATCACCAAGTTTTTATGGATGAGGAAGACACCGAGAAAACAGCTTTCATCACTCCGAGAGGCCTCTATTGCTATCGAGTCATGCCCTTCGGGCTGAAGAACGCCGGGGCCACCTTCCAACGGATGGTGTCTCGGATGTTCAAAGATCAGCTCGGGGACACGATGGAAGCATACATCGATGACATGGTGGTGAAAAGCGTGAAGGAAGAAAGCCACATTACAGATATCAGCAAGATGTTCACGGTGCTGAAGCAGCATGGCTTAAAGCTCAACGCCGAGAAGTGCTCTTTCGGTGTTGGATCAGGAAAATTCATAGGTCACTTGGTAACAAGAAGGGGAATTGAAGCTGATCCGAGCCAGGTAACGGCGATACAACAGCTCATTTCACCGAGCACGATCAAGGAAGTCCAAAGGCTTACAGGAATGGCAGCAGCTCTCAACCGCTTCATCAGCCGCTCGGTAGACGTATGCCGACCTCTCTTTCAATCGATCAAAACGAGCAAGAGGAAATTCCAATGGACAGAAGAATGTGAGAAAGCTCTGCAGCGCCTGAAGACCTATCTTGCCGAGCCACCATTACTGGAGACGCCTCGGCAAAATGAAGATCTGTTCATCTACCTTTCAGTATCTCCACATGCGGTCAGCTCAATCCTTGTCCGAGCAGATGGAACCGAGCATCGACCTGTATATTACGCAAGCAAAACTTTGACGGGTGCCGAGACGAGATATCTCCCTCTTGAAAAAGTGGCCTTTGCCCTCGTCACTGCATCTCGGAAGCTGCTCCCCTACTTCCAGGCTCATACAGTCATTGTCCTGACCGAGTACCCTTTGAAGGCACTCTTCCGAAGAGCTGATCTCTCGACACGGGTCTCAAAGTGGTCATGTGAAATGGCCAACTTTGACATCCAATATCAACCGAGAACAGCTATAAAGGCGCAGGTGTTGGCTGACTTTATAGCCGAGCTAACACCAGGAGCAGAAAAACAGAAAGAAGAAGAACCCAGCCCTATTTACCCAAAAAAGGAACCCAGCCCATCCCTTCCCGAGCAATCTATTGAAGACCCCGACGCCCCCGTGGCAATTGAAGACGTAACCAACAGTGTCTCGGAGGAAGAAACTGACGCAGCTGACTTAACACCAACGCCTCTCTCGGAAGGAGAACCGAGTCCGAGCGCGGATGAAGACCAAGCAACCGTGCCATTCTCTACTTGGCACATGTTCCACGGTAATGCTTGGAAGTTGCACGTGAATAGAGCCTCTAACCAACGAGGAGCTGGAGCAGGCGTCGTCCTAATCTCCCCCGAGGGAGTCATTCACGAGAATGCAATATCAATCGAGTTCCCGGCCTCTAACAATGAGGCCGAGTACGAAGCCTTAATCGCTGGCCTTCGGTTAGCCGAAGCAATGGAAGTGAAGACTCTGATGGTTTATAGCGACTCTCAACTCGTTGTAAACCAATTCAACGGAGAATATGATGCAAAGGATGAAAGAATGGCCAAATATCTGAGCATAGCCAGGGTATTAACCGAGCAGTTTGAAGAAATCGAAGTACACCAGGTGGGCCGAGAGCACAATGCCCATGCTGACGCACTTGCAGGATTGGGATCTGTATGCAAAGCCTCCGAGCAGCGAAGCATTTCCTTCGGCACAATCTCTGCACCCAGCTTCGGTCCCCCTCGGACTCAAATAATGAATATTGAGCTCGGACCTAGCTGGATGGACGAACTCGTATTTTACCTACGAGACGACAAGCTCCCCGAAGACCGACGAGAAGCCCACCGGATCAGATGCAAGGCTGCAAACTATTGGCTCTCACCAACGGGCTCCCTATACAGACGCTCTCGGACCGGACCGTACCTCATGGCGGTCCATCAGAACCAAGTCCATTCAATACTCCACGAACTTCACGCAGGCAGTGGAGGCTGCCACTCGGGAGGACGCTCTATTGCCCACCGAGCCATCACTCAGGGGTATTGGTGGCCCAAGATGAAGGAAGACGCTGAGGAGTTTGTTCGGAAATGCCACAGGTGCCAGTTGTACAAGCCAATGATCCATCAGCCTGCCGAGGACCTTCAACCGATCACCAGTCCATGGCCTTTTGCCCAATGGGGCTTGGACATTGTCGGAGAGCTTCCACTCGCTCCAGGAGGATTTCGCTACCTCATAACTGCCACAGATTATTTTTCCAAATGGGTTGAAGCCGAGCCTCTGGTTTTCATTACCGAGGCAAATGTAAAGAGTTTTCTGTGGCAGAATATCATCTCTCGGTACGGGGTGCCATATGCAATTGTCTCGGACAACGGGAAGCAGTTCACGGGGAAGCAAATGAAAGAGGTATGTGACAAGCTCGGGATGCGGTTCTTCAACTCCACACCTGTCTATCCTCAAGGTAACGGCCAGGCCGAGGCGTCTAACAAGACGGTCGCGGCTGGACTCAAGCGAAGGCTAACTGCTAAGAGAGGAAAATGGGCTGAAGAGTTACCACACGTTCTATGGGCATTCCGGACCACCCCGAGGCGCTCTACGGGCCAGACTCCCTACTCTCTCGCGTACGGTATTGAAGCTGTAATCCCCATTCAGAAGGGGCTACCTACTATCAGGACCGAGTACTTTGATGAAACCACCAATGACACGGCTTTAAGTAACGACCTGGACTTGGCCGAGGAGAAGCGTGATGCAGCTCGGGTAAAGTTGGCAGCTTATCAGCAGGAGGTTGCTAAGGGGTACAACAAGACGGTTCGGTTGAGGACGTTCTGCCCGGACGACCTAGTCCTCAAGAAGGTCACGGATAAGAACAAGAAAAAGAAGCTAATGCCTAATTGGGACGGTCCCTACAGAGTCGTTAAGAAGGTCGGAAAAGGAGCTTATCAGATTGAAGACATGAATGGGAAACTCGTGGACAAGCCTTGGAACGCTTACAACTTGAGAAAGTATTATGCTTAGGGTGGCAGCTCTCGGAAGATGAATTTCAGACTTAGAACAATTATGAAGAAATTTTTGATGTATCATCTTCTCGGAAGTTTATAAATGAAAGGCTTTTTGATCTCCACTGTTATCTTATTAATCATGTCTCGGTATTCATACCCAATGGCTTCGGCTAAAGACATAAACTCACATATGGGTCTCACCCCATAAGACCGCTCGGTTTAACCGAGTCAATCAAGATTTAAACACCCTCGTGGTGGTACTAACATAAAAAGTCTCGGTATGTTTTCACCGAGCAACTCAAACTCTTGTTAAGGGGTATTGTTTCAATGATAACTTATATTCATAAGTTACACAATGGACTCGGTTTACCGAGCAAAACAACCTCTTTTAGGGGTATTGTTTCAATGATAACTTATATTTCTAAGTTACACAATTACCGAGACATGTGATATCACTCTCGGATAAAACACTTGTGAGAATTTTCTCAAGTCTTATAAACATTCAATTGACTCGGCAAAATATCCGAGAAAATCTGTCAATTGCTTCGGTTATTTTCAATGCCTTAGCAAAATTTCTTACATTTTTGCAAAATCTTTAATATGATCATTCAATTGACTCGGCAACATATCCGAGAAGATCTATTAATTGCTTCGGTTATTTTCCATGCCTTAGCAAAATTTCTTACAACATTCATCTCAACTTAGGCCAGGGGTATTTACTTGCCCTAAGCCGAGACAAATGAGGGTATTATTACAATATCTCGCAAAATGATCATTCAAACAAGATGCAAATAGAAGGAACAAAAACTCCCATTCATCCAACCATAATAAAACGACTCGGCATAAATTTCCACCGAGCCGTTTCAAAAACAAGAAATATTGTTTGAGGGAGAATAGAAGTATTGTACTGAAAATACGAGCGGCTCGGCATAAAATTCCACCGAGCCGCGAGCAACACAGGAAAGAAATTGTTCAAACAAATACAAGGAAAACAACATCAAACACTTTTCGAAGGATCTCGGTCAACGACCTCGGTGTCATTAGCAGCGGTGTTGTCAACATTCTCGACATTTTCTGCAGCCTCTTCCTCTTCTTCTTCAGCCTCCTCCTCCAAGGGGATCTCAATTTCAGGGGTCTCGACCTCGGGTATAGCTCGGAGAGCAGATTCAGCAGGAACGCTGCCAGCTTCTAATCCGAGCTCGTAACCTTTGGCCACCCCTTTGAAGTAGTAAATCTTGGCACCCCTGCGGAAGCCCATATTTGTTATCTCCTCCACCTGCCCCTGGTAGTGCACGATGACCTTCTCTTTAGCCTCCTGAAAGCCGGCCGAGTGCGCAACGCTGACCGCCTCCTTTGACCTCTGCTCCTCCTCGGACAATTTCTGTTGCAGCTCTTTTACCTGCCCTCGGAGAGCGTCTAGCTCGGAAAGTTGCTTCTTCGCCTCGTCCAGCTCCGAGAGTTGAAGTTTTGCTGCAGCCAATTCATTCTCGGTTTCTCTCTTCCTTGTCAGAGCATCCTTGTACTTCAACTTCAGAGAGCTAAAGGAGGAGGAGAGGTTCACGACCTTCTGGTGATACCCGAGCAAGGACTGGTTGGCCTACAAAAATCCATTACAACAGTTATAAATTGTTCCAATACAAGAAAACAGAAGACGTTCTCGGAAGGGGTTATTACTTACAAGGGTCAAGTGAGAAAACATATCCACAATGTTCCCTTCCAGATCAGCAGGGACCTGCTTCATATCTTCAGGAAGACACACGCCCTGAAGCACAGGCAGTCCGAGCCTAGGATTGGCTCGGACGCTGTCTATCAACAGCACAGGTTGCCCCTGCTTGGTCTGAGGGGCGAAAATGAAAGGGACTGGAGAGGAGGTTTCGGCAGTTGAATCTTTCTCGGCAGGAGTTTTCTCTAGGGGGGTCTTATCAGCGGCGGCTTTGTTCTTCGGTATGTCTTTACCCGAGCCTGATCCAAGCACAAGCCTCTGCTTCTTAAGCTCGGCTGTATCAGTCTCGGTATTGACAGGGGCTCGCTTTGCCTGAGCTGAGTTGTCCTTGGCAGACGGAGTAGCAGACTTCCTCGGTTTCTTTAGAAGGCTCGGGAGTTCACCGAGGTTACCACCCATATTTTCGTCTTCTTCTTCGAAATCCTCTTGAAGTGGCTCTCTGATCGTCCCGGCCAAGTCCTGGATTTGGGCCCTGTGAAGATCGACCTCGGTATCCGAGCTCAACTCAACCGCCTCGACCAACTTTCCTTTGAAAGATACCCTCTTCCTCTTCCTGCTCGTTTCTGCCCGCTCGGCCTCAAGCTGCTCCTTAGTCTTCTTCTTCCTCTTTTGGAGGTAGGAGGTATAGGTTGGCTCGTAGCCTAGCAGAACGTGGGCGAGCCTTTCCTCATGAGGCACGGAGTAAGCAGCCCTGATATGGTCATCGTTCTTGGCTTTGAACAGTCGAGCAGAGATCGGAGAAGGTTCTGCAAAAAAGAAGATAAGATCTCGGTAAGTACAGTTCTACAAAAGTTATGCAAGTATAAGATTTACAGAAGATCAAAACGAAGCAAACCTAAAAGCACATTGAGTCTCGGTATGGGGTAAAGACCGTCGTCCTCGGGACCGAACTCAAAATTTCCCCGAATCTCAACGAAATCGTTGGCCCCGCGATCGGAGTCAGGAAGATGGTCAATCAGGTACTCTCGGGGTTCCTTTGGCGTGCTCCGCAGAGAGAGGAATCTTCGACCTAAGGGGCTGCTCCGAGAAACGTTGTAAACCCCAATCAGGTCGAAAAGATTGAAAACTAAACCGTATTTTTCTCGGAGGTAGTGGAGAGGGTAAAGTCTGATTACCCTACTACTAGGCAAAGCATGTGCCTAGTATATTCACCACGAGGGGGTGAATAGCTCGGCATCACTTAAGGGGATCCCTGAGCCCTTTACCGAGCTGCACTGACCATGAATAAGGTCGAGGTAATAGGAATAAATCAGTACACCAGGATATACCAGCTCGGCATAAGCCACAAGGAACGCCCTTGTTATGGCCGAGCTGTAGAAGCTACAAGTAAATCATAAATAGCATTCTGGTAATACGTAATTCAGCTCGGCATAATGAGTTGAGCTATGTACGAGCTAATCCGAGCTACGTGGAAGCGCGGCACCGCCACAAGTAAGGCGGTGAGGCATTCCAGAATCATCTAGGCGATTCCTTGTGAGATGAGGAGCAATCCCGGGAAGTAAGGGATTGGTACGGGAAGTCCTAATGTGATTAGGACTATGCCCCATATAGAGAAGAATCCTATATGGAAAGAAAGACATCTGTTAGACGAGATCTGGCAGGATATGGAAGCTCGTCCTATTAGGAGAAGGATTCCTAAAGAGAATAGGAAACAGGGGGCACGAGATGCCTAAATCGATGAACATCTACACCTATAAATACAAGGCGGGAACCATGTCAAAAGGTACGATGTAACACCCAGTTATACGCATTGTGTTCTTGGCTTGATTAGTAATCCAGTACTAACTTAAGCATCGGAGGGCCTTTGCCAATAGAGGCAAGGGTGCTCTAACCTATTCTTTGTCTTGCAGATTTAGGGTAGAGCCAAGCCTGCACGTGATACAGGCTAACGTGGAATTACACCCCCTACAGGTAGTAGATCCCGTTGATAATCCTAAAGGAGTTCACGGCCAAGAACCTCGGGGGCAACTTGTATTCAAAAAAGAATTGTCGAAGAAGAAGGTTCATAGGGAACCGAACCCCCCCCCCCCCTCGGTAATCGCTATTAGGGGGAGAGTAATATGGTCCTCGGAGAATGTGATTTGGTCCGGGGACACCGAGCGGATCTCTACGTCGCTGGGAATGTCATATTCCTCACAAAATGCCTCGTATTCACCGGGCTTCCCGCTTAAGAAATGCAGGTACGGATTGGGCTCTTTCTCGGAGGACTTCGCCTTGGATTTAAGGGATACTCGGGGTCGGGCCTCGGAAGCGTGGGTCGTAACGGGAGCGTTGGCAGCAGGTTTGAGTGGCGAGCCCTCGGTAGTAGGTTCGTACACCGAACCAGAATTGTCCGCCCCTCGCTGAACAACTTCTACAATCTGAACATCGGGGATCTGAGCCGAGGCACCGTTGCCGTCCCTCCCGTCCCCGAGATTGGCTGAGTCAGTGTGGTCGCTGCTCAGCTCCCCCTGGTTCACCGAACCCTGGCTACCGGATCTGACAACTTGATGAGCACCGACAGGGTTGACAGGGTTGAACTCGTCACCTACTGGACCTATATCTGCGGACGCCATTCCGACGTCCGGATCGAAGAAAGTTTGTGCGAGACGGTAGCTGTAGTGATTATAGCTGTGCACTAGGGACACGGAGCCTGACCTGTTCAAGCTTCCCGAGGAGAAGACGTAGGGCTCCAGGGTTACCGAACCTGAAAAGTGCACGAGTGAACAACAGTTAGCTATATAACTGATAGTGTCCTAAAGCGTTTTACTAAGTGAAAAAATCGTCTCGGAAACATTCCGAGCCAATATCCTTATCGACCTAGGCGCAATCTGTGCACCTCGGAAATCCTAGGCCGGGGAAGGGCTACTGATGGCTCGGGTTTCAAACTCGGTCAAGGTCCGGATCCCTTGTCTCGGTTATGTCTCGGTTGACAAACAAAACTAAAACCTAAAATGTGAGGTTTGAAGGATCTAGAAGCGACTTGAAGAGTCACGTGGATGGTTCTAACTAAGAACACGATGAACAGTGAACCGACGGGTTCAAACTGTTCATGGTGTTTTCTACAATCTCTCAACATATTACTCAGTTTAATCAACTCAAAATGGCAAAATGGGGATGAAATCCACAATCAGAAGAAGAAAAAGAATGAGTTTTCGAAGGAGAATCGTTACCTGAGTAGCACTGAAAAAAGTGGATAACGGCGGCGGAGATGAACAGGTGCGGTGGGGAAGGCGAAACACGGCGGCAAAGATGAACAAGCGGTGGCAAAGATGAACAGGCGCGGTGGCTATGGCGAAACACGGCGGTGTAAGGGCAGAGGCTGCTGACCTTGCTTCGATCGTGAAGAGAGAGAAAACGAGAGAAAAGTGTCTCTCTCTCTATGAGTTTCCCTTTTATAGGGACAAAATGGGTTTAAAACACGGCGCGGGAAACGAGATACAACCAACGGCGTGATTTGTTGCGTTGACACGTGTCGCCTGATGGGGTCGCCCGAGACAATCCTCTCTCAGAAAAAACCATGATCCGCGTACGTCTCCCTCGCCCTATCAACATCTACCACGTGGTGCAATCCGAGTCCGTCCACGAAGCAATCAAAACTGGGGCTCGGTCAAAAGAAAAAACAACGGAAGTAGTCCTGCCTTCTCGGATGCATCTTACTTACACCTCGGTTTAATGCAACGGCCCAACAAGGAATGGTCAACTCCTTTCTCGGAACCATATGTCTCGGAAGAAGTTGAGGGGCTATTGTAGTGGGCCGAAACCTGACAGTTCTAAATGGGGCTCGGTGAAAAAGCCCGGCAGAGCCCAGACCCAAGCGGATCTCCAGGCCCGCCAAGGGACAAAAGACTTTGGGCCGACCGAGCTCGGCCCATCCAAGACAAACCGGTGTCTCGGCCGACATACCGAAAACCGTCCGAGTCATCCATGACAGATCGCATCCGAGATGGCTCGGAAGGATAATCCGAGATATCGGCAACGTCCTCTATGACGTCACCCGAGGCGGTTAACGCCCGTAACAAACTGGGGGAGGGCCCATGTGCACTTTACGGCCGTTCCTGTGTCAGCGTAAGCCCCGCCGAGCGGTTATGCCACGTGCCACAGCCCTATTGGAGGACGGGTGAACGTAATACTCGTGAGGCCAATTCGTGATGCTCGGTGACGTCATCCGAGCCGAAATGACTAGGTTGCCCCTGTCCTAGGGAAGCCTATATAAACAAAGCGAAGTGGCCCTAATTGAGGACAACTCTCTCTCTCTCTCTAAACTTACTCTCTCAACTTACATCTCTTCTTCTCCGATCTCTTACTAGATCGTCGGAGTGCCTTCCCTGGCCACATTCCGGCCAGGTTTGGTGCTAACGACGTGCTCTACTTGTGCAGGAGCTCGCGAAGGCTTACTCAGGAACCTCTCGCCATTCACTCGGGTCAGGAGCCAAGGGAGAAGGCTCAAAGGATTTTTTAGGACACCACATTATGGGTGCACACCACTATTCGTACAGTTGATTTAGGGTATAAATGGGCTCGAGGGCCCATAAGTGGATCCCACACGAATGATCTGATCCGTTCATCCATCTTAAAATAACTTTTCGAGTGGCCCGGCAAGAAATCAGTTCAATCCGATATGTGTCAGTGATCGATCTGAAAACCCCTGTTTCATTCAAAATCGTTTTGAATGAAATGAGGGGTTTTCAGGATCGACCACTTAGGCAAGTCGAATTGAGTTAATTTCTCGTTGGGCCACTCGGAAAATTATTTTAAGATTAAAAAGAAAAAATACATTTCTTCATGCATATCAATTGAAAAATTAACCTGTTAAGATGGTCATTCGTTGGATTAAAAGTAAAAAAAAAAAAAAAAAAACCTTACATATGAATGTAATCTTTTACCTTAATAAACAAAATGAATTCCTAGCTCTACCCTTGGTAGTAACTTAAGACATTTTGATCGTCTTCTATTGTTTTATTTTGTCTTTAATTCACTTCTAAAGACAAACTTTTAATCGATGATTTATTCGTTAAGATTCATTTTTTCCCCCCTAGAATAGCTTTGTAAATACGTTAAATTCACCTACTATTCATGGTTTCAATCTCGTCACGTATAATTTTTTCTCATTTTAGTGAGTCATTAATTAAGAATGCAGAGTGATTGCATATATATAAGTTTGGAAATATAAGTTATTTCCATTAAAGAATGATAACTGAATTAATTAGAGGCAAAAAATATTTAACATTTTTACATGTTTATAAACTTATGTGAAAAAATAGAACTGCTCGTTGCTAGTAATAATAATAGGAATATTATGTTACCATGTAATCTAGGATATTAAGTAGTCTAGGTTTCCTTATTATGAATGTTTCTTAATTTGATTTACTTGTAGCTTATATAAACGCATGCTAAGATTATGTTTTATATACATTGATACACATCAAAGAAAACTGTTTATTCAATTTACTAATAAAAACAATCCAATACAGGTTAGCCTAAGCTTTTTTTATTTTTTGCACGGCAAAAATGAATGTATCGATGTTTTACCAAACATTGTCTTTGATGTTTCACCTTTTTTGTTTTATAGGTCAACTTGAGGCGATAGATGGCTAATCATCAACCAGGACCTCGTTTTTGCAGTGTTTGCCGTCGAGTGGTACGTAGTAATCAAATCCACGTTTACGATTCTCATGGTAAGGAGAAAGAAGTTTTATGGAGTAACTTGACAACCATTTACTTTTGTCTTTCAAAAATGCGATATGTACAACGGTATTGTACAACATATATGTACAACGTTAGGTCCCGTTTGATTAGGTGAATTCTTGGGTTTTTTTTTTATTTTTTACGCTTTACAAAATATGTCATTCTCCTCACATACATCAACTAAAAGAACACAAAAATCTAAAAAGCCAAGCTTAGTCTATTATGAAATTTTGAGATTAAAAAAATAAAGTACATTGGCTTAGTAATTGTATAAAATTTCTTGATATCAAATTAAAGAGCTCAATGAGTTCTCGAAATTGTTGTCCAGAAATTTGAAATATTATGCACATAAATAATTCATATTTTGATTGAAAAATTGTATGTGTTTTCATAGTATAGCATTTTATTTTTTGTGACGAATAGAGGAATCAAGCGAGAGAGAAATCAAAACAGTATATCCAAAATGGATTGGCACATACTACCCGACAAGTCAAGAAACCCCCAATTCCCGAATGAAGTCAGTAAGATACCAACTGAATATAACTTAAAGGCAAACCAAATCTACACTTAACTTAAATAATTTATGGACATAGTAACTCATTATTTTCCTAAAAATAAAATGTGCTTGAAAATTCATAGCGTTAAAACAAAATTTTATAACAAACAAATGTTATGAATTAAGATTAGTGGTAGGAATTTATGTGCAAACGTTATAGTATTAATTCAATATTGTAAGAGTGCATTTTGTGAACACCCTTATGTAATGTGTATAGTGTTGCATATCCTTGGTCGTATTGGCATTTTGTTGAATTAGAATATGTTTTGCAGCATTACCATCCTTATACAGGGTTGCGAAAGACTGTCTTCTGGGGCCAATATTTTTGTGGAAGCCATTCTTTGAGCAATTTGGACAAGCTATGTCGGAGTTGCGGCAGAATTGAGGTTTGTTCCGTTTTCACATCTAGTACACGGTTAAATTCTCCTACACATAATCCGATTCCAATCCAAGTATAAAACCGGTTTAATTAATTACTCGTGCTATGCACAAAAAGAAAATTATAATAAAATTAGATCGTTTTATGTACCCGCTTAATCCATGTCACATCTAAATTTCAATATGCATCTTTTTAGGTACCCGCTTAATCTATGACACATCCAAATTTCAATATGTAGTGGCGGCTCAATTATTTACAGGAATAATACATAATTTTATATACTTAGAAGAACAGTTCAAGTTGAAACTGAAACAAACCAGAAAATTTAAGGACAAATTTGCAACATTCAAAATACGAGGACCAATTTGAAACCTACATCAAATTATAAGATTAGATTGGCCTTTTTTATTTATAGTTTAATTAAAGATTTGAGATTAAATCTTTTGTATACCTAATATTTTCAGCTACATCATGGAGATTGTTTTAAATTTCGCGCAGGAACACACAAAGTATAAGGCGATTGTTGATGGTAAAAAAATTTGTCCAGATTGTCTTCCAACCGCAACCATGGATATGAAAGAGTGCAGACGCATTCTCAAAAGCACATTCAAGTTTTTTCAGAAAATTGATTTGAAGCTAGAAATGGAGGATGCTCATGTTTTTCTTGTTGACAAAGATGAAATGCTGAGAAAAATGAGCCGTGCAAGCTGCTTATCCACTTGCTTCGGTGATTTCGTACTTGTAAGTTATTTGGTGCTCTTTTTTATTAAAACAAAAAATATAATAGCCGATCAAAATAAATAAATAAATATACTACCAGTTTTCCCTAATTCAGCCTTCATAAATTAGATCAACAACAACTTAGAAATACAAAAATTTAAAAGGATTTCGGGCACACCAACAAAAAGCCACATGAGAACTAACCGAAAAGAAGGCAAGAAGCCAACTTAAAAAACCGAACAATCTCCTAGCAACCCAAACAACCTCCGAGCAACCCAAACAACCAGCACAAAACACCCTAAAACCAAACAACAACCTAGGAAATAAAGCCACAAGAAGCAAACCAAGACCAAAACAACAAACCGAAAGGAACGATAGAAAACCAAGAAGATAAACCCAAAAACCACCAAAACCCAGAATTAGAATTCCAGTGAAAAAGGATCATCCTCCTCCTCCAAGGCATTACTTTTGTTGATTGCACAAAGAAAGTATGTATGAAGCTAAATACTAACAGGTGATGTTAATGACAAAACTGTTTTTATTTGTACCATATGCAAGAGATTCGAAACAAAGTCCACAATTGCTATAACACCAACGGCCTAACTAATAGAAAGGGAATAACACCCACATGTAAGTGCAGAGATTGACCCAAAAAAAAAAAACAAGCGGTACGTTTCCCTCAATCCTCAAATTAATTGGACTTTTTTGTTGCTGTGCAGGATAGTATTCCCTATGAAGGGCTCTTCTTAACGACTAAACGTGTGAATTCCGTAAGAGCTTTCATCAATATTCCTCTGTTTTAGAATTCTGGACTTCAATTATTTGGTATCGTTTTTTTTTATAACCGGTCCTTGTTCTCGATGAGAGAATTATGTGAAAACAAATTCTTCGATTTACATCTTTTGATAAATAAAAATAATAATTACATCTAAAATGCCAGGTTGTTACAGTGGATTCTTTACATCTCCTTGATAATAGGTCACAAAATGTTCCCGAGTAGGAAACAAATTCGAAGTTTCAAAAAAGGCCATGCGAGTCCCTGGGGCTGGAGAGTGGTTTTGTGTCCCACGTGATGGGAATGGGAAGGCAATTCTAATTCATTATGGTATGGCTAGGTAAATTCCTTTCCAAATGATTTTCTCATCTTTTGTTTCTAATATTATTGTGATTCTTTCTGTTGTCGTTCGAAAGATATATCCATCACAAATTCTCAAATTGGAGAATTCAAAGTTTCATTTGATTGTATGTTAAATTATATATGCAGAATAAAAACACAAACAACTATGGCGCATGAGCTGATGCACTTGTGGATATGGAAACAAGGTGATTTCTTAATTCTCATTCAAAAAAAAAATGAAAATGCTATCTTCTTACCATATTCAAGAAGCGTATCCAAAATCGATGGAGAAGACAAGTGTGAATATCATTTTCTTTACTTATTCAAGCAGTTCTTCTTACTCCTAATTTATTAGGTTTTAACTCTGTACATTTTGAATTGTTGATAGGTTTGGCTTCGCATCTAAGTAGACAAATCGAAGAAGGATTGTGCCACCTAATATCTCAAATGTGGTTGGAGCAGTACGTTGCTGAAAGTCCGTTTATGCAAAAATTAAAAGAGTGGTTGATGGTAGGAAATGAACGACGTGATGGATTTCGAGAGGCCGAACAAGCCATTCGCAAAAACGGCCTGAAGGCCACACTAAATTACCTTTCCGAGCGGCACAACTTTCCACCATCCACATGATTGGGGATTGTTGGTAGATTACTGGGGACATAAATTAGAAATTTTTATTTTTATTTTAGTCTTACAAGCACTCCCTAAAAATTGAAATCATTGTCTTAGCATAATCAAGTAAGTTAAGTACTTGGGTCAAGTGCCCCGATTTTATAATTTTTGATTGACAAGGTTGTCTTAGCATGCCTCCCCATTAGTTGGCCAAGTGAGGAAGTTTTTTTATTTAAGTTTTTTATTCAAAGGATGTGGTGGGGATTTTCCGTATGGATTCCTTCCTCTATGCGTACTCCTTCTTCTCCTGATAGATCCTACACCAGAGAGCACTGGTTAGTGTCACTTGGGCCTCTTGCCCAAGGACACTCCGACGATCAAGTTAGTATCGAGAAGGAGAGAGTACAAAGAGTAATGGATCTCAGATTGTATGTGTCCTTCTAGGGTTTATCCCTTGGTATTTATAGGTCTCTATGTATTTACTTTCCAAGTCTTGTGACGTCACCCATGACGTCCTCGGTCACGTGACACGTCCTATAACATGGCGCCACGTGGTTAACCGAGAGGCTTCTAGAAACCCCTTTTCCAGTGCCAGGTGGCCTCCGGCTCGTGCTCTTCGTAACCGCCTTTATGACCCATTCGGGTTAGCTCATGGGTCGGGTTTTACCACCCACCCGGACACTACCTAACCCAAGAGGCCCACTCCTTGATCCGGAGTTAATCCATCTAACCCTACAGCCCTAACGGGGACCATGTCGTATTGGCGGTAGTGTTATCATGTGGCCCTAACGTGGCCTATGACCCATGGTCTTTGATACATACGGCCTTATATGGGATCTGGCCCATAAGTATTAACGACCGAATAACGATACATTCGGCCCCCCACAAAGGAGGTGGTGGAACCAATAACATTGGGATCTTCAAACATTTTAAGAACATTTTAAAGCTTTTTATTTAAGCTTTATATATATATATATATATATATATATATATATATATATATACACACACCCGTTTTTCCCACTAACCAATTATGTTACGACCACTGAACAAACTTGGTTGACGAACATAGTTTATGCGCCGCTAATGTAGCGGCTTGTACACACACACACACATACATACATACATACATACATACATATACATACATACATACATACATACATATATATATATATATATATAGGATAAGCTTCCAATAAGGGTCCCTTATTGAAAAATAAAATGCGGACCTAGCTTTTTTTGTGTTTCCGAGCCAAATTTCGACGATCCGAACCGTTCAATGTTTTTAAAATGCATTTTTAAGGGCCTCCGCGAGGATTCGTCCAAAAAAAATACCCGGAAGGGCTTCATCCGATCAGTTTTGGTTAAAAACGCTATATATAACGTTTTTAACCAAAACTGATCGGATGAAGCCCTTCCAGGTATTTTTTTTTGGACGAATCCTCGCGGAGGCCCTTAAAAATGCATTTTAAAAACATTGAACGGTTCGGATCGTCAAAATTTGGCTCGGAAAGGTGAGGTCCGCATTTTAACTTCAATAAGGGACCCTTATTGGAATTCTATATATATATATATATATAGAGTAACTCTCTAGTCCGGGACCCTTGGGTCCGGAACTCATAGTTCCGGATCAAATTTTCATGATCCGAACCGTCCAATGTGTTCAATAGGTGTTTTCCAAGGTCCACGCGGGAAATCTTCAAAAAAAAATACCGGGAAGGGCTTGATCCACGCAATTTTGCAACTATATGTTGTGCAATCCTGACTGTTCAAATGTGTTATTAATGGTTTGGATTTTTTTGGAACTATTCATGCGAATTGTAAACTATTCACGTGAATAGTTTAAAACAATCATGACTATTGATTTTCAAAACAGAAGATCAGGATTGCACAGCACGCTACGAGCAGACCCCCAGATCTCAAAGAATTATGTACAATCGAATCCAATTGAGATGCCCCTTTTGTGCTACACAAAGCATCTTCGAGTGAGATTTCAACGGTATATCCATAAAATTCAAGTGACTGCGTTTCTGCCTTCCTGGAGTTCATTTAAAATCGAGGAACTTATGTATTTTGAAAAAAAAAAATTAAGATCTTATATTTTGATACATTATTTTCTTTTTGAGCTTCTAAATGATCGTTCACACCACAGGTCCACACGTTAATGCCATGTGAATTGTGATCGATGCCGAAATGCTAGTGTAAACCTCAATAAGATTGGTTCCCCTGTATTAGGATTTGAAGGGAGCCATTGGGTAGAGTTTCACTCAGCCCATTTAAATTTTAGCCCGGCCTGGGTTCTTTCCCACGGCCCATTGGATGGGGTTTCACATGGCCCATTTAGATTAATATTGCATGCGCTTGTTACCCATTACCACAGGATATAACCAAAAATATCACAGCAAATCTATAAATTCAAGAGAGAAAAAAAAAATGAAATTCCTGTTGGCTTTGTCGATTTACTCAGAAGAACGAGTTTGAGTCTTTAAACACTGTAATTTGTCAATAATTGTTCAATTCCTTGTTTTAGTATATTTTTTTAAAAGGATGGAGCAAGGGGTGAGCAACATAAGTTGCCTAAACATGATAATAGGAATTTGCGGTGGATCTAGTGCATTATTAATTGGGAAATTCTGAAACAGATTGGGAGTTCCCGTAATGCACCACAGGGAGTAAGATGCCTTGTCCAAACCTTTCAAAAGTTTTAAAATATTTTTTCGAGTGGCCCCGCGATAAATTGTCCCTATATATTTTTCACTGTCCCCATATATTTTTCACATATTAGTTAATTTTCGTATAAAAATCTATTTTAGTAGATTTGGATGCCACCCCCATCTCAACCACCAGTGACGTCGCCCCATTTCCGGCCACCAGTGACGCCGCCCTCAAAACACCATTGACAAACTCTACAAATGCATCAGCTCATCTCTCTCGCAGGACCCCTGGACTACAAAATTTGTTGAACAATATCCTCAACTGCCTTGTCTAAATGCTCTCAAATCATTCACTAAATTCAGTAACTAAATTCACTAAGATTAAACTCTAATGTGCAAGTTCAGAAAAGCCCTAATTTTCAAGTCACCCTAATTTTGAGATTTGGGGGTTTTGAAAAATAAGGGAAATTGATTTTTATTATATCAAAGACTTGTTAGGAAGAAACAAAAAAACATGCATGATTATTTCTTCCATCGATCTTGTAGAGAGAAGGATTCAAATTCAATTTTGGAGAGAGAGAGAGAGAGAGAGAGAGAGAAGGGATTTCAATCCCAATTGCCGGCTTTGGAGGTTGGGGTGGCTATGTTGGTGATTGCGACAGAGGGAGCTAAAACGAGAGAGACATGGTGGCTGGAGAGATGAGGCGGCGTCACTGGTGGCCGGAGACAGCAGTGGCGTCCATGGTCGACGGGAGGAGGAAGACCAGAAGGGATTTAATGGAGTTCCGTTTCCTGTCAAGCTAGATCCCTTTTTTTTATTTTTACGATGGATGGGGTCTTTTAGAGATTCTTTTTTTAGATTATCACCGTCTTTGTTTATGCCTGGGGGTGGAACAAATTAGTCTAATCCACTCCCGCCTACGAATTACGCGGCATTTTCCACAAATTTTGTGAACAGAAGCTCTTATTTAGATTGAAAAATTGTACTACGTGTTTTCATAGTGTAGTATTTTTTGGGGGACGAATGAAGTAATAAAGCGAGAGACAAATCAAAACAGTATACTCAAAATAGATTGGCACATACTGCCGGACAAGTCAAGAAATTCCCATTCCCAAACGAGGTCAGTAAGATACCAACTGTATATAACGTAAAGGAAAACCAAATACACACTTACAATTGCTTAAATTATTTACGGACATAGTAACTCAAATTATTTTCCTAAAAATAAAAATATTTGCTTCAAAATTCATAACATTAAGACAAAAATTTAGAACAAACAAATATTATAAATTAAGATTAGTGGTAGGAATGTATGTGCGAACGTTATGGACTATTAATTCAATATTGTAAGAGTGCATTTTATGAACACCCTTGTGTTTAGTAATTTATTTATTAAAGGTTTGAGAATCTTGAGATCTTTTAGCAAAGGAGGAGGAGAAGAGAGAGGGGTCTGAGAAAATATAAAGACAAGTGACATCATTTGATCCGAAAATGCACAACGCGTGGATGCTAATGATTACCACTTCAGGACTTTGAAACAGAAACCTTAAGGCCATGTTTGTTTGATACTTATAGGATACTTATAGGATACCATGTGGTACCCCTTGGACACATCCAAGCCGGCCAACAAATGCAACCGACGGTTTGGACGGCCTGGATGTGCCTAAGGAGTACCACTTCGGTGATACCATATTTGCACCCAAAATCTTCTCCCAATTTGATAATCCATTACAATTCTACGTGCATTTTCAAACTAAAAAATAATGTACTTATAAAAATAATTTTCTAATCAATATAGATCTTACTTGATAGGTTTTATTGAGAAATTTAATACTCCCTCCGTTCCAAAATAAGTGTCCCTTACTCTCTCTCTTACCGTTTTTCAAATAAAAAAATTGAGTACTTCCGTGTATCGTGTTTCAAATTTTTTTGCACCGAATTAAAGTACTAAATGAGTACTTTAATTCGGTGTAAAAAAGTTTGAAAAACGATAAACGGAAGTACTCAATTTTTTGATTTGAAAAATTGCACGACTTTTCGTAGGGGACACTTATTTTGGAACGGAGAGAGTACAGTTTAACAAAATTCAAAAATTATTTTGGTAAATGCATTATTAACATGAGCCCACTAGGCCAACTTTAAGGATGTCAAAATTAAATATTTAATTGTTATTTTACTCCACCAATAGTCTTTTCTCTGAATTCTCTGCCTATGGTACGATCTTTTTCTTTTTTACTGTATTACTTTTGTTTTTTCTTTTAACTGTAAATGACAACTTTACCCTATGATATTCTACCAGTAAAGCCCTGTCAAAAGGAGAAGAACGAGTTTGGGTCTTTAAACACTGTAATTTGTCAATAATTGTTCAATTCCTTGTTTTAGTATATTTTTTTAAAAGGATGGAGCAAGGGGTGAGCAACATAAGTTGCCTAAACATGATAATAGGAATTTGCGGTGGATCTAGTGCATTATTAATTGGGAAATTCTGAAACAGATTGGGAGTTCCCGTAATGCACCACAGGGAGTAAGATGCCTTGCTGTGCTCAACCAAAATTTTATCATCATGATGTGAACTAATCATTTTGTACAGGTTGTTGAACACTATACACATACCAAACAAGCTAGTCAAACATTAATATCTACATAATCGAGAGGCCTCGTTTGGGTGAATTGAAAAAACTGGTTTTTTGGTGGTTTTTTGGTGGTTTTTTGGTTTTTTTGGTTTTGTCCTTAT
Organism: Vaccinium myrtillus; assembly: GCA_016920895.1. Classification (NCBI taxonomy): domain Eukaryota; kingdom Viridiplantae; phylum Streptophyta; class Magnoliopsida; order Ericales; family Ericaceae; genus Vaccinium; species Vaccinium myrtillus. The sequence continues at coordinate 6,522,162 of CM029281.1, read as the reverse complement.
TCAATTTTTTTTTGCATTTGTTAGTTTTTGGTCAATTTGTTGTGGTTTCTTGGCTCCTCTCTACGAGAGAAATCTAAAAAGTATAAAATTATTAGTCAAACTTAAAGTTTTGTGAATAAAGACGAAAAATAAACCAAAATGGTTTTTTTAGCCAAAGAACCCCTAAATTGTCTTGCAGAGTATTCATTTTTGAATATCTACTGTAAATATGGACCCGGGGGCCCTGCTGTGCGGGTGCCGCATGACACCGTGCCATGCGGCCATCCATTGTGAAAATGCACGGCTCGGATTTAATCAAGCAATGGATGGCTCAGATTTGCATTGAGCTCGGATTAAATCGATCCGAGCCGTGCATTTTCGCAATGGACGGCTCGGATGGCCGCATGGCATGGTGCCATGCGGCACCCGCACAGCACGCCCCCCAAATCCCTGTAAATATATATTTTATGAAAAAGTGAGAGATGAACCCTAATGTGTTTTTTGAACCTTAAAAGGGGTGGCCAATGATTAAAGAAACCCTAAGAATGGGGCTAGCAATTTTTGGAACAACTCGTGTAAATTTTGTTTCCTATTCTTCAAAGTTCAATTGACTGAAACTCCGATCCAACTAAGCACGACCGTTCTCAAGCATTCACGCTTGTTAAAGCCTAACATGGAAGATGCACAAAAAACAGATTGTTGCGAACAGATTGTTGTTCGAGTCTTGTGAACCGTATTTTTTTAAAGCCTTAACATGGAATATGCACAAAAAATTCTGAAACATTGCAGATGGTGCTACTCGAACTCCCGACCATGCATTCCAGGTTTTGTTCGACTCAAACAACCATTGCACTAAAAATGAACATTAAAACATTGTAGATGGTGCGACTCAAACTCCTGACCATGCATTCTAGGTTTTATTCGACTCAAATGACGACTGCACTAAAATGCACTTCTTCTACTCATACTGAACAACAAATATATATACATATTTTGGAAAGGCCCCATTGTTAAAACTCTCTTTTTAGGCTTAGTTTTTTCATTTGCTAAAAACTAACATTTGATAAAATTAAGTGTTAATTTTAGCAAACGAGGAAAGATTTCTTAAAATCGACACTTGATTTATCAAATGTCAGATTTTAGCAAATGAAAAATTAAGTCTTAGAGTCCCGAAAATCTCAGGGCTGAGCCTGGCCGTGGGACCGGAGTAGAACACGCGATCAAGGTGATATCGAAGGCGTCCGTCTGAATGTGGGAAAAAATGAATTCGAGACGTGTCTGACAAATGAGCAGCAAGCCACCCTACGGTATGAAACTCTTAAAGTTGATAATATCATCGACCCTGACAACAATAAATCCTACCAATTGACGTTGTAAAGGCATCTCAACCAAAACTCTCCACAATATCAATTTGGGGGTGAATGGAGAGATAAATTTCTTTCACGTACTGCAAACAAATTGTTCTTTAAGGATCGACTCATTTGTGCATTAAGTTGAATTTCTTTCCAATCGCTCTACATATGTTTACTCTGTCATGTTTTTAGAAGTTACCAACTTTAAAAAGAAAGATTGGCCTCCCAAATATATAAATAGTTCATTTGAAAATAATTTTTTGACCAAAAAATGTATTATAAACTATTTTCGGCACCACAAAAGCGAGACTTAAAATTTGTGGATGGTAAAATATTCATGTAATGCTCAACTAAAAGGGAAAGGAAGAATAAACCAAAACCATAAAAGTTAATTGAATAATGGTTCTAGAATAAATGGATAATATTTTGTTTATGGAGTTATCTTTATTTTTACTTTGAAACCATTTATGCAATTGAAATAATTAAAATATTATTTTCACGAGTTACTAAGGACATAGGTAATGATGTAATGTTCACAGTTTACCTAAAAGTGAACATCGAACCCAAATTACTACTGTTCGTTTCCTAGTTTAGTTTTAGTTTTAGTTTTGATGACATCATTATTTCCCTCATTTCTCTCTCTATCTCTCTTCACTCATTACACCTTATGACATCATCAAAACTAAACTAAACTATCTAACCAAACACAGCCTAAACGTTCTAAATTGTGCACTACAACAGCTCTATAGGTCACCTATGTCTTACAGTCCCGAATTCCCTCTTTCTACCACCTCAACCCAGTCGACTTCCCCCAAATTAGCGAATCAGAAATGCTACACGAACAGCTCAATGGGGTCCCTCGCTTGCTAAGTTGGATTTGAAAAGGGAATAAACTAAAGCCATAAAGCTTTTCAGAAAAAAAAAAAAAAAAAAAAAAAGACAAAAAGAAAAATGAAACATCCTCTGAAAGTTCCACCTTTATTTCCTTGTTTATTTTTATTCTACACCCTTTCCTGTTGTCTTATTCGATTTAAGGAAATGTTGACTTTTAACCTTAACCCCAATAATAATAAAGCTTTTCAGAAAGAAAAAAAAAAATGAAACATCCTCTGAAAGTTCCACCTTTATTTCCTTGTTTATTTTTATTCTACACCCTTTCCTGTTGTCTTATACTCCCTCCGTCCTCAAATTTTGTTCTCTCGTTCTAATCTAACCAAATAAAAAATTAGCTATAACTTTAAATCGGTAATGAATTTTATATTTAATATGGATCTTGTTTGATAGATCTCACTTAGTTCTATACGACAATGTTTTCGAAATCATGTAAAACAATATAAATTGCGAGATATAATCAATTGAAAAGTGACACAAACTCCCAAAAGAGACAAATAAATGGGGACGGAGGGAGTACGATTTAAGGGAATGTAGACTTTCTTGGGTTTCCCGGACACATTTTGGGCCAATTTTTTGAGAAGGGGAGCAATAAGTCAAGGTAAGGTACACACATCCTTGAATCACTGTCCGTCAAAAACATTCTTGGATCATACCCTTACACCCTCCACGTGTTACACATCTGTTTAAAACAAGGCACAGTTCAAAATTACATGTACACAAAAATACCAAGTACCACTCTTGACTTTCTCTCCCTCTCCCTCTCCCTCTCCCTCTCCCTCTCTCTTCTTCACTTTCTCTCTCCTCCACCACTCCACTTTTCTCTCACTAGTTCTCTTCTTTTTAGTTTTTAGATTAGAAAAAGATTTATAGAGTAACTTTTATTTTTTATATCCGATGTCGGAAATAATATATACATTCAACATCTACTCGACGACATCTATCAAACAAAATTAATATTGAATGTATAATTATGTATAAAAAATAATTTTTTAGTACAGTCTCTTTTTTCCGCTAACTTCAAACTCATGAATTTAATTAGATTTGAGCTCATAAATATCATTGCGTTTGAGCTTGTAAATTTCACTGGGTTTGAAATTGTGATTTTCACTAGTTTTGAGCTCGTGAATTTCACTTAAATTGAGCTTGTGAATTTGATTGGGTTTGAGCCCGCGAATTTCATTGGGTTTGACCGTTTACACCAAAAACATCACTTTTTTACTACGCATAAATTTCATATTCAATATTATTCATGTTTGATAGATATCGTCGAGTAGCCTTCAAAAATATAATTATTTTTAAATATCAGATATGAAAAATAAAAGTTATTAGCATTTTAATTTCTAAAAAATCAAAATGAGAGAAAAGTGTGTGTTCGTAGCGGAAACGGGGATGCTCCTTTTCTCCTCCTCATTTTCTCTTAATCGACGTGGCGACGCCGTTTTGCTTATTTTCTTGGTACGCCCCTAAAGCTTCTAAATGCCTTGTTTGGAGAGTTAATTTCCCAAAGTGCCTAGACTCTAAATTTAATGCTTGAACTCAAAGTGCCTAAACTAACTATACTCTACTCTAAAGAGTCGAAATCTCTAAAATTGAACACCAAAATTGAACTCAAAATGAACTTTGAAATAGGACCCTTGTAATGTTTGGAGGTGAACCAGTAAAATGAACAAAACGACATCGTTTAGAAGAAAAAGAGGGAGAAAAGAAGCACCCCGTTTCCGCTACGAGCACCACTGTTACCTTTGGGGTGGAGCACACATTTTTTAAGGCGCGTCCCATAGAGCTGTAGCTACCACGTTGTTTTTGTCTGCTTTTATGTTCAATGGTTTGACTGGCCCATTTGGATACATCGGAATTCTGGGACCCACGTGATAAACGAAACTCCGTATCTTATCATGAGAAATGAGCCGCAAATTGGATACTTGCGTCGAACAAATTCGGGCCGTGGATTTCGAGATTCATTGGCTTGAATTAATGTGCAAATTTTGTTTTTTGTTTTTTTAATCCGACATACTTTCAATGACAAGAGAGTGTGTGCATTGATCCTAGCCGTTAGATCACTGAATTTATGATCCGGATTTATTTGACACAAATACTCTATTCATGGCTCATCCGTAAATAAGTATTTCTCCTAATCCGAGCCGTATCTCAGAATCAGAGCCCGAATTTAATCGACGCAAACATCATATTCACGGCTTATCCGTGAATAAGTATTCCACCTATAGTATACAAGTATACATATTCAGTCTCAAAATGTGTTTTTATAGTATACAAGTGTACATATGCACTCTCAAAAATAAAAATGTTTTCTTTTTATCTGTCTCCAAAAATATGTTTGCGCTTGAGAAATGCATTTGCTCTTTTTTTCTGATTTTCTTGACTTTTCCTCAGACACTGCGTCTCTAGCTGTTTCGAGACCGGAACAATCTATACCGTACACGTGACCAATAAGCGTTTGATCAAAATTTTCGATCAATTCCCTAGTAGGAAACTAAACGAAGAACCAATCAAGATCTTATTGATATCTGACTAAACTCATTTTTTGCAAGGATCCGTAAGATAACAATATAATCAAATTTAAATGCTTTAATTATTTGTGTGGAACTCCAAAGAAGGTACCACACATCCCGGTATACACCAAGTGGTAGTCAGACTTGTACGTAAATTGGTCCAAATTAATTTATCAAAGCCTGTTTCACAAAACTAACTTATTACGCTTTACGTTACGACAAGTCATTCTCTCACAATACATCACTGAAACTTATCCAATAAGCCAATTGAAACAATTAAAGTACTCCCCCGTCCCAAAATAATAGTTCATTTTGGGACTGCGTGTCATTTTCAACGGCTTATATATTTTAATTTATAATAATTTTATGATTTAGAAAATTTTGTATAACAAAATTAATTAAGATCTATCAAACAAGATCCATAATGCATATTTTTTTAGGTTCACATTAAAAGATATAAACCGTTGAACATGGCACACAGTCCCAACTATCAATTGGGGACGGAGGGAGCAACAAATTAAATCCCTAAGGGGGTGTTCCACTAACAAAAAACTATTTTTTCCAAATACCGAGACATGTCAATCTCTCACAACACATCACATAAAAAATCGTGAAGAACCAATTTTTTCAAAAAACTGGGTTAGTGGAAAGTATAATAAAAGAGAAATACTTATTTACGAAGGAGCTGTGAATAGGGTGTTTGCACCGAACGAATCCAGGTTGTGGATTTCAAGATCTAATGGGTTTGATTAATGCGTTTTTTTTTTTTGAATCCAACATGCTTTTAATGAGAAGAGAGAGAGAGAGAGAGAGAGAGTGTGTGCATTGATCCGAACTGTTGGATCTCGGAATCCACGGCCCGAATTTGTTCAACGCAAACACCTTGTTTACGACTCATCCGTGAATAAGTATTTCTCATATGGAGCACTATCGATAGTTAATACTTATGTCTTTTTGTTATTCTTTTATTATAAGTACGTTTTTTAATTTTCTCGTTCATGTGAATTAAACAAAATAAACTTTCTACATGAAAACTACAGGCTCTTCCTTACACTGTCTTCCAACCGCAAGCCTTTGAACTCTGTGCCAGAGTAAGTTACCACAATTGACTTCACACCATGTTCTGAAAAAAACTATGCCAGCTTCTCTTTAATATTGCACGTAGCCTTCAGTTTGAACAAGGATCCTTCTATAAAAATTTGTTTGAATGAACATGAGCACAGGAGGAAGTATGTTATTCCCTCAACATTAGGGATGCGGCCTCACTTTTCTATATTTCAAGTTATTTGTAAAACATTGCCACCATATGACAAATGTGAAAATATTGGAATTATATCACGATCGTAGGTAATGATGGCATTTCCAAATGTGCAGAAAGTTGCAGCTTGCGTCTGGAGATATGAGGAAAGCTCTGCGCGTCTGCAGGTTGGTCTTTATTGCAATAGTTTTAGTCTGTAGTTGTAGCCTATGCCAGAAATTGTACTCAAGAGGCTCAGAACTCAGAAGTAATGATTGAAGGACAAGGCAGTATGATTAAAAGAGTGGGCAATATAGGTAACCTCTATCTATTAATGAACAAATTAAAGAATAAAATGTTTAAATTCACCCTAATAGAGTTGAAAGCGCAAATTAAGAAAAAGAATAAACTTATTATTTATAATAATCTTATTATTTAGAAAATTTTGTATAATAAAATTAATTAAGTTTAGGGGTAAGGGAGTAGCAAAATTAGGGGTAACGGAGTAGCAAAATTAAGTTTAGGGGTATGTGTACATAAACAAAAAAACAATATTTAGGGGTAAGGGAGTAGCAAAATTAATTGGGTATTTTTTTTGTATTTTGTGTTGCATGCGTTGCTCTACCAACGAAAAAAAAAGTGTTGCTTAGAGGAAACAAAGCAACGGTGTAGAATATCAATACAACAACACTACATACACACAAAAACTTACACACAATTTATCCAAACACACACACAAGTGTGTGGGCTCCACACACACTACACATCCAGTGTGTGTGGATCCCACACACTTGTGTATGTGTTTGGGTAAATTGTGTGTAAGCTTTTGTGTGTACCTAGCATTTTCCTTTGCCTAATACTTTGGAGAAAATGATTGATACTTTACACCTTTTCGGTCAAAGGGAGTATTTTTTTTTTTGTGGTTGGGTTTTGAGGAGAATATTCTACACACTTTGGGGGTTACATTTTCACCTTATTCGGTTTCGGTTTCGGATTGGGATTTGGGATTTGGGTTTCGGGTAAAGAGAGAAATGAATTAATAATTGGAATTAGGGGGATGGATTAGAGAGAGAAAAGAGAATAATAATTAAAAAAATGAATAATAATTGAAAATAATTTTAAAACCGGGTGTTGAGATCCAAACCGAACAAGGCCCGTGTTCTCTTGAAAGCCAAAAGGTGAGATTTGTCCATCTGGGGAACTACACATCAGAAATTGAAAAGAAGAAGAAAAATCTAGATATGCCGAGAGAGAGAAGGGTTTGTGCACGTGTGCAATGTGGTGGGCCAAGGGAAAAGAAAAAAAGGTGTAAAGTGCTCCTGTGGATGCTGGTGTTCTACAGGGGAATATAATAAGAAAAAGAGAAGCCATCATATTCCTCTTCACTGAAGCATATATTTTGGCAACGTCTGTGTGTGAAACTTGGCGTTGATTTTGTTGGGCTCTGTTTTATCGGTATTTTGGAGGGCTTTGGTTCATCCATTTCGTATTATTTTCTCAAATATGATCTAATTTATTGAATTTATACGAACCATATGCACCTATTGTATGGTCTAGATTGTGGCATCTCATTAGCAATCGTAATATTTTTTAGTTTTTTCGTAACTTTTCAGCAATATGGTTCACAACATTTTCTATGATTCGTAACATTTTGATATGTCACGTAACTTTTATAAAAAAATTCGTAACTTTTACGAAAAATTCCTAACTTAAAAAAAATTCGTAACTTTTATTTGGGTGCGTATCATACACATCAAATAAGGGGTGTGTATTGTAGCTTTTTCTTTATATGTATTAGACTTTTATTTATTGTTATTACTGTTTAAATATTAAATTTTAATAATAAATAACGTTTCCCAAAATATGGGGCTTTACAAAATTTATGACATTTTTTTTAAAAATTACTTATTAGTTTAATTTTTTCGATTAGACAAATTATACCTTAGGAGTACATTGACTTATTTCAACTAAATCATTTTCGGGAATCGATCTAGTTATTACTCTCTCCGTCCCATAAAGTTTGGTCCCTACGAAACTACGTGCAATTTTCAAACTAAAAAATAATGTATTTACCAAAATAATTTTTGAATTTTTTTTGCATCGTATAAATGTTCTTGATGAGATCTATCAAACAAGATCCATATTGACTAAAAAATTATTTTCGTAAGCACGTTATCTTTTAGCTTGAAAATTGCACGTAGTTTCGTAGGAACCAAACTTCATGGGACGGAGGGAGTACTTATTTATTTATTTATTTATTTCATCTATATCATAGCCATACACCCATGTGATGATGTGACTAATAACTCCGCATCCCTACTCTTCCTCACTTTGACCGAATAGAGAGTGAGAGATGGTAGAGAACTGATCAAAAAAAAGAAAGAGATGTAGAGAGACAACGATGCGCTGAACCACTGAAGTACTACTGTAAGCAACCACTGAACCAAGCCTATTCAATGATTATTTTCCCATCAAGTGTGCTCTGCAAACAAATGCTTAAATTATTTACGGACATAGTAACTCAAATTATTTTCCTAAAAATAAAAATATTTGCTTCAAAATTCATAACATTAAGACAAAAATTTAGAACAAACAAATATTATAAATTAAGATTAGTGGTAGGAATGTATGTGCGAACGTTATGGACTATTAATTCAATATTGTAAGAGTGCATTTTATGAACACCCTTGTGTTTAGTAATTTATTTATTAAAGGGTTGAGAATCTTGAGATCTTTTAGCAAAGGAGGAGGAGAAGAGAGAGGGGTCTGAGAAAATATAAAGACAAGTGACATCATTTGATCCGAAAATGCACAACGCGTGGATGCTAATGATTACCACTTCAGAACTTTGAAACAGAAACCTTAAGGCCATGTTTGTTTGATACAAGGTTTGGAGGGTGGGATTGGATAGGGGTGAAAGTGCAAACCGCATAAACCGGACCAAACCGAAAACCGGACCGAACCGGCCGTATTCGGTTCCCCTTTTTTTCAACTGGTTCGGTGCCGGTTTGGGGAATTAGTAAAACCGAGAAACCGGACTGTTTTCACCCCTAGGATTGGACTAATAAGGAGGTGGGACCTCTAATACTATGTTTGGTTTGACAAATAAGCCAAGGACTAATAATCCTTATGTATAATTTTTTTTTTCTTTAGCTATATGCTTTTTTTCCCCTTAATTTTAAGCTTGTGAATTTAATTTGATTTGAGCTCATAAATATTACTCAAATTTCGTCCCATAAAGTTTGGTCCCTACGAAACTACGTGCAAGTTTCAAACTAAAAATGGTGTACTTACGAAAATAACTTTTTAGCCAATATGGATCTTGTTTGATAGACCTCATTGGGAACTTTTATACGGTGCAAAAAATAAGGGAAATACTCCACCATGTCTGTTAATTTTATTTCCATTTCTTAAATTCCCAAACTTTACAAAACGAAAAATTAAAGTTCCCAAACTTTGTACACAGAATAATTTTTTATTAGTGTTTTTTCAGTCTTCGTAATTTAATTAGTGACTCGATTTTTTATAGTATTAATTGATGAGCACATCATATGCCAGGTTGTCATATTTCGATTTTTGGTTTTTTGGGTTTTCGGTTTTTTTCGATTTAATTAGTGATTTTTTGTTAGTGGAATGAGATAGTTTTTGAGTTAAAACAAAACTATTTTTTTTTAACAGAACGGGGCCTTAATACTGTAATACTACTTCGGTAAAGTAAAAAAAAAGGGACTTTTATTTTTCATACTCCTGTTATTGAGAAATTTAATAAAATCAATGATCCAAACCGTTCAAAAGTTTTACTAGCACCCCTCTGGCTCCATCACTGCGTGCAAGGTCTTTTTGCAATATGAATCTTGTTTGATAGATCATTATTAAATAAAAATTTTAAAATCGTAAAAAATATTACAAAAACAAAATATAGGTGATTTTTTTTAGAGGTGTGACTAGTGGTTTTGAACGTGCATTTTCGGTTAAAGGGAGTTTTTTTTTTTGTTTTTTTTGTGTTTTGAGGAGAATATTCTACACACTTTTCGGGGCACATTTTCACCTTGTTCGGTTTGGGTTTGGGATTTGGGTTTCGGGTAAAGAGAGAAGTGAAATTAATAATTGGAATTAGGGGGATTGATTAGAGAGAGAAAAGAGAATAAAAATTAAAAAAATGAATAATAATTGAAAATAATTTTAAAACCGGGTGTTGAGATCCAAACCGAACAAGGCCCTTGTTCTCTTGAAAGCCAAAAGGTCAGATTTGTACTACAAAAACAGAGTAGCCATTGTACTATTTTTTTTATCCTCCTTTTATTAAGACAAAAACTAGACAACTTAAAAGGCTTTTTAATACAATGAATTTTTTTTGTAGTGGTGAGCTTAGGCCTTGTTCGGTTTGGAGTTTAGTTTAGTTTTGATGATGTAAGCAGGTGTAATAAGTGGAGAGAGATAGAGAGAAAAATGAGGGAAATGATGATGTCATCAAAACCAAAACTAAACCAAAACTTGCAACCGAACATGACCTATATATTTTGGAGATATTTTTTTATGTTAATATAATAATTGAATTTCTTAACGTGGAGACTAATCCCTACAATTCCTTCCACGGCCATTTGACACACTTACGCATAATGCGTTAGGAAGAGATAGCCCCAAGAGTTGTTAATTGGCAAGGAGTTCGAACCTCAGAGTCTCAGACCCCAAAAGAAGTCGCAACCCCGTAAGTCCTAGGCTAAAACCACTTGGTGAATCCTTGGGGTTAACTTTTATGTGTTTTTGAATGATTTTCCTAAGTAGTACACTGTTCGGGGAAATAGTCATGCCCCAAAAAAAACTCCTACTGCCACCCCACCGTCTATATATAGTTGGAAATTCGTAGTTCTCCCACCCCCACCCTCTCTCTCTCTCTCTCTCTCTCTCTCTCTCTCTCTGTGTTTACTCGAGTCGCGAACGGAAATGCATAAAGATATGGAGCTCGCTATTTGTGTTACTGCTGGAGTCATCGCTGTCGGGTTGGCGGCGGGGTGCATCCACCGCTGCCTTCCCAGCCGGAACAAGAACCCCACGCCGTCGCCATCCTCCATCTCACCCTCCAGCTCACCGGTGCACTCCGAGGAGGAGATAGAGATCGTCATTGCGCCGCCGGCGCCGCCCCCCGTCGTCTTTGAGGTTGCATTGCCGCCGGCGTACGTGGAGCCACCGGCAGCGGTTCCGCGCGCCGCCGCCGGTCTTGCCACCATTATCACCAATTTCGTGGCTTTCTTTTCTGACCTGAGCACGGAAATCGTCCGCAGAGGATGATTATGGTAAGTGTTTTATGGTACTCTGTTTTCCGGCGACCTCCATCTCCGACTACCCATTCTCTCTCTCTCTCTCTCTCTCTCTCTCTCTCTGGGGATGAAATCACTAGCAAATATAATTACACTCAATTTTACGGCATGGTTTTACAGTTGATTCGCTTTAATCATCAACGGGCTGGAACTTGTAGCATCTGTAATTGTCAAACTTTGAATACGAGTGGAGGAGATTCCACTAGATATTTAATTTCACGTATTTATCTAATCATGGATTTCACACGTCGGTCGAAAGTTTTTTGATAGAAGCATTTGGGGAAGTTTGGGAGTTCTTGTTCAAAAATTTGGGATCTTGTTCAAAAGTAAACCTCATTACCCAATTTCTTCCCTTTCTCCCACTAATTTGTCACTCCAATATCTCTATTTGAATGGATACCTTTGTCTTCCATTTTCTTACTAGTTGTGTGTGTATGCATGAGAGAGAGAGAGAGAGAGAGAGAGAGAGAGAGTAATTAGGGTCATCGGAGAGGTCGCCGGAGATGAGTCGCCAAATATGATGGATTTACTGGGGACTGGAGTGGGGAACAGGGGAAGAGGAGAGGGAGAGATTAGGTGAGATAGGAAGGGGAGAAAGAGAGTGCACTTTTATGATTTAAATCTCAACTATTGATTTTAATGGCTGAGATTTAGTGTCAAAAGTTGTGGCAAAAATTGTGTCCCTTGAACCTTCCCCAAAATAATGTCCAACAGCTGTATGGACTTTCTTTTTTTTTGTTAATTACAAAATTTGCACAGCAAAGTTACCACATCTGATGTTTGGTTATCGACCAAAAAAACTGATTTTCTTTTTAAAGCTAACGAATCACTTTCTTTATTTTAAAGCTAACCTGCTACTTAATGAGGGTTTATAGAGCATTTCTGGTAGAATGAGGCACAAGTACAAGAGGTCTTGCATACTTTCCATTGGCTTAACTAGGTTGTTTGTACAGAAATCAGAACCTGTACTACTCCTTTTTGATCCGTAGTTGCAAGCGTTTTGATTAGACAATAGTTTTTGTGCCTTGCTTTATAAGTGTTGCTGCTTGCGGTGAGCTCCTGTATTAGACTATTTTATGCTCTTTTGGGGATATTTTGGCCTTATGTTCATATGTAGATCTGATGCTTAAAGTTTCTCTCCCCTCTACTTAGACATGTGAGATTATTTTCTTCGTTTTCCCCTTCTTCTTTTTTGTTGTTTTTTGTCAAGAGTCAGGCACTTTCTACAGTACAACTTGACTTCTCTGTTTGATTACCGAGAAAATTGAGGAGATGGAAATAATTTAAAGTTCTGAAAGTTTGTTCGTGACGCGTTTTTTTTTTTTTTTTACTACGTTATATGCAATCAGAAGTTCGAGATTCTCCTCTGTTTTTTCCCCTAGGTTTTGAATGCCAAGTGCTAGCCTTTGTTTCTGACGTTGTTTTGTATCTTCCAGGGATCAAAAAACTGCAAAGGACGGTTTGATGCTTCAGTTTATGATGCTTCAGCTTGCAAAGGATGGTTTGATGCTTCAGTTTATGATGCTTCAGTTTATGTTTATGATGCTTCAGTTTATGATGGTTTGTTTCTGAAGTTGTTTTGTATACCTTTCGCATTGACTTAGTTTGGTTTGTTTTCTCGTTGTTATCAGTATCATCATTTGTATAGATAGACCACTTATGGCATCCACTTATTTGTTAGTCAAAGTTTCTGTTTGTTGCATGACAACTTTTATGGGCACTCATGATGATACTGATACGATTTACAAACAGAAAACGACTCCAAACAGACATTCTAACACGCTAATAATACCTTAATGATAGAAACAAACAGAGTCGTCATTGTACTATTTTTTTTATCCTCCTTTTATTAAGACAAAAACTAGACAACTAAGGCTTTTTAATACAATGAAAAAATCTTGTAGTGGTGAGCTTATATATACAATGAAAAAATTATCCATTTTGATAATTTTTTTGCCCGTATTTCAATTTTTTTCATATTTGTTAGTTTTGCGGCGATTTTTGTGGATTATTGATTAGTCGCGATTTTTGTGGATTATTGTTTTGGCCCAAATGTGACTTCCTTCATCCCAAAATAGATGTCCAAAATCACTATTCATACCTCTCAAAAAATCATCTATATTTTTTAAGCTATAAATTATATATGCAATATGAATCTTGTTTGATAGATCATTATTAAATAAAAATTTTAAAATCGTAAAAAATATTACAAAAACAAAATATAGGTGATTTTTTTTAGAGGTGTGACTAGTGGTTTTGAACGTGCATTTTCGGTCAAAGGGAGTTTTTTTTTTTTTTTTTGTGTTTTGAGGAGAATATTCTACACACTTTTCGGGGCACATTTTCACCTTGTTCAGTTTGGGTTTGGGTTTGGGATTTGGGTTTCGGGTAAAGAGAGAAATGAAATTAATAATTGGAATTAGGGGGATTGATTAGAGAGAGAAAAGAGAATAATAATTAAAAAAATGAATAATAATTGAAAATAATTTTAAAACCGGGTGTTGAGATCCAAACCGAACAAGGCCCGTGTTCTCTTGAAAGCCAAAAGGTGAGATTTGTCCATCTGGGGAACTACTACACATCAGGAATTGAAAAGAAGAAGAAAAAAGATATGCCGAGAGAGAGAAGGGTTTGTGCACGTGTGCAATCTGGTGGGCCAAGGGAAAAGAAAAAAACGTGTAAAGTGCTCCTGTGGATGCTGGTGTTCTATATAGATATAGTGGAATACTAGCCAGAGGGTTGCACACCAACTAGGCCCATCATTTGTGCTGAATTTTTGTGTTCTGAATATTGTCATTCAGATAAAAGGTATATAAACAAAATTAAAGAGGGACGCGATAAAAATAAAAATCAATTTGTGTAAGCCCAATCGTAGTGAGTTACATAAGACTTATAAAATGTTATATTCAGTGGTGGAGCTAGAAATTTCGTACAGAGAGGCACCTTATCACAATAAAAAAAAATTCACAGTAAAATATAGGAATAAAGAAGTTCCAAGAACAAAAGTTCAAACATTCTTCATTAGGCACAAAAGTTTGTAGGATAATATTTTGAAACACTTCTTAATATAAGCACAAAAAAAAACTAAATATTTGTTGGTAATTTTATTTACAATGGACCCCGACAAGTTTTCATTTTTCAAAAGTTTTGCATAATTGTTTCGTTACTAATACCATATAAACATCTTGCTCCAAGTATATTGTCAATGCCAGCTCAAAAACTCTAGATAAGCTCATTTTTGGAGAACTCATAAAATTATGATAGCTCGCTTAACTATTTGATTCTTAATCTTTGTGACAAAAAAAATAAAATCAATTGTAATAAGGATCACTAAGATTGTTTTCAATTATTTTTTGTTTCAAAATTAGTGAGACCGGGATCAATATAAGTACTCTTTTTCTTGTCCCATGTGGAAAAAAGAAAGAAAGAAAAGAAAAAGAAAATCCATCAAAAACGAAAAGCGACAGCCCCAACGAAAGTCTCGAACCCAGGTGATTTGAAAAAAGGGCATGCGCTCATGCCACTGGGACAAGTGATCACTCGCTATAAATGACAAAATTATATATGTAGTAAACTTCAAACGAGTTGTAAAAAAAAAAAAAATTAGCAACAAGTGATCAAAATCCAGTGGGGTCATGCCCCCCCCTCCTTAAGCTGGCTCCGCCCCTGGTTATATTCCCTCCATCCCAAAAACAATGTCCAAAAATACTATTCAACCTCTCATAAATTATCTATATTCTTTTATTTATAATAATTTGTACATTCAATATGGATCTTGTTTGATAGATCTCACTTATTTTTATTAAACAAAGTTTTTAAATAATAAAAATTATTATAAATTACCAAATAAACAATTTTTTTAGAGGAGTGAATAATGTTTTTGGACATCGTTTTTGGAACGGAGGGGGAGTACTTCAAAGATAATGGAAAAGCGATATATCAATAAAACTAATAAGCCAAAATCCAAACTGGGAAAAAATAAAATAAAAAAGGGGTACCATTTCATAAAAAAACGCTAACTTCTTATTGTCAAACTTGTGGCCACGAATAGAGGTGGTAAATGGGTGGATTGGGTTGGGTTTGTGTGGTGGATATGGATTATGGGTTGAATATGAACCAATAATATTAGGAGGGTTGGATATAGGTGGGTCGAATATGGACCTAGCTAAACCCAACCCCACCCAACCCAACTCAATTTTTTTTTTTTTTTTTTTTGGGAAATTTAGAATTGAATTTTTTTATAGAGTTTATCCGTTTATCAACACCTTCAAAAATTGGATTGGCCTATCAATTGTCCTTTCTCCCCTCTTTTCACTCTCACATTCTCAATTTCGTTACCCGATCAAAAAAAAATTCTCAATTTCGTTACAGATCAATCAAATTCATGATTTCTCTTTTTGCCACTCCTGGTTCTTAAAAAATTAAATTTTAAAATTAATTGTGTGTGTGTGTGTGTGTGTGTGTGTGTGTATATTATGTATCGAAATCTGGCATCATAGGCAGTGTGCAGTCCAGTGGGAAGCTTCAGTCCTTGTAGGCAGGGGGTCGCATGTTTGACTATTGCCCTTCTACTTTTTGCACCACAAAAAATTAAAAGATTTTCATCAATTAAGGCCACTGTGATATGAACCCTAGACCTCTAGGAAAGGATTTCTTACCTCTTGCCACTCGACCATCAACAATGATTGGGAGAAGACATTCTCTAATAATATTATATATTCTGATCCTATTATGGTAATAACAACTCCCCGAATATTTATTTTTCTAAATTTTAATTTTCTCTATTCTTTTTACAAGACTGATGTTGTTTACACTATGGATGATTAACCCATGAAGACAGAGTGTTTTTTTTTTTGTGGGTATTATGTATAGTCAATATCTAAGGACACGCGTGTGTACTTCTTTTTGACATGAAATATATTAACTTACCAAATTTCCCTTCCAAATGAATGACTATAATTAATGGATAATGTGATACTGCTCTATTATTCTTTACCCTTACACTTATTTTATTGCTTATGTGGGCATTTATCTTATGAACGGATGTGAAAACACCAATAACAAAATAAGAAGGTATCTTAAAGAACAAGGTGCAAGTATCTCATAAAGAATTGTCATGCTCATTGCCATTGGGGTGATACTTTGTTCATTCACAGGCTTGCCAATTTTGTGTTAACTTTTGTCACTATGCTTAATCCTACTGGAAGCCTCTCATACATCACTTAGGCTTTTGGGTCAAAATTGATTGATGTCTTTAGCCTTGGGTAGTTGGGTTGATTTTTAAACTTATTTTACTTTTGTTCTGATATTGAAATTCATGCTTCAAATGAAAGTAGTAAAAAAATTATACCAAATAAACAACATTTTAAGCTTACCAACTTAAACCTTTCTATTTTTCTACCATTCTCGATCCTCTCAATTGTCCTCATGTCACATCTTTGTTTACTTCTCCTCGTTGTATAGTCCTGTCGAATTTACTCAATCAAAACCCGTAATTTTTGTTTTTTTTAAAATAGAAAACTTCATTAATATTCGAATCAGAAAGTACAGCCATACACATATAAATAGAAAACTTCATTAATTTTTGTTTTTTTGTAGAATTGTAATGGATTATCAAATTGGGAGAAAATTTTGGGTGCAAATAGGGTATCACTGAAGTGGTACTCCTTAGGCACATCCGGACCGTCCAGACCGTCGGTTGCATTTGTTGGCCGACTTGGATGTGTCCAAGGGGTACCAGATGGTATCCTATAAGTATCCAAATTTTTTTTCCAAATTGCGACGGAAGGAGTAATTGCTTATTAAGGTCGCTAACAATGATGGCTAGGAATGAGGAGTACATGAAAAAACAAATTATTGTTATTACTGTTTAAATATTAAACCAAAAAAAGGGTGAGATATCGTTTGAGTGCTGCAAAAGCAATAACTTGCAGGGGGTTATACAGTCAAACATGAGAATACTGAATATATGTAGATGATGTCATTGTTCACGACACATCATAAGAGAGTGGTAGAGATATTGTAACATAGTGTGAAATTAAAGCTTGACAATACATTTGTTTTCATTTTTTCGATGGTTAGAGGTGACCGAGCTAGCTTATACGCAATTCAACTAATCCCTTTCCAGTCCACTCAAAGGTGAAATTATGCAAAGGTATAACAAGTCCTAGAGGGGGGGTGAATAGGACTACCAAATTAAAAATTAACTATCCCAATTTTAATCTACTTAATCATTTTCCATGGTGAGACAATTAAAATCACAAAATGAAGAAGTATAGCAATAAGCAAAAGAACACGAACACGAGGATATACGTGGAAACTACTTAGGGTCTAAATACCCTAAGCATAAAACCACGGCCTAATCTACCAATTGCTATAAATCAAAAGGTTAAATCAAGAGTTACAAGATTAGGAATTACCAACTTGCCCCAAGCTATACCTAACTCCACTCCTTGATTTAGCTCCCCGAGCCCCTTCTTGATTCCATAGCCTCCACGAGTCCAACACCCCTCGATCTCCGTATCAAAGACGGCTCCGGATCATCCGGCCACGTAGAAATGTAGGCAACACAACATGATGTAATAAAGATGTGATTTTTATGAAGATTTTCGAAAAAACAAAATCAACCTAGAGTGGATCCATGGAAAGGAAGACCCTAGATTGAAGAAAGATGGAATGAGCTAACTCAAATCATCAAGAACATCAAGTTCCACAAAGAGAGATGGGATGAGACTTTCTCTCTCTAAAAGGGGCTGATTTTTCAATGAGGTTGGTGCCCTAAAATGAGAGAAAAAGACCTTATATAGTGCACAAGTTCGCAGCCCTTAAGTGAGCCTCTCAAAACATGACACATCACTAACACGGGCTACCAGACGCGTGTAAACGCTTTGTGAGCGCAGCGGCCAATAAAAGGTACACGGGCTAGCAGACGCGTGTAAACGCTTTTCAAACGCCACGTGCACAGCAAGGGCTAGAACTCACATGCCTTTGACAAAATCATGATTTTGGAAGTGAATCAATGCATTTTAGCTAAATAAAACTCATGTGTACTAAACCATGATGATCAACACTAATGCATGAGTATACCTTCCCGGATTGAGCTTTGAAACACTTGACAAGGCATTGGCTTGATCATGCAGCTTGTAATCTTCTTGAATGGAGCATCTAGACTCAAGCCCTAAGCACTCTACTTCCCAAAACCCCATAAGCAAATTACATGCACGGAAAGGCTTGACATTACCCGGAAAACGCCAACAAAACTAACAATATCCCCCTTTGGCTTTTCCGGGACAAAACCTTCCAAAACAAAACGCAATACAAGAAAGCAAGACCTAACTAACTCAAGAACCTTCAAAACTTGAGAGAATTAGAACAAGCTTCCAAAAACACCGCCAAGAAACTTCAACAGAGCATATGCCAAGATATCCAAACAATAACAATAGGAACAATGAAAGCGCAGCCGGAAGCATACTTAAAAATAGCATGTTTGCCCCAAACATGGGCACAAGAATTATGAGTCAAACAATGTCATGTTTGCCCCCAACACGGGCATAAACTATCATATTTCAGCTTCAACATGTTTGCCCCAAACATGGGCACCTGCTGGAATCAAACCACAAGCAATAGTAGCAGCGAAAGCACAACGGAAATAGCAAACTACTATATAAGCAATCAAGAACAAGGCATAGTCATACTACTAGCAAGCTCTATAGAGACCAAAGCCCCAAACACGGGCAACAAGAGCATATGTCCTACAAGTCATGGCCCTAACAATGGGCAAAACCAACACCAAGTAGCAAGGATATCAAGTATGCAGGAATATAGAGTAACAAGTATTCATTCAAAGCAAACTATTCTCCCCCTTTTTGTCTCGGAAAATAAGGAGTAACCCCATAATGTAGAACCATGGCAAGAGAGAATATAATGCAACATACTGAATCCTAAGAGCAATCAGAGAATGAAGAACCATGGACTCCAACTAACCAAGAACAACATGTGCAGCACATGTAGAAAGTGAATACTCAGAAATATCATGTGCAATAGTCGGAACATAGTGCACCAACAACCAACAAATACACCAGTGAGCAATATAATAGGAATCAAGCATGAATCAGTGAAATACTCATGAAAAAAAAAACAAAGCACAGAAATCCAAATCACCATGGCAGAGAGACAACAACACATCACTGCTCAAAAACCCCCAAAACAATGATCCGGAAAGATGAGTTCTAGGCAATGTAGGCTAGAAAAAAAAAACAATGGAAGAATAAGCTTACAGAGGGGCCCTAGGTGAGGAGCCCAGAAAATCTGCAGATCAGAGAACACTAGTAGACAGTGCTGATGATGAACAAAATACAGATGCACACGACAATCAACAACATGTATCAGCAGCAGCAGTGATCCAGAAACACAAAGTTCAAGAGCACAAATTCAAGCAACAATACTCTGATTTCCCAAAGCACAATGAAACCCAACACCCTCAAGGAAAATGAGACCTCGGACTCAACGTAGCACCTGAAC
Organism: Vaccinium myrtillus; assembly: GCA_016920895.1. NCBI lineage: Eukaryota > Viridiplantae > Streptophyta > Magnoliopsida > Ericales > Ericaceae > Vaccinium > Vaccinium myrtillus. Next base: position 6,502,352 of record CM029281.1, on the reverse strand, counting down.
CGTCTGCTAAAATTCCAACTTGCTCTGTTGAAACCCTCGAATATGCAGACCCAGCCGTATTTGGAAACGGACCAAGAACTCTAACTTCATGGTTGAAAAGAGCTTACACTGCCACCTCACAGGACTACTCGATTGAACCAGAAAACCCTAGCTTCGTGGTTGGAAAGACTGCAGGTCGGTGGAGCCGTACACCCCTGAGCACGAGATCGCACCCCAATCGAACTAGTAAAACCCAAAATCGAGTGAGCAAACTTTGAGAAACTGTGAATCGACTAACCCATTGTGGTAGAGAAGGAGATCCGAAGTGTTGTGGAGAAGAAGATGATGCACGGCCGCTGCGTGAAACCCTAAATGTGTAATCGCCTAAGGGAAGAGAGAGAGTGGTGATTTTGGTCTGGAGCAGATGAGAAGTGAGAGGAAGGATACAAGCCCTAACCGGTCCTACGGTGAGGATTAGACCACGTGGTGGCTGATAATACACACTCATAAGATATCAGATAAGTGGAACACGTGACTGAGAGGTGGTGCAGCGCTAGCAAACCCGTGTAAACCCATTTTAGGCCCCAACTCTCTGAAACTCAACACAGAAACCCACGAAAATATTGCTAACAGGTCATGTGTAAAATCCTTCACAAATTTGTGAAGGGCCTGATATCAAAGTGAGATGCATAAACTAAAAAAAAATTCTAAGGCACAGAAAGTATCCTCAAGGAGTATGAAACCCAATTTTTACCAAGGCACAAGAACACATTCCTCGACATGGATAAATCCTCCAAATCTTAAACCAACACCCTACAACCAAATTTTCTAGGCCTCAAAACACACACCAAAATAATGAGAAAATTTCGTGTCTCCCCCTCACAAAAACATTAAAAGCACACACAATGCCAACTCTCCCTTCTCACGAATGCACTTCATAAATGTATGCACAAATTCAATCACTTAAGAAGATATTAGATCCATTTAAAAACAATGCTCCCCCTCGCCAAAAGCCACCATATAAAATGTGGACCAACTATCTCTTATGCAACTAAGCAATGAAGATCAAGCACACAATGCCACTAACATTATTTCTCCCCCTCACAAAATGCAACCTAAAAAGTATGCACATATCCAAACATGCAATGTCATGAAATTGGACCATTACTTCCTCACACAAAAACTCTCCCAACTAGACATCAAACCATCAAAATACTTAAGGAATGAGCACCAAAAACACACTCCCATGATGAAACTCAATGCTCCCCCTGAGCAAATGCATCTCTCCCATGAATGTACATTCTCAAGCACACAATGGCATCACAAATTCAAGCACTCAAAATGCACATCTATCCATCATGAACAAGAAGAAAATGAACAAGCTTGCTTTGAGACACGATTTTCGAACACAACCAAGATAGCAAGAGCAATGCATAGCACGACAATATCATGAGTTCAAGTGATTATCAAGAGAATTTCATGCTCTTCTACTATCAATGTGAGTGGGTGATCTCTTATAAGATGGTGCAAGAACCTCAAAAATGCCAAGGGACACCCACCCAAATCCCGAGAAAGACTCACACAAGCTAGACAAGTGAAGTCAAACCATAAGGCACTTGGACCTAAAAACTTCACGCACAAACCCCATTTTGATTTCTATGACCCAAGAGGTACACACAAATCTAGGATGGTGCAATGAATAGGTAGCCATTCGCCTAGGTGCGAGATCAATAAGGAGGGGGTGTACTAGAGCAACAACCTCAATTTTAGAATTAAGAGGCTACACAATGAATACCTTCTTCTTCTTCTCCCCCCCTTTTTTTTATTTTTTATTTTTAAATATGATTTCTTTTAAACAAGGATCTCACTCTTTTATGCACCAAGGAAGCTTTCACACTAATCCCTAGACGGTAGCTCTTGGGAAAAATCAATGGGGGAAAGCATCTAAAGGTGAACTCAAGCATTTGGTCAATCAAAAATCCAATCAAGTAGAGTCTAACCAAGATACGAATGAGTACCCTTATACACCATAAGGATCAAGCCCCAAAAGAGTGTGTGCAAATAGAGGAGAGCATGAGATTCATCCGAGACAATGACCACAACATGATATTAGCACGCATGCATACTTCAATGATCCCAATGGTTATACTCAAATCTCAATGCCCAACTAACAAGTGCATCAAACTCATTCTCATGCATGATGAAAGAAGTATCCACATGTCAAGCACACAAGCATTCAACAAGCAAGCACACAAACAAAAAGACCAAGACATGACCCTAAATGCATGCAACAAATGAAAACAAAAGACACAATGAAAATCAATGCAAACACTAAATAAAAACACATGACCACTCTAGACTCAAACATGACATGAAGCCCACAAGAGTGACATGCAACCCAACCAAACTCAATGAAGAGAAGAAGAACCCCCATACTCCCTAAGAGTATTTAGAGGTTGTGAGACAAGTGAAACACGATCAACTTTCTTCCAAGCATGATTCGATTTGTTTTGATCACACGAAGCATTGTTCAAATTCTTAGCATGCAAAGACAACTTGTTTATCTCTTCAACAATGTATGATGATTGAGTAGCAAGATGAGACAACTTGGAGAGAAATTCATCATTTTGAGACTTAGGGGGCGAAGGAGTAGCACCACGAGGTCTTCCAACATTAGGTTGACCAAGAACCACACTACGTGAAACAAAGCGACTCATGGGTCTTTGAGTTTGACCCCTCTTGTTATACTCTCTCTTCAATCGATAGCAAAAGGGACGAATGTGTCCCCTCAACCCCACAATGGTGACAAGTAACAACCTTTCGCTTAGAACTCTCAACTTCTATAGGTTTGCTCTTTCTATTCTTGTTCGGGGTATCACACTCATCATCAAGGCCACAAGTATCAAAGAGAACGAATTTCTTCTTGGGAGGTTCATCCTTCAAAAGAAAGAAATTTTTAGAGGAAGAAGGACTTGAGTTAGTCCCGGCACTCACAAAGGGAATCTTCCTAGTAGGCTCTTCACTAGGCTTGGAAGGATGTGATGAAGAATTCAAGAAACCTAGGCCACTCTTATCCCTAAAAGACCTAGTCATCTCCGCTATTCGTGAAGCCCCACAATCATTTATTTTTATTACTTCATTAGCCTCAAAAAGATCTTTCTCAAGTTCAACAATCTTAGACTTGGCTTTTTCAATTTCTTTCAAACTTTCAATTCTCTCATTTTCAATGAGTTCAAACTTTTCAACCAATTTCGCATTATAGACTTTAAGCTCTTCTAACTCACGAGAGGTGACAACAAGATCCTCCTTAAGGGAAACTTTCTCTTTCTCCACATTTTTTAGATTAGACTCCAATTCCTTCTTTCTTTTCCCAAGTTTCCTAAAGTCTTTGTAAAGTTGATCATAGATCACATTAATAGACTCGGTCTCACAATCCTCACCATCATTCTCATCATTTTTAGCAATTTCCACTTTGGAACTAGATCTCGTACTCTCAACACTCTCAACACTAGAGAAAGAGGACTCGGACAATGATTTAGGAGAAGGAGGAGAACCAACCGTTGTGACCAAAGCATTGACATTGGAATTTCCCTCGCCCAACTCAAAAGCACCACACTCGCTACCCTCATTGTCACTATCATCCTCCCACGTGACCTTGTACCCCCTTTTAAACTTCCTTTTAAGAGTATTAGCGCACTCGGATTGAATGTGACCGAACCCATGACACTCATGACATTGTATTCCTTGTGGTTTTTTGGATTTATCAAATGAAGGTTTCTTGCCACTTGTGTCAAACGTGTTCTTCTTATAACCACTCAATGGTTTCGGACTCTTAGCAAGTTCTTTATGTTTCCGAAGAGTTACAAACCTCTTGTATTTTTGACAAGTGCACCCAACTCCTCATCGTCAATACTCTCATCCGTGTCACTATCCTTGGTGATTTCCTCTTTATCAATTTTGAAAGCAATATCCTTGCCGGCCTTGGAAACGGACTTCGAAGGTTTGAAGTCCTTCAAGTGATTTAGTTCAAAAATTTGGAGCTTACCAACCAACTCGGCAAAAGTGATATCATCAACATCCGAGCGCTCTTCTATGGAGGTCACTTTGGTCAAGAACCTAGAGGGAAGGGACCTAAGGATCTTACGACACACTTTAAGATTCGAAAGAGGTTCCCCTAGGCTATGAAACATGTTAACAATTTCGGTGAGCCTAGTTATGAAGCTATCAAAATTTTCTTCATCAAGCATTTTGAGTTCCTCAAATTTTGTAGTGCACATTTGGAGTTTAGACACCCTCACCGTTTCAATACCCTCATGAGAGGTTCGGAGAAGTTCCCAAGCCTCTTTTGCGGTGACACACGAAGAAATGCGATTGACTTCGGATTTGGACAAAGCATTGAAAATGGTGTTCAATGCACGTGAGTTAAACTCACAACTCTCGATATCCGCCGGATCCCACTCCGCTTCGTTTTTCTTCCTAACCTCTTTAGTGCTAGAATCCTCAATCGTGGGTTCTTCATAACCATAAAGAACGGATCTCCAAACTCTAATCCCTAATGCAATCAAATGGTTCTTCATTTTTGATTTCCAAAGAGAGTAGTCACTACCATCAAAGTAAGGGGGTCGAGAATTTGACCCACCTTCCATAGGACCCGTCCTATCCATTGCACAACAAAGGATCAACTCAAGCAATTAAGCACACAACGAGCACACGGGCTCTGATACCAATTGAAATTATGCAAAGGTATAACAAGTCCTAGAGGGGGGGTGAATAGGACTACCAAATTAAAAATTAACTATCCCAATTTTAATCTACTTAATCATTTTCCATGGTGAGACAATTAAAATCACAAAATGAAGAAGTATAGCAATAAGCAAAAGAACACGAACACGAGGATATACGTGGAAACTACTTAGGGTCTAAATACCCTAAGCATAAAACCACGGCCTAATCTACCAATTGCTATAAATCAAAAGGTTAAATCAAGAGTTACAAGATTAGGAATTACCAACTTGCCCCAAGCTACACCTAACTCCACTCCTTGATTTAGCTCCCCGAGCCCCTTCTTGATTCCATAGCCTCCACGAGTCCAACACCCCTCGATCTCCGTATCAAAGACGGCTCCGGATCATCCGGCCACGTAGAAATGTAGGCAACACAACATGATGTAATAAAGATGTGATTTTTATGAAGATTTTCGAAAAAACAAAATCAACCTAGAGTGGATCCATGGAAAGGAAGACCCTAGATTGAAGAAAGATGGAATGAGCTAACTCAAATCATCAAGAACATCAAGTTCCACAAAGAGAGATGGGATGAGACTTTCTCTCTCTAAAAGGGGGCTGATTTTTCAATGAGGTTGGTGCCCTAAAATGAGAGAAAAAGACCTTATATAGTGCACAAGTTCGCAGCCCTTAAGTGAGCCTCTCAAAACATGACACATCACTAACACGGGCTACCAGACGCGTGTAAACGCTTTGTGAGCGCAGCGGCCAATAAAAGGTACACGGGCTAGCAGACGCGTGTAAACGCTTTTCAAACGCCACGTGCACAGCAAGGGCTAGAACTCACATGCCTTTGACAAAATCATGATTTTGGAAGTGAATCAATGCATTTTAGCTAAATAAAACTCATGTGTACTAAACCATGATGATCAACACTAATGCATGAGTATACCTTCCCGGATTGAGCTTTGAAACACTTGACAAGGCATTGGCTTGATCATGCAGCTTGTAATCTTCTTGAATGGAGCATCTAGACTCAAGCCCTAAGCACTCTACTTCCCAAAACCCCATAAGCAAATTACATGCACGGAAAGGCTTGACATTACCCGGAAAACGCCAACAAAACTAACAAAAGGTAGACCATCCACGTCAGAACTAAAGAATTCAAAAGAAATTATTTTATTGTGGCCTATCCCCCCAAAATTAGGTTACTTCTAGTTCACATCAGTATGTGTACAAAATTCATTTTTTTACAATTAACATGGTGTCTTAACTATCATGTTATCCTGGGTCAGTTTATGCGAACCTCAACTAATGTTAGGTGTTGAAGTGAGGACGGGTTTATTAAAAAGACAGTAAAATGGAATGGTTTTTAACCTTTTCATTTTCCTTTCATTTTAAACAAATATTATTATTAACTTGAAATGGAGATACCAATAAAATAATTTCTTCTTTACAAACTTTGGCCTTTTGTTCATTTAAAAAAAGCTTGCTAAAAAACAACTCCGCAAAAAGAGAGAAGCCGAGAGAGAGGAGAGTCTAGAGAGAGAGAGAGAGAGATGTGAGAGCCATGCGAGAGATGTCGGAGCTTCTTTCTTCCGCCCCCTGCCACCAGCCCTTCCATCCCCTTCCCCCTCCAACCCATTCGCCCCTCTCCTCTCCTCTCATTTATCACTCCATCTCCTTGATTTGCCGGTAACTCCCCATGCATGGCCGGATCTGCTCTCCGGTCAGTGTGGGCGGCCGGAATCTTGATTTTTGGAACAAAGGGAGGCCGATCTAGGCCTCTGACACCAACGGCGAGCGGCGACAATGGCACCGGCGTTTTTTTTTTCTGCTATTTTAATTTTTTTTTTCTTTTTTTGTTGTTGTTAGTTTTTGTAGGTGGTTTTATTTGGCCGGCGGTTTTGTAGGTGGTTGTTTTGTTTACCGGTTTTGGGCCGGTGGTTTAATTTAATACATTTCTATCTCTTTACGGGGGGGGGAAGGCTTGCTAATACTTATTGGGCTTATTCGGTTTGGGTCTCAAGACCCGATTTCTAAATTATTACTCAACAGGTTGGAATATATTTTGGAGCACGTTTGAGGTGATTGGATAAGTAGTAGGGAAAATTGCTCAAGAAGAGCCCAATACGTGTTTTCTACAATCAAAAAAAGGTTTTGGCCCAATAGGTGGTGCCCCAACCCAACACTTAATTCAACACTTTAGGTTCATGCTCTAGCACCACGAAATTGGACCCAAAGGTTATTCCGAATTTCCTTTATTTAGTAAGAGCATCTCCAACACTTCTCACCAAAATACCTAGCCAAAAGTACCAACTCTACTTTGCCTATTCATTTTCCCACTCTACCATTCCAACATTACTCTCCATTCTGACTATCCATCCAAACTAACAAAACAGAATTTGCATATCAAATAATTTTTTGTTAGACAGGCATATCAAGCGTACAATAATGTGAAAATAAAATAAAATAAATGAAGCTAAGATTAGCAAGGTGTCAATCATAGGACCAAAAAAAAAAAATTTGAGAAACGAAGACTCCAGAATGCTGTAGTGAATCACCAGCAAACTTGTGACTCAGTCCTAAATCCCCTTTAACTCAGTCCCAAACCTCCTTCTGTCACTCTTCGGAAACTGCAACCACCGCCGCCGCCAGTAGTATCAACGCGGGCAAGATCCAAAACCCAGCGAAATCTAGGTTTTTACAAAATCTGGGTACCAAATCGAAATCTAGATTTCTGAAAAGGGGAGAGAAGGAGAGGAGAAACGGGGGAGAGAGAGAGAGAGAGAGGAAAGGGAACTGCGGGCGAAAGAGTGGAGAAGCAAGGTGGAGCAACTTGCTAGTACTAGCCAGCGGAAAAGCAGGAGGCCAAAGTGCCGAGTGGAGTAGCGAGGCCCTTGGAGGGGTGAAACCTGTTATTGGATCGCCGGAGTAGCCAAGAAAGCTTGAGTAGAGAGTGTCTTAGAGCCAACTCCAAGATGCTTATATTTTAAGCTAGTATGCGAGAATTCACTTTCCCATTTAGGCTAGGTTTTCCGTTCTTCAAATTTTTGCTCTCGTACAATTCTCGGTATTGTTTATTTTTTTTATTTTTTGTTCAACTTTTCGTCGTAATTTTGAGAATTAACCATATGTCTCGATCAGAGGAGTAAAAAATTATTAAAAATATAGATTGAAGTTGGAAAAATTTTCTATAAAACCACTAAAAACAAACATGAAGGTCAGACAAATAGTTCCACTGGTTTACTTCGCTCGAGAGATTTTGTATTCAAACGTGGCTTTGAACGCTAAGAAATCTCCACAAACGATTGTGCTAAATTTTTTTGGATGGATTTTGTGGAGTAAAGAAAAAGATCCAATCTCATAAAAAAAATCTGTTTTGAAAAGAGATTTGGAAAATGAAATAATTAACTAAACTACAAAACTCATGAAACAAAAGCAAAATTATAGCTGGAGCAACACAATCTCTTTATTTCAAATTTGGCTAATAACCAAATTACAATTGCTTGCAGAAACGAGTAACACCATCACTAGTTGATATAACACGATCAACAACCATTTCTTTTCCGGAATTCAGAAATCTTTGACGTACACATTGAGGAAAACCGGACCGCCCATGATCGAGACAACAAAATCGAAACGCCAGGCCACTGTTTAAATAGGCCTCTGTTCGTTCTTCCCCAAGTAATTTTTGCATGCATTAAATAAGCCTCGCTGTAATTTTTGCTGACAACGGGCCCACTTGTTTAAAAGTACTACTCTATTTCTTGCTCACTCTATGATATGTCATGAACAACAACGTATTTTTTTGTCATGTAAGAGTTCTTGAGGAAAAAAAAAAAAAAAAGAATTTCTGACTCGAGGATGGCTCACCACACTCTCTTCACATGGGGTGTGGGGCCCAGATCTGGGCCCCACACCCCATGTGAGAGAGGGTGTGGCTGGGAGTGGCTCCCAGGGAGTGTATGTATCATTTTTGGAAAAAAAAACGCATGAAACCATCGTAAAAGTGGGGATAGAGAAAGAAGGGATAAAAAAAAAAATATGGTCCAAAAGAAAAACGAAGATTTAAAAAAAAAAAAAAGAGTCAAAATTCTAAGGAAAATAATGAGTCAAAATTCTTTTGGACAAGCCTATAATAACCATCTTCGCATATTTGGGACTTAGGTGCGCGTGCATAAAAGATTGGATTTCAACGATTTAAATAGTCCTGAAATACTATAATATTTTCTCCATTATTACGTTTCGTTTTTTTTTGGCCCTTATGATGTTACTACAATTAGTTGTTGCAAATATTCGAATTAACCATCTTAACTTGTTTTTCTCAATTATGGTCATCGCGTGGTAGCGTGGTAGTTGCAGGTTCTTCCACATTTAAGTAAACTAAACTACTATTACTGACCGTCATCCGTTAATATTTATGTAAATTAACTATCATAAACTGATTGTGTTATCAACGACAATCAATTTTGTAACCCCAAACAAAAAGGCTAGACATTCTTTAAATTTACAATCGCTTCCCGTATGAAGAAAGATCAGCAAACAAAAAGCCAATGTTTTAAAGAAACACATTTCTACTATATGTAGATTATAGTAAAAATATACCACAATTGAACTGGAATTTATGGATAGAGGATAGTCGTTAGGTGCACATGGAAACACACACCGTTGATAGCATAGAATGATTCCTTGATTAATACTAGTAATTAACCTCTCATAATTTATCTATATTCTTTTATATATAATAATTTGTATATCCAATATGGATCTTGTTTGATAGATCTCACTTATTTTTATTAATCAAAGTTTTAAATAATAAAAAATATTATAAATTACCAAATAAGGAATTTTTTTTTTAAAGGAGTGAATAATGTTTTTGGACATCGTTTTTGGACGGAGGGAGTACTTCAAAGGTAATGGAAAAGCTATATATCAATAAAACTAATAAGCCAAATTGGAAATTTAGAATTGAATTATGGGTTGAATATGAACCAATAATATAAGAGGGTTGGATATAGGTGAGTCGACTATGGATCTAGCTAAACCCAACCCAACACCTTAAAAAATTGGATCGGCCCATCAATTGTCCTTTCTCCCCTCTTTTCACTCTCACATTCTCAATTCGTTACAAATCAATCAAATTCATGATTTCTCTTTTTGGGGTATTATGTATAGTCAATCTAAGGACACACGTGTGTACTTCTTTTTGACATGAAATATATTAACTTAGCAAATTTCCCTTCCAAATGAATGACTATAATTAATGGATAATGTGATACTGCTCTATTATTCTTTACCCTTACACTTATTTTATTGCTTATGTGGGCATTTATCTTATGAACGGATGTGAAAACACCAATAACAAAATAAGAAGGTATCTTAAAGAACAAGGTGCAAGTATCTCATAAAGAATTGTCCTGCTTATTGCCATTGGGGAATTGTCATGCTAATTGCCATTGGGGTGATACTTTGTTCATTCATAGGCTTTAGCCAATTTTGTGTTAACTTTTGTCACTATGCTTAATCCTATTGGAAGTCTCTTGCTCATACATCACTTAGGCTTTGTGTCAGAATTTATTGATGTCTTGAGCCTTGGGTAGTTGAGTTGATTTTTAAACTTATTTTACTTTTGTGCTGACATTGAAATTCATGCTTCAAAGGAAAATAGTAAAAACATTATACCAAATAAACAACATTTAAAACTTACCAACTTAAACCTTTCTTTCTACCATTCTCAATCCTGTCAATCCTGTCAACTGTCATCATGTCACATCTTTGTTTACTTCTCCTCATTGTATAGTCCTGTCGAATTTACTCAATCAAAACCCGTATTTTTTTTTTTGAAATAGAAAAGTTCATTAATATTCAAATAAGAAAGTACATCCATACACATATAAAGCAGACAAAACGACCCACAAAACAAATGACAGAAATATGACCCAAACAATGCAAACAACACAACAATACAAAAAGACTGAAAAAGATTGAAAAAAAAAATACAAGAAGACTGAAAACCTTGGCAGTGTTTGGTTGGGAGTTTTGGGCCGGTTTTGGCCCTGTTTTAGTTTTGCTTACATCATCATTTTCCTCATTTCTCTCTCTATCTCTCTCCACTTATTACACCTGCTTACATCATCAAAACTAAACTAAACTAAACTAAACCTACAAACCGAACAAGGCTTTTAAGTCTAACTATTCATCAAACCAAACTATCAACACCCAACACGCAATCCTCAACACTTGCAAAACAAATGTGAGGAACATGTGATAAATGTAAGTCCAGAAAACACAGCGTTGAGGGATACGATAAATATGAGGGTGATTCCCATAGTAGTTCAAGCCTTCAAGGGCACATCTGAAAAACTTTGAAAGTTCAAAAGGCAAAGTGAGAATTGTCTAATAGGAGGTAGTAATACTGCTACTTTACCCAATTTCTCTTTCTCAGCCTCAGTCGGTCAAGAGTCAGCGAGTGAAACTGGTAATTAATCGATTTGCATTTTTTTTAAACTTTATTTGCAAAATACGTGAAAACATGTTCTAGAAAACGTAAACGTTTTTTGGTTGCACGCTTTCACATTGGATTAAGATGGATTAGTCTGGAAAATTAAGTTAATTATACTCCGGCTTGAAAGCGTGTTTGGTAAACACGACTTCTAAAAGCGTGGTTAGCAAATACGTCTTTAGAAGGCGTGTTCCGGAACCCCGACTTCAGCTATCCACCGACTAATTCGCCGTGAAACCGCGGCTCTTTCTGCTGCCACCCATCTCCTCCGCACTGCACCGCCATCACTCCCCATCGCCACCCTCCACTACCTATCCCCCATCTACGCATACGGAATAACATATACTATCTCTATACGCACACAACAAACCTTCAAATATTCATACAATCACCAGAAGAAAACAACACTTTGAATCTTTGATATCAATGATTGTTCATCACTGAACCAAACCCTCGCAAAACCCACAAAATTTCTCGCTCCGATCTAGAATAACAATGACGATACACTCCGCCGCCATCCAAAAGCTCCTGAGCACAAACGCCCACTTGGGTAAGCGAGTGGCCGCCCACCACTTCAAGATCTACACCTACGGCGCCCGCAACGGCATGACCATAATCGACTCAGACAAAACCCTAATTTGCATTCGCCAACGCCTGCCACTTCATCTCCAACCTCGCTCGACAGAACGCCAAGTTCCTCTTTGTCAACACCAACTCCCTCTGCGACGAAATCGTCGACCAGATGACCAAGCGAATCGGCTGCGGCGCCGACTCCTCGTGGAAGCTCGGCGGATTCTTAACCAACAGCGGCAGCCCCAAGAAATTCAGGCAATTATGAACTGCCAAGGGCGGATGAGCCCGGGCCACTTCCCTAATCAAGTTTCAAGTTTTCTTTGAAGTTGAAATATGTAGTATTTTGTGAAATGTTGAAATATGTAGTTCAAGTTCAAGTTTCTTTACAGTCATAGTAGTATTTTGTGAATTGTTAGAAATTTTGTTGGTCAAGTTTCAAGTTTTCTTTACAGGTATGGTAGTATTTTGTAAAATGTGTGAAATTATATAGGTAAAGTTACAAGTTTTCTTTACAGTTGTAATAGTAGTTTGTAAAATGTTTGCTATTATATAGGTTTGTCCACCCAATGTTTTCTCTTAAAATTTATTGCCCGCCCATCTAAATTCTATGAAAAATGAATTTTACATTGTTAAGGCGTGTAGAACACAAAATTGGATTCTCTGTCTTGTTCGAAAATCTAACACCTGCCCATCTAGATCCAATGACAAATGAATTTTTAAATTATGAAAGCCCGTCAAACATGAAATTGGTTTCTAATTTTTACATGGAGATGTAAGATTAGCTTCTATTATTTTTCTTTTAGAATAGATATGTACGTGGAACATTGTCTCAGTAAATGTTTTTGAATTGCAATTTGTATTGGCATAATTGATACGGTCTTCCATATGTTCAAAAGAAGTTTATAATGCTCGCCCTCCGGTCGCTCTAATCCTGCATCCGTACTGAATTCAGGTCACGGGATAAGAAGCTCCATCTGGGATCCACCCAGCCGCCAGACTGTGTTGTGATTATGGACACAGAGAGGAAATCTTCGGTTATTTTTAGGCTGAGAAGCTGCAGATTCCAATCGTGGGGTTGGTGAATTCGAACACACCGTGGGATGTTTATAAGAGGATTATGTATCCAATCCCGTCGAATGATTCAGTGAAGTTTGTGTATTTGTTTTGTAATTTGATTACCAAGACTTTTCTGGTGGAGCAGAAGAAGGTTGAGGAAAGGGGCACTAAGCAATTGAGGCTTACGAAAACTGAAAATGGGTACTTCGCCATTGTTATTGCTTTAGTCCATTAGTATATATTGTGTATGTCATTGGCTGTTTTTTAACGTGGATTATGATTTGGGAGTGTTAAGCTACTGTGTGGCGTATCATATGCATCAATGGATGCTTGTAGCATACTAGCAATTGGAACTGCTATTATCATTCCTGTATAAAGATAAGTATCCGAAAACTGAAATTTGCACTACATGACTGCCGGTCTTGTTTTATTGGGTCATAGTTCTTCGATTCTCAGGAGTTATATGAGTTTTTTTCGCTCATTAGTTACATAGACAGTGTTCTGATCAGCTTCAGTATATAACATTGGCGGATTCCAACCACTGCCCAACAGTTAATAGTTACCAGCGATGCATGCGTAATAAATGTAGCACTTTCTGTAAAAGTGTCTTGAAACAAGTGAAATGGGCATTGGGATTGTAAAATTGTTGGCAATATCTCCGCCTTAACAAGAGCCCGATGGGCAGTGGTTAGCAGATAGGGTTGTGTTAACGTTAAGTATTGTGTTAGTTTTGCTGTTTCTGCCCGGGGTAAAAACTCTTAATGAGTTGGGCCTTGGTTCAACCTAACCCTGGACTTTTTCCTAACGTCTGGATCCAGCCAGGAGTCCACTCAAGTAGGGGAACGATGTAAGATTGCTCTGGAATGATGTTAACTAGGCCGAACACCCACCGTCGTAAAGACCTTGTTGCATCGGTTTGATTGCGATATTAAGCCCCAGAAAGAAAGATGGCCTCCCCCACCAACATTTACTTTTGTTCTCCATTATTGAAATTGTTGCAGATATCCTTTCAAGGCTAACCTTGTATACTGTACTGAATTTACATCTTACTGAGCTTTCAAATATTTGCAACTTTTTGTTTACAGGATTTTTATTTCTGTTGTAGTGTTTTTCGAAATTGTTTGGAGACATTCTCTAAGCTTAATTTTTTCCCTCAAGTTTCTGCTGAAATAAATTCCCATTTTGTGTTTCATGTCGATAAAATGGGCACTGCAGTGAGGAATCCGAAAATTTAAAGCAAAGCATGATGAGCAGTTCAAAGGATGAAGACCTGGTTATTCCTTATGAAAGCTTAGCTCTCATTTCAGATGGTAATGATTTGCTCTGGTTTTTCTTAAAGCGTTACTTTTTGTTCGTGAATCTGCTATCTTGGCCTCGCCTTTAGATTGATTCTTTACGTATTACTTTAGTGCTTTTATGATGAGGCTTTCTACGATATTTATCAGTGCAGATCCTGTTGAAACCAAGCAGCTTTTGGACAAGCTTGTTGTGATAAAGCTCAATGGTGCTTTGGGGACAAAAATGGGTTTTAGTGGACCCAGGTATATACATATACCCAAGCTTCCCTGGAAATGTTGATTGTTTAAGCAAAAAGAACGGAGCCTCGGTTGTATTACTGATGTTGTCTAGGCATCAAATGCCCATGTTTTCATTTTTTTACTTCTATTTGTCAATTGCAGGTCTGCCATTGAAGTTTGCAATGGCGTCACATATCTGGACTTGATTATTAATCAAATTGAGGTTGGCTTTTGGTCTTTCTTATTGCATACTGTTTTTCAAATATGCATTGGCTTGTAAAAACCATTGGTTATTTACAGTCTATCAATTCTAAGCATGGATGCAATGTCCCTTGATTTTGATGAACACAATCAGAACACATGATGGCACCATGAAGGTGACTAATTTTCCTATCAGCATTTTGAGTTCTTGACCTGAGATATTTGTAGAACCTAATTGTTGTAACTATTAAATGAAGGCAGTGGAGAAATTTTCCCTGAAAAATGTTGACATTCTTCCACTCTGCCAGGTTTGTAATTTAACAGAAGTTTTTGTTTGTTTACGTGTTTGTATTTCACTCTTTCTAGATTTTGAACTGAAACTTCACTTAAACAACCTATTTTGCTTTATATAGAGCTGAAGTCACCATGTCAGAAGATGAAAGGACAGCGAGGATGAATTGTATGTCGCTCTTTGCATTTTGATATTTTTTCTCTTTATTCCTGAGCATAGCACTTAATTTCGTGGTGAACTTGAGAGGGACTTGGTGAGAAGTAATTGAATTGTAATGAAATTTGATGTTGTCTTTCCTTATGGTTTGCAAGTGCTGCAATGAACTTACCTTTGAAAGATCATTGAGTTCCTCCTAAAACCATTTTGAGAGGATGGACTAAATGTAGTGGCTTAGGAGCAATCATACCATTCTTGAATGATGGCTAGTAAATGTACTTTCTTTTGCTCCTATCTTTTTTGTCACTATGCTCCTATTGCTTGAGATCCCATGAGAGTGCTCCCATTCCCTTCTCCTTTTCCGACCAGTTGCCTCTTTTCTATTTATTTTGGAATATAGATAAATTATGTCTTACTAAATTAAATTGGATGACTAATCTCTTCTTGTATGATTCCACTTGGCATCATAGATTTGCACTCTCTCATTTGCTCTCCTTATTTACTTCCATGCATATATGAAGGGATCTTTTTGATCACCGTGAGCTGTTCCTTTCATTGAAGAGCAGTGATACACTAGAGTCATTATTATTGCAGGTAAACATTTTATGCTGTTTGTGATCCAATCTTGCCATTTCACTTCTTACTCCTCTCGATGGGAATGAACAAGACTTCAAAGTATGTTTGTTCATTTTTTTAATGGGATTCACATGTAACAAAATTTCTTCGACTTGTTTTCCAGGGTAAGGAGTATATCCTTGTGGTGAAGTATGATAACCTGGGAGCACTAATTGACTCAAGTATCCTCGTTGACTTTTACGGGAGTATTGTTACTGCTGCTGAGAGAATGTTGTTTTTAAAAGAATGTATCAGGTGATGACTGATGAGTGAATCATCTTTGTTATTGTGCTCCTTAATTGGATGTTTCAGAAATTTTAAGTCATCTGATACAGAACAGGATCCAATACTGTGCAGATGTACCATAGATTTTTAATTTTTTTAATTGGCGAAGTACAATAGACTTGTTGCTACTAATTTGGCTCTGACTGCAAAATTGTTTTCAGTTGATAATTCTCGACTTTACGGACAATACATTTTAATGTACTAATAGATTTCTGCTTGATTAGAGATGAATGATGATCAAACAACTAGAAAAAGAACATTGATTCCTCCCCGCTCATTAGAGGAAACATTTGGAAAGGCTGCCATCTGGACAGACTATTTGGAATTTTCTGAAAGCACATAATGGCCTTCACAACTATCTCGAAAAAAAAGAAAAAAGGGATCCATTATGGCTTGAATCAAACAGTTAGAAAGGCTGTCATTTGGGCAAACTACAGTTCTAATTTGAAGTTTGCTCATCTTACATTTCTAGTTTATTTTTGTATTTTGGCCTGAATCTACACATGCTGACAGATCAAATTCCTTCTAAACATTGGCCAGATTTATAAACTGGGATATGTAGTTCTCTTTATTGATAGTAAGGACAACGGGGTTAAAGGGTTGTCAAGTAGTCTCTGACACTTGGTGACTTAATTTTTCTTTGATCCTTGGCTGATGTTCTTGTCATTGTATGAATGCAGCTCTCAGAAATTGTACAGATGCCTGGCAAACATGTAAGACAGGATTCAGTTGCTCCCAGCCACTATTGGTTCTTTACATTTTCGCCATTTTTTGGTTGGGTTTTATGTGAGAAATGTTTCCCCCTAAGGTTATCAATCATATATCTCGTCTAACTGACTGTCCTCCTGTGTGTTGGTCCTCGGTAAATAAATTCAAGTCTCTGGAGAAGTCCAAACTTGTTGACACCGGTAACCTGTAAGTGAAATGTATTTTCATGTTTAACTGCTCCTTGACATCAAACATACTTGACATGTATCTCAAATGCTATTTTTTACAGGTGGATGAATCTGAAGGTTGTGAAAAGCCTTGTTGAAACTAATGAACAGAATGTTGGAAAATTATCCACTTTCAAAGGTACAAGGCTCTTTCTTCTGTTGAGGCGACATGATGAAGCTCAATGAGATTGAATGGTGACAAAATTGTTTTTCAAGAAAGAGAAGTTATTTCAGCAATACTTCATGTTGATGCCATAAAATCTTCTTTGGATATTCCATTTTCAAATAATGATTCCGATTCTCCTACATATTACATACAGTCCTTCGATCACGCCATTGGTGTTAATGTTCCACATTCTCGCTTCCAACCAATGATGTCAACATCAGATTTATTTATTTTCCAGGTTAATCTCGGGCAGGAGTCTTGTCTTTGTTATATTATTGTGCTCTTGGTTTCTAGTTCAAGGCTTTTTACACTTAATTACTGCAATTGCTTTGTAATGCAGTCAGATCTGTATAGTTATGCTGAAGGCTTTTTGATCCGAAACAGTGCTAAAACAAATTCTTTGAATCCTTGTATTGAACTTGGACCTGAATTTGAAAAGGTGAAGATACATGAGCTGCTGAGCAAGTTTTGTGCCTTATATCCTATCATTGTGGTGTTTAAATTTTTCTCTGTCTTCTTCATTGTCAGCTTAGTGACTTCTGGAGTCATTTCAAGTCAATTCCTAGCATCACTGAGCTTGATAGCTTGAAGGTGATGGGTGGTGTTTGGTTTGGAACTGGCATAACCCTCAAGGTGATAGAATCTTTACAGTAATTCCAAACAAAGAGTGGAATTGAACAAGAAGAAGAAGAGGTATCTTGTATTCTGAATTCCACTGTTACAAGTATTGCGGAAGAATGGGAATGAAAGAGGGAGGGATACAAGAGAGAGAGAACAGAATCATTCAACCGACCCCCTTCCCTCTGTGCTCTCACCCTTTTTATTCGTAAATTCTCTAACCAACGTCCTAACTGAATCATAACAGATACAACAGAAACAAATGCAGAATAACAGTGGAAAGCCCTAAGTATAGTAAAATGACATTGTAGTCCCTATGCTTATCATTGCCACCCCCTTGAGACCAACCTTGACCTCAAGGTTGAAAAGAAGGAAAACGTTGGTGAAAATCAGTCCAGCTCTCCCAAGTTGCATCTTCAGGAATAGAGTTAGTCCACTGAACTAGGACCAAGGAATGAGGCCTGTTGTGCTTTTTGACAACCTTCCTGTCGAGGATAGCCAAAGGGTCTAACTGAATTTGGCCATTTTCTGCAGTCAAAGGAAGTTTGGTTTGAACCACAATACCAGAGCCCAATTTCTTCTTTAAAAGGGACACATGGAAAACTGGATGGATTCGAGAAGAAGGTGGCAAGGCAAGCCGATAAGCTACAGGCCCAACCTTTTGCTGAATCTGATAGGGACCAAAGAATTTGGGAGCCAATTTTGCATTTCTCCTGAAAGCTATAGTGACTTGTCTGAATGGTTGTAGCCTCAAATAAACCCAATCCCCAACTTCAAAAACCCTCTCTGTTCTATGTTGGATCTGCAATCTGCTTCATTCTGTGTTGAGAAGTAGCTAAGTGTTCTTTGAGAAGCTTGAGAATAACTTCCCTATCCTGTAAGAGCTGCTCAGCTGCAGCTACTGTAGTACCCCCTGGTGCATAGTGTAGTAGGCTAGGAGGTTTCTGTCCATAGAGGGCTTCATAGGGTGTAATGCCAGTGGAAATGTGATAAGTGGTATTATACCACCACTCAGCCATAGGTAGCCATTTAATCCAAGTTGTAGGCCTGTCACTAGAGAGACATCTGAGGTAATTCTCTAGACATCTATTTACTACCTCAGTTTGTCCATCGGTCTGTGGATGGTATGATGTACTCATGCACAAGGTGGTCCCCTGTAGGCGAAATAGTTCCTGCCAGAAATTACTAGTGAAGATGGGATCTCTATCAGAGACAATAGAACTGGGCATGCCATGTAGTTTGAAAATATTGTCCAAGAATGCCTGAGCCACTGTGGTAGCAGTATAAGGGTGTGTCAAAGCAATGAAGTGTGCACACTTACTCAATCTGTCCACAACCACAAATATCACAGACTTCTGAGATGAAGAGGGTAGCCCTTCTATGAAGTCCATGGAAATGTCACTCCAAAGCCTATTAGGGATTGGTAATGGTTGTAGCAAACCAGGTGTAGCCACTGTCTCAGACTTATTTCTTTGGCAAGTATCACACTCAGCCACATACTTTAGGACTGCTTGTTTCATGCCCCTCCAGTAAAAAGCTTGTTTGAGCCTGTGGTAAGTTCTCTCTCCTCCTGAATGGCCTCCTGTAGGACTGGCATGGTGTTCATGTAGGAGTTTGAGTCTGAACTGGTCATTATTGCCCACCACAAGCCTGGATTTGTAATAAAGCATGTCATGTTGCCACACAAAATGAGGATGGCTAACAGGGTCTTGCTGCAAATTTTGGATAATCTGTTGTAACTCAGCATCTTGCCTCCAGCTATCTTGTAAGGCTCCCACCCAATTGCATAAGACCAGCACCATAGCTGACAAGTTTCCCTGACTAGTAGGTACAGAATTCAAGTCATCCACAACCCTGGACAAGGCATCTGCTGCTGCATTGCTTTTTCCACTTTTATAAGTAATTTCAAAATCAAATCCCATAAGCTTAGAAATCCACTTCTGTTGCATGAGTGTAGTCACCCTTTGTTCCAACAAAAACTTCAAACTCTGATGATCAGTTCTAATTTGAAAGTGCCTCCCAAGTAAATAATGTCTCCACTTGGTGACGGCCATCACCACAGCCAACAATTCCTTCTCATAGGTGGACAGGCCCAACCTAGTTGGAGAAATGGCTTTGCTGTAATAGGCCACTGGCTTTCCCTCCTGCATAAGTACTGCACCAATCCCTTTTCCAGATGCATCACATTCCAAAACAAATAGTTTGGTATAGTCAGGAAGGGCTAATACTGGGGCTGAAGTCATGGCAGACTTGAGTTGTGTAAATGCCAACTCAGCTTCAGAGTTCCATTTAAAGGCATCTTTTTTTAGTAACAAGGTAAGTGGTTGGCATACCTTCCCATATCCCTGAATGAATCTTCTATAATAACCCGTGAGCCCTAAGAACCCCCTCAAAGCTTTGAGTGACTGTGGTCTTGGCCAATGGAGCATGTGGTCAATCTTGGTAGGGTCAGCTGCCACCCCATGTTTGTCTATCACATGACCTAAGTACTCCACTTGGGGTTGCCCAAAGGCACATTTGGACATCTTAGCATATAATTTGTGTTCCTTTAACTTGCTTAAGGTCAGTGTTACATGCTTAAGATGATCAGCCCAAGAGCTGCTGTAGACCAAGATGATCAGCCCAAGAGCTGCTGTAGACCAAGATGTCATCAAAAAAAAACTAGCACAAACTTTCTTAAAAAAGGTCTAAACACATCATTCATTAGACTTTGGAAGGTAGAAGGTGCATTTGTCAACCCAAAAGGCATAACTAAAAATTCATAGTGACCCTCATGAGTACGAAATGCAGTTTTGTCAACATCACCAGGGTTCATCCTGATTTGATGATAACCAGACCGTAAGTCTAGTTTTGAAAAAAACTGAGCTCCATGTAGCTCATCCAATAGCTCATCAATGATAGGAATGGGGTACTTATCTTTGATAGTTTCCTTATTTAAAGCCCTGTAATCAACACACATTCTCCATGAATTGTCCTTTTTCTTTACCAACAAAACAGGTGAGGAGAATGGAGAAACACTATGTCTGATAACCCCACTGTCCAACATCTCCTTGACTATTTTCTCTATCTCATTCTTTTGAATGTAGGGATAACGATAGGGTCTAAGACTTGGTGGTTGGGTCCCAGGTTTCAAAGGAATTCTGTGATCATGTGACCTTACTGGAGGTAATTCAGTAGAAGAACTGAAAACATCATCAAAAGAGTGCAAAATATGGGCAAGTGCAGGATGTACCTCAGGTATAGGGACAGCCTGTAGACTGTAGATTTGGGCTACCACCCCAGGAGACTTTTTCCTGATCAAATGCTCCATTTGCTTGATGCCTACTAGCTGCACATCTGTGGCATTACCCCCTTGAAGCACATGTTTCCTTCCAAAAGCTGTAAACTCCATCTGTAAGTTGTTGAAATCCCACAATACTGGACCCAAGGTTGAAAGCCACTGCACACCCAACACCATGTCACAACCACCCATGGGAAGCAGCCTTACTTCAGAGCTAAAAACAGTGCCTTGCATGGTCCATTTGAAATCCTTTATCACAGCTGTACTGGTGAGTTTGGTGCCATCTGCCACTATCACTGATAATGGGCTTGTTGCTTGAGTAACAATACCTAATTTCTTAGCAAAAATAGCATCTAAGAAATTATGAGTACTACCAGAATCCACCAAAATTTCCATTACATGTTTCTTGACATATCCTTTGATCCTCATGGTCCTATAGGACTGAATTCCTGTCAAGGCGTGGACTGAGATTTGGAACTCCTCCTGCACTGTTTCAGAGAATAAATCTTGTTGGGCCTCTTCAAAAACCTCCTCTTCTTCCTCAGCTTCCAACATGAAAAGCTGTTTCTTTTTGCACACATGCCCTCTGTAGTACTTTTCGTCACAACCAAAACATAATCCCTTGGATCTTTTGTCATCAAAATCTCTCTGAGTTAGTTTCTTAACCGTGGTTCCAAACTCAGAAATTTTAGGGCCTGTATCTTGTGGTTTTGGGGCCAGTGAGTTCGAGGCAAACTTTGGCACTACCCTGGTCTTTTTAGTCACTGCCTCAATGGTTTCTTCTTGTAGTCGTGCCAAACCCATTGCTTGGGCAATAGTCCTAGGGGAGAACATCTTAACTCCTGCCAAGACCTCCTCCTTCAAGCCACTTACGAAACAACTCACAAAGAATTCTTCTGATAAACCACTGGTTTTGTTTGCCAACTCCTCAAACTTCTCCTGATACGATTTCACAGAACACCATTGCTTGAGTTTGGTTAGTTGACCCACAGGATCCTCATATGCATTACTTCCAAATCGGAGCAACAAAACCCTAGAAAATTCTACCCAAGTGCGAAGGGTGTGTGATTTCTCATACCATCTATACCAATTCATTGCTTTTTCCTCTAAATGTAATGAAGCCAGACGCAATTTCTGGGAATCATCAATAGCGTTCAATTCGAAGAATTTTTCGCACTTATAAATCCACGATTCTGGTTCTTCTCCAAAGAACTTAGGAAAATCCAATTTTGGTTGAAACGCCCTAAAGTTCAGATGAGGATTTTGCAAAAGTGGGGGTTGTTGATGTGTGGGTGAAGAGGAAGAAAAATTTACCTTCTCAGAGAGCCGCTCATACTTTGAATTCAGAGTCGTGATCAATTGAGTCAACCCTGCAATCGAATTCTTGATTTCGTCCAAGACCTCTGCGTGCCTCTCGGTGACCTCTGCATTTCGACGAATTGATTCGTCCACACGCTTCATTTCTTGTGATCGAGTTTCCGCCATGGGTTCTTGTTTCCGAGGATCGAAGGCTCTGATACCACTTGATAGAATCTTTACAGTAATTCCAAACAAAGAGTGGAATTGAACAAGAAGAAGAAGAGGTATCTTGTATTCTGAATTCCACTGTTACAAGTATTGCGGAAGAATGGGAATGAAAGAGGGAGGGATACAAGAGAGAGAGAACAGAATCATTCAACCGACCCCCTTCCCTCTGTGCTCTCACCCTTTTTATTCGTAAATTCTCTAACCAACGTCCTAACTGAATCATAACAGATACAACAGAAACAAATGCAGAATAACAGTGGAAAGCCCTAAGTATAGTAAAATGACATTGTAGTCCCTATGCTTATCACAAGGTATCAACGCTCAGCCTTGTTTTCATACAGTAGTTCTTCTCTGGGTATTACTTGTCTTTCACTACGCGGGGGAAGACTCGAAACCATGCGGAGAGTGCTCTCCCTGATATTAAGATTTAATGCCTTTTGCGATTTCTTTGAAATAAAAAAAATAAAGTATTTTCGCGTATAATTCTTTGTTCTTTTTCGCACCAAAATAAACTACTAATAGAGATCTTTAATTTGTTGCGAAAACATTGTAAAATTGTGTGTATTTTATGAAACTGCCCTCCCTTCATTCCGATATTAAAGTTTTATGCCCTTTGCAATTTCCTTCGGACCAAAAAAGAAAGTACTTCTGTGTACATATTTTTGTTCTTTTTTGCATCAAAATAAACTACTAATAGAGATCTTTAATTCAATGAGAAAAAATTTGGAACATCGTGTACGAAAGAATTTTGCCTCCCTTCGTTCTGATTTTAGTATTTATGCCCTTTGCAATTTTCTTAGGATAAAAAAATAAAGTACTTCTGCATACATTTTTTTGTTTTTTGTTTTTTTTTTTGCAGCATAATAAAGTACTAATATATAGATCTTTTAATTCGATGCGAAAAAATTTAATAACTTGTGTTTTGCAACCAACAGCCTAACTAATAACCTCACACGTCGATGAAACGGAGACACTCACACGTCGATGATGGATAGATTCGAAACCAACTGTTATAAGACCAACAGCCTAACTAATAACCTCATTGAAGGGAAGAAACCAAGCCAGTAAATACTAGGGGAATAACACCCACATGTAGGTGTAGAGATTTGAACTTCTAATCTCCTAGCGAGATGCAAAAGTACTGTTGTACTGGTCAACCACGTAGCCCCCAGTCGATTTGAAAAAAAAAAAGACTTTTTACTAACTCATGTGCACTACTCCAATTCGTCAACTAACTGATTACTGTAGATGAGTAACAAGTCGGTTCAGATATTTAAGGAATTATGGAGGCTAAACTACGTTTGTTTTTTGTTTGTTTTTTGTTTTTTTGTTGCTGTACAGGATACCCAACCCGCTCAAGGGCTCTTTGTAGGGACTAAAAGTGTGAATTGTGTAAGAGCTGTCATCAACATTCCTCTGTATCACATGATCTTATTGCCTAGCTTTCATCTTGGACTTTAATTTGGTATTACGTTTTTTAACCGGTCCTTGTTCTCGATGCACCTATTATGGATTAATTATTAAAAAAATCCCGTGAAAACAAATTGGTAATTCATATTCACATCCCCAAAATTATTATCCACACCCCTTTTTTTTTTTTTTAGTGAGATTTTTACACATGAAAATTTCAATAGAAGACCAAAAAAAGGGGTGTGGATAACAATTTGAGAGGTGAGATTACCCTTGTGCGCCTTGCACGATTGGTAAAATTTTGTTTTTCTATTTGCGCGCTATTTTCCGCTATACATTAATGAGAAGACATGCCTAAGAAGTTGAGATTGTACAAAAACATCTCTCATTGTTCTTGGATTGTGATGGTTTTTAAGATTGCCGTCTTTGGAGTTACAAAGATACAAAAATGTGCAAATGCGTAATAAATACCACACATAACATTCAGAGAAAATTGAACCATACAGCCCAGTGGAGTATACCAAAACCTTCTCCTTGAATCACAAGGATTCAACACTACCCTTCTTACTGAGCTACACCAAAACAGAAAGGACAAATGATGATGAAGAAAAGATAGCATCTTTTTTTGCCGGTGTAAAACAATCAAAAACTATATGTCAGCTACAATGGTTGTCATCTGCAAGGGTTCTCTAATTATTTGGAGAGGAATGAGCGGCAACATAAAAAAGTATTCTGCTCTTGCTTTCTGCAAATATTAAAACCATTTCACAAATTGACGAAAAACCATTGCTTCAGCCTTTTAATTTAGTGAAACAATTGAAAATGCATGAGAACTTATGAGATTAAGAAACCAAACTTGTAATTCAAATAATCACTCTCCTGCAGAGAGGACTCAACTTATTGCCAATATCTGGCTTCTGGTCAAATTCCCAGCATGAGGTGAATTGCATGGGATTTGGGTGAAGGAACAATTTCATCTAGTATTGATTGCTCTCATAAGCAGAGACACTTCATGATCTTCCAATTGTTCTCATGCGCAGAGACACTTCATGATCTTCCCTAAATTCCGCCCTATCTGAGCTCCCCTCCGCTCTTTGATCCAATTCTAAGTCTTCATATTGTTTCACCTCACTCTTTATTCTTCAACAACAAAAAGTAAAATGACAACGATGTTCATAATCAACAATAACAAAACGAAGGGTCTTCTCCAAAATTAAGATCAGTGACTGGAATCATATAAAATAGGATTAGATAAGTGACACTATTACATTTCACAGCATTCTCTATTAAACAATAAGTGACACTTAATCATAGCAATCCAAAATCTATACCAACATGGTGATAGATTAGCCTATCAAAAAAAAAAAAAACATGGCGATAAATTAAGACCACCGGTACCACACTACACACTGTGTCCGAGATGATTTCATAAAATAAACACAATACATTATAAGTACTTGTAAGCCCATCAACACTGATGTAGGTAGTCAGAAGAGGGAAGCTGGCATTTTTTTAACTTTTATGAGTGGCATATCGCGTAGTAAATTATTTACGAGTTTTCTGACATGACAGCTAGATTTTATGAAGTAGGGTGAAGGCTGGATTTGTATTTTCAAAGTGTATATTTCATGCATCCCCTTGTGAGAGATGGTAGCAGATTAGACACTTTGGAATGCAAAAACTACAAATGATGTTTCATTACAGGTTTGTTTTTTCAAAGAAAGAAATTAGAGATGACTTACAATGCTCATTTGGGGTTGAGGTCAGCAGATAAAACCATATTCTTCATCTGGACACTATCTTAGTTTTCAGCCAAGCTAGAGTCCAGCAATTGGGCGACCTTGCCACCATTTAGAATCGGTTTTGCCTAGAAGGGATGATTTGCACTCTTACTAAAGAAACATAGAAGATGTAAATTCAGAACAAGTGAGAGCCAACAAGTGTAGAAGACATACATAACCAGACTCTATTGGCCCTTTGTATGGTCATAAGCACGAGACTCCTTGCATGCACCGTCCCCAACCAACCCACCCTCTGCAATAACACATATGAGGACATCAATCAAGATAATAAAATCAATAACTCCTGCTTATTCCCATAAACAGAATGTGTACTTGTTTCCCAAATCAACGTGAGGAGCAAATAATTTTGAAACCATCAACAGAGTATTGAGGGAGGAACGTACTAAAAATCCTTCTAAGTTTTGTCGAATTGTTTTTGACAGGTCCTCCATTCCAGCAGCACGCTTTTCTTCTAAAGTTTTGTCGAATTGTTTTTTGCTTTTCCCTTTCACATCGTTGCACTTTCCTGGTCAAGAACCCCGGCACAAGCATGTTACTGAATGAATAAAATGAAATACCAAAGCATAGCAAACAAATCATAAAATGCACTCTTAGGAAAGCTTAATTCAAAACAGGAACATGCCAAATCATATTGGCTGAGGAAGATAACTTTCTTGTTCAAAATCTGATCAAGAAACTTTCTTGTTCAAAAACCTTCTATTATCTTCAGATTTCTTGTTCAAACCTTCTATTATCTTCAGATTTCTTCAGAAAGTTATGTGCAGATTTTTGAACAAGAAAGTTATGTTCATCTCAAAATCTGATCAGCCTAGCAACAGGGTCGGATTATACAATTCGGATCAGGAATATAACATATCAAAACAGCTCCAAAAACAGCAAAAAACATGTAAGTACAAATAACATGTAGCATAACACAATGGTCAAGGTGTTTGAGAGCCAGCAATAGTCATGCTTATCAATTTCACACTGTTTGGATTTCTAACAATTCAGAATTTCTAGCATATCATGGTCAAGGTGTTTCAGAGTTAGCAAATTAGTGACAAACAACTTGTGCAGATTACGAGTTGGTAACTACTTAGAAACTATATGCTAGCAATGAAACCATAACTCCATAAGCAGAGATAGAAGTCCCAGTTGACATTGAGGAAATACCACAAGTGAGTCAAGGAAGCCCAAAACTACTTTAGATTCAGCAGTCAATACCAGGTCCTATCTTCTTCTTCACCGAAGTTACAATACCGTCCCTACAAAGTTAGTTGATATGCACAAAAGAATGCGCAAAAGTTATTATTTGTATTCTAGCATATAGATAGAAACATTTACACGGGGAAAAGCCCCCAAACTTTCACAACAAGGGCATAAATAATCCTGATTGATTAGACTCCCTGCACACCGTGATTGATTCGAAGTGCACTTTCAAATTTCATTTTTACTATCAACAAAACCCTACTAGCTACCAGTGGTCACCATTCATACAGCCCATCACACCCTAACATATGGAACAATCTCACCTTGACCTTATCAATTTATAAGTTGCTTAATCTGATAATGTCCTAAGTGGAGGCCTAACGGTGGAAGCAACTTCTATAGGCAAATCAACTAGGATCAAGCTCTTGTTACAACTGAATAATCCCTCCGTCCCTTTTTGATTGCTTCCTACGGGAGATCGTGTCATTTTGACCTCCAATAAGAAACTACTTCCCGAAATAGATATTTGAATGTTTTGCACCATTCAAAAGATCTGAATGAGTTTTTTTAAAACGGTGCAAAAAAAGTTCAAAAAGTTATTCTTCAAATTACTTCTTTTGAGGTCAACATGGCATGATTTTCTGTTTGAAGCCAAAAAAAAAATGAGAGAAAGGGAGAAGAAAAAAAGCAACCGACTCTTACATCAATCCCAATCCACCTTGTTAAAACACAGTTGATATGCTACTGTGATATAGCTTAGCCAGGTGCCGAGGTATGTTGAGGCCTGAGGGAGGTGTTACACATGCTACCCCTGGTTACTTTTTCTCTTTTTCACTAATGAAAGTCGATTAGGTTCTTACCGATATCCGAACAACTTGATTGGATCATAAAAATAACATATCAACATCTCTCACTTAAAGACCACAATATTATTGAACCAAGCATTAGTTCTTTTTCAAAATAGAACAACGCCCATGAAAACCTTACACTTGACCATTCTCTTCATATTTTTACAAATAACATGCAACAATACAAGCGGGCAACCATGGAACAATGCCACCCATATTCAAGAAGCTTGGCTTCTTCACTGAATTTATCAGACGATTGGCATTGATCATGACTAGAATGATTAATTGATCAATTGAATAAGCCACCAGTGATTGACTAATTGCATGGGGTATTCCACGGTAGCAAAATCTACTCAATTATTAGAAACGGACTATCAATTAGATTTGAGATGCACATTGTTAATTTGGCAACATTTTTTTTTAAATCTTGGCCACATTTTTCTTTATAAGTCTTGGCAACATATTTCTGTACTAATAAAAACAAAGCCCAAAAGTTCAACTTCAACATTTTGCTCACAAAAAAACCAAATAGACTAACACTTTTAGCTAAAATATGGCTAGAGGTTACTAGGATACGTATT
This sequence comes from Vaccinium myrtillus, assembly GCA_016920895.1. Classification (NCBI taxonomy): domain Eukaryota; kingdom Viridiplantae; phylum Streptophyta; class Magnoliopsida; order Ericales; family Ericaceae; genus Vaccinium; species Vaccinium myrtillus. The sequence goes on along the minus strand of CM029281.1, from coordinate 6,474,094 downwards.
TCTAACACTGCAATTATAATATTGTGTAGATAAACAAAATCCCCCAAAAGACTAAAACACTAGGCCTTTCACCAAAGGCAACAAACAAGATGGTGGGGGTACTCACAATGTCATTCAGAAAATATATGGGGCCACGTCATTGTGTAATGTAGACAGACTGAGCCGAAATTGATCATTAAGGCTACAAATGATGGTATTTTCGTAACTAACCTAAAATAGTTCAGATATACATGGCCTAGTACTAGTAATCGAAGGGAGATTCTACTTCTTTTCAGACATGAATCATGCAAAGCCTTAGGAAGCACATTTCGCAAACTAGTGAGTAAATATTAAACCCCTGTTCTTTTTTTGGGCAAGAAGAAGGAAAAAATCGAAGTGAATCTGGTTAGGGCTTCTCTGTTTGGGGGCTTGTTCTTTCAATTGATGCAATGGGTCACGATATTGTGCTTCTTCCTGGTAGAAATTAGGGATCGAGCAGGAAAAAGTTCAGTTTTGCAGAGTAATAGCTAAAGACGTGTAAAGAGAGAGAAAATAAGAAGAAATCATGAAAGAAGAACTCCAGTTTTGGAGAGTATTGGGTAAATACGAGTAAAGAGAGAAATAAGAAGAAATCATGAATGAAGAACTCGCGATTCACCAGAAATCAAGAATGAAGAACCTCCGTGCGCCGCTGTTCATTAGCTTCAAGCACTGGGTGCCAATTTTGAGCGGAGTTACGAACTGGGTAAGTGAACAAGGGTAGAAAAAGTGATTTCGAGTCTGGTTTATGGGATTCGTTTGGGTTTCGACTGAATGGTGGCTGTGTGTCCAAATATGGTAGGGTTAGGTCATGATTTTCGCCCGAAGACGGCGATTTTGGGAGAGAAGAGAGGGGTTAGGTCATGATTTTCACTGAAGATTTCAGATGTTGGGAGAGAAGAGAGGGAGAGAGAGTGCGGAGGAGGGAGCATGAGAAATTTTTGAAGGAGGGAAGTATCAAAAAAATTTGATTTCTTCTTGGATTTTTGGGCGGAGAGAGTTGGTGCGCGCCGTGAATATCAATTACCTTTTCCCCCCCGTGCCATCTTTTTCCACCTCTATAATTGCATTTGTTAAAGAATACTAAGTATAAAATTATGTTATAAAAAGCCTTATTTGTTGTAAACGGGGTGTGAAAATCATTTTTCTAAATAAAAACCACCTACAAAACTAACAACAAAAAATAAAAAGTGCATAAAATAAAGAACTAATAATATTCAATCGCAAAGGGCATTAAACCATAATATCAGGGAGGGCAGTTGTCTAAAATCGGTGTACGAAAACGAAATTGTTTTTCTATATATAGTTGCGATTATAAGTCAAAGTACCCAGAATTTGAAAGGGAGTGAATTTGGACCCACTGATTTCAAATTTTTAGTAGGTTCTGGGTTTATTTTCCTAGTATGTACTAGCATTGTTGGGTAATTATAGTACCTTGCTTGTTAGAGGTAAATGGGCTAGAAGTTAGAATTTATTTAGCTTCATATATACTTTCTTTTTGTAAACTGTTCGAATCAAGCCTTTTCCAGTCATTTTTTTATGATTCCTCGTGGGGACTCCTAAAAACACATTCTAAACAAATTGAACGGTTCGGATCATCAAAATTTAAAAAGTCCGCACTTTAAGCAAAATCAATTTTTATCGACTATTATATTTTTTGGCTTTTTTTTAAGAATGGTCCCCAATGTATTAGCGAAATGTCAATTTCGTCTCCAATAGAAAAATCGTGTTTTTACCCCAAAAAAAAATCATGTCAATTTGGTCCCCAATGTTCACAATGTGTATTTAAATAATCCTTACGTCTAACTCCGCATGTGTTAGACATAAATTGCAGGGGTATATATGGAATTTCATCCCCTGGAAACCCTAACCACCCCATCCCCATAAAATTTGAAAAAATCATATCTCAAGATCGAAGTGGAAAAACCCATAGTAGTTTGGATTGATTTTAATAAATAAAAAAATCGTGTCAATTTGTTCCCCAATGTTCACAATGTATATTTAAATGATCCTTACGTCTAATTCCGCATGTGTTCCGCATGTGTTAAACGTAAATTGCAGGGGTATATATGGAATTTCATTCCCTGAAAACCCTAACCATCCCCATCCCCATAAAATTTGAAAAAACCAGATCTGAAGATCGAAGGGGAAAAACCCATAGTAGTTTGGATTGATTATGACTCCATTTCTATCTACTCCATCTCTACGCCGCCCGGATCTTCTGGCTGACACGAGAGCTCGGCCACTACTCCGACGGCGAGACCATCGAGTAGCTCATCCACCAAGCCGAGCCCTCCCATCGTCGCCACTAATACAGGCACCGTCCCCGTTGTGGGGAATGTTGGAGATGGCGCCGCCACAAACGGTGGTGGAGTTTGATTTTGCAAGGAGCAGAGAGAGAGCAATGACTCCAGATCGGGCTCTCCCAACCCCAATTCACAAATTTACAGAGAGCAGTGACTCCGTTGACGAATGCCACAACCAGTGTGGGTTTTGAGCGATTTCGTCGATTTCTAGTCGGAAGATTATGCGAGAAGAGAGAGAGAGAGAGAGAGAGAGAGAGATCAAGACCTTGGTATGCGTCCAGTGTAAAAAAATAAATAAATAATTGTAGGGGCCGCATCAAAACGACGTTGTTTTGTTCCACATCATATTTCTGTTAGCTGCGTCATGCATTTCCCCACCTGTTTACAGAAGGGTAACATTGAAGTGTGCCATAAACTATGAGGGTAATATTGAATCTAAAAAATTTACAAGGATGAAATTGAAATGGAGACTATTTTGTAAGGACCAAACAGATAGATAAGCCATTAAAATATCAATAAGACAACATACAACTATATAAACTCGGCGCTTACCTTTGAACGCAAAGTTGTCCCACGCATGATGCAACCCTTTATTCATTTTTTCGCCTTTCAGTAGTTAATTATTTTCGTGTATTCAACTTTGTGCATAGCACTGGTTTAATGGTAGTTCCTTTTAGTGCGCGCAAGCCATTAATTCCCATCAAGTGTTTAAAGTTCCAAAATCAATTAGTACCCCAATTGATTGTTTCCATTGCTGATAGTCTAGATTATTTGAGGCATTTGAATTAAAAATTGGCTAGTGGATTATTCCTTTTATAGAATATCCTGACTGAAATAATTTTGGAATTCAAACTTAGGATATTGAATATTTTTGTTCCCTACCTTGAGAGCTTTCCTAAATCATCAAATTCTATTTTTACTTTAAAATTAACCAATTAATTTCTCTGCGATAAACAGATGTAGGCATTGTAACCATTTTCTTAATGAGCCAACTTCTAAAATATGAAATTTTATTTGTTCATGGTGATTATCACAATTGTCTATTCAGAAACGTGAAGGAGTTAAAAGATTTTTTAAAATCTGGATTCGGATCCTCTATGAGGATTTCCCTGTAAAGATCGTGTGAGGCTTTTATTGTGGGGATGACAACACATTGTTGAGAGGATCCAACGGTGGTGAACATAGTAGCACTCCCATTTTAAGATCCAAACGATGTCGTATAGAAAGGAAAAAAGAAAACGGACTTCCTGACATTACCCCCTTACTCGTCTCTCTGCAATCAGAAACCTAACTTTCACTCTCAGACCCAAATCCTCAAACTGGTAATAAGAGATTTTGCATCAATATTTGGCAAAAATTAGAGCTGCTTCAGTATGAAACTGAACAGAGTTGCTAAGCAATTGAATCTCCAAAATCGGGCCCTAATTTTTGCTAATCCAAATTAAAAATCTATCTTTTCCCTCGTACAAGATATTGAGGGTTTTGTTCATGACCTTGGATTGAACTGCAGAGAACAAATCTAAATAAATGAAAACTCAAAATCGGGATGAAGAGAGAGACGAGTAAAGCTGCAATTGTAGAGAGAGAAAGTGGAAACAATATTAAACAAGAACCCAAACTATGTCTCAATCTGTGAGTTCATAGCTAACCTCCATTTTAGAAATACATCCGTATGATGATGGGCTGGGGTGGGAGTGAAGAAACAGAGTCATCAATGTCTGTTTCTCTCCGGGTTTTTTTTCCCTTCCAAACGACGTCATTTGGATCTAAAAATAGGAGTGCAATGTTCACCACCGTTGGATCCTCTCGACAATGTGTTGTCACTCCCACAAGAAAAAAACCTCACACGATCCTTACAGGGAAATCCTCATATAGGATCCGGATCCGTATACTATAACAAAAAGAAGTCTACCGACTTGGTACTTGTTTGATCAAATGCACTGTTCAATAGTTCGCTTAATTCGTTTTCTCTTTTCTTCCAAGCAACTCTAAGTCACCTTTAGAGACAGAAAGATTAGATAGATAGAAAGATATAAATTAGCAATACCCCGTGCTAAGCATGGGAAGGGAATTGAAAATTAAGGGATAGGCCATTATGTCGATTTGTAGCCATCCTAAATACGTTTAACTTCTACAACATTTATGCAATGCAAAGTATGTATATTTTCAACTTACAACAACTTTAAGCCTTGTATTAAAACCTTTAAAGAATATGAGGATCTAATTAATAGAATCCATTTGAAACTTCCATGTTTGAAAGTCAAGAATTCCATTCAAACGTAAAAATTTTAGAGATAAAACATGAAAACAACAAAACATAAATAAAACTCAACAACTGTGATAGTTAGAAGTTAAGATTTACATGCAAAATTAGAGAGATTGTTTACTTACCGATCAATTTACCAACCATGTTACCACCAAAATTCTAGTCCTTTTCTGCAACAACAAAACAAAGTTTTGATTTTCAAGAATTATATATCTTCTTCCCATAATTACCTAAATGGAAGTAATTGAAGAAATCCCATATTGATGGTAATTGAGGACGTCTTAAAAGTATACATCTTTTTTTTTTTCTTTTTTTGTGTCAAACGACAAGAGATGCAGGAGTTTTGGGCAGCTGAGCTACCCCTAGTTGGCCATCCATTAGTTTTCTGCTTGAAGGAACTCCTAACCTCCGAGTGAGATGCAGATGTCTTGCACAACTGAGCTAAGCCTAGTTGGTTATCTTAAGATTTATTTCAAAATTGTAACTTAAATATTTTATTTTTTATTTACACATTTAGAATTCCCTTAAGTCATGGGATCACTTTTATATTTACATTGCCTACAAAATCTTGTAGAAACCAACATTTTAATAAATGGCAGTAAATACTAAGAGTCAATTTAGATTTCCTTTTACATTTCATGAAATCAAGTACCGAATAATTTTGATCCCATTTTCTATTATGGGTGTGAAAGGAAAAAAATAAGGTAAATTTTTGAAATGAAATAACCTCAGTTTGGATACATTTTAAGGAGTGCCAAAAAAAATATGTCACATGTGCCCACTAAAAATTCCAATGACAATCCAATTAAACTATGCCACTTGTTGCTCTTGCATTCTTCCTCGCGAAAATCCATCTTGCAATACTATATAAGAAGATGAATGAAAAATCACAAATTACAACCACTCGGTCCACTCCACCACTCAACACCCAATATTAGGTGTGTCTACAAAATGACCAAAATGTACTTATGCATAAATAACCATAATACTTGCGCCAACGACGATACAGGTACACCACCACATACCGCAAACACACCAACACATCCCGATGGGGTCCAAAACGATTTGGGGATTTTCTCCTCTGGGTTACATTTTGGGCCAATTTTTGGAAGGGTGGGGCACACCTTTTAATCCACCTACCACATCAAGTGGCGTGCAATTTAAAGTGTACTCGTAGCAATTTTCGGTGACGTTATGAATGTGGTTCCTCTTTCGAATGCATCGGAATGGAAAACATTATGGGTACACGCCACTTGTGTACACTAAATGCACACCCAGGTGATATGACGGATGAGAAGAAGTCCAATGTGGAGCCCACCCAACAAGATAGGTAGCTCTCCATCTGCCACATCACCTTGGTGTGCATGACATCACGGTTCGATTCCGGTTCGACCGCGGTTGACCCGGTGACCCATCCGCCTGGTCCCTTTTCCGGTTCGCTCACCGGTCCGGGTTTTAAAACATTGGTGCATGCATAGTGTACCCATAACATTATTGCATTGGAATTGGGTTGGTACAACTTTCCCAAGAACACCTGAGCAACTCACCCCACTATTCGTACAGATGATTTGGGGTACAAATGGGTCGAGGGCCCACAAGTGGGTCCCACACAAATGATCCGATCCGTTCATCCATCTTAAAATAACTTTTCGAGTGGCCCAGCGAGAAATCAGTTCAATCCGATGTGTCAGTGATCGATCTGAAAACCCTCGTTTCATTCAAAATCATTTTGAATGAAATTAATGGGGGGTTTTCAGGATCGACCACTTAGACAAGTCGAATTGAGTTAATTTCTCGTTGGGCCACTCGGAAAATTATTTTAAGATTAAAAAGAAAAAATACATTTCTTAATGCATATCAATTGAAAAATTAACCTGTTAAGATGGTCATTCGTTGGATTAAAAGTTAAAAAAAAACACCTTACATATGAATGTAATCTTTTACCTTAATAAACAAAATGAATTCCTACTATTCATGGTTATCAATCTCGTCACGTATAATTTTTTCTCATTTTAGTGAGTCATTAATTAAGAATGCAGAGTGATTGCATATATATAAGTTTGGAAATATAAGTTATTTCCATTAAAGAATGATAACTGAATTAATTAGAGGCAAAAAATATTTAACATTTTTACATGTTCATAAACTTATGCGAAAAAATAGCACTGGTTGTTGCTAGTAATAATAATAGGAATATTATGTTACCATGTAATCTAGGATATTAAGTAGTCTAGGTTTCCTTATTATGAATGTTTCTTAATTTGATTTTCTTGTAGCTTATATAAACGCATGCTAAGATTGTGTTTTACATACATTGATACACATCACAGAAAACTGTTTATTCAATTTACTAATAAAAACAATCCAGTACAGTACAGGTTAGCCTAAGCATTTTTTATTTTTATTTTTTGCACGGCAAAAATGAATGTATCGATGTTTTACCAAACATTGTCTTTGATGTTACACCTTTTTTGTTTTATAGGTCAACTTGAGGCGATAGATGGCTAATCATCAACCAAGACCTCGTTTTTGCATTGTTTGCCGTCGAGCGGTACGTAGTAATCAAATCCACGTTTACGATTCTCGTTGTAAGGAGAAAGAAGTTTTATGGGGTAACTTGACAACCATTTACTCTTGTCTTTCAAAAATGCGATATGTACAACGTTAGGTCCCGTTTGATTAGGTGAATTCTTGGGCTTTTTTTTTTATATATTTTTACGCTTTACAAAATATGTCATTCTCCTCACATACATCAACTAAAAGAACACAAAAATCTAAAAAGCCAAGCTTATATAGTCTATTATGAAATTTTGAGATTAAAAAAATAAAGTACTTTGGCTTAGTAATTGTATAAAATTTCTTGATATCAAATTAAAGAGCTCAATGAATTCTTGAAATTGTTGTCCAGAAATTTGAAATATTATGCACATAAATAATTCATATTTTGATTGAAAAATTGTATGTGTTTTCATAGCATAGCATTTTATTTTTTGTGACGAATGGAGGAATCAAGCGAGAGAGAAAGCAAAACAGTATATCCAAAATGGATTGGCACATACTACCCGACAAGTCAAGAAATCCCCAATTCCCGAACGAAGTCAGTAAGATACCAACTGAATATAACTTAAAGGCAAACCAAATCTACACTTAACTTAAATTATTTGCGGACATAGTAACTCATTATTTTCCTAAAAATAAAATATGTGCTTAAAAATTCATAACGTCAAAACAAAATTTTAAAACAAACAAATGTTATGAATTAAGATTAGTGGTAGGAATTTATGTGCAAACGTTATAGTATTAACGTTAGGCGTATTGGCATTTTGTTGAATTAGAATTTGTTTTGCAGCATTACTATCCTTATACAGGGTTGCAAAAGACTCACTTCTGGGGCCAATATGTTTGTAGAAGCCATTCTTTGAGCAATTTGGACAAGCGATGTCGGAGCTGCGGAAGAATTGAGGTTTGTTCCGTTTTCACATCTAGTACACGGTTAAATTCTCGTACACATAATCCGATACCAATTCAAGTATAAAACCGGTTTAATTAATTACTTGTGCTATGCACAAAAAGAAAATTATAATAAATTAGATGATTTTATGTACCCACTTAATCCATGTCACATCTAAATTTCAATATGCATCTTTTTAGGTACCCGCTTAATCTATGACATATCCAAATTTCAATATGTAGCAACGGCTCAATTCTTTCATAAACCGGTTCCCATGATCCTCTTCATATAGTACAAAATCTACCGTCTACATACATCACATCACTGATCCAATTTGTCTAGTCAAGTTTAGTGTCAACGTAATGACTGTCTCGAAAGCTTCGACATCTTTTTGGTTGTCCATAGTACTAAAAGCACGCAACATTGGTTATTTAAAGCATATCAAATAGCATATCCTACTTTTTAATTACTGGATGTCTAGGCAAGCGATAACCCGTGCTATGCACGGGACTTGTATGATCATATATAGACGTTTCAAGAAGAGCAACCAACAAATAGACCCTTGTAACCACTACATCATTAACTTGATTACTATGATCCAAACGGTATTTTCGTCAATTGTTTACAGCGAGCGAATAAGTTAATCTACTCACATACATCACAAGTACCATATCAAGGAAATCAAACCGACTTTTGACTACATTGGGAAGAGGGTATTATTAGTAAAAACTCGTCCTTAAATCAACCTCAAATCCTAATGTTATGATAATATCCTAGCTAATTAACTAATTAAGTTATGTATTGCAACACAATTTTCATTTCTCAAACATGATGTATTATCCAACAGTTGGATGAATAACGAAGCTAAAGCTTAATGATGCCCTTACAAATTGGTCTATCAAGCTAGCTAGGATTTTTGCGTAATAGGGGCGGGCTATATATGTGAAGGAGGGATGGGGTTGTACAATTTGATAATAAATACATTTTTTCAATATAATTGTATGGCTTCTTCAAATTGTAGTAAAGGTAAAGGCAACAGCCCCTACTAGCTACCCCTGACTCCATCTAAGAGTTAGATCCTGTGTAACAGAGGGATTTTGAAAAAATCGGACTCTGACATATAAATCTATATCTTTCCACATGATAATTTGTAAGAAAACGTAGTATATTATTGTGTGTTCTGTTTTTTGAAAACGAAATTATAAGCTACAAATGCCACAAATCCTCACAATTGAATAATTTAGGGAAGTGATATTGGCACTCCACTTTTTTCTATGGACACTCCTTTTTTCTTTTGGTCTCTATTAGCCAAAGTTATTCTTGCATTTTATGAATAGAGACAAAAAAAAAAGAAAGTTTCAATAGAGAAAGGGGAGTGCCAATATCAATTCCTATAATTTAATCAATGATTTTTAGCTGGGTTTTAGTCCCAATAGTTATGGGTAGGTTTTAATTTGGTCTTTATATTTTTAAATGTCTCAATTTCATTCTATTTTAAACATTTCAATTTCGTCCTTAAGATTTCTTGTTTGTTTATGTATGATTTTTTTCTCTAATTACAAAGCTGCCCCTTCAAGTTTATTTCGTGATATATTATGTCTCTAAAGTTTATAAATGTAATATTTACTTTCTTAAGCTTGATTTTAGAATTTTAAAGTACTTTTTATGCGTTCAACTCGATGAACATTTTAAAAATACTTCTTATAAATACAAGGTGTATCTTCTACTGTTATTACTTGGATTGACGTATTGGCGTTTGGCCTTCGCTAGCATGGTGGGCCTGCTATTGCAAATATATTTCTTTCTTACTGAATTACATGTCAAGTACGCATGCAAATATATTTCTTTCTTATTGAATCACATGAACCAATTGTACTTGTATAATGCAACTATATCAACAAAAAATAAATAGAATTTAAAAAAATATCTATTGATTTGGTGAAGCCCACTCCAACCATTAAAAAATTCTTTAAAGTGTTTAAAAACTTAATTTAGGGAAACAACTATAACCTTATAAACTTTACAGGAATAATACATAATTTTATATACTTAGAAGAACAGTTCAAGTTGAAACTGAAACAAACCAGAAAATTTAAGGACGAATTTGCAACATTCAAAATACAAGGACCAAATTGAAACCTACATCAAATTATAAGATTAGATTGGCCTTTTTTATTTATAGTTTAATCAAAGATTTGAGATTAAATCTTTTGTATACCTAATATTTTCAGCTACATCATGGAGATTGTTTTAAATTTCGCGCAGGAACACACGAAGTATAAGGCAATTGTGGATGGTAAAAAAATTTGTCCAGATTGTCTTCCAACCGCAACCATGGATATGAAAGAGTGCAGACGCATTCTCAAAAGCACGTTCAATTTTTTCGAGAAAATTGATTTGAAGCTAGAAATGAAGGATGCTCATGTTTTTCTTGTTGACAAAGATGAAATGCTGAGAAAAACGAGCCGTGATTTCCTACTTGTAAGTTATTTGGTGCTCTTTTTTATTAAGACAAAAAATATACTAGCCGATCAAAATAAATAAATAAATATACTACCAGTTTTTCCTGATTTGCAGGAAGGAGAGATAATCGTATGTGACTAGAATAAATTAGATCAACATCTCATTCAGCCTTCATAAGTACTAATGTCACACTCTAGAGCAACAACTTAGATCTCCAATTGTTAATTTTGTCGATTATTTTTTCCATCGGCAATTTTTTTTATATTAAACTTTGGAAGAAAAACAAAAATTTAAAAGGATCTTGGGCACACCAGCAAAAAGCCACATGAGAACTAACCGAAAAGAAGGCAAGAAGCCAACTTAAAAAACAGAACAATCTCCTAGCAACCCAAACAACCTCCGAGCAACCCAAACAACCAGCACAAAACACCCTAAAACCAAACAAAAACCTAGGAAACAAAGCCACAAGAAGCAAACCAAAACAAAACAACAAACCGAAAGGAACATAGAAAACCAGGAAGATAAACCCGAAAACCACCAAAACCCAGAATTAGAATTCCAATGAAAAAGAAACATCCTCCTCCTCCAAGGGATCGAAATCCTCCAAATTATCTAAGGCATTACTTTTGTCGATTACACAAAGAAAGTATGTATGAAGCTAAATACTAACGGGTGATGTTAATGCCAAAACCGTTTTTATTTGTGCCAAAAATGTAGTGTTTAAAAACCTTGTTCCATGTGCAAGGTACAAGCCTTTTGTACACTACAGTTTTAGCACAAACAAAAACGGTTTTGGCATTATACTTCTAGCCCATTTGCCTCTATCAAGCTAGAGACTACAATAACCCAACACTGCTATATACCAGAGCATAAAAACGCCAAATTGTCTTTTCACCCATTTGAAACAAAGACTTCTTCTTCTTTTCTTTTCTTTTTTTATCAACAGTGGAAGATTTTTCAATGGCAGAAAAATACAGATTAATATGTATTACATGAAACTGGAAACACTCAAGTCGGTGAAGAGATTTGAACAAAGTCCACAATTGCTATAACACCAACGGCCTAACTAATAACCTCATTAAAGGAAAGAAACCAACCCAATAAATAGAAAGGGAATAACACCCACATGTAGTGCAGAGATTGACCAAAAAACAAAAACAAAAACATATTAATTGGACTTTTTTGTTGCTGTGCAGGATAGTATTCCCCATCATGGGCTCTTCTTAACGACTAAACGTGTGAATTCCGTAAGAGCTTTCCTCAATATTCCTCTGTATTAGAATTCTGGACTTCAGTTGGTATCATTTTTTTTTTTATATAACCGGTCCTTGTTCTTGATGAGAGAATTCTGTGAAAACAAATTCTTTGATTTACATCTTTTGATAAATAAAAATAATAATTACATCTAAAATGCCAGGTTGTTACAGTGGATTCTTTATATCTCCTTGATAACAGGTCACAAAATGTTCCCGAGTAGGAAACAAATTCGAAGTTTCAAAAAAGGTCATGCAAGTCCCTGGGGCTGGAGAGTGGTTTTGTGTCCCACGCGATGGGAATGGGAAGGCAATTCTAATTCATTATGGTATGGCTAGGTAAATTCCTTTCCAAATGATTTTCTCATCTTTTGTTTCTAATATTATTGTGATTCTTTCTGTTGTTGTTCGAAAGATATATCCATCACAAATTCTCAAATTGGAGAATTCAAAGTTTCATTTGACTGTATGTTAAATTATATATGCAGAATAAAAACACAAACAACTATGGCGCATGAGTTGATGCACTTGTGGATATGGAAACAAGGTGATTTCTTAATTCTCGTTCAAAAAGAAAATGAAAATGCTATCTTCTTACCATATTCAAAAAGCGTATCCAAAATCGAAGGAGAAGACAAGTGTGAATATCATTTTCTTTACTTATTCAAGCAGTTCTTCTTACTCCTAATTTATTAGGTTTTAACTCTGTACATTTTGAATTGTTGATAGGTTTGGCTTCGCATCTAAGTAGAAAAATCGAAGAAGGATTGTGTCACCTAATATCTCAAATGTGGTTGGAGCAGTACGTTGCTGAAAGTCCGTTTATGCAAAAATTAAAAGAGTTGTTGATGATAAGAAATGAACGACGTGATGGATTTCAAGAGGCCAAACAAGCCGTTAGCAAGAACGGCCTGAAGGCCACACTAAATTACCTTTCCAAGTGGCACAACTTTCCACCATCCACATGATTGGGGATTGTTAGTAGATTACTGGGGACATAAATTAGAAATTTTTATTTTTATTTTAGTCTTACAAGCACTCCATAAAAATTGAAATCATTATCTTAGCATAATCAAGTAAGTTAAGTACTTGGGTCAAGTGCCCCGATTTTATAGTTTTTGATTGACAAAGTTGTCTTAGCATGCTTCCCCATTAGTTGAACAAGTGAGGAAGTTTTTTATTTAAGTTTTTTATTCAAAGGATGTGGTGGGGATTTTCCGTATGGATTCCTTCCTCTATGCGTACTCCTTCTTCTCCTGATAGATCCTACACCAGAGAGCACTGGTTAGTGTCACTTAGGCCTCTTGCCCAAGGACACTCCGACGATCAAGGTAGTATCGAGAAGGAGACAGTACACAGAGTAATGGATCTGAGATTGTGTGTGTCCCTCTAGGGTTTATCCCTTGATATTTATAGGTCTCTATGTACTTACTCTCCAAGTCTTGTGACGTCACCCATGACGTCCTCGGTCACGTGACACGTCCTATAACATGGCACCACGTGGTCACCTAGAGGCTTTTAGAAGCCCCTTTTCCAATGCCAGGTGGCCTTCGGCGCGTGCTCTTCGTAACCGCCTTTATGACCCATTCTGGTTAGCTCATGGGTCGGGCTTTACCGCCCACCCGGACACTACCTAACCCGAAAGGCCCACTCCTTGATCCGGAGTTAATCCATCAAACCCTACGGCCCTAACGAGGATCATGTCGCACCGACGGTAGTGTTATCCTGCGGCCCTAACGGGGCCTATGACCCATGGTCTTTGATACATACGGCCTTATATGGGATCCGGCCCATAAGTATTAACGACCGAATAACGATACATTCGGCCCCCCACAAAGGAGGTGGTGGAACCAATAACATTGGGATCTTCAAACATTTTAAGAGAATTTTAAAGCTTTTTATTTAAGCTTTACACACACACACACATGTTTTTCCCACTAACCAATTATGTTACGACCACTGAACAAACTTGGTTGACAAACATAGTTTATGCGCCGCTAATGTAGCGGCTTGTACACACACACATACATATATCTATGAAGAATGCACGAGCTAACATGAAAGTGAATTTGTGGCAAATAGTGAGACTTTTGGCATCCAAAGGCAGTTGGATATTGATAGTAAATTTCAATTAACAATTGCCACTAGCAATTGTTTGGTAGTGGATTTTTGGTTTGGGCTTGGCATTTAAGTGTTTTAGGTGTTTAGTTTTGGCCTGTCTCCTAAGTGTTTCGGCCCCATAAATTTGTGTGAGAGGGATGAGCATTTGAATTATCAAAAACCAGTCTCGCCCATTTTCTCCATTTTAGATAACAACCCTATGACCTCTCTCTGCATCCTCCACCACCACAATTAGACCCCTACCTGATTGACCTCCCAGGGACGACAAATCAAATGTCGAAGAATTGGAGCGCAGGGGCGTGTTGCGCAACTATGTGTTGTGCAATCCTAACTGTTCAAATGTGTTATTAATGGTTTGGATTTTTTTTGGAACTATTCATGCAAATTGTAAACTATTCACGTGAATAGTTTAAAACAATCAGGACTACTGATTTCCAAAATGGAAGATCAGGATTGCACAACACGCTACGAGCACAACCCCAGATCTCAAAGAATTATGTACAATCGAATCCAATTGAGATGCCCCTTTTGTGCTACACAAAGCATCTTCGAGTGAGATTTCAACAGTATATCCATAAAATTCAAGTGACTGCGTTTCTGCCGGGCCACTTAGCCAAAAATCCAAAACATTTGACATTTTTAAAGGGAAGGACAAGGAACTTTTGAAATCGAACATAAAAATAAAAAATATTTGACATTTTTAAATGGAAGGACAAGGAACTTTTGCAATCGAACATAAAGACAAAAAAAATTAGTAAAATGTTACTAATTTTGAAAAATTCTAATTTCGAACATAAAATTTAAAAAATCATCACCCAATCTCCGGCCGACCACCATCCCACCTCCAGCCGACCACTTCCGGCGACCAAAAAAATTAGTGAGATGTCACTAATTTTTAAAAATTCTAATTTCGAACATAAAATTAGAAAAATCACCACCCAACCTCTGGCCGACCACCACCCCACCTCTTGGCCTCGACCACTTTTGGTGACCAAAAAAATTAGTGAGATGTTACTAATTTTTAAAAATTCTTATTTAGAACATATAATTAAAAAAATCACCACCCCACATCCGGCCGACCACCATCCCACCTCTAGCCAACCACTTCCAGGGACCAAAAAAATTAGTAAGATGCCACTAATTTTTAAAAATTTTAATTTCGAACATAAAATCCAGAAAAATCACCACCCAACCTCCGGCTAGCCACCACCCCACCTCTTGGCCAACCACTTCTGGCAACTAAAAAAATTAGTGAGATGTCACTAATTTTAAAAAATTCTTATTTCAAACATATAAATTATAATTCAAAAAAATCACCACTCCACATCCGGCTGACCACCACCCCACTTCTGGTCGTCCATTTCCGGTGACAAAAAAAATTAGTGAGATGTTACTAATTTTTAAAAATTCTAATTTCGAACATAAAATTCAAAAAAATCACCACCCCACATCCGGCGGACCACCACCCCACCTCTTGGCCAACCACTTCTGGCAACCAAAAAAAATTAAAGGGTATTTAAACATAATTTAGCATAACAAACTGGCAAACAGTTATCGTACAATGCAGCTTAGGATGATGCACAATCCTAATGACCAAACAAGAGAATCTCGAAATTTATCGAACATTAAGTGGGCATACCCTTGCTGATGCCTATAGACAAGACCACAATAACGACCCTCAATGGTATAAATCTTTCGCGCCTTCATAATCATTTTGATTCAAGTCTTAGACGTACCTCTAGTAATAATTTATGAAAATGGTTGAGGCTCTATAAATACTGCCACGTTCCAGTGCTGTCTGAGTTCAATTTTCCAATGCAATTGGTTCCACCACAATATTGGACTCGACTTGATCATCGACTACAGCCACATCTTCGTCGTTGGTCTGAGTATAGCTTGGCTCAGCATTAGGTGCAATTTCCTTGTCTTTATGTTTGATTGCAAATGTTCCTTGTCCTTTCCTTTAAATAGGCAAAATATTGTGTCTTTAGGTTTGATTGCAAATGTTCATTGTCTTTATGTTTGATTGCAAATGTTCCTTGTCCTTCACTTTAAATAGGCAAAATATTATGTATTTATGACTAATTATTCCATCTTATATTTTGATACATTATTTTGTAAGTTTCACTCAGCCCATTTAAATTTTAGCCCGGCCTGGGTTCTTTCCCACGGCCCATTGGATGGGGTTTCACACGGCCCATTTAGATTAATATTGCATGCTCTTGTTACCCATTAGCACAGGATATAACCAAAAATATCACAACAAATCCATAAATTCAAAAGACAAAAAAAAGAAATTCCTGTTGGCTTTGTCAATTTACTCAGAAGAACGAGTTTGGGTCTTTATACACTGTAATTTGTCTATAATTGTTCAATTCCTTGTTTTAGTATTTTTTTTTAGAAGGATGGAGCAAGGGTGAGCAACATAAGTTCCCTAAACATGATAATAGGAATTTGCGGTGGATCTAGTGCATTATTAATTGGGAAATTCTTAAACAAATTGGGAGTTCCCGTAATGCACCACAGGGAGTAAGATGCCGTGCTGGGCTCAACCAAAAATTGATCATCATGATGTACGCGAACTAATCATTTTGTACATGTTGTTGAACACTATACACATACAGTTTTGTGAAAAACGGCTCGGATCAAGCCCTTCCCGGTATTTTTTTGTGATGATTTCTCGCGGGGACCCTAAAAACACCTTTTAAACACATTGGACGGTTCGGATCATCGAAATTCCATCGGGATCAATGACGTCCGCATTTTATTAAGTTCAAGGAGTTTGGAGGGGAAGTGTGTGTGTGTGTGTATATATATATATATACGGAGAGGATCCGGTCAGGACTCTCGCATTTTATAAAATGCGGACCTCCCCTCTCCCGGCCAAATGGTCGGGATCCGAACCATTGGATGTGTTTAAAATATGTTTTCAAGGACCTACGCGAAGATTCGGCAAAAAAAATGACCGGGAAGGGCTTCATCCGAGCAGTTTTCATGAAATATTTATCCTACGGTTTGTCATGAAAACTACTTGGATGAAGCCCTTCCTGTTCATTTTTTTTGCCGAATCTTCGCGTAGGCCCTTGAAAACACATTTTAAACACATCCAACGGTTCGGATCCCGACCATTTGGCCGGGAAATGGCCGGGAGAGGGGAGGTTCGCATTTTATTAAAATGCGGGAGTCCTGACCGGATCCTCTCCTATATATATATATATATATTGGAAAGGCCCCATTGTTAAAACTCGCTTAGGCTTAGTTTTTCATTTGCTAAAATCTAACATTTGATAAAATTAAGTGTTAATTTTAACAAACGAGGAAAGATTTCTTAAAATGAACACTTGATTTATCAAATGTTAGATTTTGGCAAATGAAAAACTAAGCCTTAGAGACCCGAAAATCTCAGGGCTAGGCCTGGCCGTGAGACCGGAGAAAAACACTCGATCAAGGTGATACCGAAGGCGTTTGTCTGAATATGGGAAAAAATGAATTCGAGACGCGTCTGACAAATGAGCAGCAAGCCACCCTCCGATATGAACCTCTTTAGTGTAGGTTGACAAATGAGAGAAAGCCAACACTTGATTTCTCTCTCAATCTCTCTCTCTCTCTCTCTCTCTCTCTCTCTCTTCGGTAAAAGCAAGGAAGAGGAGTGATGGGAGTTATTAGTCACATGGGTGGACAGGTCCTAATTGTGTGTGGGTTAGCAGGATTATACATACATGTATAGCTATGATATAGATGACAAAAAAATAAAATAAAATAAAATAAAATAACTAATAAGTTACTCTAAGTAAGTACATAAACTAGATCAAAAGTGATTTTAGTGTAGGTTGAAATAAGTCAACATATATTACAAGGTATAATTTTTCTAATCGAAAGAAATTAAACTAATAAGTAGTTTTAAAAAAAATGTCACAAATTTTTTATTTAAAAATTTGGGATATTACAACATTGCTACTTTTTACTCCGTCTCACTACAACAAAAGAGGGTATTTCCCTCATTTCCTTTCCCACATTCCAATAAACCCTGTTAAAAGTCAACTTTTACTCTGGCTGGGAAAAAAACTATAGTGAAGGTGTGGTGCTAGATCAAAGTTTGCCAGGAAAAAAAAAATCCAGCCGTTGTTAAGCGCCAAAAAAATACCGGAAAGTATTTCTGGTCGTAAGTATTCCTAACAACGGTAGCGCTAGAGAGTGGGGTTGGATTCCCCTCCACTCTCTCTCAACTAGGGATTGGGGGAGACCTTGTTTGTGCCCAAAGGGCGACAGGGCGTGCCGTCCCTTCATACGACACTGTTTCAGGCTCAAAAGTGATTTACCACCGTTTATGACTTGGACCGCGTTTGGGCACCAAAAAATGGAAAGGTCTCTCTCCCCAAAAATTCTAAGCATCCATACATCTGCAAATCATTCGACCTAACTCAGCCTCCTCTGACTCTGGGAAATTCAAGGCATATCAAGAAATGGGTTTTGGACCAGAACAACGTTGAGATTAAGAGAATTGAGCACTTTTGGCATATCAAGAAATGGGTTTTGGAGACCCCAATTCGGTCCATTACATGTACTTCACTAAAAGGTCCAATATGTGATTCATTAATCAAAATCAAGTCCTGCTATAGTGCTATTGTACTGTATTGGAAAATTATCGAAAAAAAGAAGAAGTGTGATTTTCTTAATTTGTTCATCGTTTATATATTTGTTGTTTTCAGCGATGCATGCGTAATAAATGTAGCACTTTCTGTAAAAGTGTCTTGAAACAAGTGAAATGGGCATTGGCACCTTAACAAGAGCCCGATGGGCAGCGGTCAGCAGATAGGGTTGTGTTAATGTTAAGTATTGTGTTAGTTTTGCTGTTTCTGCCCAGGGTAAAAACTCTTAATGAGTTGGGCCTCGGTTCAACCTAACCCTGGGCTTTTTCTAACGTCTGGATCCAGCCAGGAGTCCACTCAAGTAGGGGAACGATGTAAGATTGCTCTGGGATGATGTTAACTAGGCCGAACACCACCGTCGTAAAGACCTTGTTGCATTGGTTTGATTGCTATATTAAGCCCCTGAAAGAAAGATGGCCTCCCCCACCAACTTTTACTTTTGTTCTCCACTATTGAAATTGTTGCAGATATCCTTTCTAGGCTAACCTTGTATACTGTACTGAATTTACATCTTACTGAGCTTTCAAATATTTGCAACTTTTTGTTTACAGGATTTTTATTTCAGTTGTAGTGTTTTCGAAATTGTTTGGAGACATTCTAAGCTTAATTTTTTCCCTCGAGTTTCTGCTGAAATAAATTCCCATTTTGTGTTTCATGTCGATGAAATGGGCACTGCAGAGAGGAATCCGAAAATTTAAAGCAAAGCATGATGAGCAGTTCGAAGGATGAAGACTTGGTTATTCCTTATGAAAGCTTAGCTCTCACATCAGATGGTAATGATTTGCTCTGGTTTTTCTTAAAGCATTGCTTTTTGTTCATGAATCTGCTATCTTGGCCTCGCCTCTAGATTGATTCTTTACGTATTACTTTAGTGCTTTTATGATGAGGCTTTCTACGATATTATCAGTGCAGATCCTATTGAAACCAAGCAGCTTTTGGACAAGCTTGCTGTGATAAAGCTCAATGGTGCTTTGGGGACAAAAATGGGTTTTAGTGGACCCAGGTATATACATATACCAAGCTTCCCTGGAAATGTTGATTGTTTAAGCAAAAAGAACGGAGCCTCTGTTGTATTACTGATGTTTCTAGGCATCAAATGCCCATGTTTTCATTGTTTTACTTCTAGTTGTCAATTGTAGGTTTGCCATCGTAGTTTGCAACGGCGTCACATATCTGGACTTGATTATTAATCAAATTGAGGTTGGCTTTTGGTCTTTCTTGTTGCATACTGTTTTTCAAATATGCATTGGCTTGTAAAAACCATTGGTTATTTGCAGTCTATCAATTCTAAGCATGGATGCAATGTTCCCTTGATTTTGATGAACACAATCAGAACACATGATGGCACCATGAAGGTGACTGATTTTCCCATCAGCATTTTGAGTTCTTGACTTCAGATATTTGTAGAACCTAATTGTTGTAACTATTAAAAGAAGGCAGTGGAGAAATTTTCCCAGAAAAATGTTTACATTCTTCCACTCTGCCAGGTTTGTAATTTAACAGAAGTTTTGTTTGTTTACATGTTTGTATTTCACTGTTTCTAGATTTTGAACTGAAACTTTACTTAAACAACCTATTTTGCTTTATATAGAGCCGAAGTCACCAAGTCAGAAGAGGAAAGGACAGCGACGATGAATTGTATGTCGCTCTTTGCATTTTGATGTTTTCTATCTATTCCTGAGCATAGCACTTAATTTCGTGGTGAACTTGAGAGGGACTTGGTGAGAAGTAATTGAATTGTAATGAAATTTGATGCTGTCTTTCCCTATGGTTTGCAAGTGCTGCAATGAACTTACCTTTGAAAGATCATTGTGTTCCTCCTAAAACCATTTTGAGAGGATGGACTAAATGTAGTGGCTTAGGAGCAATCGTACCATTCTTGAATGATTGCTAGTAAATGTACTTTCTTTTGCTCCTATCTTTTTTCTCACTTTGCTCCTATCGCTTGAGATCCCATGAGAGTGCTCCCATTCCCTTCTCCTTTTCCGACCAGTTGCCTCTTTTCTATTTATTTTGGAATATAGATAAATTATGTCTTACTAAATTAAATCACCTTTGGGTTAGTTTTGGATGATTAATCTCTTCTTGTATGATTCCACTTGGCATATAGATTTGCACTATCTCATTTGCTCTCCTTATTTACTTTCATGCATATATGAAGGGATCTTTTTGATCACCGTGAGCTGTTCCTTTCATTTAAGAGCAGTGGTACACTAGAAGTCATTATTATTGCAGGTAAACATTTTATGCTGTTTGTGATCCAATCTTGCCATTTCACTTCTTACTCCTCTCAATGGGAATGAACAAGACTTCAAAGTATGTTCATTTTTTTTTAATGGGATTCACATGTAACAAATTTTCTTTGACTTGTTTTTCAGGTTAAGGAGTATATCCTTGTGGTGAAGTATGATAACCTGGGAGCAGTAATTGACTCAAGTATCCTCGTTGACTTTTATGGGAGTATTGTTACTGTTGCTGAGAGAATGTTGTTTTTAAAAGAATATATAAGGTGATGACTGATGAGTGAATCATCTTTGTTATTGTGCTCCTTAATTGGATGTTTCAGAAATTTTAAATCATCTGATACAGAACAGGATCCAATACTGTGCGGAGGTACCATAGAATTTATTTATTTTTTAATGAAGTGACTGCAAAATTGTTTGCTACTAATTTGTTCAATAGACTTGTTGCTACTAATTTGCCTCTGACTGCAAAATTGTTTTCAGTTGATAATTCTCGACTTTATAGACAATACATTTTAATGTAAATAGATTTTTGCTTGATTAGAGATGAATGATGATCAAACAACTAGAAAAAGAACATTGATTCCTCCCCGCTGATTAGAGGAAACATTTGGAAAGGCTGCCATTTGGACAGACTATTTGGAATTTTCTGAAAGCACATAATGGCCTTCACACCTATCACGGAAAAAAAAAAAAAAAAAAGGATCCATTATGGCTTGAATCAAACAGTTAGAAAGGCTGTCATTTGGGCAAACTACGGTTCTAATTTGAAGTTTGCTCATCTTACATTTCTAGTTTATTTGTATTTTGGCCTGAATCTACACATGCTGACGGATCAAATTCCTTCTAAACATTGGCCAGATTTATAAACTGGGATATGTAGTTGTCTTTGTTGATAGTAAGGACAATGGGGTTAAAGGGTGGTCAAGTAGTCTCTGACACTTGGTGACTTACTTTTTCTTTGATCCTTGGCTGATGTTGTTCTTGTCATTGTATGAATGCAGCTCTCAGAATTTGTACAGATGCCTGGCAAACATGTAAGACAGGATTCAGTTGCTCCCAACCAAGGTATCAACGCTAAGCCTTGTTTTCATAGTTCTTCTCTGGATATTACTTGTCCTTCACTACTCGGGGGAAGACAAACTCTCGAAAGCATGTGGATAGGATTCATACTGTCACATCTTAACCTAGACAGTAGTGATGTACTATTGGACTTAATCAACTGTCCAGTTTTTTTTTTTTTTTGAACTGACTGTCCAGTTCCCTTCTGTTTCTAATATACTACATATTTGTGGCATAATTGGTTCTCTTACCCCAAAAGGCTTTTAATGATTTTTAACTCCCCGAAACTATTCATTATTTAATAAAAAATCTGACCGTTTCTAGTTTAGGACAAGTGTCCATTTGTTGTGGGTGCAATATGTCCAATGCATGTTCATTGATAAGGTAACTTAATGGAATTCTTAGAATTAAGATCATACATGCATGACTGGTAACATAATTCTGATACTAGCTTAACTAGTGAGGCATAATGAAGGAATCATATACTCATAAGTCGTAACTAAATCCTCGATCTGAGTTACAGTATTTAGTCGTGATTTGATTTTCAGTGTTGCCTCTTTGACATCTTATGTGTTTCTTTGAAAGGCAAAGTCAAAATCACTGCAAAACCTGGGGTAAAATTAGAAATACCAGACGGAGTAGTACTTGAAAATAAGGTAAACACGTTCGCTTCTTTTACCAGATTCTATTTATCTCTTTTGTAGTTTGTTCCCAGATTTCCTCGAATTTTGTCCTAATTAACTTCATTTGCCTTTTCAAATTACAGGAGATTTCTGACCCCAGTGACATGTTTATTTTTGCTGCGAGATGATTCGTTATAACGCATGATGCTTGTACTGCATCTAGGGTGTACGCCTTTGATCCTGTTTTACCTTACAAATTTTGTTTCTACTTATTTAGCATATTCTTTTTGTATCGAAGAAGAACAATAGTCTTGGGAGACCGATGAAATAAGTTTTCTTGATGTGCCAATTCACTTCAAATTCGAAGGCTACTGCTGTTTGGGGAAGTGAAAAATTATTCCCCTTTTTGTTGATCAAGGTAAATATAGCTTCTACGATTCATGTTGCCTTCTGTTTCTTTGCCCTCGAAGAATGGCAAAATTTGGGTCATGATTTTGTGAATCGTTCCTTTAGCCTCTGCTTGGTAAGGAAAGCCATTTGAATATGTCATTGAGCTTTCTTACCTTTTCTCTGTACAATTAGTTTCATAACTACAACTGAACCTGGATTTCAGTCTAGTTTTTTCTGCAAATCACCCACTGCAAAAGGGGCTGTAGGAGTGAAGAGGTTAGTATAATACCGTTACAACATAGATGCCATAGGAAAAGAAAAAAAGCAAAATGAAGTCTAGAAAACATATTTGGTCACTTACATTATATGTGACCGCTACCAAACAAATCTGAGCCGTCCATTGTTGAGCACGGACGGTCCAGATTGGAACAACATGGATGTTGTCCCTTTAGGGACGGCTCCCACAATCCCCCAATTCGACTCAAAAACTAGAAATGTTTTTACAAACCATGCCAAATGTTTCAGACAAAATTTCCGTTTTTTTGTGCATGAAAATGGGGTAAAAACCAGTTTCAGAAAACTGTTTAGTAAAATATAATCCCAGCTTACCTTTCGCAAATATAATACTCCTAAAGCACTTCGAAAAGTGAACCAAACGTTGTGCTATCAAGGCTCGTAGTATTTTTTCTCTCTCTTCCCCCAAAATAGGTAAGAAGTAATTGGTTAGTAGGGTTAGAAGAGTTGAACAGTAAAGGCTAGATGAACTTGGAGCAAGCAATCAACCACTGATCAACCACTTGAGCTGCCTTGCAATTTTCGATTCATATTAGTATTTTCAAGTACACAAGATAATTTTGGTCTTTTTGGTCTATGGTTATAAAATCATTTAGAACTAATATTTCACAATGAAATGATATGATGCCATTTGTAAGCGAAAACGAGAATATGAAAGTATCTCTCGAAACATCTTGAGTACGGGAATTGAGATTGGAAACAGAAAGTTCAGTAATAAAAAATTTGTGAAACATACTAAACAAAAACGATAGAAACACAAGTATTCGGACACATGACCAAACACAACTCCTCCCATACAAATAGGTTCCAATTCTATACACATTAATTACACGGGATTCACGTCTATGTACGGGGTTGTGTTCGATGTTGTATCCGGACAATTATGTCCCTGTAATCTCTAGAGTCCACGTAGCTGCGCGGACTAGATGAACATGGAGCAAGCAATCAACCACATGAGCTTCCTGGCAATTTTCGATTCATATTGGTATTTTCAAGTACACAAAAGATAATTATGGTCTTTTTGGTCTAATGATTATAATCATTCAGAACTAATATTTCACAATCATGGGATGCCGTTTGTAAGTGAAAACGAGAATATGCAAGTATCTCTCGAAACATCTTGAGTACGGGAATTGAGAGTAGTAGCAGAAAGTTCAGTAATAAATTTTTTTGTGAAACATACTAAACATAAACAAAAACGTAGAAACACAAGCATCCGGACACAACACTCAACACAACTCCTCACCTACAAGTAAATTCCAATCCTATAAATATTTATTACTCGGAATCCAAATCTATACAGGGAGTTGTGTTCGGCATTGTGTCCCAGCGATTATGTTCCCATAATCTCTAGAGTCCTTTCGAAAAAATTGTGGTCCAAGAGTGCAGTAGATCCTACCCGGATCGTACCCGAACCCCCAAACGCACTGGCTAGTGTGGATAAGAAAGAAAGAAAACGCCATATCCTCTCCTACTGCTGCTGCTCGTCTTCTTGGTTGCACTGAAAAATGGCCACCGTTTCACTACCATCCATACGATCATCCTCTATCTTCGCCCCGTCTCGCATAGCAATCCTCCCCACCACCAAATTCCAAACAAAACCCACAAAATTTTTCCCAATTCGAATGTCAATGGAGGCCGGAATCGGCGTAATGGGTACCAAACTAGGCATGATGACTGTCTTCGAGCCAAACGGCGTCGTCGTTCCCGTCACCGTAGTGGGTTTTCGCGAGGGGAACATTGTGACCCAGGTCAAGACCGAGGCCACTGACGGGTACAATGCGGTTCAAGTCGGGTACAGGAGGGTTAGGGATAGAAAGTTGACTAAGCCTGAAATGGGTCACTTGAAGAAGTCCGGTGTGATCCCGTTGCGCCATTTGCAGGTAGGGCTGACAAACGATTAGTTAAAAGCTCGTTCAAATCGATTTGTTATTACGTGAACAAATAAAGCTTGAACATTTTTTAATCTCGTTAAGCTTTTTAAGCTTTAAAACCAAGCTCGAACAAGCTATTACCAAGCTCGTTTGGCTCATCATATATGCGAAATTGAAACTACTCGAGTCGAGTTTGGCTCGATTAAAGCTAGTTGGGGATCGCTTCTCTCATGAACAAGCTATGCTCGAATTAAACTTGAATCTCGTTAAGTTTTCAAATTAAGCTCAAACAACCAACTGCTCAGCTCGTTTGGTTCCTTTTATCACCCCTATTTGCAGGAGTTTAGGTTGCTGGGCGTTGATGGGTTTGAGCCCAATCAGAGGCTGGCTGTGGAGGAGTTGTTCAAGGAAGGGGATTTGGTTGATGTGTCTGGAACCACTATTGGGAAAGGGATGCAAGGTCTGCTTTGCTATCTCTTCTGTTTGTATGCTGTGTGTTTGTGTGTATCTACAGTAATGTGTTTTTATACGCTACTAGTACATTGAATGTTCAAATCGTAGCCCCTATG
Organism: Vaccinium myrtillus; assembly: GCA_016920895.1. Classification (NCBI taxonomy): domain Eukaryota; kingdom Viridiplantae; phylum Streptophyta; class Magnoliopsida; order Ericales; family Ericaceae; genus Vaccinium; species Vaccinium myrtillus. The sequence continues at coordinate 6,448,512 of CM029281.1, read as the reverse complement.
TCTGCCATCTCCAGCCCTTCACACATATTTTAGTGAGTTTGCGTAGAAGATATAATAAAAACTTTATTTTGTAGGAAAGCAGAAACACTCCAACGAAAAGATTCAAATCTAATCATAAAGTTTAAGTAAAAACTTCATCAATGGCTAGAAATCTTTTAGTAGCCTTCAGAAAATTTCAAATAGAAAAATGGGTTTCCCTATTGATTAAAAAAACACTGAAGTCACTCTGATTGGAGTTTGACGAGGAGTGGACTGTTTTTTTTGTGGCAGTTTTTCAGTGTTAGTCAAGACTTGTGTAAGGGCTGGAGTTGCCCATAGTTGATTTGCCATCGGTTACGTACTGAAATTACTACTGGTTAAAACCCAAAATTTATACCCTCTGGCTCTGTTTTGGGTGCCCTCAGCTTTTAGATTGTGTTGTGTAATGTCTCAAACGGTTGTAACATTTGTATAGATAAAGACATGTAATGTACTGTAATGTAACTTTTCGTGCGTTGAAACCTAGCCTGTGGGGCTCTGAAAAGGGCACTTGGTTGCTGTTTCTGGGAGCTCCACTGGCGAGGGGCCAAAGACCAGTCCTCTTCCTTTTCCATGCTTGTGTTTTTGTTAGGATATGTTGTTTTTGAATGTGGTTATTTTCATGTCTATGCTTTTGGAACAAGCATTTTGCAAGGGGCTACAATACATGGACTAGGGTGTAAGTGTTGGGTGCAGTTTCGTGTCCAATTGTAGGATTTTCTAATTCCCATATGTCATAACTAAATACATGGGTATGTAGGAATGTCCTTCTGCACATGCATTTAGAAGAGTCCATGGAACATAGGCAAAGGTTCCAAGGTCGGCTCCTCTTCCTTTGACTGTTTCTATGCTTGTAAGTTTCCATCACTCCTCCAAGAGTCATGGGAAGGGAACTTGGTTGATGTTTCTGGAACCACCATTGGAAAGGGGGTCCACCTTTTCTTTATTTCTACCTGCTTTACGTATGGGTATGTGACTATTTGCATATAACTTGATGTGTTTTTGTATGTATGATTAAGGCTCAGTTTCCACGTATTTTCGATATTTTCGGTATTCTTGGACTTCAAGTTGTCAAATCAATTGATGCAAGTGGAGAGAATAATTTGTTGATTTGACAACTTGTAATCCAAGGATATCAAAGATACCAAAAATACCTTGGTGGAAATTTAGCCCGAGTAGTGAGAATTTTGCAATGGTTAATGCTCAGTTCATAGTATCTGGCTCCATTTTGATTGCCTTCACCTTCTTGATTTTCTGTCTAGATTTATTGTTATGTGGTAAGGCATAGATTCGGACTGTTCCTAGGTTTCGAGTCGTTGAGCCCAACCAGAGGTTAGTAGTTGAGGAGCTCTTTTAATGGGATTTGGTTGATATTTCCGAGGTCATTTTCCTCTTTCTTTCATCTTTTGTATACATGTATCACTGTTTTTGTACATTTCTCTGTCTCTGGAACTGTCATTTGACATGGAGTTCCAAGGTCCAGTCCTCTTCCTTGCAATGTTCCTATTCTTCAGAAGCAAGTTTCCATCTCTCTAGGTCTGGACTCGTCAATCCTCTAACAGTTGTGCCTTGTTGGAGGTGGAGTGATGACTTGGACTTATTTGCTCTCATGTCTTTCTTCCGTGTCAACTGTCAAGTTATTTACTTGGTGGGGAAACCAAACTCGTAGCACTTTCAGCTTCTTACTGTATATAATTGAGTTTACTTTTATGCTCTGGTTCTTCGAACTAGAATCTAATTGTACTGATAGCTCCCCTTGTATTTACCCTTATTTAACGGTGGTTTGATTTCAGGTGGTATCAAAAGACATCATTTCAGGAGAGGCCCTATGACTCATGGATCTCATAGTCATAGAGAGCCTGGATCAATTGGTGCTGGAACAACGCCTGGACGTGTTTTTCCAGGTAAAAAGATGCCTGGGAGAATGGGAGGAACCAAGAGAAAGATTAGAAAGCTAAGAATTGTCAAAATTGATCCGGAACTACGAATTGTGATGATCAAAGGGGCCGTCCCTGGTAAGCCAGGAAATCTTCTCCGTATAGCACCAGCAAAGATTGTTGGAAAGAACATCCCTAAAAGTTAGTTCTTGTGTTGTATGTCTCTGCCTTTTGCGCTGTTTTGATCAACATAACTATGAAAATTTGCACAGATGCTTATCTGATGGTACTTTTTCCCCGGTAGTACTTGCTGAATTCGAGATAGTAAAATTCATTGCAAGTTGAGATAAGAGATGGATAAGGCCATTCATTCCCTTTGCACTTTTGTGATTTGTTTGTATCAGCTGTTGTCTGAAATTCATGAACATCTAACCAAGGCCAAATCAGAATCAGGATTTGTTTGCTGTTTCTCTAGATGTGTACATAATGAGCAAGGGAATTATTCAACTCCACCGAAAATCTCCATTTTTGGAAATTCCAAACTGGACCCTCTAAGGACTTCTGAAAAGAGAATTCTAAAGATTGGTGACTGGTAACTTGTTGCAGTTTGGGCTTTATTTCGAGATTTCCAACTAATGTACACAAATTCAATGTTTATTCATACGACGACACTGAAAATAGGTTGCACGACATGCCTAATGCAGAAGAAGCAGCAACTGCTACTCAGAAGAGCTTGTAAAATAATTATACAGAAGGAAGAAGAGAACAAGTAGAATTAAAGATCCCAATCCGACCCGTTCAGGATCATAATCAGAGTTCTCACTTTGCTGATCGGAATCCCTTTGCCGATTTTTGGAATCAGAGAAAATGTTGAGTCTTGGATAGAAAACAGTCAGAAAGTGTATTAGCCCCAGCAATATGATTGTATGAAAGAGAGTTATTGTGGTACCATCTCCTTCCTCTTCCTCCTCCTCTCCTCCTCCCTCCTCCTCCTCTTCTTCTTCTTCCTCTTCTTCTTCTTCTTCTTCCTCCTCTTCTTCTCCTCCTCCTCCCCTAGCATAGGTAGTAGAAGTTCAGCTACGGACGTCATAAAATCGCCGGAGACGATGTAACCGAGGACTGCCACCATCAAAAGAGGAACCCATGGTGATGGCCCTTGGCTTCTCGTCATCTGTGTTTTACATCTTTGAGATCAAAGGGGTGAGTGATATATAAAAGGAATGTTTGTTGGAGGTGGGAATGACTAAAAACAACATGGCTACTAAATTTGGAGATAAAAATGGTACTTGTTGATCCATAGAGAGAAATTCAAGGGCTACTCAAATAAAAAAAAATGGATGGTCCCATGCATGAGATTCCATCTAGACAAATCAGAAAGTGTGTAATTTTACCCTTGTATAAAAAATAAAAATAAAAGGCTATTTTCGTCGTCTGAAGTTTTGAGAGAGAAACCTTATTTTATACAAAGGTGATTTTTTGTGATTTGGACGTCTCACCCAATGGAGCTGGATTAATCGAGGTGTGATCTCAACATTATTACAATAATTTTACGAATGTAGAGTCTATGATTTTTTAGCCAGAAGAGAAAAAATTCATTAACCAAACAAATCCTAGTTACAACCTACAAAAAACGAAAAAAGAAAAATAAAAGGAAAATACAGAAAAATACAAAGGTACCGAAAAAACAAGAAGAAAGATCGCCGGAGTTGTCACGCCGCCATCACCGTTGCCGCCACCGATGTCAGGAGTCCGGATCTGGAAACCCCAGATCCAGCTTCCCTTGTCCAAAAATCGGGTTTCGAGCCATCCATAGGAGGAAGAGAGAAGCTCGAACACCATGGGGGTTGCTGGAAACCATGGGGCAAGTAATAGAGGAGAGGAGGAGAGGAGTGAGGAAGGAGGTGGAAGGATTGCGGTGGGGGAGGGGGGGGGGCGGCGGCGGCAGCTAGGGTTTGGCCTAGGGAGAAGCTTCTCCCATACACCATCCCCCTGCTCTCTCTCTCTCTCTCTCTCTCTCTCTCCAAAACTTTCTCTTTGCCGCTTATGATGTAAGGTCTATGCATCTTGTTCGCCATGGAGAAGTACAGTAGTGTTGAGAATGACAAGGGGAAAAAAAAAATTTATGCCACCAAAGATGGAAAAACAAAAACTTATGCCATGCCTTTAGCTTAGTTTCCCATACACCATTGCTTTTGGGCTCCAAAATTATTCGAGACGCTTATGATGTAACCTAGGACATTCGGTTATAAAAACAAACAAACAAACAAAAACTTATGATGATATATAAATCCACGCTTCAGTATTATATACAATCAAGTTTAAAAAAACATGGATCAGAGTACATAGAAACATCACATGTCAACATCATGAAACCAAACGTTTGTCTAGGAGCTAAAATCCATACAAAATTATAGGAGCGATGCATGGTATCATACCGAAGCAGTACAAAACTATGAGCCGAGCTCGAATTGAGCCCATATATTCAAGCTTGGGCTCAATTAGTATTTGAGAAATCATGATCGATCTCGAGTATAAAACGAGCCAAATCCATACATACCATTCAAACTTATCTACTCAAGTCGATCCACGGTTAATTAGAGCTTTGCAAGTTTACTAAATGAACAGAGCCGAGTCTCGAGCTGCTCGCGAATAGCTCAGTTCGTTTGCAGCCCTAAACTGCATAAATAATGCTCTGATAACAAGATTTTTACCCTGTTTTGCTTTACATAGATTTTTTTACAAAAATTTGGTTGAAGAAGTTAGGAGCTGTTTGCTGTTTCTCTAAGATGTGTACATGATTAGCAAGGAAATAACTCCAGTGAAAATCTCCATTTCTGAAATTTCAAACTGAACATCTAAAAACTTCTCAAAAGAGAACTCTAAAGATTTGATGACTGATTGACTGGTAATCTGTTGCAGTTCAACCAACAAATATAACTTACGCAAATAAATTCGTACTAAAAATAAAGGTTATTAGTTCAATGTTTACACATACGACGACTATCAAAATAGGTTACACCCCGTTTCTATTATACAAGCTACAGCCGCTACTAAGAACAGCTCACAAAAACACGTAACATGCGACGGTCTATAAAAATAAGTTGTACCCATGCCTATTATACAAGCTACAGCCTCTACTAAGAATAGCTCACAGAACATATGACAACTACCCTGGCCCGGACATCCGGTTATCAACAAAAAAAAAAAAAGTTGCACCCCATGCCTATTGTACAAGCTAGTACAGCTGCTACTAAGAACAACTCAAAAAATGTTATACAGAATGAAGAAGAGCACAATTAGGAGTAAAGATCCCAATCCAAACCCTTCAGCATCATAACCAGAGCTCTCACTTCGCCATTTGGAAGCAGAGAAAATGCTCAGTGTTGGAGAGAAAACAGTGAGAAAGTGTATTAGCAACAGCAATATGATTGTATGGAAGATTGATATTGTGGTACCATCTCCGTCTCCGTCGTCTTCTTCGTCTTCCCCTGGTAGAAGCAGAGATAGTACAATTTCAGCCACTGACTTCATCGTATCGCCGAAGATGACGTAACTGAGGACTCCCACCATCAAAAGAGGAATCCATGGTGATGGCCCTTGGCTTCTCATCATCTGTGTTTTACTCACAGTACTCTCTCTCTCTTTGAGTTAGAGAGGTGAGTGATTTATAAAAGGGGTGGTGGTTGGAGGTGGGAATAAATAAAAAAACATGACAAATAAATTTGGACATACATGGTACTAATAAATGAAGGACGGTCCCGTGCATGTTTATGTCGTCACCATAGAAATTAGATGTGCAGCAATTTTACCCAGGGTTGGAGCCAGTAGGGGCGGTCGCCCCTGCAAGAAAAATAAAAACGTCTAGAATTATATAGAAAAAAAAAATTCTATGAATTATATAGGCTTGCGCCACTGCAGAGTATTGTAGGGAAAAAAAATCGCCCATGCGTTGTGAAATTCTTGGTTCCGTCCCTGATTTTACCTGTGCGCCCGCGTGCCGGAGTGGGAGAGCGAGCTCTGGTGTGAAAGCGTCTTTGAATCAAATCTCAAACTACTATTACAGTCCGCGAGAGTGAGGATTGAAAGCGCGAGCAGAGTGTGAGAATTGAGAGTAGAAGCGCATGGTATTTTGAAGGATTATGTGACTAACGACGGGATCAAAGGTGTGCACACCTTACATTCTACAAAGGTGATTTTTGTGATTTGGACCACTCACCCAATGACGATGGCTTATTACAACATAATCCCACTGGTGAAGGGTTTTATAGTTGAAATATACGAACGCAAATTACTTGCATGAGTTGTTTACAACGAAGGCTGAAACATTCCCATATTTTGTTTTGTCCACTATGGAGTAGTAATGTTGAGAATGACATTAAAAAAATATATATATATGCCACCAAAAATGAAAAACGAAAACTTAGAAGTTATGATGATATGTATATCCACATTTTAATATACAATCGACATCAGTTCAAGCCTATATAAACGAGCCAAACTTATCTGCACAACCCGAGCTACGGCTCACTTGAGCTACTCACGAACAACTTGATTCGTTTGTAACCCAACATAGAATGCACTAATAATGCTCTGGTTACAATATTTTTACCTTGTTTTGCTTGGGATCTCATTTCACACATAGATTTATACACAGGAACCCACATGAATCTTACCAATGTCTAACCGGGTACAGCTGAGATGATAAACAAATCATGAAGAAAAACAACATTTTTGGTTGAAAAAGTTGGGAGTTCTTTGCTGTTTCTCTAGATGCGTAAATGATTAGCAAGGAAATTACTCAACTCCAATGAAAATCTCCATTTTGGAAATTTCAAATTGAACCCTCTAAAAACTTCTGAGAAGAGAACGCTAAGATTTGGTTTCTGGTAACTTGTTGTAGTCTGAGCGTTATTTCAAGATTTCCTTAGTCATTTATACAAATCTATAACTTATATATTTGCACAAATTCTTACTGAAAATAAAGCAAGTAGCTCAATATTTGTACGGCGGCTATGAAAATAAGTTCCATCCCATGCCTGTCGTACAAGCAGAGCAACTTATGCCGGCTTAAGCTATCTTTTTTTTATATTTCTCAAAATAATTAGGTAAAAGTCATAATTTTATCCAATTCTGACTCCTCTCATCGAGACAAACCTAATATCATCAAAAGTTTGACACAACTAACAAATGCAAAAAAAAATTTAAAAAAATTGAATAAAGACAAAACTGCAAAATCCTTGTGTCAATTGCACTGGAACGGGCTCTAAGAACAGCTCACGAAACATACAACGACTACGAGAATAAGTTGCACCCCATGCCTATTGTACAAGTTACAGCTGCTACTAAGAACAACTCATGAAACATACGACGACAATGAAAATAAGTTGTACCCCATGCCTATTGTACAAGCTGCTGCTACTTGGAACAGCTCACGAAACATACGACAACTATGAAAATACTAAGTTGCACCCCATGCCCTATTGTACAAGCTGGAGCTGCTCCTAAGAACAACTCAGAAAATGTATAACAGAACGAAGAAGAGAGCAAGTAGAAGTAAAGATCCCAATCCAAACCCATCAGCATCATAACCAGAGCTCTCACTTCGCAGATTGAAAGCAGAAAAAATGCTCAGTTTTGGAGAGAAAACAGCAAGAAAGTGTACTAGCAGTAGCAACAGCAATATGATTGGAAGAAACATTGACATTGTGGCACCATCTTCATCTCCATCTTCGTTTCCACCTTCATCTTCATCTTCATCCCCTGGTTGAAGAAAAGGTAGAACAACTTCAGCTATGGACATCATCGAATTGCCGAAGGCGACGAAGCTGAGGACTCCCACCATCAATAGAGGAATCCATGGTGATGGCCCTTGGCTTCTCATCATCTTGTGTTTTACACTCTCTGTGAGTAAGTGAGGTGAGTGATATATAAAAGGGATGTTGTTTTGGAGGTGGGAATAAAGAAAGATTTAGCAAAACAACATGACAAATAAATTTGGACATACATGGCCCGTGCAGGATTTCGTCACTAGGGAGTTTTCAGGATTCCAACTTGTAAATCCAACCCTTAAGTGATGTAGACAGGCGTATGAAGATTTTCAACTTAATAAAATTGATTCTGGTTTAGGGTTTCCTAAAAAGATATTGAGAGAGGCCGTAGAGAAAAGTTGCAATACATTTTCACATAAGTTTTGAATTTATGTGAATGGTTATAACACCCTTTAGATTGGAATGTGTTTATTTGAAAGGGATGTGATTATATTTGTTAAGAAGAGATGTGAAACATGGGATGCCTATAAGAGGCATGACACTTTCTATGAGAGGCATGGCTCTTCATAAAAGGATACCTCGAAGAGGCATTGTGTCCATTAATTAATTGTCTTCAAAAGATATGAGCCTTCCTAATTAGTGTCTTTAGATGACACGATCATTCCTAATGTGTGTCTACTAAAGACATAGCCTTTCACGCAATGGTGCATATAATTCTATAAATACGCCTTTTATAAAGTTATTCTTTACACCAAAAATTCCATAGTGGATTGTTCTCTCTCTCACTACACACTATCTTCCTAGAATTTTAGGCATACTAATATTTTGTTAGAACATCTACTCTTGGTTCTTTTACGTTTGCTGAGTGGATATTTTGTCTGTTTTCATTTGTGCAAACGCATACATAAAGAACTTTGAGTTCAGGTTTCGTTGTATTTTGAAGACGGAGCTGTAACACGGTTCTAACCATTTGGTGGGGACAAATATTGTCTTTAGGAAAGTGACTAAATAACACGCCTCAAAGTGATTTTTTGCGTTCTAGATTTTGAAGTAGAGACGACGCTATTTTCCAATTCTAGAAGGCCGGATTTACAACAATCAGGGTCGGCCTAGGCCCAAGGCCCACAAGGCCTGGGCCTAGGGCACCCCAAAAATGGGTACTGTTTGGGGCACCCCAACATTTTATAGAAATGGGTTTGAGTAGAACACTTTTTTGATCCAAATAACGAAAATAATCCATTATAAGTTACAAAAGAGCCCAACCATTGTAGCCCAATATTAAAAACAAGCCCAAAATGGAAAATAAAAGAAGGCCCATTTGGTTTGAAGTACAAATTTACCAGAACAGGCCGTTAACAATTAAGTCCCTCCTTCATTTCTTTTTATATCCCTTCTCTTAACCTTTCTCCTTCTTCTGTTTCCGATGTGGGACAAAGATAAGGCAAACCCTTTGACCAGACCTTCCTTCTTGTTCCTACTCCTTAGTATTTGGCTACTCCAAATCTTAATGCTACTGATAAGAGCCACCTACACCAACTCTTTCAATGTGCATTTTGCTTTTCTTTGTCTTGTTGTTGTCCTCCTCTCTTTTTGGTTAAAACGAGTCTAGATAACAGGACTGTCTGATACAAATATTTATTGTTATATCTATTTCATCTCCACCTGGGTTCACTATGAGGAATTTTAATTTTGGTTTTTGAGGATGGAAATGGTCATACACTTTCTTTAATTAACCCCAGTTGCTTGTATAGACGCCCTCAAACAAGGATGGAGTTTTTTTTTTTTGTTTCATGTAAAAATTGTTAAGTTTAAAGGGCACAAAATTTAGAACTTGCCTTGGGCACTCAAAAGTGTTGGGCCGGCCCTGACAACAATAGGATCCAAGGCACAAAATACGTGTCCGTGTGCATGAGCCTAAGGGCGAGCTATAGCGTGATAGCGACGTTGAATCAAATCTCAAACCATTACAGTCCGCGAAAGCAAGGATTGAGGCTGAGTTTCCATTAAATTTTTCGTCTTTAACACTGGTAAAAGTCCATTTGTTTCAACTAAAAATAACATTTAGTCCATTTAGTTAGTAGATAAATATGTGCAAAATACCTAAAAATGTATTGCAAGAATAGGATCGATAGCAGGAGCGCAGGATATTTTGAAGAATTACTTGTGTGACTAATAAAAAGGTGTGCATGTTATATCTTATATCCTACAAATGTGATTTCCGTGATTAGGACTTCTCACCAATAATGATGGCTTAATCCACGTCTGATCTCCAGATTTACATAACTCTACTGGGGAAGGGTTATGTATTTTTAATATATAGGAAAACAATTTACTTGCTTGAGTTGTTTACAATGAAGGCCGAAACATTCTCAAGGTATTGTATTTGTCCACAACACAGTAATGTTGAGAATGACATCAAAAAATTTATGCCTCAAAGATGGAAAAATCAAAACTTATGATGATAGATATATGTATCTACGATGCGTAAAAAGCAAAGGAACGATGCGTATGTAGTATCATGCCGATGCAACATAAAACTAGGGCGTAAATAAGCCGAGCTCAGCTCGGCTCATTTAGTGCTCAAACTTGATTATTATTTGAGAAATCAACCTCGGTTCAAGCCTATAAACAAGCCAAACTTACCTACATGAGCCAAGCTAAGGCTAACTCACGACAAGCTCGACTCGTTAGCAGCCCAACATAAAATGCACTGGTAACGATATTTTTAACCCTATTTGCATAAAATCTCATTTGATACATGGATTTCTACAATGGATCCCACATGAATCATACTAATGTGTAACAGGTGGCTGGGGTCAATCCAGTAACATCCCCATATAATCAACAACAAAAAAATCCACTACATCTGAAACAAAATTGACCGAGAAGATAATCCAAAGCGATCCGGTTCTCTGACAATCAAACCTGTAAACAGTTTTCTTAAGAACCACCACAGAAATCCAAAAGGGTAATCTCAATCCTACGTACATTGGATTTACCAAAACAAAAGGGCACAGAATAAATACAGTATTTCTCATCACTGCGGTCAACACTTTACAACTAAATTAGATAACCTGTACTATAGCATTGGGCCACAAAATTACAACACTAGGTTGCCGAAAAGGACACGATCCAGCATCTTGTCTGCTCATGTTGTAGGGCTGTAGCGGAGATGTTGCTCATAGAAGTTGATCAACTGCCATCACAAGAAAATCGATTACAATAATAATAGTACTCAAGGTAATGCCGATGGCCACAATTGAAGAGTCAGTAGCTTACATTACATTAGGCCATGCTTGAATGCCAAGTGAAAAAGGGGTCATTAGGCAACACAGGAGGAACAAATCCCAGACGATTAAGTAGTATGGTTTTTGTTTAAGTAGCAAAGGTATATAATTCGCAAGTTTACTGCACCACCGACCTACACAACATTACTCATTCTCTAAGTGGGATTCCATAACTCACACTTTTATGATTATTGGTGTTAGAGTTTTTTTTTTTTGGTTGAAAAAAAAAATGGTTCAAAAAGTTCAACAGATCTCGTTTCCATGGGGTTGAAAAATTAGAGATGTTTGCCTTTATAGCATTTGTAGGATACTTGTATCTCCAACATTACGGAACTAGGCAAAGTTAGGGCAAATAGACGTAGTAGCAGTAGGTCCTTGGGGTTTTCCATCCAACCTCACGCCCTCCATCCGAAGGAAAAAATTTATGGTGTTAGAAGTAATTACCAGATGTGGATCGTGAGCCTTGAGAAATTTATTGTCCACCATCACTTCTTTCCCATCGGACCTATCCAAAGGCAATCACCAATTATAAATTTCAGCAAGCAGAATAAACTTCTGAGGTACAATAATCCTGGCTAAAAGTAATGTAGCTGACAATTAATCTTATGAACCAAAGTGATCCAAATGTACTTAGAATGGAACTTTGCACATAGGGATGCCACCAACCAGTGTGGATGGATATTACAATATGCACAGGTCGTATTCAAGAAACCAACATGCAGCAAACACAATCACATCAATGAAAATAAAATGATAGCTAGTGATAGATAAATGTTCGTAACTGTTAGAGTTTGTCCCACAGTGGTTTTTTATATCTTGTAACAAGTTGAATGGTAATATAAATAAGAGTTGTTTGTGTTACGGTTAATTAACACCCTTAACACTTCTCTCTCCTCTCTAAACAACATGGTATCAGAGCTAGGCTTTTGGAGGATTTTGGACAAAACTCTCTTGGTTATTGCCCCATTGTTTGTGCCATAAATGCACCATGTTTCGTTATGATCCCAATGTTGTGGATCCGTTGTTTACCTCTCCACGTGCGGGTTAAGGATCGCACGTGTGGGGAAGTGTTAGAGTTTGTCCCACATTGGTTAATTGTAACCTCCAAAGAGATTATATGAGCCTAGGCGGCCTCTCCACTCATTACCAATTGGTTTTGAGATGGATGCTTTAACAGTAACCAACCGATCTCAAAATCAAAGCCTTGTGTCCCAACATATTAAGTATGGCAGTACGCTATAAGAATCCTTACTGTCGCATTTACTCTATAATCTGTAAAGTGAAAATTATCACGTGTTGGCAATGCTGCAAATGAAATGAGCCATTCGTAAACTGCTCGAGACTCTACTCCGTAAAGGCACGTTCAAGTTCGATTCGGGTACTAAACAAAACGAACTTGAGCCTCAGTTTTAGGCTTGTTTAACAAATGAGCCGAAAATGAGCCTCAGTTTTAGAGTAGATATATATGTATCTTATAAGAATTTCACATATAATCTTGAATATGTATAAAATTTACTTTTAAATGTACATAATGAAAATTTAATAACTTGCACATGAATAAACTTTTAAAAGTTCTAAAAACTTAAATTTTAATATGTTTTTATAATTTTATATCTATATGAACATATTTATGTACAAAATAAAACTGTTATTTGAAGTTCTAGACCAGTATGAAAGCATAAATATCTAATATTTTTGACTCGTTAAGGCTCGTAACAAGTTCAACTTAAACCTAGGCAAACTTGGCTCATTCAATTTTCATTGAGCTCGAGCTCGGCTCGAGTTTGCTTAAAAACATAACGAACGAATCCGAACATCGAACGTTCAACTCGATTCGGATCGTTTGCAGCACTAACTGTCGCGATGTTTCTAATTAGAACTTGATCTGAGGTTCAACGCATTCAAGGAAAAACATAAGATTGTGTGTTTAAGGCAATTATGGATCTCCATGGAAATCTGTTTCACATCTATGCTACCTTCTCACGATTAACCATTGCACTTTACCACAACTTGTTTTTTGAATGTATGATTTAATGCAAGTATTTAGTAACATATGCATCATCACAATCAACCACAATTGGTAGTAAAAAAGCAGTCTAAGTATGATAACAAACGTTTTATAAGGTAAAATCGTTATCATTTGGAAGCAGAATATCAATACCTTCAACTGATGGAAGAGAAGATCGTAAGATCTACATGTTTAAGGTTCTTGTTGATTTCCATTGAAATCTTTCTCATGTCTTTCGTTTATTTTCACGATTCTTGTCTTAAATTGGTAAGAGTGACAATGTTCAAGTTTGGGATGATGATTGTGTTAGAACTTGTCCCACATTAGTTAATTATAATCTCAATAACTACTATACGAGCCTGGGCTGCCTCTCCACCCATTGTCAATTGATTTTGAGTTGGATGCTTTAACAGTTTGTATGGATGACCATTCTTTTGAGTAGTTGTTTCCTTGTTTCTATTCTACTAGTTGGTTGGCTCTCATAAATCATAATATTTCCTTCTCTCTATGGCACGCTCTCATGAGAATCTAATTTCTCAAATTTAAATTTTACAATAATTTAATCTATTTGTGACACAAATGAGTTGGCCGTTCTTGATAAAAGTTTGCAATAAATGTTGAAAATAGAACTCCAACGAAAGGTTAATTAGAGTGGAACTCTTCAAGACTCTTGTTTCTAGTCATTTTTAAGACAAGTGAAGCTTTTTTCAAAGTACGGCCATTTATTGCAAACATTTATCAAATGCTCGTCTTTTAGAAACCTAGCAGTCAAAAGTATAACAAAAAAATAGAACAGTCTACCCAAAGGGGAAAAGAAAGATGAGGAAATGAAAGCAACATAAACACAATGGTTTTCCGCCAAAAACTGGGCCTCCAAGATTATAACTTTTCTCCGTGGCCTGTAAATGGAGATCTAAGGAACGCCATCTTCCCTAAACCTAACAAAGCTAGCTATACAATCTATGCTTCCAAGAACAATGAAATCAATGTTGAAGGACATATCCCTGAGACTCCGACAATGTCAAATGAGGAGAATTTTCACAAAGAAAAAGATGAAGACTAGAATTCTAAATCACATACTTGCATGAAGAGCATCTCAGATTGGATAATTCATGCAAAAGCTATATTTTTTGACCATCTGATGTGCGACTTACAAGGTTCCATATCTTCTCTCCAAGGCATTGGCTCCAATTTGGTCTAGAAATGAAGCTCAATACCATTCAACAGATTAGGAGTTCATACCAACTTTATTTGTGCTCTCAGATCTTAACTCATTCCGCAATCCATTTGGGAATCAAATAGTTCAGACATCCTGGACTCTGAGATAAACTGATGTTCTGTAAACTAGTTCCTGAACATAATCGAAAGGAAGCCGTTCCTGAATATAAAAGGAACTCAAACATTTTTGGGGTTCCTAATCAATGAAAAATTAGGTGATCGCTAATGATATCTCCCAAACGTCTCTCCCAAGAGGCAAATGCATTGGGAGATATCAGTATTCCAAATAGATAGCCAGCAAAATTCAAAGTGGAATAAGATGGAGCATATATTGTTTCTGGATAAGCCCATTGACATACAATGAATCTAATCCGAAACTCCCCACAACTATAGTATCTACTCATCAAAGTTATATAAAACAAAGAGAAGGATAATTAAATGGTTAAAAACATGGAATGAAAGCTAGATTTGATCACAAACCTCACAGCCATGAAGGTTACGCACACATCACGAACATTGTTTATCACGGAAGATGAATAGCTTATAGGCTTTACGATCTCGGTGATGGTAGGCATACTTCTTAAGCTCTCAAATTTACTCTTCCGATCCAAACCATTCCCTACAAAATCAGGATTTTCATTCCCTTGCCATCCATCTCTACCACAAGGGCCATTAATAGTTCTTGCCATGCCATTTTGTGCCTCATTCGGTTCACTAGGTGCTGATTCCTGTTTAAACCTCTTGACAGAACCAGACTTCCTTCTTTTAGCTCCAGTGCAGCGTCCAGGTGGAACCTGATCCATACAATCAACTTTTGACTGCCCATTAACAGGACCATCTCCTTCAAAAGCATAGGGTTCTTGGTAATTTACTGCACACTTATCTACACGTTCCCCATTCACAGCCACTGTTCCTCTAAGTTCATCTACACTTTCCTCATTGGCAGCCATTGTTCCTCTAAGTTCACCAATCTTTAAATTCAACTCATTTTCCTGTTTTCTTTCTTCGTTTAGTGAGGAAACTGCTCCAAACCCATTTTCCTTAGCTTGCTTCATTTCAACATTGTTGACACCCCCGAAATATTTCACCCCCTCATTTGTCTCATTTTTCCTTGAAGACTCAACATCATTGACACCCCCAAAATATCTGTTCCCATCATTTGCAGGGCTTGAATCATTAAGAGGACCCATGGGCACTGGTTTGTCAATAATCCTAACTTTGATAGATGGTACATTATAGGTAGCTGCCGCAGGAGAAGTTTGCTGCTTCTTCTTGGGCTGAGTGTGGGTACCCCCATATTTCCGCTTTCGTTTTCGTGTAGACCTATGTTTCCCTGATCCCAAGCTTCAACCAGAGCAAGGAAACAAAGAAATTGGTCTCAAACAAGGATATTACAAGTATATGAATTCTCATCAATTTATTAAGCAAGAAATAATAGCTAACTCAATGATAAATCATGACCTAAAGGGGGGAAATAGGGGGAACCTCTCTTCAAATGCATCAATGATATCAGAACAAGAGAGAAGATTCTCTAAGGGCTCCCAGGTGTTAGCAGTCTCTGGCCAGCCACGCCTTCAACAGATGTAAACATCTATAGTCATTAGAATCACCAATTGAAAATACACTAAACATATTAATTATTAAGTAATGCAAGCAAGTATACTACGCAATCTCTAATCCTTGCTCTTGTTTATCACCAAATTAAATCATAAATTTGGTAAAGAGCTTGATTGGATTTGAATATCTCCAATGGAACTTCATCAAATCTTTCGAACAATTTACAACTTATCCCAAAAACCCACTCTATCATTTTGTACGAAATAATCGAATTCACCATCCATACTAACATTTCATCAAATCTTATCATCAATTCCAAGCTTATCCCCAAAAGCATCTTTCACGAAATGTGGTAAAAAAATAAAAAAATAAAAACATAAAACTTATCTTCCATCGTTTGTCAAAATTAGGTCCTTCCTACACTTTGGCAAAAGGATTGAAGCTCATCAGACATCATAGTCCTTTCCTCGTGAAATTTAGAATTTTTGAAACATTTTATGAAAGACTGGTGAATCCCTAAAAACATACGTATCCATACAAATACACCTAAACATAAAAGTTAGGGCACGCACCATTTGATGAGATACTGAACTTCACCCTTTTTTGCAGCATTCCACAGACAAAACAACAAACAAAATCAGGTTAAAGAGAATGCAGAAACATACACCATCAACAAATCATTGCCTAAAACACAAATCGACAACACAAAAGGAAAGAAAAACACAAATACCTTTGAATGGAGAGAAAGGGCGAGATAAAAAAAAAAGGGGGCGAGAGCCAATCAATTTTTGTACATTTCTCTCCATTTCTCCAATAAATTTTTGTACTTTTCTCTCCATTTTTCATCCAAATATTCAACCCAAATAAGTGATTCCGCGAGAAACTCTAACCCTTTGTTTTTCTTTTCTTTTGTTACCAAATCCCTCAATCCAAAGGGGAGTGCAGAATGTTGGTGTTCATGTGTTGAGTGTGTTTTTTTAATTACTCCAAAGGTCCGGGTAGCATATGCCTCGACAATAATCGTACCATCCGGCCAGCTTACGCGCACTGGACAGTACTCGGACCAATCCACCGTCTAAAGCCAGATGTATGTACTGGTCCAAGAGTAGTTGTGCGTGCGTGCGTGCGTGCGTGCGTGTGTGTGTGTGTGTGTGTGTGTGAATGTGTGAGAGAGAGAGAGAGAGAGAGAGACCTTGCGAATCCGTTTCTTACGCACGGCTTCAATCTCGTAAAAGCCTTCAGCGAGCTTGGGACGCTCGTCGGCCTCCTCAGCCTCTTCTCCACCGTCGTCTTCGATTTGTAGGGCGCCAAATTCGCCGTCGTAACCCTTATCTCTCTCCTCATCTCCTTCCTCATCTCTCTCCTCCACATCCTCCACATCCTCCTCACCTGCCTCTTCGCCGCCTTTGCCCTCTACTTCCTCCTCTTCCCGTTGCTTCTGATCATCCCCTCCCTCCACCACCGGCTCCGGCGCCTCCGTGGCGTCTGCTTCTCCTCCTACACCTTCGTCTGCGACCGAAATCGGTACCGGCGGCGGAAAGGCGTCAATGGGAGTACTATCTTCGCCGATTTTCTTCTTCGCTGCCTTCATCTGTCTCTCTCTCCTCTCTGTCTCGCTCTCTCTCTCTCCCTCTCCTCTCTGTCTAGAGCTGGACGAAAGACTGGTGTACGACTGTGGTTCTGGAATTTTAATACTCTACGAATTTTATTTCACTCTAGGAAAATTTCATTAAAAAGTTCCCCCTTTTTTTTAATGGATTTAGGTATTTTGGCTTAAGGATCTCAAAAAAGCTTTTTGAATTATTTTTGTCTTTATTAAAAAAATTGCATTTGTTAATTTAGGGTAAATCTTTTATGAATTATTAATTCGGGGAGAAATATAACATATACGGAGTAAAAATTATGACCAAAAAACTGTCAAAAAGTTCACTAAATACCAAAAAATCTAAAACAAACAAAAACGTTTGGATTATTTTTTTATTTTTTCGATTTTTTCTCAGTTTTGGTTCATGTATTTTTAATATTGTGATTTCTCTTACCATGACAAATCAATAGTCTATGAAAAAGTGATGCAAAATTAAATTTTCACGGTACAAGATGAATAAATAATTCAATAATAAAATCAGGCAAAATCAACCCTAAGTAGTGTAATAGAGATAGATAAGAGATACAACGAGTAAACCTAGACTAGATTTTCAAAATCATAAGCACGTACCGCTTAATAAAACCCAAAACAAAATCTGAAGATGGCGATAGTCAAGACATATTAAGTAGAGATTTAACAAAATGGGTAGCCAAAATTATTGAATATGAGCACAAATAAAAATTCGAGGCACGATGTCAAAGAGGTTTAATTTATCTTATTTCATCTATGTTATGTTATGCATTGATAAAGTATCTATAATTTTCGATGAGAGACATTGCATATTGAAGATGATAGAAATACTACCGCATTCATATAATTAATTAAATACTAAAAATTATGGGGGGAAATTGTGATGTCAATGAAAACTCCAAAGAAAATTCAAAGATTATGATTATCCCAACATGGTCAATGTCAAATACACCTTTTATGATAATTTTTTACCTATTATGAAATTTATGAATAAAGACTACTCTCATATACACTACAATTTGTCTATTTAGTGAGAGGTCAAGACCGTCGAATATCACGAAGCTATTTGTTTTAGTGTCAACATTGATGTTTATAAAAATATTTTAAGCAATTATAAAGAATTATTTCGAACTTGCGAATCAAAACATAAGTTGTAAAACATCACTTCTACATTTTCAGAACCCATACTCAGAAAGTGCCAAGAATTTGAAATTCAATGGTTCTGGGCATTTTCTGGATACCCATTCTGGATACCTAGACTTTCTGTTAACCATGCCGTCTATTAGGATTTTTCACAAATGTGACAAGTCATACACATGCCTTAGAGGTCGAGACAGATGAGCCATGCCTTCACGATTGTATAAAAGGCTACAGTAGGAAGTTTTAAGACACTTTTATACACTGTCCCATTTAGTCACAGCATAAAATTAAATTACCTTTATTTATTTTCTTAATATGCTCATCCACATATAGGACGAGATTTAAGTGGGACAATTACTCCTAAAACCTCTATACTAGAATTAATTTCCTTTGTGTTAAAAAAAAAAGAGCTAATTTCCTTGAATTCCCTTCACATAATCTCCGAAATTATAGTAAATATCCTCACAATGTGCAACAATATTTTGCTCATTTATTTCCTTGAGGTGGTACCTCTGCTATTTAATCCAAAATTGTCTTGTGAAATGGGGAGGGGGATTGCTTAATTTGCTTTGTTGGAGTTAATTGTGAATTTGTGATGAATAAGTTTTACGACGACTATTATCGAAACTCACTTGACAGTTTGAGTCATTTCTTTTCAAGTTACTTATTTTTGACTTGATATAGTACTAATATTTTGTCAAAATTTGATAAAGTTGCTCCGATTGTGCCAAAGCCATTTTTTTACTTTCATTCACGATGGCCGTTGGATCACTTAGCCATTTTTTTACTTTCGTTCACGATGTCCGTTGGATCGTTTAGCCATTTTTTTTACTTTCATTCACGATGGCCGTTAGATCACTTAGTCTTTTTTTTTTAGTTTTGACTAGAGAAATGCCTTACCACTGGAGATGCTTTAAGGTGTTGCTCGAGTTTGAGTGTGCCAAGAAGCAAGGAATTACTCCTCCAATTGTGAGCAAAAGCTCCCGAGGTTAGTGGAGGGTTGCCCTTGTGTTAATTTCAGGATCCTGAATGATACAGTAATAGTGTGTGCAAGCTCGTCCGAACACTTAATTATAAAAATGTTAAATAAAGGGCATGTAACGGCTCGCTGGTTGAGCGCTCTAGCACCAACGATGAACGGGACCAAGAGATCTGACAAAGCTATGTAACATAAAAATAAATCAGCCAAGGAGCAATCCACCTGAGCAAGTATGCCATCCCCATGGCCAAGGTTCTATAAAAGCAAACTTTGACGCAACTAGGGCTACAAACGAACCGAGTTGCTGGCGAGCAACTTGTGGCTCGGCTCGTTAAGGCTTGGCTCGGCTTGATAAGTAAACGAGCCGAGCTCGAGCTCGATTTTCAGGCTCGTTTAGTTAACAAGCTCGCTAAAGCTCGGCTCGATTGTATAGACTCAGCTCGTTTAAGGAGACTCGTTAAGTAAACTACCCTGGCTCGGCTCATTAAGGGCTCGGCTCATTTATGACCGAGCCGAGCTGGCTCGTTTACTTAACGAGCCGAGCTCGAACACTATAAAGCTCGGCTCGGCTCGTAGACACAACCGTGAACTTGATGGGCGGAGTGGCTATGGCAGTGGTGATCCTCAAAGATCATCATGGTAAAACTCTGGATGGTGATGTCAAAAAGGCTTTTGTGAAGTCGGTTATGCTGGCAGCCATTAGGTTTGCTTGTGCAATGGCTAGAGAAAAGGGGATTATAAACGTTTCGTTTGAATCAGATTCAGATAGAGGGAAGCGCAAGGGCTGCAAACGAAATGAGCCGAGCCGAGCTTTGTAGTGTTTGAGCTCGGCTCGTTTGCTTAACGAGTCCAAAACTCGAGCTCGAGCTCGATTTTTGGCACTTAACGTCCGAGCCAGACTAATTTACTTAACGAGCCGAGCCTATAAAACGAGCCGAGCTTTTGCGAGCTGAGTTCGGCTCGTTTAGTCAACGAGCCCAAAACTCGAGTTTGAGCTCAGCTCAATTAGTAAATGAGTCGAGCCTTAACAAGCCAAGCTGCGAGCATCCCTAAATGCACCCGCATAAGCAATGGTGAACGAAGCGAAAGCAAGAATTGTCCAATATGCGTTCCGTTCAGTTTGCCATCAACTTTCAGGGGTAGCCAAAGTGGCAATGCAGTTTCATGAATTCTTTTGTCCCAAATTGGAGCCACAAAAGTAGAAGGTCCATATCATCCAAGAACTCGGTTAGAAACTATTTTCTCTCCTAACTCCGCAAATTAAAATACCCAGGTTTCAAAATGAGATTGCTTTCCATAAAATAAAATTAAAAAATATGTTTTTCTGAAGGGAAAACAAAAAGGAAGAAATGATACTAAAAAAAGAAATGATGCTTATAACTTACTACAAGTTACAACCTTTCTGACCCTCAAAGTAAATCTAGTTGGTTCCTCAAAGCTGAAGTTTTATCTGGTTTCTTGATCTGTTAATGTGCACACGTAGACGCGTACTGCTGCAAATGCTTGGCTCTACGTTTGCTTCTCAATTTTCGGAGTGCACACATCTCGATTTGCCTTATTCTCTCTCTACTCACACCCAATGCCTCCCCAATCTCTTGCAATGTCCTCATTCTTCCATCCCCCAGTCCAAACCTCATTCGGATCACGATCTTCTCATTCCACCTGAGCGTGTCCAGTACCTTTTCCAGGTCCTTCAACATTAACTGCCTGATCAAAAGTTCTTCCGGTGATTCTTCGTCAGGTTTTGAAATCACGTCCTGTGACACAAAAGACGACTGAGAAGGTTGAACAGAAATGGAAACTGTTGGAGAGTTTATTCGAATAGGGAAATATACAGACCAATGGATTGAGATCTTGGTTGAGTCCGGTCTTTTGGTCTAGCGATATTGGAGTTTTAGGAGCTAGTAATACAGCTTCGATCCTCTTCATTGAGAGCCCTGTGGCCTCAGCAACTTGTTCCTTGTTTGGTTTTCTTCCAGTATCGCAATATAGCTCCTTGCTGGCCGCCTTTACTTTATAAGCCGACTCGACTATGTGAGACTGGAAATCAACATGCAGAATCAAAAGGTGAAAAAACAAGTTTCAAAGTAACTCCATTTTTCTGCATCTTCGTTTCATCATGGCATCTATTTGGGTCACATAGGAGAGGAAATCCACAGTTCCGAGAAACAAACTAATAACCCAGCAATCAATGTTTCGTTTTACGTGCCGAAATGCGGTACACTTTCTTCACATTAAGAAAATATTCGTAGGGATAGAACACACGTTCCAAAATATGGTACACTTTGTTACCACATGGGAGTTCTGGGAGCATATAATTTTCTTAAAGGATTTCCTAAGGCCAACAATAGATATAATGAACTAATCCAACTAAAATCTAGGGAAATGGGAAATTTGGGAGGAAATTCCGACAAAAGGGCCACAAAGATCGCAGAGATGTGTTTTCACGTGATTGACTAGGAAAATGGACTGTATTTCATGGTCAATGTCTATTATTCCAATGAAAGTAGCTCTGCAAGTACATTAAATTGGAATAGCATAGATCTCTACTAGTCTATCACATAATGCCACCTTACACAACATGTGGGGTACAACGTTTGTCGTTCGCGCTCCCCTTCCACATTCCTAAGTAAACTGCTTTCCAGGTAACATAGATTAAGTTGGAATACATAAGTGAACTTACTGGTAAGCGAATCGTTCTGGTCTGCTCATTAAGAGACTTCCGAACTGCTTGCTTAATCCACCAGTGAGCATAGGTTGAGAACTTGAACCCCTTTGAAGCATCAAACTTTTCTACACTTTTCACTAGGCCTTTACAACCTTCCTAATATCCAATATGTAAACGTTCAGTCATTACATCCTCAAAAAGCAGCAGACTACAGGCAAAAGTTAATGCATTCTGATCGCTTTTAATGTACAGAAAAATTTCCAATCATGTGACTGCATACCAGAACAAGATCTTGGATATCCATCCCGGCTCCGCTAAAATTTTTTGCAATCGAAACGACAAGCCGTATGTTGCTTTTAATCATTTTATTCTTGCATTGGGTGCCGTATTTTAGACGCTTGTTTAGGATTTTCTGATCGACACCTGCTGCATCAGCCCATTGCGCAAAGGTGGGCTGACCTCCACAATGTTCAGCAAGTTGCACTCGGAGCTTTTCTAATTTCAGCAGGTCCTGCATTTTAGCCAAAATAGAGATACCGTAAATCAAATAAGGAAAACTGTATAAAAAACAAAACATATTACACAATAAGTTCTGAGAGGAGGAAAAATGAAAGCACAGAGAGAAGCAAAAGTTCCTTTTGACCCTCCAAAGGCTGAGGAGGAACTCCATTGGAAAGCTACATGACATAATACCAGCGTGATGTCACTAGGGTACATTCTCCCAAAAAAAGTAGTAGGACGCTGTGGAGAAACTTAACCAAAGGCAAAGCTCCCCCACCTAAAAGCCCAAGAGCCGAAGCAAACAAAAGCAGATTAGTCATTCAGCATAGGATTATACTTTCCATCCACAGGATGACAGGAATCCAAAGCATCAACCAGACAAAAAATTGTCAACCATTAGCATTAACCAATAACCATGAAGTAGATTGGTCTACAAAACCATTTGACTACCAATTCCGGAGGAACGCACGTTTTGATGCTTGTCTTTACATGCTTGGGGTGAGACATAAAGTATCCAAACTTGCCATTTGCAGAACAATTAATTCTGTCTGTTATACTGGATTTTTCAGGGAAAAAGGAAAAGGGAAGGGAAATTGCAGGAGAGAAAAAGAACAAAAGCAACCAAATTTGTTTCTTTTTTGGTTGGGTAAGGGAAAACAGGGAAACCAATGTCCCAAAGAACCATATTCAGTAGAACCATATTCAGTACATTTCCCCAACTTGATGTGTCCATTTTTTCCGTTGATAATTCCAATATCCCAAAGAACCATAAAACTGTTAGTTTCAGACTATGAATACATCAAAGTTGAGAAGCTGTATCAGAGCCTGGCCACACTGTCGTTTCTCTGATTTGGTCATTAAAATTATGTAGGCATGTTTACAGCATTTCTAAAGATCCATAGATTTCGGAAATAGGAGAAAAAATGGCCTCGAAAAAAGTTCAATAAAGAAAAAGTATCCATGCAGCCGACTCCAATTGATTGACACTTACTGCTCAGTTTGGTTTGCTATGGTTCGTAGATATTTCGGACACATCAAGTTGGGGAAATGTACGAAAACCTGAACTCATCAGCTTTTATCCAAAGTTGCAAAACTAGAAATTCATTGGTAATTACTAACAACAATTTCCTCCCCGTAGGAGAGATTACTGCCAGCAATTGCAACCCGCATTTACCATATCATTATCTGGGAAGATAAACTAGAGATTAATTCAGTTATTTAGATTATAAGACTTTCAAACAAATAATTTCTCCATTTTCCTCAATTTGTTTCTCCTTAGTCTTACCATCCTGGATATTATCCTTTTCACTTTGCATTGCAAATAGGAAATTTACTTATTGCTTACGATTAGTTACCTGTAACTAGTAAGCTATTATACTTGTTAGACTAGATTTTATGAAATAAGAATCACACCTGGATTCCTTCTGACATCTTATGTTCTTCAGCAGCAGTGAGAAGCCTGGACCCACTTGTAATTCCTCTCAAGTAACGCAACGGATCAGTCAGACTCGTATCTTGTGAATAAGTACGTCTTTTTCGGCTTGTGGAACCAAAGTTGACAGAGTTGGCCACAGTCTCCTCTGCTGCTTTCGCTCTTCGGGTTTTTCGTTCTGATTGACGCCTTGATCTCACAGCTACATCAGGGAATTCTGGGGGAAGAAGTTTAAGTTCCTCACTAATTGGAAAGAAATCGTCTTCCTTAATAATGGGGTATTGCAATGGAAAGTTCCCCCACAACTCAGTTGCAGCTGTTTTTAAATCTCCAGCTTCACCAACTCGTCTTATTTCTGAAACCGTATTAGATTCAGATGTGACAACTGCAGCTTTACCACCTGCTGTTATTGAGCTTTTATGGCTGACCATCATCGCTGCTTCCTTTGCCACTCGGACAGCTGACTTTGCCAGAGCAACGGCTTCAGCAGAAGCAGCAGCAATAGTAGCCTCTTCACTTGTAAGAATAGTTTCTGTGGCCAAACTTGCTCCAAAGTTTACCTGCAACAGCAAACCCAAGCGTATAATTTAAGATAAAGATGCTGATTAATGAACAGAGACATGATAATTTGTAATAAATAAGGGTCAACAGAATGAGAGCAAAATAACATGGCATCTTGTAAACACCCCCCAATATAGTAACTTCAAGTTGATATGAGAAATTGAGAACTCAACCCATACCACAGTATGACCTAAAAATGAGCTTAAATGGGCCTGCACTAAAACAAATTAGGAGCACTCATTACCTACGTCATGCAAATTAATGCCTGAAGTCGGTAAAACATTTGCTTCACTAAGTTCACAAAGAACAACATTACCTTTTTCTTAAAACTTCTAAAGATGAAGGAAAACAAAACCAGAAACATAGAAACCTCAATTTTGTTCAACGAAATAGTTGGAGGCTACAAAGTCACGGTCTGTCTAAGAATTACCAGTTTCATCATTCCATAGCTTTGATAGACCAGTTCGTACCTCTGTGGGTGGACCAACAGTGCCTACATATGTCCAAGGTCTGTCTGCAGCAGCTGGATTTGGTTTATCATCTAAATAGCGTAATAGCAGCTTTTCTACATCAATCGCGGTTGCAGTGGCTGTTGAGGTTGGTGGTGATGCAGTGGATAACAAGCATTGTGCCCGAAAATAGATTGACTCTTTACATTTTACTGCAAATTTCATGGAATAACAATGAATCCATCTCTCCACAGGCAACAGAAAAACAAGCAAAGCCTATAAGACTTATCCCACAGTCTACTAAAAGATATGGTTCTTTAGTTTCTCAATTAATACAAAATCTACGACTTCATATGCAACTATAGAAACTATAAATACAACTTTCAAGTGATAAATTTTACTGCTTGGCCACAAGTGCTAAGGAAATCAATTGGCTACATTTAAAGCTGGTCCTTAAACGCAAGGCAGATATACTAACAAATTTGCTTTCAAGTTCCATGTGAATAACATGCATATTCAAAATAACAAGGAAAGCAAAGTATCGGATAATAGAAAAAGGAAACAAAATCAAAACTAAACATAGTCGTATACTACGTAAATGATGAGAACCAACTGGTCACAAGCCTAATCCAACAAAACAAACCAATGTTTTTCCTTTTCGCAATGAAAAAATTCAGTACAATCAGGCTAACACTTGGATCAATATTCAACAAAAGATCCAAAGGATTCCCTGAATGATTTAGCATACACGAATAACTAGGTAGTTTTGTAAGCACGTGCCAGCCAACCAAAATTCTTGGACACAAACCGCAAAAGTGATGGTCATGATTTAATCTGATTTTGTGAGTCCTTCATGAGATAAATCATGTACGCCAACATGATCAGTTTTGGCCTAATTCTTGGGTCGGAGTAGCACTGCTCTACAGCAAATCAACACCATAATAGTGTGAATTGATTTAGTTGAGGCAATATTCATGTCCATGTGCACGTCATGATAAATATTTTTACCAAAAACTACACCCACTGACATAGCCAATTGTTTTTGATGGTGGAAGTTAGTAGTTATGGTTATGGGGATCCCAAAGAGAAAAAACATCTACGTAACTGGTAACAGAATGTTTCTATTAAGTGCTGTTAAAATAGTTTGTAGGATTCAACACTTGAAATTTGTTTCTCTTTTCTTGTACCTGAAGGCAACCAAAAAACTGGGAAATTAAAGCTAAATAATCATCGCTCCACAAAGCCCCACGTAATAACAGCCTGTTTGGTTGCAATTGGGTGTCACTTCATAACCCATAACTTGTTCAAACATCAAATTATAAACAAAACTAACAGCCCATTTGGCGTGACTTGGTGAGAAATGATAACAAAAAGATTAATATCTCATGATTGGAATCCACATGAGGTGAGAAAAGAAGAGAAAAGAAAACTCCCTTATTTAATCAGTTTTGTCGCTCATAAAAATCCAGTGAGAATCGGTTAGAAACAACACATTTGATTGATTATAGTTACTGAGACTCCCAATCTAACACAAAAATGAAGAAAAATTAGATTCACCACAGCCTTATCTCTCATGCTTTCTTTCGTAACTCATTCTAACATAAGTGAGAAAGCAAAATCTTTTTCTTTTCTCTTTTTCCTCCCCCATGTGAGAGAGCACAACCCTTTCTTTTATTTTCCCACCTACAACACCAAACGAACTCTAATTGAAAGCGAAACACATCTGCTAAGAGGGATATTAAACAAACAAATGTGAACGAAATTGACAATTGCCAATAAAAACAGGAGCTGTACCATCCCAATTCCAATCCTATTTCAAATGAAGGATAAACCCAGAAAACTGAAGCTTTACCATCCCAATTCTACTACCATTTTAAACCCAGAAAAATGAAGCTTTACCATTGGAATTCTAATCCCATTTTAAAATGAAAGATGAAACCCATAAAACCGAAGCTTCCCCATCCCAATTCTAATACCATTTTAAACCCAGAAAAATGAAGCTTTATCATTCCAACTATAATACCATTTGATTCGAATTCAGACAAAAAGAATGCCTAATCAATTGCACATTTACGAGAGATAGATAGAGTTACTTACAGAGTTGGATAGTTGGGTGGAAGTGGGTTTTGGGATGGAAAGAGAAAGTCTCCGGTAAGCACTTGAACTGCGGCAGCAGACACGACATCTTTTCAATTTGTATCTATTCATATACACAAGAAGTGCGAATATCTGTTATATGAGCATCAGAGCATGTCTGTATATCAATCTGCAACAGTGCTTGTAGATGAGAGAGAGAGAGAGAGAGAGAGAGAGAGAGAGAGATGCAGAGAATGTGATAAAATAATGGATAAGGAGAAGATGGAGAGGAGAGAGATGCCTGAGGAGAAGAAGGAGAACAACGAGGCGGATGAGGCTTCTTATTGGTCCGGCCCATATCTTTTTTCTCCCCTTTGGGCTAAAACCCAGTATTATTTTAAATGGTTGGACACTTTGAAGTAGTTTGAACCGGGCTTGAATCCGATTGGGCTTTGTAAGAATAATCTGCAGGTATTAAATTTTTAAAATCAACTAAAATATTTGTTATCCGTCTCTCCGAGAAAAATTGGAAAAGTGAAAATAATACAGGCTGAAGTTAGGCTGAGTTTTCCGTTTGATTTTAACAACCCAATTGCTAAAATCAGAGTTGATTTTAACAAATGAGTTCATCAGGTGTTAAAATCAACCATGATTTTAAAAACTGATGAACTCTTTTAGGCTAAAATCAACCATGATTTTAACACCTGATGAACTCATTTGTTAAAATCAGGCTTAATTTTAGCAACTGGATTACTAAAATCATTTGAAAAAATCAGCCTTAAAACAATTCAGAATAAAAATTCTCTTTCAACCAATTTTATCTTCAGCATTATCTAGTTCTTGATTATAATTGTTTCTTTATAGGAATAGCGGTTTTCAGAGGCGGCTCTAAGAAGAGCCCAGGGTGGTCACTCGAACACCTTGAAAAAAAATATATATAGAAATACGTGTAAAAATTTATTTATTAATAAATTTTTGTCATTTTGAAGATCTTACCCAAAATGTTTGAACACCCTACCCAAAATATTTGAACATCTTATCCAAAAATTTTGAACACTCAATCCCAATGAAGGAACTCGCCATTGGGATTACCCGGTCTATGTGTGTGGCGGATCAGATATAGACCTAAGATTAGTCGAGGTGCGCGCAAGCTAGCCGGACCACCTAGTTATATAAAAAATGATTTCTAAAGGACCGCAGTAGAATTTCTAAACACCCTCACGAAAATTCCTGAAGTCACCATTGGCGGTTTATTAGTTCCTCAATACCTTCTTTCTAGGCCTCCTTTGGGTGAATTGAAAAAATTAGTTTTCAATTTTTTTTTTCCTTATTCAATTTTTTTTTGCATTTGTTAGTCGATTTGAAAGCCTTTGACCTTGCTAAAATCTAAAAGTATAAAAATTATCAAACTTAAAGTTTTGGAATAAAGACGAAAAATCTCTTTTTTTCCCAAAGGAAACTTCTATTTATAGTCAAGAAAGCCTTTGACCTTGCTAACACACAAAAAAAGTATCCTGCGGGCCTCTCTCTTTGTTTCAAGGAAACTTTACTATGGGTTAAGTATTTACCTTCAAAACAAAGCCAGGAGAAGCAGGAAAAGGGCAAAAAAAAAAAAAACTAATAAAGAATTTTTTTTAGGAAAGAAGGTGTACTAGGTGTGACACTATTCCTTGTCACTATCTTGTTAGAGCAAATCCAATGCAAGAGCTATACTTGGTTCTATACTCATAATTTGACACCAGACTCAAAAAATCCAAATCCAGTGCAGTGCTATACTTGGTTCTAAAATGGCACAAAGCTATACTTGGTTCTATATTTAGAACCAAGAATGGCTATAGCCATCCTTGCCACGTCATAATCCAACTGCCAAATACCAGAAATATGGGTGGGAAACACATACCTGAATCAATGGTGATTTCTTCCACTGAAAAACCCTCAACTTCCATGGCCTTCGCCGGAATCAATGGTGACGGGAATCAATGGTGATTTCTTCCAGACGAGAAAACCCTCAACTTCCATGGGTGTTTGTGAGTGTGTGTGTGTGTGTGTGAGAGAGAGAGAGAGAGAGAGAGAGAGAGAGAGAGAGAAAGATCGACTTCAATGGGGATTTTCCCCATCCCCAATTTTTAGATCTGGAATTGGTTCCTCCTGTAGCACCCGAATATTAATTATTGTAGTTGTTTTTTTAAAAAAAAAATGTACCCTCTCATGTTTTTTTTTAATCTATTAATGTAATTTTTTTAATCTATTAATGTAATGCTTTGAAATTGGTTAATGAAATGCATTTTATTTAACTAATTTCCACAACACGGGAAACGTAGTACAACACTCAAACTAAAATTATTTAGCTAATTTTCACAACACGGGAAACATTTTACAACATTAAAAGTACAATTAATCTAACATAACCCCTTTGTTGGTTATGCTGCATTTGCATTTGTTGATAGCTGCTCACCATTACCATCTGCAGCATCGCAACTTCATCTTCATCGGAGGAATCTCCGTCGAAATCTCCCCGCAGTACCCTTTTGCTTAAGTTGCTCATGATATTAGTTTGGAAAGGAAATATAGGAAATATATTGCAGATGAGAATGGTGTGGCCATTGATGACAAGTTTAATTGTGTATTTATAGAAAAATTTGGGTAGAATGTTAGATGAAAAAGTTAGGTGTGAAAATTAGGTTAGAAAGTTAGATGAGAAAGTTAGGTGAGAAAATATCTGGGTAGAATGTTGGTTGAAACAGTGGAGGAAAAAAAAAAAACGTAATTAAAAAATAATTCGGAAAGGGGTTAAAAATAGGGTTGAAAATAACGTACATAGTTGAATTGGGGTTGAAATCGTAATTAAAAATAAGATGGTGGGAAAGTTAGTTAAATCTAAAACTGTTTGGTTCTAAAATAAAACCAAGATTATTGGAGCGAAAAGTTAAAAAAACTAAAAATCATTTTTTTAGGAAAAATAGAGCAATAGCTATAGCTATAGCTATTTTAACAATTGCATTGACTTTGCTCTTACGGTGGCAAACCCAAGGAAAAAAAAACCCGGTTTTCTGCCCAAAGATTCTCTCTCTCTCTCTCTCTCTCCCTCCCTCACTCCCACTCCGGAGACACACTCCTCCGAATAAATACTCCACAGTCGGTAAGTTTGTTCATCCATCCACCTCAAACAACAATCAAACCCAAATTAGCTTTCTAGAGAGAGAGTGAGAGACTGTCTGCCGATGTCTTCGATTCAAGGTTTCGTCAAGGGTTGCAGGGCCCTAATGGCCGCCTCATCGAAGGCCGCCGTCGCGACCAAACCCTCCGCCGCCGCCGCCGCCAAACCCAAGCCGCCGTCTTCGAAGAAACCTTCCAAGAAACCTCCATTATCGTCGCCGGAGCCCCGCAAACTGACCCGACCCACCGGTATTCTCAAGATTACGCCGGTTTCGCCGGCGCTCCGCCAGTTCCTTGGAGCTCCGGAGGCCTCTCGCACCGACGCTGTTAAGAAGATCTGGGAGTACATCAAACTCCACAATCTTCAGGTCTATCTCTATTTGATCTGTATATGTTTATGGGTTTAGTAGGGACCTAAGTGGGTTGGGGAAAACCCTAAAAATCACGGAAAGGAAAAATAAACCTGCAGAAACTTTGGCGTAGAATAGAAGGGGGATAAATGTAGATAGGGAAGCACACAGACCTAGCAGTTCGCGAGCAGCTTGAGACTCGATTAATAAGTAAACTAGTCGAGCTTGAGCCCAAGTTTTAAGATCGCTTAGTAAACAAGCCGAGCTCGATTATTTGGGCTCCAGCTAGATTCGTTTTGAAGCAGCTGAGCTCAAACAAGCCACAGCTCTACTGGGCTTGGCTTGTTTCCAACCCTAACTGCAGATAAATAGTTAAAAGAACATAAGTGGGACATTTAATAGGAAAGGAGAATGGAATAACATTTCTGCTGAAAGAATGTAACCCAATGTCATCTATTTATGTGTAGAGTGTTTGAAGGGTTTTCAAGGAACTTAGTGGGTTGGGGGGAGAGCGAAGAAAATTGAGGGAGCGAGGAGAGAGAAACTAAGTACTAGAATCTTAGGTATAAGGCAGGTTGACTGCAGATAAAGGTTTAATGTTGTACTGGGAGAGCTAATATAAAGCGATATGGTGTAACATTTTTACTATAAGAATGCTCCCCAAGTGGGATTGGATGATTATTATGGGAGATTTGGATGGATTAGAAGAAGGGATGCTGCCCCTTGTTGTAAAGGGGATGAGTGGAGTTATAGCACGGGGTGAGAAAACGTAGTGAACGAACTTTGCGCATGCACGCGTGCGTGTAGAGAGCTCAAAATCTCCTTGCTTCCTAAAACGAAAAAGAACAGTTACCGAAGGAAATAGACAGAGTCCCCCCTAGAAGTTGGGGGGTAAGGTCCTCTATTGCCTTTGAGCCTTTCAGGGACCTCGAGCTAGTACACCCAGCCATTCCTGACCAAAGGAAGGAATAGGATACGGGGTGGCCCAGACCAACAAAAGTTGAAAAAAAGGGTTTTGAAATCAACTTAATTTTGATTATATCGATATTTCTATGTATAAGAATCTTGAATTTTGAAAATCACATGGATGATTCGTCAAATAAATATCAGAGGGCTATTCGTGGCATTTTATTGCAGTATGTGGAGCAGGGAGATGTAGTAGGACTAAGGAGTAGTAAGAGTGTGCATCAGAATTGTATTGAGATTGAAGAAAGGGGAAAGTGGTGCTATCTTGGAGTTTGCAATGTCATATGACTTTGTGATAGAAAATAAATGTTTTAAGGAGAGAGATGGGCTGTTTTAAAAATTTCTACAAATGCAATGAGTGTTGACTAATGACCAAATATATTTCTTTTAAGTAGAGATTATGAAGGAACATCTGGGAGACACTCTAACTTCATCGAACGGGGCTAATTTTAGTCATGCGTGACTAGGAGATGGGAGAGCAATCGGATTGTGGAATTTGAAAAGGGAAAATCTGCTTCAAATATGGAAACTAACTCTATGCAGTGTGAGTGGCAAGTTACGTTAAAAAAATTAACAAAAGACGCTCTTGGTGAACATAAAAGAATGGAAATTGGACAGAGAGAAAAAAAGGGCATTAGGCATGCGCCGCATGCCCGTGAACAAATTCACTGATTTTTGGGTGATTAGAGCGAATAAGGCGAGATTGAATATCCATAGCGAGTCTAAGTTTGTTTCAAGCTCAAGAAATACACTTTTCCCAGAGTTATATCCCCTAACACCTCTGTGCGTGTGTGTGTGTGTGTACCCTTCTCAAGTGACTTGGTGGTCGAATAAAGAGGTTCAAGAATAGTTAAAACGAACGAGACAGAGCTTTGTGGAGAGTACATAGGGTTTTAATTTGGAAAAATAATGAAGTTACTATTATTGATGGATTTCTTTTGGTGTTTGACCTCATGGAAAATTTGAGTTACTGAAATTGAATTCTTGCTGGTCAACCTTTTTCTTTGCACCTCTCTTGTTGAGCTTGAGCAAAGTTGTCAAACAAAACCTATGCCAGGCAGCCTTTCATCAAAGCTCTCTATTCTAATCAATGACACCCTATCTGGAAGCAATAGATTAAGTTGTCTCCACCTATGAAATCTGGTGCAAGGGGCATAAAATGACTCCTGCAATTTTTTATATCGTGTACATCCCATATTTTCTGTGTTAAACGTGTTGAATTGTATAGAAGGCATAACATGTTCGAATTTCTCATATGCTTGCTATTTAGTGCAGTATGTTTGGGTATCTGCTATGCCCTCCGCCTACATAATTTTTAAAGATGTGGGTGTTTCTGTGTGTACAGATGCACACCATATTTTATTGTATTGTAGAACATGGATTATGTGTATACATCTATTCAGCAAATTGGTTTTTGTATTACCTTAAATGTCTGGTGATATCTAATTTATCTCATTTCTTGTCAAGGGATTAATACAGCTCACTACCTGGTGGTACGTTTAGTGTTGAATCATTCAATTGAATTTTCTATATTGACTTGACATGGGACAAATTGGAGACAGTTCACCCTTGATACATATGACGTGTACGTTGTGAGAATGCAATCAGATGTGTATAGGACATGAATGCTGTCGCAAGGTTCTGCATGTCATTATATTTTTGCTGACAAGAGTGGATTCTCTGTCTGCAGAACCCCGCGAATAAGAAGGAAATTTATTGTGATGACAAGCTGAAGACAATATTTGAAGGGAAGGACAAAGTGGGGTTTCTAGAGATTGGAAAGTTGCTATCCCGCCACTTTGTGAAGGCTTGACTGACTGCTGATGAAGTCTGATTAACTTCTGGTACTTGAACATCTTGTAAAAAGTAGGTAGGAAGGGGGTAAAAACTAACTCTTCTTGGTGTTTGAATATCGGTCTGATGTTGACTCTATGCAAGATGTTTTGAATTTGTGAAGACAGTGAATTTGTTTGAAAATGTTTGCTTGTAAGAATTTCAAGCTGTTTGATTTCTTTAATCATTAAAGAAGTGGACATCCGTGTTAATGTTGTGTTCGGGATGTTATCTACTGGAGTCTTGGGCTGAGATGTACAGTGTCTTTTAGAACAAGCGTCTATTGGCTTGTTGTTTGTGCAGCTTTTGCATCGCATACCTTTGAAATTGGCCGAGGTATGTTGCAACGAGCACTAAACTGAGTCACATGAAGAATGAGTGGGGTTATGTCTTCTTTCTGAACTGCTATGCATGGGGTGGTTATTCTATTTGATTTACAAGTTGACTTCTGAAATCCATGTTTTTCGGGATTTTTTCCCCTAGTCTTTTCTCGTCCTCGTCCTTTTTTTCTCCCCAGAAATACCATGCTAGTTACTTCTTCAGATTGTTTTTGGGCCAGATTATCTTACTAATAGTTTGCCACTCCGCACCCTGGACAGCATAATCTCAATATTTCACAAATTTCAAGATAAATGAGTGGTGGATTGTGCATTAGAATAGGTATTGTAGGGACAAAGATTCCGAGCCTTGACCATAGAATGTTGATTCTCACAACCCTAGAGTTAACTTTGGGTTTTGCTTTTGAAGTTGCCTCTGGCTCTGGTACTTAATTTTCATGTTCTTATTGCTCCGGTCCATTTGCAAACAAGTTGCAGTTTTCTTTTATCAAGCTTCTAGTAGTATTTCATAGCATATTGAGTTGCTATAACAAGGAAGTTGATGAAATCAGCATGTCTGGTTGGAAATCTGTAACTATAATTCAACCATCCTAAAATACAAAGTTTCACTCCATTTTAAAAGATTCACCTCTCCATCCCCCAGCTGGTCCGGCTTCCTCTCCTACCTCATGGTTGAGGGGTTGAGACCCTCTCATTGCAAAGGGTAGATCTCCCCCATCATTTTTGGACTCAGGGGCCCAGATTTGGGGAAGCAGCTCTGGGTTTTGGCTCTTTGATCCAATTGACTTTGCTGACGAATTTTGGAGCTCTCCACCAATGATGATGGCGACGTTTGCAACGGATTTAGTGTTGGTCCTTCTGCCCATGGCGGCTGGTCACACCACCCTCCTTCATGAGTGTCTAATGGGTCCGTCTTTTTTACGCTATTTTTTGCAGCTCTTTTTTTTTCTTTTTCTTTTTTCTATTTTGTATTCCAGACCTTTTGAGTTTGTTCTAATCATTTTGTTTGATCAAGGGATGATATGTTTCTGTTGGAAAAATAGACTCAGCATGCTGCTGCTTTTTTCTTTGTTTTTATGATCGGCTGACTCGTAAGCTTAGTTTGTGTTTGCATTATGATGAATACATTTTATTAAGGGAACTTGACAAAACAAGATAAAGGAACAAAAAGTGACCCCAGACCTGCAAATCCGCTTCTCGCCATACTAAGAAAACAAGGAAAAGTGCTACAGAAAATATCAAGATAGGAATTAAAATGATTTGAACACTTATTCAACGCAAAATTGTATGTACAATGTGAATGGCTTGAATTAACCTAACTCAATTAAGGAGATGGTGTATCCATTGCTCTACAATGGCAGGAGAACCATACCAAGGTCTCGATGCATCGTCAGAGCCAACAGGAGAGTGGTATACTCCATCGAAACTAATGTTTAGTGCACCTTCTAGATGGGCTGCTACTTCTGGCACGACTCCATCACCCCATACATCTGCCTGACCGCAAACCTGGCACATGACATGATCATACACGAATCAGCACTTCCGGTAAGTTTGCCTAATAACTAGGCAAAAATAGAAGAAAATGATTTTAGTTTCTCGGACCATGTTTTGATAAGTAAGTAAACGACAGACGCGACAAAGGGAAATGGGTGAAATTTTCCTTTCCTTCATGTGTGCAATCTCAATATAATCGAAAAGACAAGACAATTCAGATTCTTTCTCACCAAATCACACTAAAAGTGAAGTTCGCAACTTAGAAAGTTTGCTTTGTATTTTTTGCATTTTCACAATGTTGTGCACCAATTAATAAACTAAACGTCAAGGAGAGTCCTCTTTCCTAATGACTTCTCATGAAAATCAAACCAAACAAAACAAATGGAGTCGGTGCCTCAAATTCCAGCTTAACCCAGATGACAACCACCCAGAATAGTAAGGAAAAATTCACCTGCTTGTACCCCTGACCAATAAAGCGGGCGCGAAAGGTCGGTGAAACTGGTGTTGATGTGCTTGTAGCATTCAAAACTGCAACCTCGGACTTTGGTTCTTCAATGTCTACATGAACTCCAGAACCGGGATTCACATTTGAATCATCAAATAATCGAGCTCCTTGAATGTACCTGCATCATACAGAAATTGCTTAGATTCCAGAAAATATGAGGCCTTTTAAAGCATCAATCCATAAATTATTTTGGAACATAATTAACTATATATATCTCTATATGTATGCATATATATACACACACGTTATATATCAGACGTATATTCTTTTGGCCAAATGGGATGCCACCATCCCAATTTCTACAGAGAATAAGATATCTAGTACTGGCTCAAGATGTCGCTGCTCTTCACACCATCTCAAGTTCTTCTATTGGAAAACTTATGGCATGGATCAAATAAGCTAGTAATGAGTAATCCACAGAGCTTGGCCGTCAACAACGATGATAACCTAACAGGATTCATAAAGTTACCAATAAACAGCATTTTTTTTTTTGAACAAGTTACATTAAATGAACATTATTGTTTTTTTTAGGATTAATTGAACAGTATTAGACAGGGGGAAAGATTAGCAATTTTAGGAATTCGAAACAATATAACAAGTGGAAATTTTTTACCTCCCTGCTATACATACATATCTCAGTTCCTGAGTATAGACAGCTTTTGAGCAATTTTGCTCAACATAATTCAGGAGGCCCCTTGTTTGATCAATAACACCAGATGAACCTTTTGGAGGTGGCCTGAAAGGAGAAACACCGACGTGATATACAAGCTCTTAATGATAGGAGAGCTATTCTAGCAAATACCACAAGCCATAAAGCTTTGAACAAGACCGACGAACATTTATAAGGGCTTCAAAAAGAGAAGGGCAACAATACTGGCAAATAAGATGATACATACAGGTGTGGGGTCCCTAGAGTCAATAACAATGAAATATGGGACAACCCGAATTCTTCCATGTAAACACGTGCTAGCCATCCTCCTGCTGAATGTCCGATTAAAGATAAAGTTCCACCTACAATAAAATTTGCTTGATTATCGTTTGTACGCAACCAAGTTATTTGCTTCGACATGTATTTCTAGTTTCGAGATTGCACAAAATTCAGGTTACATAAGTTAACCATGCCACTTCCACTTTTTAGCAAAATACAAAAAGTAAGGCCAAGGAAATTGATTTTCAGGGGAAATCCTCCTAAACTTTACATTGAATCCCTTGATTTCCAACTTATGGAGATTAGAGAAGTTGATGATATTTTGGACGCCAATAGAGAGATAATCACCCTACAACTATGGAATGACGAAGCTGTCAAATTTTTTTTCGATAACTGGATGTCCGGACCAGCTTGTGCGCATTTCGACTAATTCCGGGTCCCTGAAGTGAACGACCGGACAAACCTCCAGCGGCTCCAAGGTTTGGAATGTTTTGCCTCCGTGGGAATGGAACATGTGACCTCATGGAGGAACACTTATTGCTTTCTTATAGCCACTTGGCCAAACCACTAGGAATCTATTTGATACACATTCATTCAGGGGTGCTACTTAAGAAATTAGAGCAGAGAATCTTGCACTGCATTAACCATTTAATGGAAAAGGCACTATGGTGATGGAGAGGTGAAAATTCACAGATTATGTATTACCCATCAAGTGAGATAGATATGACAGTTACAGTTGCTTTGTGGAACCAAAAAGGGATGAATAGCAGGTGAGGACATGCCTGTAGGGATTTACCTCCCTCTTTGGGTGGATATATGCTGTATAAAGCTACCCTCAATTCAACAAATCTTTGGTCTCATTTACTCTGTTGTATATGAATGTCTGGGCATAAGGATGCACATAAAGACGGAGAATTTGTTTGTTGGTCTAATGCACGTTAACAATATAGTAAAATCTTTGTCTGCAGTAGTCCAACAGTCCAACAGGAAAAGCCCTAGTGACTACCAAAAGGCCAACATCACAAAACACCCAATTCTAACCTCAAGGAGCACGGTATCCACTATTCATAAAGAATGGTAGCTCTGATAGTATTAGTAACAAAGACACTACCACAAGGAGAAGTAATCGAGGACCCTTACAGCAACTACAATTTAGTGTGCTTACTGCACCCGGTGGGAGTCTACTGATGGTTTCACTTATACAAGCAAGTAAATGCCAAGATTTTCAACAAGGAAAGTTTTTCAGGAGTGTATTTGTTTTTGTCTACGACAGTATGAGTTTGGCAGTCTGAACTTTAAAGAAAAGCAGCTCCAGTTAGAGGTCATAACAAACCTGCAGCCAGTTCTTTTGCTTCATTGACAGCTTCATCGACCCTCTTCAAATACCTGCCCACAAGAGTTTTGGCTTAGCAAGCACAAACTGTATTAGGCTGAACCGAGCAGTGAACTGGGCTGACAATATGGGCAGCCCACTTCGCTGGGCTCATTGGCTGAACGCACGTGGACCAAATTGACAGTCCAAACCCTTCACTAAAGCAGTAAAGCACATTATGCGGGAATCTAGTCCGTGGAGCCACTACGGCTGGGATGGGCAGGAGCATGCCTGACCCATGAGGTGATTCAGCAGCCAGCTGGATTCTCCGTGATGTCCTGGTGTCACGTTCTGAGCACGTGTTAGGCCACGTGGACACTGAGGGTCATGCATGACGTCACTTACCTAAAATGGATACGGGTAATGTCACAGGCTTTTTAGGTCCGTACTTACTCCCCAAGTAAGTCCAGCTTGTGCCTAGCACGGACTTACTTGGGGAGTAAGTACAGACCAAAAAAGCCTAAGGGATAAATCCCAAGGGGGTTTCTAGATCTCAGATCTGTACTCTTGCCTTTACCCTCTCCCAGTGTCTAACTTAGCTATCGAGTGCCCTCAGGCTGAACCCAGTCGGATGGCACTAATCAGTTCCTTGTTTTACAGACTTGTGCAAGGAGGACGAAGGCTAATTCATTTGGATCCAACCAAGTAGAGGCGAACGAATCACCACCCCACTCAAAACATTACCCCAGAGCGTAAATACGACGAAGAGTAAGAGCACAATGAGTTACCAATCGAGAACAGGGCGAGGGCGCAAAGTCCCCCGCCAGTAATTTGGATCCACCAAACCAGCTGCATTCCTCAGCCAATCAATCCTTGAAACGTTAGCAACCACCGTGGGCAGTCCATAACCATTCAGCGTGAGCTTTAACTTCTCATAATCACTTGTATTATTCCCTAATCCCTAAAATACATATTGGTTGGTAAGAGTCAGTAGTTTTGTAAACCAAATAAGAAGAATAAAAAGATGCGTACAGACATATACCCAGAAAAATGTTTAACTCTAGCTTCCTGCTTTTTTAGGTAATTAAGCTCTAGCTTCTTGTATAGCCACTGGTACTATTTCGTATGATCTAAAATAGATGGGTGACAGTGAATTGTACCGTTAGTCAAATTCACAAAACATAAAAGAAGCATGCTTGTGTATAACTGTATTTACTTGTGTCCATTGCTCCTGCTGCAAACGGCAAACCCAATAGTGCATACCCAAATTCAACTTTAAGCAACCCTACAAAAGTTTAGCTTGTAACGATTTCCAGAATCATGCGAAATTAGTAAGAAGCTTGCTTGTGTACAGAAGAACAGGCTATAGATGTACAATTCTTTTGTTATTTTTTCGTGACGAGAAATCCCTCCAAGGTTTCTAGGATATCACGGAAACAAAGGCCAATAAAAATAAGGATTCATGTAGCCGACCCCAATTGAATAGGACTAAGGCTCGGTTCGGTTTGCTAAATTCCTCCGAGGCAGGCCCTTACGGGGCAAACTCCGAATATATGCAACCACCCACACCAGTATCAGATAGTAACCAGCGGCAGTTGATCACAAGACCTCAGTTTGCAGATTATATGCATATTGATGCATCAACACTGGGTAAAAGTAAAACCCTCATATTGTTCTATCAATTTGTTAAGATAAGTACAAAATCATAAACTTCACGCTCCACAGCATTGTAGTTATTACCCAAATTGTAATCTTGGGTTCGTCCGTGTCAATAATAAACATGTGGGTATTACAAAAATGCAGATATAGGGAGCAAAGGGGAAAGAGTATATGAATTGCAAGTTGAAGAAATGCTTAACTGGGAGAATAACGGCAGGGCGATATTTAAGGGAGGTGAGTTGGGCAGACGAGGAAATGATTTCTTCTTGTTGAGACGTTGCAGAGCAGCGGCAGCAAAGGGATTTTCGTGGGAGTTTTGGTGGCTGAGAAAATGGTGGTGGTGGTGGCGGCGGCAATGCCAAAGCTAAGGCCATTACTCCACCGCACCCCACCCCTCCCCGGAAGCCCACCACGGAAATCTTATAC
This sequence comes from Vaccinium myrtillus, assembly GCA_016920895.1. Classification (NCBI taxonomy): domain Eukaryota; kingdom Viridiplantae; phylum Streptophyta; class Magnoliopsida; order Ericales; family Ericaceae; genus Vaccinium; species Vaccinium myrtillus. Next base: position 6,408,391 of record CM029281.1, on the reverse strand, counting down.
CGAATGAACTCAGTAGTAGTAGTAGTAGCAGCAGCAGACTAGCTGTGGCAATGGTGGCCATCTATTCCATTTTGGTGATTTTGTTTAATTTGTAGCCTTTCAGATTTTTTTTTTGTTTTTTTCCCACAAGGGATAATTTTACTTGGGCACCTTTCAAGCACAACTCTCAAACACACCCACTAAAATAGGGTGAGTTCTACATAATCTCAACTGTCAATAAATTGGATAAAAATCCATTGATACAAAGTTCATCAAATTGTTCATTTTGATAGTTGATGCACTTTAATATTTTAATAATCAAATTGTTCATTTTGTACATTTCGACATGAACATTATTCATGCTAAGAATTAAGCTTGATCGAATATTGGCAACAATGCAAATTTTTAAAAAATGAATTGTTAAAATTCTTTCTATTTATTAATCGATTTGAATTAAGCACTTATTGATACATGATCATTTTGATACGATAGATTTACATGCCCGAAGCTACAAAATAAATTACTCAAATTATTAAAATGTATTATGGGACTCCACCTTATTTGGTGGTGTGTTTGAAATGTGCAATAGTGTCTACATAATCTCAACTGTCAATAAATTGGATAAAAATCCATTGATACTTTGGCAAATAATCCATAATCTGGATTATTGGATTATTCGTTTTGTCTTTATTCAAAAAAAAAAATCATTTGTTAGTTTTGCGTCAAGATTTTGTGGTTTCTAGATTTATCTCGACGAGACGAATCTAACAAGTATAAATTTATGGTCAAACCAAATATTTTTTTGAATAAAGCCGAAAATACTTGGATTATTGGATTAATTTTGGCTTTTATTCAAAAAAAATTGAGATTTGACCATAATTTTATACTTATTAGATTCGTCTCGTTGAGATAAATCCAGAAACCACAAAATCTTGACACAAAACTAACAAATGCAAAACAAAAAAAAATTGAATAAAAACAAAACGAATAATCTAATAATCCGGATTATGGATTATTTGCCAAAGTATCAATGGATTTTTATCCAATTTATTGACAGTTGAGATTATGTAGACACTATTGCACATTTCAAATACACCACCAAATAAGGTGGAGTCTCATAATACATTTTAATAATTTGAGTCATTTATTTTGTAGCTTCGGGCATGTAAATCTATCGTATCAAATTGATCATGTATCAATAAGTGCTTAATTCAAATCGATTAATAAATAGAAAGAATTTTAACAATTCATTTTTAAAAAATTTGCAATAAATGACTCAAATTACATGCCCAAAGCTACAAAATAAATGACTCAAATTATTAAAATGTATTATGGGACTCCACCTTATTTGGTGGTGTGTTTGAAATGTGCAATAGTGTCTACATAATCTCAACTGTCAATAAATTGGATGAAAATCCATTGATACTGCTAGCTTAATCTGAAATCGCATTCTCAACACCCGATTATCTGAAATTACACAATTTCGGACACAATTTCTCTTGTTATCCCGTCAAATTCAAGAAATATGTTAAACAGAAGGTGTTCAGGTTAGCTTACTTACGCATATCTCAATTAATTTTAAAAAAATAATAATTCTACCATTTAGTAACGAGAACCTATTTAAAGCCGATCGGAAAAAAAAAACCATTTAAAGTCGGAGCCCTCTGAGTGTAGAGTTAAGAAAATACTTAGTCCTAACTACAATTGACCTCTTAATAAAATACTTAGTCTCCGTTTGTTTCGGTGTGTAAAATATTTTTTTATAGAATAATTTAACCAAAAATGGTCTTTTAATTTTTATTTCCCGGTATTTGGTTGATGCTTAAAATATATATTCAATAATAAAATATATTTTACTGTAACCAACTCATAGATAAGTCACAATTATAATCTTTAAAATAGAAGAAGAAAGGGGAAATCGCTTAAAAATGAAAGTAGGAGCAAACAATTGCCAATACATGGAACAGTTTTTGGAAATTGCTCCCAACATGAAAAGGAAAATTTTAATTGCACATACATGGTACCAATTTTGGTGTGGACCGAAATACCCTTGTCTAAAAAAAAACCCTAAACCAACCCCATCACTCTCCCTCCTCCTACGCATGTGTTGCACCGTTCCTACGTCTGTGTTGCATCATTCATGTAATGTGGTTGCACTATTCAAAAAATTAATTGACTTGTTTTGATAATTTAACAATGAAGAAAAGTAGAAAAAAACGGGATTATGGAGTGACATCAACATATCCACATTCACTTCATCGATTGATATCTTTACTACACAATTCACAACAAGGAATTTTCTCTAAATGAAACAATGAGCAAGAAGCCTGCCCTTTCGGAAAAAAAAAAACCCCTAAACCAACCCCCTCACTCTCCCTCCTCCTCATGGAATGTGGTTGAAATAGTAGTTTAGGTCAAGGGTAATTATGTCCATCATTCCATGTCTTTGCAAATATTCTTCTCCTTCTCATTCATCTCTAATTCCGGAAAAGTGTGTCATTGAATGGCAATTATTTGCCCCTACTTTCATTTTTAAGCAATTTCCCCAAGAAGAAATGTGAAACTTGATTGCCTTGAGAAAGCAACAAAGAAAGGAGAGAGAGGTCGAAACTCGAAATCGTAGGTTTGGTGGAGCCCATTTATCTCTCTGCTTTAGGGTCCTTGATTTGTTCAATGTCAGGTATTATTTCTCCAATACAGAAATTGGAAAACACTCACGAGATGTCAAAAGAAATTTGTGCACGAAATCATTTGACTTGGAAAATATTTCATTCCCCCATTATGCAACCAAACAATGGAAAACAGCTAAAATAATCTTCAGGAAAATGTTTTACTTCGAAACAAACGGAACATTAGATTGTCTAATTTAAAATATTTCTCATACACAATATAGATTTTATTTGATAGATATCACTTAATTCTATTCAACAAAGATATTAAAACTACAAGAAACATAATAAAACAAATATTGAATACGTAATTCTTTTAATGTCTAAACAGTGAAACATGGACAACTATCTTGGGATGAATGAAGTATTATTTATTGTAAATTTTAGCCAGGGGTAAGCTATTCTCTTAAGTAACACGTCTTTTCATAGAGTAATAAATTATTATTATTGTTGTTGTTTAATTATTTTTTAATAGCATTATGTAACGTACTTTTGTATTCTATTACTAGCATAAACGTTGTCTTACTTAGAACAATGATACAGACAAAAATGATACAGACACAAACCCACCAACCCCTCTCACATGGGTGGGGCATTCGAGTGGGTCACACGTGAGAGAGAGGTTGTGGTGGGTTGTGGCTGAGAGTTTGTGTCTGTATCATTTTTGTCTTACTTTTGACCGAATCCATAATAATATAAAAACCATTTAGCATGTGGTCATGGAGTGGTTGGACAACCTTTTTACATACCTTTCCCTATGGGTTTTTTTCGTTGTATTCTTTTGATTCCTTGTAAAAACTTAGAACAAAGTTGAAAAAAATTCGTATAAACGGACAAAAAAACCTAAATAAACAATCAGAGGATAAAAATTACACTCAATCTCTTAGGAATCGAGAGAAATTAACCAAGAAGTCCGTGCTAAAAAAAGGCCTAAAGAAGTTTGGCCAAGGAGACCTTATTTATGTAGAAAAATTTAGACATGTACTCCCTCTATCTCAAATTGTTGGACTCATACGAAATGTTGTGTAAATTTGAGATAAAAAAAATTAAAGAATTCGTATGCGTAGTTTTTGGAATTTCCCTACACCATATTAAAAAACTCATAAAAGTAATTTAATTTGGTGTAAAGGTTTTCAAAAAAAGATACATAGAAGTAGTTTACCTTTTACAAAAAATTGCATGCGACAATTTGGGACGGAGGGAGAGTAGAATTTGAAAATTTTACTAAATCAAACTAGAGATAATCTTTTTACAGATGATCCGTAAAAATGGAGGTTTGCACCGAGCAAATTTCGTTGTCCATCCCGAGATCCAACGGCTCGGATGCCGTGCATAATTTGTTTTTTTGTTTTAAACCCAAGATGCTTTTAATGAGGAGCAAGAGAATGCACGGCATCGGAGCTGTTGAATCTCGGGATGGACGGCGGGGATTTGCTCGGTGCAAACCTTCTTTTCACGGATCATTAAAAAAGATTAGACCGCGTAAGACTTTTTAAACTTATCTGATGTTTCAACTTTCAATATAATATTTCCCGCGGCCCACCGTCGTTCCGCCCCATGGTTATAAGACGCAGTTGGAACTTGGAAGGTCAACTCCAAACACAACCTAGCAGAATTTGAAATCCCAATCCAATCGGTGAGTTCTCTCTCTCTCTCTCTCTCTCTCTCTCTCTCTGCAAATGCATCATTTTATACTGATAGCGTATAAATGTGAAGATTAATTGATTTGGCTACCTATTTTTCCATAAACATGAGCTCGTAGTAATGTAGAGTTGAATCAATGATCTTCTGTTGTTTCTATGGATGATTTTGGTTATACATCGGAATATACGTAATAAGTGTATGTAATCCCAAGGGTTGACTTGGCGGTCAAAGTCTTGGACTTTGGATTTGCTCTCTTCTAGGTCTCAGGTTTGAAACGTACTAGGTGGTATGATGGTGTCAACACTTGTGGGACAAGTTCATACGAGGCTTTGTCCATGCTTTAAGCTCTCCGCTAGGAGATTGTCGAATTAGTCACCTAAGGATTAGTCGAACACCCGTGTTATAAAAGACAATAGTATACCAATTTCCATCAACTTATCGGTCTTGTTTTGGAAAGTTGCATAGAATTTGTTTTGGAAAAGTTCCTTGATCGACTGTTTTAAGGAAAATTAAACCAACTCGGTTTTTCAACATCATTCTCACTTTTCCCTTTACGGAGGAGACGACACTTAAAATGATGACTGTTACTATGAGCTTTTATTTTTAACGTGATTTGAACTCTTTCTTCTTCTTTTTTTTGAACTTAAAAGTGTGGTTAGAAATGGAGAACTATATATCTCGAGTTTCTACTTCTCCGCTTTCGTTAATTTGTAAATAGAGGAACTTAATGCCTAACTACAGAGAATTTCTCTGTAGTGGAGAAATTGTGATGGAGTTCTATGCTTGTTCCTAACGACTTTAATATATAATGAACTTTGAAATGGAGAATTTTCTTTATCATGAGAAGGCATTCATAGAGGAAAAAGAAGCATTAAGGCATTTTATGTGGAGACTGGCACATATTAGCTTGAACATTCTGACACCATAAGAAACTTTTGGCTCCAAAGAGAACTATTCCATATCCTTATGCATTCTGTTTACATTTTCAGTTCATCAATTTCAAGTTGAAGGAAAATGGATGGAAGATACCCTCCTCATGGATATCCTCCACCACAGGGATATCCCCCTCAGGGTTACCCACCGGCTAATTATCCTCCTCCTGGGGATACCCACCAACTGAATATCCTCCCCCAGGTGGATACCCTCCATCAGCGTATCCTCCCCAGGTGGCTACCCACCATCGCCATATCCTCCCCCCATGTCCATATCCTCCCCACGGAGGCATATCCACCAGCGTATCCTCCCACGGAGGCATATCCGCCAGCTTATCCTCCCCCAGGGGCATATCTGCCTCCTTATCCACCCCCAGGTGACTATCCACCAGCCCAACCTTATCCTTCGCAAAGGGAATATCCACCGGCAGGTTATCCTGGTCCATCTGCTCCACCTATTTCAGGTATGTTGTGAGGCACTTTTGAGTATGTTGACATAACTTTAAGCTGTCTTTAGGATATTTTTTCAAGTAGAATTGTGAATACCCTACTCAGGAAGACCTTCTTGCTGCATGATTTTTGTTTCATTGTTGGTGCCTCACTTAAAGGCCCATGATGTTTTCCGGTAGAATTGTGATTACCCTACTCAGAAGGACCTTCTTGTTATATTATTGTCCTTTTATTGGTGATTCTTCTCTTGCAAAGGACCAATGGGGCTTTGATTCTTTGTTCTTGTGATATAGTGAGGGGATGGGATGAGTTGGCATTTGTAGTTCTTTGTTCTTGTGATATCTTAGTGTCCAATACATAAGAGATACCCTGCATATAAACAAGTGATTCCCCAGCCAGAATAGAACTTTCTTTTATACACAAAGGAAGCTTCCTTGATGAGAATATGCCTCAGAATGAAGATTTTGGTGTTTTGTTTAATGTAATGATGATGAATCTAGTTTGTACCTTCAGAACTAAAATGTGTTTTGTAGGCTGGATAGTAAACCATTGGTTCTCACTTTAGAGGCAGTAGTTCGAAAGGGTCTAGGGTTGTTGGACATCACGGAACACGACGCCCTTGACAAAGGTCAATGGTGAAATGGATTCATGTAGCCAACCCTAACTGATTGGGACTTAAGGCTTGTTTTGATTTGGTTCATATCATAACAAGAGTCTCCATATCTGCACAGACTTCCAATTTTGGATATCCTATTGAAAAACATCCTTTGGATACTATTGGGAAAACATCCTCTCAACTTTGGGATCATCCTAAGAGGAAGTTCTGTTGCTTTTAAAACCTCATAACCTAAGACTTGAAGACTTCTTTTGTGTTAAAAAAAACCTCCTACTTCACAACAGTATGTCTGATACAAGCTCCAGACCAAAGAAATGCCATTGGTGTTCTGGGTTCAAAAATAACCAAATAGACCCACAATCCAATTCAAATTCTAAACAAGACAATTGATCAATAATTTCTTGACCAGGAATTCTTTGGTAACATCATCCACCTTAAACAAGTCAAATGACACCATCTTTAACTGCAAAATGGGTATTGGAAAAAACTTAAAACTCAGTAGCTCCCCCTTAGTGGACCTAAATTTAGTCATTGGGCTTAATGGAAAGGAATTAAAATCATTCAGTATTTTGCAAAAATACCTAACACACAATCCAGTTTAAACTAGAATTGATCAAAAGTGCCGATTACTAATATTTACCTGTACACCATCTTTAACTGCAAAATGGGTATTTTGCTTGCCCATGCTCCCCCTTAGTGGACCTGTTATAGTCATTTATGGAAACGATTAATATATTCCTTTTGCATACCTAACATGAATGCAGTTGTACCTTGAAAAGTACCGATTACTAATATTTATACAAGCGTGAGGGCATGCCCTCACTTCATCGAGCTATCAAAGTTTTGGGGTTGAGTTCTAGCTCTTTTGGGGTTGAGACCGTGTAACAATGCTTCATAGGCCATAGCATATTATCATTGGTTTCATTCTCAGCCTCCTTCAAATCCACTCTCTTCCTATGTAATATATATGTTGAAATTGCATCTCCATGAGGCGTTAGACAGGCTCAGAATACTCCACACTGCTTCTCTTCCTTCATTGGTTATGCAGTTTCTTATGTTAACAACAGATAAAGGCCAACCTGGAATGGGAACACTGCAAGCTGGCAGTAAAGGCCATGGACTTGGTATGGGAACACTGCTAGCTGGGGGTGCTGCTGCTGCGGCTCTTGCTTTGGGGCTCATCACATGTCCCATGGTCACCACCAGTCCCACGGTCACCACCAGTCCCACGGTCACCATCAGCATCACCACGGTCACCATCACCATGGTAAGCACAAGCACGGCAAGCACTGGAAATAATGATACTTTGGAAGCCTAACGGAAAATTAACGAGGGTTTAACAAAATGGAAGTGGTTCCTCTTTGCGGCTTTATTGTTCTACTGATTCCGGCGTGCCACTACACTATCATACCTTTTACCATCGTTGTTTCCTGTTTGTACTGTTTAGGCTGGCACTGATTTTCCTCTTCCTTCCTTTCCTGCTTTTACTGGCTATGTGATATAGTAACTTTCAGCGCCAACTGTCAAGCTTATGAAATTGAAAACATGGGCGTGTACTGTTTCATATGGAGTACTTTTCTAATCTTTCGCTAATTCTACTACTCCTTTTCATCTATCATTGCTTTGCTGCTTGCAATCTTATTAGTGAAACACCTCACGAGCGATTATGATATTTATTGTCTTGGATTTGCCTACCTTGAATGTTGGTTTGCTGTTCCTTCGAAAACAACATGCAACGTTGGGCTGATAACAGCCGTCCGTGATCGGCCATAGACGGCTCAGATCTGTTCGGCAGTAGATGGTTCATATTTGTTTGAACAAGATGTGATCTGAGCCGTCTATGGCCGACCACTGACAGCCGTGATCGGCCCAACTTGAATGCTCACGCCCTCCGCTTCCGGTATCAGCACTCTTGGTAGAAAAGGCCTGGGATGAACACTATTTAACAAAGTGAATAACTGATGGAACTGGTGTAACTATACAACGGGTGCGTCCCAGGATAAATTGATATAATTTGTTGAAGTAACTTTGATTAACAATTAAGACAGAAATAACTTTGATTTACTAAAAAAATATATATATATATATATATTATTAAAGGTGAATTTAACATACCAAACATTTCTTAGTTTTTGAGCGACTTTCCAGATAATTTCTTTCAGTCTTTTTCCAGGACTTAAATTAGTTGTTTGTTCAAAGGCGATGATCATTTGACTCTGAGCTAGGATTAACAAGTGGAGCCCATGCTAGAAGGGAGAAAATTTCAATCAATAACCACGTTTTTTCTATTCCTTAATTTAAAATAACCAAAGAACAATTCAATCATAAATATGTATGGTTCAGTACTCAAAACAATAGCATGGACGCATTGTGGAAGATTGATCATACCATTAGCCTCAATAAGCATAATGGAAAATCCATAATACACAGCTTCACAAGAAAACATTTCTGCCGTATCAGAATATATATAATGTTATGTACGCAACAATGTATATAAATAATAAATGGACCATCGAAACTCCACTGTACAACGCCATTACAAGATGTACTTATACTCAATGTTATTAATCTCGTCCCGTATCGACCGATATGTACCGTACCAAAGCAAAAACGGTATATGCTTCACTATGTTCCGTTCCGCCCAATATACCGCTCTGTTCCGGCCAGTTTCGGTCACTTCCCGGATCTCGTCCGGTACAGAAAACGAAGGTTTCAGGTTTCTACCATGGCTGCTCTCAAGCTCTCAATAGGAAAAACAAAAGTGAAGAGAAGAGAAAGAAGGTCAATGCTGCCAGAATACACTTCATTGCCGCCTGAAATCCAAAATTTTCCTCCTTCAAAGGCATTTTTCGGCAGAGGCGAGCGAGAGAGAGAGAGAGATTTGAATCTTGTTGTGGGTCTTGGATTTGTTTGCTGAAAGGGGAGGGAGAGAGAGAGAGAGAGAGATTGATAGAGTTTTTTTTATTTAAAAAAAAACGTTTATCTACAAATAATACTATTATGGTATGCATGCCGGTATCCAGATACAAATCAGTACCAGTACGTGTTGTTCAGTCGAGAAAATGGTACGAAATTGATAACATTGCTTAGACTAACAGTATTAGTATGTCATTTGCATCATACTGTAAGTTGGACTTTGGATTTGGAATCACCAACCACCCTAACTTACTAGTAACGGAATCCTAAATCCAAAAGATAAGGGCCTTGTTCGTTTAGTAGTTTTAGTTTAGTTTAATTTTGAAGATAGTGGTAATAAGTGGAGAGAGAAATGAGGGTAATGATTACAAAATAAAACTAAAACTAAAACTAAAATTGTGAAACGAACAAAATAGCAAAAGAATTTCTAACTTTGTGTCTTTGACTGGGTAATGCTAAAGTGCAGGGGGTTGACTGTGTTTTTCTATGGTTTGCCTTAGTGGCAGATTTGAAGAAAGAGAAAAAGAACTGCATCGATGAAATCGAAGAAATCGTTTCTTCGATCTGTAACAGCTGAGGTTTCAAGCTGTCGGTTTTAAAGTTTTCTGAACTTGTTTTTCATCTTTTTGTCGGAATTGGAAGAAGCCGTTTCTCTGTTTTCTGGTAAGAATTGTGTGGGAGCAGAATTAAGTGAGGCTGGTGAGAATAAACAGAATTTAGAAGGGCTTTTTTTGTAATAATATTTTAGCTTACGTGACATAGGTTGAACCTATGTCATGTCAAAAAACGACGTCATTTAGTTCTAGGATGTCTTGGATATTGCAAAGGCATTTTCTACCTATATCAGCGATATTGTAATGATCCGAAACATTCATTATTTAGATATTTTTATAACACACATCATATAGAAGTATTGGATTAATCGAATAAATATTTGTACTTCATCTGAATGAATTTTTGATTTTTAAAATGGGCTTGGCTACATTGAATCAAACCCATCATCCCCTTGGGGATCAACTTGACGTCGTTTTGAGACAAAAATTTAGTTTTAAGTAATCTTGGGTACTTCAATGACGTTTTCTATAAATACGGACCATATTTTGACGATCCGTGGCATTCATTTTGTAGATATTATCATGACACAAATGATGTAAAAATATCGTGTTAATCGGATACATATCGGTACTTCATCTGAATGGATTTTTGTTTCTTAAAATGGGCTTGGCTGCATTGAATCAAATCCATCGTACTATTAACTTATAATTTTTGGGTTAAAATGAGTTTACGGCCCTGCAAATCCAATGAAACCAAACGCTTATACTATAAAATTTTCTCCAATTGATTGGCCATTTATGAAAGCTTTTACTTGATCAAACCAGTGTTCGCTCTCTCTCTCTCTCTACAATCATTATCTTGATATGGCGATGCCTAGGCAGCCTAGCACTGGTGAAGAAGAAGAAGTGAACCAGATGGCAGCTGAGCTGAACAAAACCCTAAAGATGGGGAGAGATTACTGGTGAAGAAGAAGAAGTGTACGTATTTCAATTATCATGTATCTGTGTGAACTGTGAAGGCGTATGTTATTGCTGTCCCTAGATGGTCCATTATTCAGTAGCTTGCAGTACTGTTAGAAAGGCATTAATCCACCATGGATAGATTACAGCATTGGGGAGTTTTATATCAAATGCTCAGTGTATCCTTTGCGCTTCTGCAGTGGAGAGGAGACCCATTCATGCTCATTTGTTCTTTTTTCAATGCCACACAGCTTTGGAAAGCTATGCAGTGTAAGCTTAGAGCTTTTTGTTGTGCTTTTTCTTTAAATCTGATTTTAGATTGACATGGTGCAACATCATTAATTATGGTTTACAGTTTTCGTGTCTGGTTGCAAAAGTTGTTCTAGCTGCACCCTCTATCTATCATGTCATGTCTGGGGGAACGGCATAGAAGGGTTTTTCGGAATTGTAATTCAGGTGTGCGGTTGTGACTGACATTAGAGCATGTGTGAGCTCTTGGAGGAATACTACTACTAAAGGCTCTGTTTGTTTCGGGCGAAAAAAGTTTTCAAAGAAAGCATTTTCAGTAGAAAACATTTTCCAGTGTTTGGTACGTACAACGGAAAAATAAAGTCAACGGAAAACATTTTCCAAAGTCAATGGAAAATGAACCATTTGGGCTGGAAAATGATTTCCGGATTTTAAGCCTGGAAAACATTTTCCATGAGCTATCGCCTATCAGTCGAACCAGCCCCCGACCCCGACAATTCACTTACTCCAGTCGCCTCTCTCTCTCTCTCTCTCTCTCTCTCTCTCTCTCCAATACCATCGTCAACCGGTGGCGGCTCTCCCCACCATCTCCTTCCGTCAGCAACTACTCCTCTGAAGCTGTCGCCTCCCAAATCAACACCACCGCCACTGCGCCACATATCCTCCGCCATGTGCCGCCGTCGTCCAAGCTGACATCTCCAACTCCACATTTCCGCCGTCGTCCAAGTTGTATGAAGTTCCGGTAGTCTCTGCCCTGAGACGATGTATCAGAATCAAACATTGGCATGGGTGGCGATTCAAATTAACTGCTATTGATTCACTTTTATTGTATCTTCTCTCACTGCTCAATCTATTGAAATCAAAGAACTTGGGTTAACAGATTTACAATACATTGAAATGATCAAAATCTAGAAGAGGAAGTCGGTGGAGGAGAAGAACTTGGGTTAACAGATTCACTTTTGTTCTATCTTCTCTCACTGCTCAACTGTTTTCTAGAGAGGGATGGGTGTCGGTAGAGAAGGAAGTCGGTGGAGGAGCCTCTTCCTTGGGTTAACAGATTTACATTAGTGTAGTATGTGTTTTTTCATATATAATAATATGTGGTCATTTTATCACATTAGTGGTTTTCTTGTCAACCAAACGATAGAAAATGTTTTTTAGAAATTGTTTTCATCTCACAATCAAACACCAGAAAACGTTTTATTTTCTAGAAAATGGTTTCCAAGGAAAAAGTTTTCTAAAAAACGGTTTCCGCCCGAAACAAACGGAGCCTAAGAAGACTGATGCCACCTTGGCTTTATGTTCCTTATGGCGCTTCCCAAGTCGAATTTTTGAAAAGGGTTGATGTTTTGTTTGTGTTTGTATAGGTGATCTAGCCTTAGTGTTTTCACTGGTTGTTTAGGATTTTTTTTTTCGGGCTTTTGATTGGACACTGGTGGGTGTACAGAAAAAAGGGACCGAAAATGTACCGATCTCGTTCGGGGACCCACTTTTGGGACCCACACGAGTTTTTTGATTCAAACGGTGAGACTTTGGTTCGAGCACTTTCAACCATCCGATTGAGCTGAAATTTTGTGGGGCCCCTCGGAAAAATGTTTTAAGAACAATGAACGGTTCGGATCACTTTTGTGGGACCCAAAAGTGGGTCCCCGAACAAGATCGGTACATTTTCGGTCCATTTTTTTCTGTACCCGTATCTTTATCCCTTTTGATTTCCTCTTGTAATTTCTACTAGGGTATTCCCCTTTGATTTTGTTTTGTTTTCTTGGTGTAATAAAATCTTTACTTACCCCCCCAAAAAAATGGTCATTGGAAAAGGAGAATAAGGTTACCCAATTGCAATGTGGTTGCCACAATTGCATCCCCTTTTTAAATCTATACATTTTATTTTAGATTATTTTTTTGATCGAATTTTGTCTTGGATTATCATTCACTTTGCACCTATAATTAGTCATTCTTTTTATTCTTATCCTAAAGAAAAGCCCACGTTATTTTCACCTCTCTTGATTGAAAACCATTTAAAGCAGGTGAGACAAAGCTATGATCCCTTCATCTTTGAAGTATTTCTTTGTTCCCATAGTATTTAAGAAGAGCGAGACATATAATCTTCTTCTTTTTTCTGTTGTGGTTCAAAGAAAGAGTATTTTGATTCCGTCCTATGGTTTATAGGACTTTTTTATAGTTGTAACTTGTTATATATAGGCACAACATTAATCATTAGCTTTGACGTTCGAAGTATATAATTTGTGTCAAGACTTGTCCTATGTGGCTTTAAGGAAAACAATTTAACAGAAGCCATTTCATATAGCATAATCAAAGTAGTAGAATGATGCTATTAGCTTATGTCGATCGCTCACTAAACCGTTGTCTCACATATATATATATATAGGAAGATGTTCCTTTGAAGACTCCCTCAAAGATCTCCTCCGTGAGGACCACCCCTTTTTTGATTTTCCGGACCAAATTTCGACGATCCGAACTGCTCAATGTGTTTAAAACATGTTTTACATTGCCAACGCGAGGAATCACAAAAACAAAATACCCGAAAGTACTTCATCCGAGCAGTTTTTCATAATAACCGTACATATATAATTTATCGAAAAATGCTCGAATGAAGCCCTTCCGAGTATTTTTTTTGGACGAATCCTCACAGTGACCCTTAAAATCACGTTTTAAACACATTGAGCGGTTCGGATCGTCGAGATTCGACCCCGATCCATGAGGTCCGCAAATTACGAGTTTGAGGGAGTCCTTAGTAGATAATATAACATTGCGATGGATTTGGAGTTCCATGTTGTCTTCGTCACATTCATGTCCAAAGAGTTATCTGTGTTCAGAAAATGGGGGCGGAGAAGAATAACCTTATTTGGATTCAGCAAATCAAACAAACAATGAAACAAAGAGATTTGCATATCAAAACCTAATTTCCGACACTATTTTCTGCTCCACTAATGAAATTGAGTCATAAGCGTGCGGTGAGAAGAAACAACGGCAAATTAGTGCAAAAATGATGTCTGCGTAGTAAAAAATAAAAAATTTGGGACGGAGGGAGTATGAAATTGTTAAGAGGAAAGAAGAAAAAGAAGGGTGCAGGGGTCCTTAGCTGGTCTAAAAATAGTAGTAAAAGACATTACAGCATTTAGAGAAACACCAGTGAAGAAACTTGGAAGGTCCTTTCCTCCATGTTTTCCCTATAGAACTAAGGCTAACTGTTGGACACGTCCCATTCTTCGGCATTACATTTCACCTATGTACTATCAAAATAAACATCAAAGTCTTCATAAGATTAATACTGAATCTCCCAGTAACCTGAAGATAGCACAATAATGAGAGCAATTTTGTTCACCCTATCCCAAAGAGGGTGAACGATACCCCCTCCTACCTCTATGCCAACATCAATGATCGGATCTGTTCATGTTGTTCAGAATGATTTTGTTCAACCACTTTCCAATAGGGCTGTAAACGAGCCGAATCGAGCCAAGCTTTAGAATGTTAAAGTTCGTTCATTAAATTTTTAAACGAACTCGAGCCGAACTTGAACTCAATGAAAATTTGACGAGCCGAGCTCGAGCCGAACTTGCCTAGGTTTGAGTCGAACTCGAACTTGTTCACGAGCCGTAACGAGGAAAAAATATTAGATATTTATGCTCTAATATAAGTCTAGAACTTCAAAAAAAAAATCTATTTTGTACATAAATAAGTTCATACATGTTTAAAATTATAAAAACATATTAGTATAATTTAAGTTTATAATACTTTTATTGTAAGTTATAAAATTTCTGCTCACAGGATATGTTCTGTTCAAGGTTATATAGGAAATCCTTATGAGATATATATTCCAAGTTCGCGAGCCTAATCGAGCCGAATATTGTCAAGTTCAGGTTCGGCTCGTTTATTAAACGAGCCTAAAATTGAGATTCAAGTTCAGTTCGTTTAGTATCCGAATCGAACTCGAACGAGCTTTTACCGAGTCGAGTCTCGAATAGTTCACAAACGGCTCGGTTCATTTACAGCCCTACTTTCCAATGTCCGATTTAGCTGAATTTTTGCATGCCCTCCTAGAAAATTGTTCTGAACAACATGAACGGATTCGATCATCGGTGTCAGCACCAGAGATAGGAGCATAACGTTTGCCCTCTTTGGGATGGGGTGAACAAAATTGCTCTGGTACGAGAACAGTCCTCATTACATTGTTAGCCCTAAAAGGCTGCGAGATTTAATACTGCCCACAAATTTTGTTGCATACAAAACCCTTTAAACACTCAGCTCCAAGTATAGTTTTTTTTTTTTCACCTTGTATTTGTATACAACGCGCAGTAATTATAAAGATAAGTTTACGAGTATTTTTCCTCAATCGAGTATTTGTATGCAACACGCAGTATTTATAAGGGATCCTGACGGTTTGCCAATCGAAATCGGGGATCTTTTAGGGTGGAAATGTCCTACAGGGTTGTCATGCACGATTTGGACCATCCAAGATGCTTTCAACGGTATGGATTTCATGTATTATCTTTCATATAAGATACTTATTTTACTTGTCCAATAATCCAGACCATTGAAAATACTTTAGACGGTTTGGATTGTGCAGTACAACCTTGTAGGGCTGGATCCCCACTTCCTTGCCAACGCGACTTGGATTATTCGCGGTGAAATTGTATTTTCTTTTTTAATGCTATGAAAGGGAATGTATAAGCAAATAAGTTGTTTTACTATATAATGTGAAGATTTATTTAATAATTATTTTTGGCATCACATAATTATCTACAAGAAATTTACTGGACTTGTGTCGGGGCAATGCCTCTTTCAGGCTTAAAGACAAAATTAGACCCCGGGGCCTTCTTTCTTACTTTACATTATTTTCTTTTTGGAGCTTATTGGAAATATAATTATGTCTAATTCTATATATGTCTGTAGACAATGACATTTTTTTTTTGAGATTTTGGGTAAGAATGGGTTTCAAATACCTTTTGACAAACTGTTTTATTTAATTTTTTTTCCTTTTAATTCTATCTATCTTAAAAGTGGGGCGTCACCCTCCGCCATAACCGCCTGGGAACTGGGCTGGCCATTTTAAAATCAAAGTTAATGTCACACTCACATCACGCACCATGAGCATTAAAAATTTCTTATCGAGGACGCAAAGCGGCTACGGAAATTTCAATCTACGTACGTTACGTCACGTACTACGAGTTAAAAATTACGTTCAGGATAACAAACGATTATGGAGATTTGAATCTAAGTATTATTAACCAAAAGTATTTATGTTCATATATTGAATCAACGTTGTGTGTATCTATATTTGACAAGCATGGAGATTAGGAAGTCGCCCTCACACATATGACATATGCATGTCTGAAAATGACTAAAAACATAATTTGACTGTTGAGCAACGTTGGATACAGCTGTATCCAGTTCCACAAACTCTATACACCAGTTCACTTCACAAACTCTATACACTTTACATACGCCACTAATTCTTTATACTACTAGTTTTTTTAGCAGATTATACTTTAGATAAATAAATTAAAGATAAAACCCGGATCGGATCCTTTCCGGTTGAAGTTTTTCATTGAACGGAACAGTCCATATTTAGATCATATGTTGATATATTCAATGGTTCGGATACCTTTCAAAAGTTTTACAGCAATTTCGAACATCTGATTACTGTAATAGACGATCTAAATTTGGGTTGTCCCGTGTAATCTAAATTAAAGATCGAGAGAGGAACAATTTCTGATAAAAGAATTAGTCATTGTCTGACACTGATGATTCATTGTTTATCAACTTTTCAACTAATTTTTTGTTGGCAACCGGCACATGACTGGAGTTGATTAAAAAATAAAAAATCAATCCTTTTTTCTTGATTTTTTCTCTCCCATATATTTTGTGTATCCTTTTTTTATTTAACGACTAATATTCCTTTACTTTTTTATCCATTTATTTTGTTTCCACGCAAATACTGCAATATACTGGTGGGTTTAACAGGCGGGTTTTTGGTTTAGTCGTCAACCCAGTCTTGATCATTGCCTGTGCAATTAGATCCAGAGAGAGACAGAGAGTTAGAGAGAGGAGGGAGAGAACTGCCATTTTTGTGTGCTTGGTGTTTGTTTGGATGTCTAATTAGTGGGAATTTTGACCTCAAATATGGTTTTCTGTGGGACTTTTTCCATTTTTTTTGAGTTTCATAGTGGTAAGGAATTTGCATGTACTGGGTTGAAGTTAATTTCTGAAAAGTGGCTTTGAAGGTAGAGAAAGCTTCATAGCAAAGGTGAGTGTTTGTTTTAATGCCTTTGCTCTTACTTTGCTGTTTTTTTGTTAATTTTTAGCCATTTTATGCCTTTAAGTTAACGTTTTAGTTGGTAAGTGTTCTTATTTTACATGGGTTTTCTATTTTGAGTCAATTAATAAATTCAATTTGTAGTTTGAGGTTTCAATTGAGATATGAAACAGAAATTTGAAATTACTGACTTCAGTTTACTGCTGTATTGCAAAATTAAACTGGTAACTTAGAATTCTGCAGTAATTGTATAATTGAGAAGGCACTGGGATTGAGAAAATTATTGTTTCAATACTTATCTTAGATTTTTGCTTACATAAAAAACTAAGCAGTGCGAAAGGTTCTCAAACATAGAGGAAAACAAACTCACGTTGGATAGGCAACTTTCTCAGAGAGCCATGTTGCTAATACTAACCTTTTTGTTTCTTGAGGCAATTTTTTGTTGTTCTTGAGGCAAATTACATGCTATTTTGTCCTTCGTTTCAATTTTCAATCCTTTGGCATCCATCTGGTTCTTGTGGAAAACTGGAGGGTTGAACGAATTATGCTTGACAGAGAGGTCAAAGGTCCTTTCTCATACATTTTCTTGTAATCCTTTGAACAATTAGCTTTATCAGACCACGGTCTAGCTTGTGCGCATGGTGGTTGTTGATCCATATGACGATTGTTTCTGTTTAGGTAACATCTATCCAAAGAAATGTTTAGCAGCCATTTGAATTATTATGTCCATGCCCTTTGAAGCTCTGTAGAAGTAACTTTGAGATTCCTTCTCTGAATAGGTGATGGCATCTGTTTGTTTCGGTTAGTAATTCGTCTCTGGTAAACAAGAGCTACTTTTGCATATAGCATCTGACCTGTTAATACCTTAGGTTCCAGTTGAGACTTGAGAAAACCTTTTAGCTGTGTGATGTGTTGAGATCGGGGTCAATCGGGTGCTCTGTTGAGATTGGAATTTACACGATCGGTGTTTTGGTTAGCATGCCATAAAATGACTATACACTCTTGCATAGTACCTGCTATTTCTTGGCATTATACTCTTAGGTTTGATTCCCTGACGGATTGTTCCTTTTTGTGTGACAGGCTTATTTGGGTATCCAAGGTAAAATCTGTGATCAATGGGGAAGGATTTGTGACACAAATGGATCCTAAAGCTTTTATCAGGTTGTCGATTAGTTCACTTCGGTTGAGAGTTCCCAGTGGACAATTGACTGCCGCGAAATCTGGATTCCAGACTTTAACTTCTCCATGTTCATGTGAAATCCGTCTTAGAGGTTTTCCTCTTCAGACAACATCAGTTCCCTTAGTATCTTCTCCTGAATCTGGCTCCGGCTCTCAGAACATTGCCTCAAGCTTTTACCTCGAAGAATCCGATTTGAAAGCACTGTTGACACCGAGCTGTTTCTTCGCTTCTCACTCTTGTCTTCAGATAGTTGTTTTTTCAGGGCAAAAGGGATCCCACTGTGGTGTAGGCATAAAAAGGCAGCAAATCGGAACATTTAAGTTGGAAGTAGGCCCCGAGTGGGGTAGAGGGAAGCCGGTAATTCTCTTCAACGGGTGGATAGGCATTGGAATAAGCAAGCGGAATGGTGGAAAACCTGGAGCAGAACTTCATTTGCGTATTAAGCTCGACCCTGATCCAAGATACGTTTTCCAATTTGCTGATGAGACCAAATTGAGTCCTCAGATAGTTCAGCTTCAAGGTACCAGTAGGCAGCCTATCTTCAGTTGCAAGTTTAGTCAAGACAGGTGATATGAATTGCATTTTTTTTTTGCTTCTATTCATCTTCTACACAAGTTCCTTCACATGCTTCAGCTTATTGTTATTCTTGAGAACTTGCCAATAGATTGGAAGCTAAATCAGCGTGGCATTCGCGGCTTCGAATTTATAGTTTTCAAGGGATTTTTCAAAAAAGTCATTCCAAGTAGCTGCAACATTGTATATTAATTAGACTATAACAAATGAAAGAATACCAGAAGTATGGACAGTCTAAGCATCGAAAGGATTATTAAGAGGACCCTGAGGTATCCAGTTATCAAACCACAAGAAAGTTGCAGAACCATCCCCACTAGAAATTTTAAGAGAGAGCATATCAGTAGGCCTAAGCTTTAGAAGCTCTTTCCTAGGTCCAATAACAGTCAGCTGGAACATCCATATTCGAAATGCGTGTCTCTGCTGACGATCTTTTTGCTCCATTGTATGGAATGAGTAGGGTTCATAACTCAAATAGCTCATATTCATACAACTTCTGGAGATACCTTGTTAGACTGTTAAGAGTGGTGATAAGACTAGACTGTTAAGAGTGGTGATAAGGCAAGGTGCAAGTCCACATGAAACTCCCGTAACTGCTTAATTGGGCCGCAAATAGAACCTGGAAAAATAAGTGTGTTTCACAGTTTGAATCCTTCCAGCATATGGTAGACGGTTATTCCCCAATAGGGGTGTAAGTGAGCCGAGCTTCGTAGAGCTCAAGCTCAGCTCGTTCGTAAAAGAGCCGAGCCCTTAACGAGCCGAGTTAGGGTAATTTACTTAACAAGTCTCTTTAAACGAGCCGAGCCTATATAAACGGACCGAGCTTTACCGAGCTCGTTTACTAAACGAGCCTAAAACTCGAGCTGAGCTCGGCTCGGTTACTAAACAAGCCGAGCCGAGCCGAGCCACGAGCTGCTCACAACCAGCTCGATTCGTTTATAGCCCTATTCCCCAATCCCTTGAGTCTAAAATCATCTATATCAAACAAAGGTTTGCAATGGGCTGCGGAAAATTTTGATGAAGGCACCCCAAGGCTGAAAAGGGAGAGAACCAAACTGTCTACTGAACTTCATATTGTTAGAAACTGAAGGAGGAGTTTTCAATGTTCTCAATGGCAACAGAGATTGCAACTGTCGATATTTTTGCTATGCAGTGCCGATTGATAGAAATGTGTGTGCAACCACGTTAACGTATCTGAATTCTGAAAGTAGTCAAAGAAACGTTGCAGCTTTTTATTTCTTTTAGAGTTGGAAACATATTATTCTGCCAATTTCCTACTCATTGCATTGGATAATTGGATTATCTTTGTAATCTCGTTTTCTCATAACAAATTTACAGGGCATCCCATCTCGACTCATTGAACAATTTCTGGGCATTTTCTGGTGATGACCGAGAAACTGAGAGAAGAGAGAGGAAGGGATGGAAGGTGACGATCCACGACCTCTCCGGCTCAGCCATAGCCGCAGCCTTCATAACCACTCCCTTTGTGCCATCCAGTGGTTGCGATTGGGTTGCAAGGTCCAACCCGGGATCCTGGCTGATTGTCCGGCCAGATTCTTGCCGGCCTGACAGCTGGCAGCCATGGGGAAAACTCGAAGCTTGGCGCGACCGGGGTGTCAGAGACTTAGTCTGTTGCCGTTTCCATCTCATCTCAGAAATCCATGACGGAGGAGGAGGGGAGATTCTAATGTCCGAGATTTTCCTCAATACTGAAAAGGGCGGCGAGTTCGTCATCGACGTTGATAGGCAGGTTCAAGCAGCGGGGATAGTGACTCCGGTGTCAAGCCCACAGAACAGCAGGGACTTGACGTCGTTAAGTCCGGTAGCAGGGGGGTTTGTAATGAGCTGCAGAGTACAAGGGGAAGGGAAGACCAGCAAGCCGTCAGTACAATTGGCAATGCGACACGTTTCATGCGCGGAGGACGCCGCTCTCTTTATGGCTCTCGCTGCCGCCGTTGATCTGAGCGTCGAAGCATGCAGACCTTTCCAGAGGGAGACCAACAGACGGAATCGCCACTCTTGGTGAATTCAATCGCATTATTTGGTTGTGTTTGGTTCGTTGGAATGATTTTCGGAGATAATGAAATGGTCATTCATCTTAATTGATGAACGAGGATTCCATTTGTAGCGCCAAACCAAATGTCGCGATGAGCCTTTTAAAGGAAAGTGATTATTTCATTCACGCGTCATTCCACTGAACCAAACGCTTCCGGTGTATTTGTGGTTGTGATTTTGCTCTTGTATTTTATCTTCTTATTTGGTATAAAATATTTCCTTTTCTTGAGAAAATAAAACTGTAATCCAGTTATCTTTCTTCAGTAAAAATTGAAACAACCCCAGAACAATCAAGTTCATTAAACAGAATTATATGTACTTAGAGTTGAGGACTTTTGTACATAACAAATGGATTTCATAGCATATGATGAAGGATATAATTGACTCAGATTTTTTACTCAAATATATTTTTGTCCCCAAAACAAAATCAATCACAAGCATCTAATTGGAATCATCACACAATGAGTCAATGACTCATAACAATAACCCTAACACCTGCAAGGATCCATTGGTCCATACTTATCCCATATTCCCAAGTGCATTACGATCTCATTATACAACCACCATGCACCCTCAGCCAACGTCTACGGCGGCCACTCTATCTTAATCCAGCATATAGGTCGCCCTTCCAGCTAGCCAGCTCTGATACCAAATGATACAAACTCTTGGGTTGAAGTCGCCCTTGAAAACCAGCTCGCAAGAAGAAAAAAAAAGCATCCAACAGCTGATATACACAATGCCAAATTCTTTCTTCACATACTAAAAGCAGATATAGGACATTAGGATCGTAACAAGTTTCACACAATGAATTCCTGAAAAGGCAGTAATCTGTTTCTATAGCTGTCCACAAATCTTCACTTCACAGAAAAGTGCTTTTCATTTCAAGAAATAAATTCCCCATGTCTAACAATTGACGAGCAAAAAAACTACGTATTTCCAACTTCCTACCAGTATTCATTCAACATGATAACAAATAGTTAAACTACTGCTCAAGCATATCACATCACATTACATCACTGGCAGTTACATTGCACAAGTTCTATGCTCTATGAACTTCTCTCAATCTTACAAACTACAAAATCTACAGTTTCTTCTATTTATCAGTAATGTTTTCTCTCCCATTTTCCTTCGCGCCTACCATCGCGTTCTCTCCGCTCAATCATCTGCCTAGATGACTTGCTCCCTCTTGATCCCTGTCTTTGAGCGGACCCAACCCCACCTGGCTGTCCCTCTAATGCGGACACTAGGTCTGCATCCCCAATGCTACCTGTGTCACCAGAGTCCTTGCTTCCATCAAAGTTTTCTTCATAACTGCTCCCACCGTCATCTAAACGGTCACGTGATTGCAGAATCGTTGGAACTTGGCCTGAAAAAGGCCGAGATCCAGCAAGAACAACTGAGGGCATAGTTGTCAAAGAAGAATTGCTCGTGCCAGTCTCTGTCTGCAAGCTGCCACTCGTTGTTCTTAAATTGCCTTCAGTACTCGATCTTCCATTTTCTCTTTCACGATATCTTTCCCGAGGCCGACTGCATTTAAAATGAAACAAAAATCAAAGTTAATGCATTGTTTACTGTTAAAGTTTCCTCCGTAACTGGATTGGAGGAGGCCATTAATTGTTGAATTTTAGAATAGTCGTAAGAAGAACAAGAACAAGTTCCAAATAAAATCTAACGAAATTTTAAAGCAATAAAAAGTGCTGAGCGATGTTCAGATAGCAAACAATCAAGAGAATACAACTACCCATCATACATTATATTATTTCTCTTCTAAATTGATGGTTCTATTGCAAGTTATCTTATAGAAATAGAACACACCGTTCAAATTCTTGTTAACTTTCCATCAAATTCCTTAACCTATCTGCTAAACCAATCAGTCAATAGAGTTGAAATGGAGGTAGATGCTGGACATATTTTCGTTTGGACGTTGAAAATTGCTCAAGGAACAGAAGTATTATTCCAAATAAGGGTATATCAATATACCTTTAACCCAAGAAGAAATCGCTTCTATAATTTAAATCGAGAATGCAGCCGCTGCAAAGCTTTTGTCAAGGGGACTTCTGACAGTGGTTGGCATTTTAAAACCTATTAATACTGGAATTATCTGGTAAAAAATACGAGAGGACTCAAGTTTTCTTTTTCTTTTTCTTTTTTTATGTGAAGATTTGCATGCAAAATAATAAAGGAACAAAATAGAATAAACTAAAAGCATACCTACTATGAGTTGAGGTAGAGAACTCCCGTCGTGCAGGCCGAAGTCCAGATTCAACTTGCTCTAGTTCCCGTTGGAGGTCCCTCTACATGCAACGAAGCATTTAAGATATAGAAAGCTAAGAATTTAACGAGTGCAAAAAAGAATTACAGTTTGCCCCTGCTTTAGAAATGGTGCATAACAGATTCTGTATAAGAAGGATAGGAGGCTAGTCAAACAAACTGCAACATCTCACAATAATACAGATTGGTCCCTTCTGCAATTGTCATGCCCCTACTTCCATTCTTATCCTGGCATCAACATACTCACCATAATCCGAGGCCAGGTAGCTTTGTCATATTTAGAACGCACCGACAGCCAGAGAGTTTTCAGCAATTTCCAATCATAACTGACCAGTGACAACAGAAGGCCAGTTAGTACATGAGGATCAGTTCACCACCAGATCTCCACTCCTTCCTCGAACTTCAACACGTCCTCTAGCAGAAGCTGCCTCTTTGGCACAAACTGTCCAAATTCCAAACGGCTTCCCCATTTGCAAAGCAGCCAAATAAAACTCCTTGGACAAAGCTTTTCTGACTACTCTCCACGTCACCAGCAACTCTTACCCCCAACTAGAAGCCTGTATACTCCTCCTCTTCCCTTCAACTGAACCCAACTCCTTACTTCCAAGCTTCGTCTTTTTCAAAAGTTGTTCCTTTTCCTCTCATAAACAATGACACACGACCTTTGGTTATTAAGGCTATAAGAAGAAGAAAGTACCACTAGTCTAATATATTGCCCGTTTTTCCCTCAAGTTAAAGAACTTCAATATCTAAGAATTTTAGTCGGCAATAGTAACAACCAATATGTGCACACGCACAAATATAGAGTGAGACAAAGAGGAAGCAGTTGTGATCGGGTCTCCATGAATGCCAATAAAAAGACAGAGACATTGCAGAGGAGTAATCTTAATCAAATATCAAACAAGGACCGAGGACCACATCAATCTTATATTCCATCTGCCTATTAAGGAAACGCATACCTTAGTTGCAGGAAACATCTGTTTTGAAGCCGCTCCCGGCTGAGAAATGCAATTCGGCATTTCTGAACGCGTTCTCATTGAGATGGGATCACACTCCTCAGGGAAATGGGAGCTTACGGTCGGACTTTGATCGCCAGAGCTCCGCCGATGGAGGGCGTGGCCGCCAACAATGAAGAAGTGGAGGACGACGAGAGTGACGATGAAGAAGAAAGAACATAACAGAGTAGGGTCTACGGAGGAGGAGGAGATCATCGGAACAACAGACGATCATCGGAACAGATATCAGATAGGAGCCGCATCTCCCGCAACAGACAGACGAAGAAGAAGATAGATCTAGGGTTGACTATTGTAGTTGGGTTTGTTGGGCTTCTTCATTAAATAGAGAACTGATGGGTTTGTTGGGCCTCAAATATTAAATAAGGTTAAAATTTGGGCCTATTATATATCAATTAACTATGAATTTGGGCCAGTGATTGGAGTTGCCCACATCTCCCTGTAAAACCTTAAGGTCAACTCACACTTTTCAATTTTATTTTATATAATTATACACTAATCCCAATCTGAAAAATAAATAATACATATCTCATACATATGGTCCTCTCACGCTCCCAACCTTTATGAGCTTCTAGGTACCTCAGCCCCTGCCCCTGTGCAACTAAGACACATACTTAATCACTATGCATAATATAAGGGAAAAGGCACCAATGAACCAGATCCACAAGATCATCAGGAAATTTTTAGCCATAATTTTACATGCACAACAGGTCCTAAAAACCAAAATCAGAAATAAGAGTAGCAAATGAAGATATGCAGAGTTGACGGTTAATCAGTGATATGCGGCCTTGCCTGTGATTGCTTCTCTTTCTCCATGTCAAGCTGGTGACGAAGCTCTCTTGTTTTTGCACTCTCAAGTTCCAGCAGTCTCTGTCTCTCAATTTCCCTTTCTACTTCTGTTGTCCTCTCACTAATAAAGAGAAGAGCATTAGTACATCCAATACTATCGAATATGTTGTAGCCACGAAATGTATCAAAATTTAAGAGCACAGGAAGAACAGCAAATCGTGAAATAAAACCTATCAAGTTCTTGAAGTAGTTCTGCTTCTCGTAAAGCTGCCTCTTCCAAATACTTTTGACGAGCGCGTCTTACAAGTTGCTTTTTTTGCCTGCGGGCTATTATCTCTTCTTTAAGTTTTGACTTCTCTCTGATAGGAAGGGAAAACCATTCAATAATACAAGAAGCAACTTTAAACAAAAGCAAGGAAAAAGCAAGAAAGGAACAAAACCTTCTAAAATACTTGAGCATGCAATCATTAAGCCAAGTGCATCCATTTGGAATTTGTAACACAAAGGCTAAACGCACTAACCGAAATAAGATATGCAACCAATGAACTTGATGCATTTTGCAGTGAACTTAGAATCGCAAAAAATGTCGTAACAAATGAAAGGTCATTGAAACCTTTATTGTGCCAAGAGGTTGAAGAATATCCAAACAAAATCTTGAGTCACAATCAATTGGCGTTAGCTATCTAAATGGTATATAGATCAATAATATTTCGTTTCCTTTTAATGGTATCTACCAAAGAGCATAATACATATGATTACAAGAAATGCTAGGGCGTTCCCTCTAAGCGATGCGTTTTAAAAAAAAAATGGGAGAGGGGTGCCACATCGGCGCCCTGGTGTGGTGATAAATGAGCAAGGGTTCTCGCACTTACCTAGACGAGTGCGGGTTCTCGCACTTACCTAGACGAGTGCACTTACCTAGACGAGTGCGATGCGTTTTTTTACCGGTAAAATAAGGGACTATAGGGTTTGGTTAGCAACTTGGAATATAGGAACACATTATTAGGTAAGACTAGGGAGCTAGTCGATACTATGCTTAGGAGGAAGACTAGTATAGCTTACCTTTAGGAGACTAGGTGTGTTGGGGAGAAAGCTAGAGAGATAAGAGGCCACGAGGTTTAAGCTTTACTATATGGGTAAGGATAGACAGAGAAATGGGGTGGTATCATAGTAGATAAGCACTTTAAGGATTTGGTAGTTGCAGTCACAAGGAAAGGAGATCGAATTATTTTAGTTAAGCTAGTGAATGGAGAGAGCATAGTTAATATTATTTCGTGCCTATGCGCCCCAAGTAGGCTTGGATGATCTTACTAAAGAGCAATTTTGAGAGCAAATGGATGACGCGGTTCAAGGGATACCTTTTGGGGAAAAGCTATTTATACGAGGCAATTTCAATGGCCAAGTGGGAGTTAATAAACAATGGGTATGAGAAGGTTCATGGTGGCTTTGGATCTGGTGACTGAAATGAAGTGGAAGGAGGATTTCATTGTATACTTGGAATACTCTTTGTACGAAGCGAGAGGAACATTTAATTACTTTTTAAGTGTGGGGCCAATAGAAGTTAAATCTACTACTTTCTTGTTAGAGACATAGATCGCTCGCTATGTGAAGATTGTAAGGTTATTCCCAAAGAGTGTCTAGTAGATTGCTCGCTATGTAAGGATTGTAAGGTTATTCCTAGAGAGTGTCTAGTGGCACAACAGACTTTTGGTGTTAGATAATTGTCTTAATGGGAAACATAGAATGAGAAAGGGAACTAGAAGCCCACGGACTAAATGGTGGTTCCTAAGATGGGAGAAACTAAAGATGTTCGAGGCAAGTATGTTTCAAAAAGTAAGGTGAGGAATGGAGGCGATAGTGATAGTATGTGGAATACAATGGCCGACGGTAATAGAAGAATATCGAAAGAAGTTCTTGGGGAGTCTAAGGGGAAATGTCCTATTTCTAAGGAGACATGGTGGTGGAATAACGAGGTTCAAACCATGGTAAAAGCCAAGAAGGAATGCTTTAAAAAGTGGTGGCAGCAAGATCGAAATGAGAAAAATTTTAGGAGCTACAAGCAAACTAGCAAGGAAGCTGAGAGAAACATTAGGAATGTTAAGTTGAGAGCCTATGAGGATTTTTACGCTAGACTCTATAGTAAAGATGGAGAAAAGAACACTCCCTCCGTCCCATTTTCTTTTAAGTCTCTGCGCACCGGAACGATTATCAGAATTGACTGCTCTAGCCAATGAGAACAGCACTTTCTGTGATCAATAATAAGAGTAGGCTTATCGCGTTGAGCACATAGCTTCTGTAGTGCATGTACCATGTGTATCCGTCACTATCCTTTCGCAGTATGAGTTATGTACGTAGGGAGCGTAGAATGCTTTTTGTATTATTTGATTGTATTGTCATTAATTTGAGTTGACTGACTCGGGAACTTTCCCTTAGGGTTCATGCCTTGTGAGTGAGCCTAGTGCTTTGTTTGATAGAAGAACGAGGGCCTTCAAAAGGAATCACCGTGCGTGTATACATGCACATACGTACACATACACGCACACAGGCGCGAGTCGTTTGCAGGAGTGAAACTTGGGAAGCGGGCAGGGAAATATACTTACCGGGGGATAGGTTAGCCGGCTAAGGAGTTCGTTCACTTCGGCTCTAACTCCACTACGTGGAGTTAAAGCCCGAAGTGAGAGAACGAAGTAATTGGTTGTAGCTAAGGGGGCGAAGGTTTAAGCCAGTGCCAAATGGAATAGCCAATTCTGGTCAAGCAAGAACCCCTTTCTCTTAGTTCTCGGTTGGACGGAGTCTGAAAAAGAAAAGCCTCTAGAAACTGGGGACTCATTCCCTGATTCCACTATAAGATCTCTGAGAGGGAGCACACGTGTCAACAGAAATCCGACCTTCAGTTTTCTCGCGGATGGTCGAACTCGGACAAATACTCGCCAAGAATGTCATCTCATCACGATTTCCAACGATGAATTGCCTCTGAAGGACAACATCATGCGAAGTCATTGAACATCACCATTCTTTGCAAGAACCTCAGAGTACCACTCGTTCTCATCGACAAGGGCTCAGGTCTCAATGTTAGCCCTCTCCGGACTGCTCTACGGCTAGGTTTTTTCCCTGCCTCTTTCAAAGCCTCACACATGGGTGTCAGGGCCTTCAATAATTCCAGGAGGGATGTGATCGGAGAAGTGAACATCGACCTGGTTATTTGGCCCATGACTTTAACGATCCCCCTTCAAGTCCTCGATATCCAGTCATCCTTCAACCTAGTCCTCGGAAGGCCATGGCTCCATGACGCCGGTGTGGTCGCCTCGACAACCTATCCCCTGGGCGAAAGGGGCCACCATTCTCTTTCTTTCTTCAATCCTTCTGATCAGGACAAGTGGGTTGGTTCGTTTCCTCCTCCTATCTACGCAATTCTCTGTCTACGTTCGTGATCATCTTAGGCGAAAAGTCATTGTAGAGGAGCGGCTGTGAAACGGTGATACCCCCTTTCCATCTTGTTCCCTCCGTGGGAATCCAACTATTTAAAGGGACATGTAATCATGACACTTTATTTTAAATTTCAAACATTTTTCCCAAACAAATACCCCTTTGATTCTACTTTTTGAATGTATGTATGAACACTTTACAAGGATAGTATTGCAAAACAAATAAAATTGAAAAATCTGAAATGGAAAGTGGTCAATTATTTATAAAGTGGTCCATCTTTCCATTTTGGGACGGATCAAAATGGAAAGATAGACCAAGAAAATGGAACGGAGGGAGTATTTATAAACTCGCCAAGCTGAAGGAAAGGAAAACTAAAGACTTCTCTCAAGATAAGTGTATAAAGGTATTAATTTGGTGGTGTTGGTGAAAGATGAGGAGATCAAAGGATAGATGGAGGACGTGTTTCGAGAAGTTGTTCAACGCGAAACATGTAGAATGCTTTGGCGTGAAGAAAGTTGTTGTACTGGCAAGCACATAGAATAGGAGTTCTATCGTAGAATACAAAAGTCCGAAGTGCCAAAGGCTTTGAAGAGGATAAAACAGGGCAAGGTCTAGGACCAAATGATATCTCTATTGAAGTGTGGAAAAGTTTACGTGAGGTGGGGGTGACTTGGTTAACAAAGTTGTTCAACAGGATTATTATAAATAGGAAGATGCCCCATGAGTGGAGGAGCACCTTAGTACCTTTATATGAGAATAAAGGGGATATTCACAGTTGCAACAACTATAGAGGCATTAAGTTGATGAGTCATATGATAAAGTTGTGGAAAGAAGTAGAGCATCACTTGAGATCGACCATGAAACAACTATCTATTAAGAAGATTGGTACAAAAGTATAGAGAAAAGAAGAGGGATCTTCCTATGGTTTTCATATATTTTATGATAGGGTGCCTAAGAATTTTATATAGTGGGTTTTGGAGAGAGAGAGAGAGAGAGCAACCGACAAAAGGGTATACCAAGGTGATTAGAGACATGTATGAAGGTGTCGTCACTACCATTAGATCACCAGGGGATACAAGTGCATTTCCAATCATATTAAGTCTGCACCAAGGGATATGGATGAATTGACCAGGCATATCCAGGTGGATATCCCATGGTGTATGTTTTTTGAAGATGATATTGTCATGGTAGATAAAACTACTAAAGGAGTTGGTAATAAATTAGAATTAAAACTACTAGAGGTGTTAGTACTAAATTAGAACTAAAACTACTAGAGGTGTTAGCACTAAATTAGAATTACGGAGAAAACGATTAGAGTCAAAAGGATTTAGGATAAGTAGGAGCAAAACTGAGTATATAGAGTGTAATTTTAGTGGTACGGAAGTGCTCATGTAGAAAGGGTGAGGATTCAAGATCAAGAGATACCACAAGGTAATCACTTTAGGTATTTAGGTTCCATTATCAGCAAAGATGGACAGATTGCAGATGATGTGACTCATAGGATCCAAGTGGGATGGCTCAAGTTGAGAAGCGCTACAGGTGTACTATGCGACAAGAAGATACCCACAAAATTAAAAGGAAAATTTTATAGAACTACCATAAGACCAGTGATGTTTTACGGGACAGAATGCTGGCCTATCAAGAAACAGCAAGTGAGTAAGATGGGTGTAGCTGCAATAAGAATGCAGAGATGGATGTGGTAAGACTAGAGGAGACAGAATTAGAAATGAAATTGTTCTTGAGATGGTAGGTGTCACACCTATAAAGGAGAAGTTGAGAGAAATTAGACTTAGGTGGGTTGGACATATCTACTGTAGACCTGTAGATGCAATAGCTAAGAGAGTTGGTAGGGTAGTTTTGGGTAGTAACGCTACAGGGAGGAGAAGACCCAAATTGACATTGGATGCAGTAGTGCGCAAAGACATGAGTCTATTGAGTCTAATTGAACAAGTAACCCTTGACAGAGCTCAATGGAAAAAAAAGATTCATGTATGCTAGAAGCTTTCCTCCACTTACAATCGCATAACATGCTCGGCCTATTTTGATTATAACAATCAGATTATCTTCAACCTCTCATCATTCATTAATCGATCTTACATAACAGAATTGTTCATTCTTGGTATTTTCGGGTTTTCACATTTATATACTTACTACAATTCCACCTCTAAAGTAATAGGTTTAGGTAATCCTTTTCAACTGAGCGCCATATCCAAATTTCTAATTTAGTTTCTATGTCCTCTTTCAGTATCATCAGCTAAGTCTACATCATCTGCAAATAACATATAGTATAGGATTTCATAGTCAATGTGTCTCATCAATTCATCTATCATTACGGCTCGCCAATCATAATCCATCGCATTGCAAACATTAATTAGCTATTCTTGAGAGTACAGAGGAAGTAAATGTATTGCATACAGAGATCGAATGCTATCCTTGATTTTCTGAAGACGGTCATCATCTTTCGCACAAGCTGCATAGCAAAAAGTGGCATGATAATCAATATATAAATGAATTTCATAAAATTGAATCTGCCAATTTTAGAAACAACTTATTACTCGCTACAAAGGGAAGCTGGCACAATTCTTTGCTATCATGAGACGACTCCTGAACCACCTGCTCTTTCTGGAGGAGGTCAAGTTCCATTTCAGCCTCCTCTAACTCCTACAACACATTAAAGATCAATAATTGGATATAGAAGTCTGCAACTGGAGAGTATCAGACATGTTTGACAGGGGTGCCCAGACTTACCGTAACCTTTTGGTCAATTTTATTTGAGAAGAAATCAAAGTATGACTGAACAGAAGTTAAATTGGCAAGCACCTGTCACCAAACAATAAAGAAATAACAAGCAGGTACAACACCATAATGAAAATAGAAAGGCGACCCATGTGAACAAGAATTTGTGAAACCCCAAGATAAAGGAACTGAAATCAAGACTCAACCGAAAAACTGCAGTCCACCGAAATAATTTGATTCGCTATTTTGTAAAACTTTGAAGTGCCATCTTGTTTCAGAACATTAACTCATCCATAAAAATAAAAGGAGAAAAATCAAAGGAAGCACTTCAACATATGGTAAGGAACACATAAGTAAATCTGAAATTGAAAGAAACAAGAAAAGCCAGGAGTCATCACTTCCTTTCGAAGTCAATTCTACCGTTCCATGATTTGTTTGGAGCGAGAAATGAAATATTTTCCAGTATTAACTGCAAGGAATATTTACTAAAGAATTTTTATTACTTTACGGATGTGAAAGGCTTGAAATCATTACACCCATACAGCTTTTTGGGCAATTCGACAATGGAATCCAACCTGCATTATTTACATCAAAAACCGAGCTGCTGACTTCCTTTTCCGAAGTCCCTAGAATTGTGAGATCATTTCTAAAAGGCTCCAGGTCAGAGTAATAGAGTGATTGACTATTTTCATGTCATATAGACCAGCTGAAAAGCTTCAGGGGATTACAAAAGATCTTACTTATGAATGCATATCCTGGTACTTATTTCAGCAAGCACTGACAAGTGAGGTTTCTAATGTAACATGCAATTTGAATCACAAGCTGCAACATATATCTTAGGAAGAAAGAAAGAAAAACAGGAAATCAAGTTGTACTGGTATAAAGAACCTGTTTTCACTACTGTTGAGTAAAGGGCAGGTAATCCAAGCAGAATTACTGCGATAATGATTAGCGCAACTACTGAGTTGCTTTCCATGGGAGCGGAAATATAACTAACCTGAAGAATTGATTCACGAGTACTTCCAAAATCCAGGCTCACTTGTTTTGAAGAACTTGATGAGAGCACCTCTTTCAGGTTCTTAACATGCCAAAATGTTGTCAACAAATTCATGGTTAGCGTACAGCAAAAGGATGTTCTCTTTTCTTTTCCCGGGTAAGACAAACCAGGAATAAAAAAAAAACCTTTGAATGCTGTGGCCTAACTATATTGCATACCTTCCCATCTACCTTTAGAAAAAGTATAAAAATGATGTAGGACAAGATATCAAGGGCTATCATATCATTTATGAAAACGTTATTTTGCTAACAACTCTATTTAGGATTAGTATTATTTGATCTTAATTAGTATTTGCATGTTTTGCACGTTCCTAATTTTGTTTTGGTAAGATTTGATTCTATTTCCTTATAGTCTTGGTTTCCAACTTCCAAGTAATGCTTTGTGCCCGTTGCCAAAATGAGTACTATTTGCACCTTGGTCTCTGTCGCCGCCGTTGTGCACCAATGGCCACTTTATCAGTTGGATGTGAAGAATGCTTTTCTAAACGGCTCTCTCTCTCTCTGAAGAGGTTTATATGCGGCCTCCTCCTGGCTTCTTTCATTCCTCTGGTGTTGTTTGCTTCTGCGCCGCGCTCTTTATGGCTTGAAAGTCTCCCCTCGCGCTTGGTATACGCTATTTCAAGATGTGGCTCTACAGATTGGCTTCCAACCTAATATGCATGACTCTGCTCTATTTCTTTGTCGCACATCTCATGGTCTGGTTCTTTTCTTGGTGTTGATGATATGATCATCAATGGTTCTGATTCTACTGCTATTAGTGCCGTGAAACGTCATCTCTTCCGTGAGCTTGAGGTGAAAGACTTGGGTCATCTTCAGTATTTTCTTGGCATTGAAATTGCTTCCTTTCCTCAGGAGTAACTTCTGGGACAGTCTAAGTATGCTTTTGCTCATCTCACTGACACCGAAACTGTTGATACTCCCTTGAAATACCAAGTTTTCTGCTTCAGATGGTGTTCCTCTTGAGGATCCTACGGATTATCGTGAATTGGTGAGTTGTTTGGTTTATCTTACTATGACTCGCCCAGATTTTGCATATGCTATTCATATAGTGAGCCAGCTTGTGTCTGCTACTCGGTCTACACATTGGGCAGCTCTGTTACCATTTTGCGTTATGTTTGTGGTACTCTCCATCAGTGTTTTCTACTTTCTTCTACATCAAGTTTGACTCTTCACGCTTATGTTGACGCTGATTGGGCCAGCAAAACCAGTAATCGCAAATCTACCTCCGGCCTTTGTGCTTTTCTGAGCGTTTCTCTTATCTTCCGGAAAAGCAAAAAAGCAATCTGTTGTGGCTTCACTGTTTATATCTGATATGGGTGTCTTTGTTACTTCTCCGCACCGCTTTATTGCGACAACAAAAGTGCTATTCAGATTGTCCATAACTTGGTCTTCCATAAGCGCACCAAGCATATTGAAATTGATTTGTCATTTCATTCACTAACATCTTCAGCAGCACGACCCACATTGTTGTTCGATTTCGCTTCCTCCTTGGCAAACTCTCAATGCTCTTGGGGGGGGTGTGAATGTGTTTCTTTAGTGTGATATTGTTGTGTATCATCCATTTTAGGCATATAGAATCGTATTGTAATCGTATCTTCTATCCTAGGAGTAGATCATGCGTAGATAACATGTTATGATTTGCTATTTAAGTGCTTGTCAGCATTGTAACAAATTCATTTAGTATTAATGTATTGGTTTTCCCTTCTATGAAAACTTACAATAAGTGCATGAAACATCCTTATCCTGATTTTAGGTATTATGACACCTTTACCTAAATTCTATAGTTATGAGTGTTTTGAAGATATTTTAGATTGGATTCTAGATATTGAAGATTTCTTAGAGTCTGTGGGAATTCCGGCCAGAGAAAGGTGGAGTACTTCTTGTTAAAACTCGCAGGTCTAGCGCTACAATGGTGGTTAGATATGCAATCTTTAAGAGATCGTTTGGGAAAGCATCGTAATCGTGCATGGACAAGAATCAAAAAACATCTCATAGAGAGATTTTTGCCATGTGATTATGAGCTACTTTTGGAAGATAAATATAGGCCTAAGCATCAACGCCAAGAAAAATGTTGATGCCGTAGAAGGCATCGTATTCAAAGTTAATGGTAAAGAGAGAGTTGTTGTCAACAGTAGCAGGAAAGGGAATAGTGTGATTGAAGTTGAAGATAAAATTTGCAGTCAAGTTGGAAATTTCCCGTTGCAACTTGAGGAAGGATTGAATAACAAGGAAAATTCGGAAACTAACAAAGAAGGTCTTTTCCGTATTTTTGCACCAACCAATTCCATAAAGGACCAAAGACTAGAGGAGCCGCATGAGGTTCAAATTGTCAATTTTCTTGGAGTAGAGCAGGAAGATAAAATTTGCAGTCAAGTTGGAAATTTCACATTGCAACTTGAGGAAGGAATGAATAACAAGGAAAATTTGGAAACCAACAAAGAAGGTCTTTTGCATATTGTTGCGCCAACCAATTCTATAAAGGACCATAGACTAGAGGACCAGCATGAGGTTCAAATTGTCAATTTTCTTGGAGTAGAGCAGTTTGAGTTTATACTTAGTTTTCATAGTGTATCTTCTCAACAAGTTCAAGCATGCTGAGAAAAGATCCTTGCAATATACTTTTGTTGGAGACAAATTCGGCAGAAAAGCAAATTGTTGAAGCATTCCAAGTATCTATTTATTTAGCATGGAAGATGGTAGATTCCCAAAGAGAACTCGAGGTCGAGTTCATTTGAAAAAAAAAAGGAGACTGATGTAGAACAAGATATTAAGGGCTATCATTTATTGAAACTTTATTTTGGTCAAGGTTCTACAAAACTCTAGGTGGTCCTAGGTCGGTCGGGTACCTAGCAACTAGGGGATTAATCGGCTAGTC
Source organism: Vaccinium myrtillus (assembly GCA_016920895.1). NCBI lineage: Eukaryota > Viridiplantae > Streptophyta > Magnoliopsida > Ericales > Ericaceae > Vaccinium > Vaccinium myrtillus. Next base: position 6,373,174 of record CM029281.1, on the reverse strand, counting down.
GGATTTTCTTTTTTTCTAATAAAAAATATACTTATTCTCCTCCCTCCTTCCCAAGTTTTGAGTAAGTAGAATAACATAAGTAGCACAAATCATCAAATAAAGACATGAAATCTTAGTAAAAATACTTAAACCAAATAGTTAGTCAATCCATAACGCCAAGTTCAATGTTCATAGCTCAACCCAAATGAAAGTAATAAACTAAGTAATACCAAATAACTAGTCAATTACAAAACATGGTCTCCATCGGACTTACACTCATAATCCTCATCTTCCTCTTTGTCAAATAACATCCAGAATAGAGACGTGTACTGCAGATAGCAGAGACAAGGAGAGAGAGACGGAGTGAGAGCCGACCAGAAGGAAGAGATCGATTTAGGCTTTAGGATTTTCCTATTATGATTTTCAAAACAGGACGATTAGGATGTACGACCTATAGGTTATGTCTTATTGTATATGTTTACTTTGTTACTAATAACAGTTATTCCCCTGTACCTTTTAATATAACATATTTTACCCCAAAAAATTTAAAATATCAAGAAATTACCTCCGACTTGCCGACTAATCCCAACTTTCCGATTAATCGACCCAGCGACTAAATGACTGGCTAGACCAATAATCGAGTCGGCCGACTAGGCCAACTTTTACAACACTGATTTTGGTGACAACTTTTGCTTAGGATTAGTATTATTAAATCTAAATTAGTGCTATTTAGAAGGAAATAGAATCAAATCTTACCAAAACAAAATTAGGAACGTGCTTAGTGAGAGAGTAGTGGGAGCACTTTTTTATTAGTACTCCTACTAGTATAAATAAGGGTGTAAGCCTAAGGCAAAATCATTCAATCAATAATATTTTAGAGTTCATCCATTCTTTTCCTTGTGGATTCAAGGTGTGCTCGTGGATTCGAGTGTTCTGTCTCGTCTGCTAGAACACTAGCTAACCTTTGTGTTTATTCCGCTGCGTCAAAAAATCAGACCTATTTATTACTACTGACCTCTTTAGCCTCATCTCCTTCATACTTCAGTCGACGCAAAGCCTGGCATGCTTTCTTTTCAAGCTCCCCAGGTTTTCCTTCTACAGAAACAAAAAAAGAAGAGTAAGGAAAAAGGCAGATCAGCAACAACACATGAAGGTTACAAACAGATGCCCCCGTTTTCATGCTTACTAAAAAAAAGTATACGCTAAAAATGTATTTATTTACTTTTCATTCTTCCAAATCAACTAAAAAAGACATTAAAAAAAAAAAAAACTTCCCTTTCACTCACAAATCGCTCCACAAATACAATATTCTAACACAACCTAAGAGTCTACTTTCGATACTCCACGATATTTAATCAGGGACTTGTAAAGACTAAGTATTGTTGACATCCAATCAGATGAATCGTACCAGTACTTGACATTCCCAAAGTTTCAATGTTTTTCCAAACTTCTTGAGGAATCAGAGAAATATCTTCAGCAGGAGAGTGCAGGCAAACACTGGCTAGGATTGCCAATGAAAGTTGTACTAATGGGCCTTCACATGTCACATGTGCAAATCTTCCCAAACCATAAAGAACACTATCAGCTGATGCAAGAAGAGACTGTAACTGGTGCCTCTCAGAAAAAGGAACATAGTCAACAAGGAGTAACATTGCACGAGTTCTTAAAAATAACGACATGTCAGACGATGCCACCACAGCCACACGATCCCATGAGGCTGAAACGACAATCTTCAAAATTGGCTCAGAGACTAAATTAACTAGTGGGTTATCACGAGATATAGATGATAATAATGTTTTCCCACTGTACACGTCCTGACCCACAAGTCTTCCCAGGTGCTGAAGGGAAATAAAGCGCTGTTCTGGCTCAGCATGACCAAGCATTGCACAAAGCACATTGACCAATGGAATTTCACCATCCTTAAGGCTCTCGACACCCCTTGCAAATAGAAGTGACAACCACTTATCAGTCTGCAAACGCCAAGCAATGGTCGGTCCACTATAGGAAAAATTCTTTATTGCATTACAGACTGTACCAATCACACTATCAAGGGAAAAGCATCGAGGGACTCTAAGTAGACAATCAAATATCACAGATGCAACTTCCCAGCAGTGGGTTTCCTGCAACACAATAATCATTTTGGAGAGTCCTTCCAGAGCAATTTTCCAATTATTTGTGAATTGCACAACTGATTTAGATGGAAGGATACTCTCATCCTCTATCGGAGCAGAAATGGAAGATAAGCATCTTGAGTAAACATAACATTGTGCTGATGCTACAGTTAGCTTCTTTGCCAACTGATGATGAATCTTCCAACAGAGCTCAATAGTTGGATTAATCTTGGAAATGAGACCCTCCAAGTCTTTAGAAAAGTCTTCTACTTCTGCAACAGCTAAATGACAAACCTTTTGCCGTGAAATCACACCATCAAAGCCGTTGCGTTTTGGTTTCTCAGACATCTCAGTTGCACAAGGGCTCTCGCAGACCTCATCAAGAAACACAAAATGTGATTCTGAGCTATTATCAGCAGGTACACCAGTATTTACATCAGAATGGAGGGGCACATTAATTGGGCTAGCACCACGGACTTTTAAAGTCTCAACTAGCAATACCATGCAACTTTCCATTAGAGTCTGAAATGCACAAAGGTAATCATGACAATAAGTCGTTGGCCCAGAAGTAGCAAAATCAGCCCACACTGTTACACACTGTAGAATTTCCCTTTTACGGTGGAAGGACAAATCAGGAAATACAGTCGCTAAAATAAAAATTGTTAGTGCCCTGCTATAATTGTTAGAACCTTCATTCTCATTACTTTCTCTGACATTAGTGAAAAGCTCGTCAAAGCACAGAGACTCAAAATTGATGCAGGAATCATCAGTAAATAATTCTTCCTCGTTAGACACCTTATGCAGAGAATACGAGATGATTGGCTTTAACAACCGCAATACGGAGTCCAGAAACGACACATCGCAGTATGAGGTTCTTGATAGGGACACAAGCACCTGTACCACTCTCGGGATTTCAGGAACCATAGCTTCCATGTGTTCAGTCACAATGGCTTCAAGTGTGTATAAGATGATTGCCTTTGCATTCTTCGCAACAAAGCCTTTAAAACTACTAGAACTATTCTGGTATACAAAATGGTCCTTGCCTTTCTGAAAGAAAGGCCATGAACATAAATCAGAAAACCAACACAACAAGTCTGGCACGACACTAGATGAAAGAGATCTCAACTGCAATCCTACAGACTCCAATATAATTTCTCCAAATGCTTCAAATTGCTTTCTCATACTGGGAAAGAACTGACTTAAAGCAGGGTATACGGCTTGAAAAGATTGATCAGCATTCTGTTGACTCGGAATTTCAAAGCCATATTTTATACTTCTGTCATCTTGGACAACTCGTCGGATCTTTTTCTCATCGTTCTCTTCAGCAATGTTATCTACTAGAGAAAGCTCATCTGCAAAAATAGATAGTAAGTACATCAGCTGCGACAGATCTGACACAAGGAAGAGCCGCTCCTTCAGATACTGTTTAGCATTCCGAGATACTGCCATCCAACCAAGAAACCTAACTAGAGGGGAAGTACTAGAGGAGAACGTATGTATTTTCTGCATCCAGGCTTCAGAGGGAATTAGATTTGCAAACCGAAAACCATTATTCACAGTAATTATAAAGTCGGGGGCCTCATCGCAACCACTTGAAGCAATTACCAGTCTTTGAAGAAGCATCCACCGACGTTGCACCTCATGTACCTTCCCTGAATCCAACTGCAAATTCCCTTCCTTGAAATGATGATAAATAGATGTAAGCAGCCCAGTCAAGTGCTCAGCAGACCCTAATATGATATCAACAATATCTTCAGGAGAGCCGAAGAGTTTAGTTGCTGACTGCAACAAAAACAGGAGGCTTTGCATCAGTATTTCATGCATTGAGTGTTGCTCCTTCTGCAAACGCTGAATCAGAAACTTGCATAATATTTCTTGATTCTGTCGAACCAAGGTGACAGCATCTGCAGACAGTATATCATGCTGGGACAGACTTAAGACTTCTTCATTTTCTTCAGCATAAATAGGAGATAATTCCCTATCTGACACAGTCTTCTGATATCTTTTGTCCAATTCAGCAGCTTCAAGCAAAATTTCAAGAACAATTTTGTCCCTTCTCCTTTCAACGAAAGCTACTGTTTCCAAGTCGTTGTTCTTTTTCAAAACACTGTTAGCCACTGCAAATTCATGCTTTTCAGGGATTTTCATATCGCTAATGTTCATCCTATTAGGAACCTTAGGAGCATCTTGGAAGGACGTCAGAAAGAAAGGATTAACATAACATTCGGCTGCCAAAAGCAAAGCATCTAGAGCGGCATCATGACCCTCGGGAGTAATCTGATGCTGTGATTGCAAGTCCAAAGCCAAACGCCGAAACTCAGAAGCCCGCAACTCACAATCTCGATAATTTATAAGTTGAGTGTAATCTGCATGCAAATTGAAGTACTCAGCTGAACAACCACCAGCATCGAATGCCAACTCATTGTTCACCAAATTATTGCAATTTCTCTCAACTACATGTTTATCTTCTGCGCTGATAGTCCCACGTCTCAAATCTAAGATCATTCTATCAGGGCTGCCAGAAACAGAAGTCAATGCCATGTTCCTCAATTCTGATGGTGCAAAGAAAAGACTGACATCTTCAATAATATCCATCTTCACACTGGTATCAGCGGCATCTGTCTTTCCATCAGCACCATCTTGGTTAATAAATTTTGAAGAGGCTCCTCCAAAGCGAGGTACAGAAGATAGAGGTGAAACATTAATTGCTTCTTGCCCCCGAGGCTCTGCAACAGGATACTTGCAATGGTCAATTTCAGGAGGTAACTGCATGTGAGGTTCCAATATTGAGAGAAGAACACTGCACAAAAGAAAAGCAGCATTTCATTACTGGTTCATAAGAAAATATTACTGCCCAAAGGAAAACTTGAATACTTCAGTCCATCCCATTCAGATCAACAGGCAATTTCTGAGATCAAGAACTTCGTAACTCATAAAAGTACGTGCACAACATGCCAAGTAGTGAATTATTGCACAATGTTTGAAGACATCCCATGAATTTAATTCAAAAAATGAGCGTGAAAAGACTTGGCACTGTTAAAGTATCCAACTCAAAACCAATTGGCAATGAGTGGAGAGGCCGCCCAGGATCTTATACTAGTTTTGGAAGTTATAATTAACCAATATATCGTTCTCTCTGCTCTGCTTTGCCCAAGGTCGCGTCTTCTACAGCATACATAAAATCTCAATTCTCGAGTTCTATAGACTAAGTAGAAAAATCCAGTAGCAGGAAAAAATTTCAAGGCAAATAGCAATGCAAAGCGTTATGGCATGAATCCTCCGTATTTCCAACTGCATAGACGTGTTGATGTTCTTGAAATACCTCAAATGATGAAGAAATTCCAAGGAAGTTCAAAAGCAAGTATATCAATCACCTAGGAGCAACTGAACCACGCCTCCATTCAGATTCCAAGGATGGGAGAACAGCAGGCTTTCTTACTGCTGTCCGAATAACATCGATTGCAATTCCACAGGTCTGTGCCTGCTGTTCCTGGAAAACTGGAGACACGTTTCCAAAGGCAATTGGGCTCTTCATCGGGGTTATGGCAGGATCAAGAAAAGGCTCTAGCATCTCCAGAAGAAACAGAATCCGGTGCTTAACATCCTGAAGCATGCACAATAAAGAGTTTACATCCGCCATAAGTGAAAGCCAAAATAAGTGCTACGCCAGCAGGCCAAAAGAGGGTTAATTCAACCATATAATAGCCCCAAGACTTGCGTAAGTCAGCAAAGGCAGTCCAGCTTGTTAATGGAGATACGACAAGCTCTACCCATTTCATAATCTGATTCACACTTGACCTAATACTAGGTTCTTTAACTACGACTGAGATAGGCTGAAGGGAGAAAACAGATGTAGAGAGGACGCCAACGGTAACTACAGAAAATTCTGCTGAATATGAAACAGAAACAAGCTAATACGTATTGAAATTATACTTAACAATCATTCCACATTAGTTAAATAACTCACTTGTGATTTTAAGGAGTATACCAGAGCTAGATTTCCAGAATCCATTACAGGTAACTTAATGAGCTGGACCACTTTAATTGTGACATATCGGTCAAATAGAAGAATCAAAATTTGGGGATGAAGTTCAATTATTTCGAGCAAAACTTTTGAGAGAAAAAAGGATAAAATGACCAAGAAAAAAGAAAGAAACCTAAAGAATAGAGAGCTGATTTCCCAACCAAGAGTTCTGCACATGTAAGGCTGTAAAGCTGCAATGAAAATGCTAAATTTTGCTAAGGGTATCTTCGCGAAAAGATTTGAAGCTACACAAGAAGAAGACGAAAACATGACATGAAGAAAGGTAAAAAGTAAAAGTAGGATCTAATACCTTATATTTGGCGATTATGTCATCCATATGCCCTGATAAAGCCAGTATAATATATTTAAGAGCAGCACGAGCACGAGCTAAGGAACGGTGAGCACCCTAAGACAATGGTCAGCCGCAACTAGTCATTCAATCTAAAAGATAAATACAGCGAATGGAGCTTCCAGCAGCAAGTTTACAGTGAACATTTAAGATACAGAAAGATTCCTAAAACATAAGCACATAAAGGACAAGTGTGTTCAGGAGGCTGCTTGCCTCATTGTACCTTTGGCACATGTTTCCCGAATATCGAATTGTGACCAGTAGCTAGGTTCGTTCATGTACCTGGTCCCTACTACAAGTGGTTTCTTGCCAATGCCAGATTACTTTTATTAGTTTTTGATGTAGTTTATCAGAAAGAAGGCAGGGCAAGGTTGAAAGTTTCTTCCACGCAGAAATAAGGAAGATACATCAAAAGTGCACAAGACATTAACAAACTCACAACAAAAACTCATCCTCTCATTACAAAGTAATTTGCCAAGTCTAGCCACGTTCCACTCTTAAAGACCTCTCCAGAAAGGTGTATGATATTATATCAACAAGGTTGCATTTCATTTGCTATGAAATGAAAACTAAAAAGTTGATGAAGGAGACACCAAAAAGAGACCCAAAACAATCTGGAAATTCAGGAAGAGGAGCACACCAGGGGGTTCTATGAGGTAGAACATAGGTAGGCTAATTGAATCTAAAGCCATTAAGGTGTTCCTGTGGGTCAATTTGATTGCCAGATCATCAGTGGTTCTTTCATGTAATCTAGAACACTTAATAGTGAACTAGGGGGTGTTTGGGAGCCTCATTTTTCTACCTTTCGCATTTCTCTTTTTGCATTTTTGGCTCTTTGGAAGTTTGGATTATGGCCAGAATAAATTATGGATCTGTAGACTGTTTGAGTGATATATGCCGAATGCATTTTGCGACAGGAGTAGTGTTTGAGAGATATGGTTAGAATACATTCTGTGTCTTTAATGTTGATCAAAATGGGTAAGTGAAAAATGAAAAGTCAAAAAGCTCATCGGATGCTACTTCTGGCTTCTCTTCTCCTCTAATGTCAAAAATGGAAAATGAATTTTGGTGGAATGCATTTTGCATGAGGACATCCAAACACCCAAAATGGTAAAACGTAAAAAGGAAAATGGGATAAGCAATACAAACACCCTCTAAGAATCCAAGTGTCCCGATCTTGAGATATCTATATAGCGTTTGTTTCCAATAGAGTTTATTCAAGAGAAAATCTTGAGTGTAAAACTTCCTTGACTTCTGCAGGAGGGAAGCCTCTCCTTCTCCTCCTCTTTCAAGAATACAAGATTACCATTCCTGTGGTACAAATGTATTCCCTACACAATCCCATTTTTACCCCCTCAAAACCCTTACCTCTGGAATTGAAATCAAACCAACACTTTTCCTACTTTTTGGCCTTCTAACTTAACACCTGAGGGACAGTAATTCTTTTTTCAGAGATCCTGAAACCGAGAAAGGCATTCTAGGAGGAATCCAAACCTCAAGTTTTCCTTGCCAGAAATCCGCCAAAAACCCACATCAAATGTTTGGAATGCTTGTGGTTGATCATGTCTGTAGACATCTTTCTACTAATGCTAACAATTTCTGGAATGCATTAATATCGCTACACCGCATTTCCGACAATTCAACATATCTAACTATGAAATTACAAATTCACACAAAGATAAAGGAGTCCAGAATGACAAATGCACATGAAGTAGAAATCCTCCCAAATATTGCTTCGGAATCAATCCAGACACGCCTTTATGATATAGATATTTTGAGGAAGCTATACTGCCTCATCTTGACAAAACAAGACAAAGCTATAAACATTTCAAGGCATTATTAGAGTCGAATTCTAGGCTTGAATCTCCACACAGCTGTCTTTCAGTCAAGAGGTGGCTCAGAAACATGCACTCTACGATAAAATCTTAGAAATATGGCTAACTTTTTACTTCAATGCTACCAATAGATATGCAAATAAGGCCAAAGCCAAGGTCAGGGAGTATTGCCTCCAGTAAAATCTTTAAAAATAAGGCTAGCTTTTCATTTCAATACAACAAATGAATATGCATTCAGGCTACTCCACATATCCGACAGGGACTCTTGCCTTCAACACCATATATCCATCTGTGGGGACACCACCGCACCTATGTCAAGGCCGAAGCCAAGGTCCCACTGCGTACTACGGGCACAAAAGAGTATGTTTAGCCCCAGAAGTGACTATGGACACTTGAACCAAAGCATTGAGCGAAGAGAACTAGTAACCCATCAAACCAACCCTAGTAACCCATCGAACTAACCACTAGGTGGTATAAGAAACTGAAATAAATAAGGTTAACGATGTAAATCAGGTCATACTGAAACCAATTTATAGCTCACCACAAAAATACACACAAACAATGCAAGTAGTTAAACTTGAAATTTGTTGATTCATTAAATTGTTGACCACCAAGTCATCTAATGACGTAAAGCTACTAGAGCTAATATACTACCTATATCACCCTTAAGTGTGGCCAAGTTTTCCTCAATAAATGGGCCAAACATGTTCAAGTATTAAGATTATTAGATAGGCAGCGAGAATAGAACACTGGATTTATTGTCTGCCAGCACACCAAGTTAAATTGTTGACTTCCTACTCATCTAAAAGCTTAAATTGTTAGAGAAGGGATCAAATATATAATTACCTACAACAAAGTGAACAAAAATTGTTTAGCACACCTGGATTACACCTAGAAGGTCCTCCAGAAGCTCCAGAGTTAAGTCCACCTGTATTGTAGTTTCCCACACGTGAGAAAGGCATTCTAGGAGAAATAGATGGTAGTACAAAACATAAGTATAACCAAGATACGCAGCATAGTCCTAAAATACTCCAACTGTATGACCTTTGCAATCACTTGAGCCATCCATGGGGCCAGCACCCCAGAGCACAAATCGATGAGAACACATGCAGCTTTAGCCTGTGGGCAGTTGTGATTACACCGTTAGTTGCCCAGTGAGGGCAAGCAATTAGACAAAACAATATGTAGATGTGCATAGAATTCAACTTCTGAGGGCAGCATGCTGTTCTTAGTTCTTACATTTCCATACTGATCACTTTCCTTGTGGCCCATTTTCTGTAATGGGAAAAATCTGACAAACTACCCTCACTTTTTTATGACAACATATCCAACATGGTAAAACTGTAAAATAATGACGGAAAAGAATATGCCTCGGAAGTGAGAGAAATTCTCAAAGTACTATGGTTGGATATAGTAAGTACAAACAATTCAAATGAATTATGTACTAAATCCTCTCAGGAATAGTATTCTAGTCCAAACACCCAATTTATATCTCGGTGGGTTTTCCCTACTGAAAAGACTTCTGAAAGGGCCTGCCAATACTTTCCTTAATCTTCAAACGGAGTTATAAACTCCGGTATTATTTCCTCTACTGCAGTTTGCTAGTTATCAGGGAAAAAATACGATTGACATTCAGAGTTGAGTGACGAGATATTGTATCATTTGGAACAATGGAAGCCAGTCAGTCATATTAAGCTTGTAGGCATGTTTTCCACAATACTCGCAACTGATGACTAAAGAAGTACCAGCTTTGGACATTCCATACTGTAACGCAGAAATGGAAGAACAACAAAATGGCTGCTGTGCTGGATCCCTATGTACGCAGAAGTGAGACAGAGAGACCGAGGGAGACCGACCACACTAAAAGATTATGGTAGATTCCATGTATATGGAAAGAAAAGTTACATATTTCAGTTGTAGAGCAGAAACAAATCCTATGAAATCATAGAGGGGAGTGTTAACCAACATGTGATGGAGAAACCGATGACAAGAAGCCAGCACAAACATGGAGCAGTGGTCGGAATACTGGCAAAGAAGATGTTGCCACAATCTGCAGTTAGAACTTAAGTCACTGACTCATAATGATATCATTTAAACTAGGTACTGTTCAATAATTGCATCAAAATAAGAAAACAACCTGAGATAGAGCATGTTGCACAGAAGGTTGCTTCCATTGAGAGAAACTATCATCCACGTGATCAGAGCCGATGAAATTGGGACGAAGAGCTATGTCACAGGGGGAAAACATCAAATAAGTTGTCTTAACACAATTTCATGAGAAAGATCACCAAAATTGCATCAAGAATAATTTCTTCAAGCTGAAAGAAAACAATTTATACTGATAGGTTCATAATAAGTGTACAAAAACTTATGCTTTTTGAATTCCTGAAATGATTAACTCTGAGCTATGATTACAAAAAAGTCGTAGTTATAAGCCATTGAACCTGGCAATAAAGCTTGTACAAGAGGTAAGGCAGACCAGAAGTCAGACATGCTATCTGCCAACTTGCTACAGAGCAGAGGCTGTAAAACAATATGGAAATTATGGTCATGACAGATGATAAGCACATTAAAGGTTTAGAAGTCACAAGTCAGGCCAAAAGTGATGATGCAGCAACATACCTGTGATGCACTGGCACAAAAAACATGAAATATCCCTTCTTCAACTGCAGCAACATCTAAGACACTAAGATAGATGGTGTCCCAAAAATCATCAGGTATCCGGAATTCATCCCCAAACAAGTTTGAGTAATCAACTAAAGGAGGAGGATTAGATAGTTCGGATTTTGATGCCTCATCCGGAGAACATGTTTCGTCGGATGAAGGGACAGAACCTTGTTGCAATTTTAAGGGCTCTATGAACTTTAGCAGAATTCTAGAAGCCTGAGGTAAATCACCAAGACATGGACCGCTGAGAATTGATTATCCAGAATAAGATTGAAACTTGGCAAGGAGAGTTATAAAACGGTTAGCTTCACATAGGAACATTACCATTCTGGAAAATGTTCCCAGATGAGAATCTCTGTATGCCTTCCTCAGCAACATAAAGATTGTATCGGCACGGAACACTATGGAACTCGCTGTGGGCAAGGAGGAAGTTGATGTACTACGTGATCTCCTTGGCTGTGCATGAAAAAAGAACAGAATACGATTAGTCACCGGCCACATCACTTTTTCTAGGTTTTAATCAGCAAACAACTAATAGAACTCCCAAGTAGACATCCAAATCATTGGATAAAGCTAGCATATGCTGTGGATTAACGGTCTAAAGATGTAGAATGAATAGCAAAAAGCAGCAGGTCAAAACTACAAGATTCACATTTTGAAGTATTCAAAATTCTTAACTACTATATTCACACTGGGGGTGCAGGAAAAAAAAATAACAATTATAAAAAGCAAGGATTACATTTTTTTTTAGTTCTTGGCTAAGCAAAGAAGTTCAGCTAAACACATCTAGCAAAATAGCCAAAGTGGAGCACACAGACTGGCTTACAAAAAATGAGATAATCTAGAGGCAAATAACAGCATTCCCAAATGTTCATCTTATGAGATAAATTGCATATGGAGCCACATATTATCATTTCATTATGTATGTCATCTTGGGTCTGGGTGGCTGTGAATCGGTGAGGTTTCGCTTTTCATTGCCATGTCTTCTCCGTCTGCTGTACAACAGATGAGAGCAGTTCTAATGTGTCGTCTAACGATGCAGTTTACTAATTAAGGAGCAACAGAAAGCAACATATATTTCACAGGAAATCAAAACTGTTGCGGCAGAAAATTTAAACCTCTTCATCAAGGAGGAAGCTGAAAATAAAGTTTGGTAATGCCCAGTTGATTCACAAGAAAATGTTGGGCAATATTTGAAAAGCAACAGAAGTTGGGAAAAAACTGCATTTCGACGAGTTCCTCTAGATATGCTGGCTATCTGAATGTCAGAGGTTTAAAAATAAAAGCAGCAAAAGGTATCTGTTAAGGGCGGTTAGGTGTGGGGCTCATCCCCATTTTGGTTGGTCTCTTGCTAACCAATGGTTATTTCCCCGTTATTTCCCCCTTTGGGTCCTGGGTGTTTTGTGCCTAGGGTCCCTTTAATCTTTGTAATTTGTTTCCAAAGATTAATAAAATCTTTTTTGCCGTTCAAAAAAAAAAGGGCGGTCCTCTTTATGTTGCAGAAAGCAAGTTCAGATTTGTCCACAAGCTCTCTTGGATTAGCCCATTGAAAAGCTGCAGTTATATCACCACAAATGTCCCAACAAAAGGTTTTTTTTTTCCCCTGTATTTTTTTGTTGGATCTAGTTTCTGTGTCGACAGTATACAATTTTTACATCTCTAGTAGCCAATTAGTAACACAATAGTGGTTGTAGATGTTACTCAAGATCAAGGTTCAAATCTTTTGCACACCATAAAAGTTTTGTTAAACTTTTTTTTATTTTCTTTTGTTTATTATAATTATACTTTTGTTTTAATACAAATTCACGAATAAAACACTTTTGACTATACATTTTGATTTCACTCAACAAACTTTGATAGAAAAGGTTTAAAATACATTATTCTTTTATTGTTAAAACATTGCATTCTTACAACTAAAGGTAATACCGGGATTAGTAAAAGAAAATGCAAAGTATGAGTGGTATTTCCTTATGTTTGATTCATTTTTTTTTTAATAGTATAAACAAAATTTAAAAGCTTATTTTAAGTAAATTACGAAGCTAAAATACCATGTTTAATCTTTTTATCTTATTTTAGCCACCATAATTGACTTTTTTTGGTTAAAAAACCTTGGTTCATTTTTAAAATTTGCTTTAGGCCTTCAAAGTATCCGAGCCAGCCTGTGTGGCGGAACCATGAACCTTTGCCTTAGGCCTTAACGAATGAAGATGTGCACGTCCTATCCAATCCACTTCACAACCAAAAGGGCTCAGGTAAGACTGCTTTGACCTATCCTCAGCACCCACCCCCCACCCAAAAGAAGAAAAGGCAAAGGTACACCTACATCAGCACCTTTCGGGTAACTCAAAATTACCAAACATTTTTTACCCCTTGGAGTCTAGGGCTTAAAGAAATAACATTATAACTGTACTATTACCACATTAAAATAACATAATCTAAAACACGTTTGAATGGACCAAAAATAGATCAAATTTGAGGTCTCAAGTAAGACCACTAAAAATACGTAATTTGCATTCTCCACATCAGAGGTTAGGAAAATCTACTATACATGTTACAGAAAAAGAAAAAATATGATGGATGATAAAGAAAAGAGAGCATGAAGCTACCTCAAAATTAGACGAAACAGTTAAAGCTGATGATGGCTGGCTGTTCTTAGGAGCTTCGGACTCCAAAGTATTTCCTGCCAACCTAGCAGTTTCTCTGCACAAAGAATTAATAGCAATCACAGAGAGTTAAATTTTAAAAGTTTCCAAGTTAAGCAGCATTTAAGCACAGACGACAAGGGTACAAGTGGGAAACGTAATCCAGGCCAGAAAATTGACATTGAAGGACTGCAGGGGGAAAAAAAGTCAAAAGGCAGCAAAACAATTTGGAAAGTACTCCAAAGGTTCCCCCACCTCTATGACTGGGCCACCAATATTGAGTATACATTTATCGTAGAACAAGGTAAAAAAAGTTCCAGTCTTATATTTCATTCTCATCTGCTAAAAGCCATGTTACATACATGTAGAAACAGGTTAGAGAGATTCAACTAAACAGACATAAATTATTGCTAGAAGATAATAAGGAAAGGAGACTTGAACCAGGGATCTCATGGAGCCAGACTGCCAGACATCTGGGTCCCCCTACTGGCTTGATCACATACTAATGTGGTCAAAAGTACAAAAATATCCTTCAGACTAAACATACTAACACATAACCTAAGATGGTGAGAAGAAGCAGCAACACATCAGGACGGATAGAAGATATAATTGCACTGAGAAGTGAATTAGGCTTCGAATTGTTTTGAGCAAACATTTCGCTGTAAGAAAAAATGCTACTTTGATATTTTGATTATGAGAGGATTGTGACATCTAGGAAAGAAGTCTTCATAAGTGCTCAAGTTCTACCTAGAGTTCCCAAAGGTTGGCAGTAATATACTAAAATAGAATACCAATACCAACTGGGGCAGAATTCTCCAAGGCTGACTAGAGCAAAAGCTGTACATAAAAATATAAACTAAAGTGTACCAACCTTTCATTTACAATGTGAAGAATCGGATAAAAAGGGCCCGCAAGCATGGCAAGGAAGCGCAGATTGAGATCTGGGTCATCTGAAAAGCTGCTAAGATCTGCCTGCAAAGTATTTAGTTCATATGCTCTACATATTCACAGAACAGAATAAAGACACTAATAAAGAAACTCTCAAACCTTATGAGTATAAAAGTACCTCAAGTTGGGGAAGGAATGCAACCAACCGGTTTGTCATGTCTTGAAGCAACTACAAACTTATTGGCATTAGAAGGTTAAAGTTGTAGGAGTAAATAAATCATCAAGAAACGTGTTTACGTTTGTGTAGTTAGTAGAAATATTGATCCACCTGGAGATGCAAGTCGTGAGCATCTTGTTTGTGGGATATTATTTGCGGCAACAAGTGATTAACAACTGGTTGAAACTCCGGTTCAAGGCCAGTAACTGAAACCCCAATCAACTGCAACGAGGATCAAATCTTAAAATTGAAATGGTTTGACGTTCCTACAATCAATGGAATGCTACAGAAAAACTCACTCAGAAAGCAGACTGTTTGTTACAAGAATTGATAAGGGACATGAAATGAAACATGCATAACTGATCGTCTCATACAGACTACATAGGCACAAAATGTTATGAGGGTTCTAGATGCAACATACTAATATTATTTTCCTTGCTAGACAATCAGTAAGTCAATATACCTGGCAAATTAATAATTAAATTCATATATTTGTTCATAAAATAGAGTATCAAGATAGAAGATTACAAAAAGATTATGATTACGCCTGATCTATGTCATGTATTGAGTATCAAGATATGCCTAATCTACGCCTTAAATAGAAGATAAACATTAGTTACATTCACGCCTACTACTCCAAACTTATTCTTAAAACTCTTCCAATTGTCCAACTAAAGCACTACACAAATGGACCAATGCCAAAGTACTCAGGCCCCTTTATTGGAAGTTCGGAAGCAAAACAACCCCTATATAGCTAATAAGTGCACTGAACAAATGAAGCTAGAACGACTTAATCAACCTCCAGAAACTGAAACAATCTATGCAATTGTGCTATAGCCACTGAACCACAGGGCAGGATAGAAGGTTTTTGAAATCCTCTTGCACAGAATACACCACTGTAGATGAAATAGCAATTAGGTCTCCTACTCTCAAGTCTCAAACAAGTTATTTCTATTCTTTCAAAGCCTGGATTCAAGAAACACACAGATATTCCAAAACATCCTTTGGGCAAAAAAGTTGGACCAATTACAGTTTTGGACAATAGTAGATTTCCTGAACCTGTGAAGTACTTAAGTTATTGGGCTCTAGTCGATATGCAGATAGACAAGGTGCAAGAGAGGTTGAAGTACAAGGGGAGGAGTTTACTTTGCTTCAGTCCGTCTCGTTTAATGTTCTAAGTTAGTATTTTCTTTGCCTGAGTTTACAATGGAAGTAGCTAAGTAGTGTACTATCTGAACGTAATCTCAGATAAATGCTAAGCGTGCATATGGCTCTCAGAAAGAGGGACTTGTAATTGGTGGCATGCCTAACTATGAGATAACTAAGAGGGACTAGGGGACTATTAGGTTGTTAACAACCTGTGTTACACGGACACCGGTACGTGAATCGGATATGGGTGTATATCCAAGGGTCGGACACCTTGTTTTGTTTTTGAACTTGTGCCATGCCCTCTTGGCACCTTTTTCAACTTAGATGTTGTATACAATGAAAAAGGAAAGGTGTCGTCATCATCTGAACAATGGGCATCTCAGCAGGATGCAAAATGCTTTAAATTGCATATATTTTTCATGGTCATTGGTCACTTTTGACACTAAGAGATCTAACATCTGAAGTCATGCTCCTTGAAAGATCAAAAAGATATAACCGAGGAAAGTACAAATCTTTATTGCACTGGCCACAAAAAGATGAATATTCTATCTTACTATACAAATCTTTGAATTCTACACAAATCTCTAGGACCACGACCAAAAGACAGGGACCTTCTAAAACTGCTCAAAAGTCTAATTCATGACAAGGTAGGAAGTTTGGAAATGATAAAGATTAATTAGAGTTTAGTTCAACAGAATTCTATGATAGGTTAGAATTGAAAAGTATTATTATCACAATCATGTTAAGCTTATTTCGCAGAGAATTCTAATTTTTCCGTCACACCATGCCCGATAAGAGTTTAAAATCCATGTAGTAATTAGAAACTAATGTGTACATACTACGCTAAAGTAAAGAAATAAATATTGAGCAATATTGCTTATCAAAACCAAAAATGTGCAGGATATTAATCAAATGTCACCTGAATGAAGAAAATAGCAATTGGATTGCCCCGCAGACAAGATATTCTCACATAGCGGCACGGAGTGTAGTTCATGGGGTACATCATGTCACGTCTAGGTGCCTCACAGCGAGGACGAACTTTTACAAATGTCTCCGGCTGGTAAAAGAAAAAGTCACTATAAGATTGTGATTCACTTAAACATTATGCAATAAGATAATCTAAGCTAAACCTAAAAGATACTATAAGTTTCCATATCATCCAACATCCAATTTGATAGTTACAATACAAACATGCAATAATTAATATGTCAACTACAAGAATGATGAATTCACGTGCAAATGAACAACTATAATTAACTAAAAAAAAAAAAAAAAGATAGTGATAGCTTAAAAAAAAGATGAACAAAACAACAAAAGAACACAGCCTCCCCTTCCTCACCAAAAAATACAGAAAGAAAGAAATTGAGAGAAGAACAAAGCGAGAAACACAAAGAAAGAACACGCTCGTTGATGAACTGTTGTGTTCGGTGGCCTGAATATTTGTGGTTTTCCAAAGAGCAGAAGGGTATATCAAGAAGTACAAACGAAGGAGAATGATGGCCTTGTGACTTCTGATTCTTTGATAAGTGGCCCTGTGATCAAGTCTATCGATTTATGAAAGTTTTAGAATGAAAGAACTACTTAGCTCAGATAAATCATAAAGAACCAACCACTAAGGGTTATAGCAGAAGGCTAAGTGCTCATTCCCACAATCTCAGGGAAAAACCTCACACGCAGCAGAAGCCTTTAAAGAGTGGAATACAAGGAAATGAAATATTGCAACAGCGCAAAAAATGCGTCAACAGTGCAAACTGTAATACGTTATTTCATTTGAGATTAGGAGCATGTTAGCAAGGTTAAGCAATTGAATTAGATGTTAAATGGAGCGGGGAAGAAAAGTAGCGAGTAAATAAGTACTAACCTGTAATCTTTTTTGAAAAGGCAACAAATTTATTGAGTAATATAATATGTAATCTTGGGTACATTCTGATAATATCATCAATGTTATTATACCCTTTTATCTAAAAAAACACGGACAAGTCTACCCACCACATATCTGTGTTTGACACGTCGGCCACGGACATGACACTCCTTGGACAAGGGTCAGACATGCCTAAATACTTGTCCAATTTGGTTACTATATTACTTATAATCTAACACATTGTGGTTACTCTACGACAAGTTGGAGAAACTCTTGGTACACAATAAAAAGTCAAAATCTAAGTTTTAGAACTAGGCCCAGAGTGGAGATTTACACAGATGTATAATACACGTATACTTATATGAGGACTGCTGATTTGTATATTCACAAGATTGTTCTTAATTTGACAGAAATAAAGTTTTCTCCTTTTATATGAATACATTACATACCTCTGTAATCTAAATACATTTTACATTCAACGTATGCGCAACGTGTATATTAATCAGAGTAAAGAAAATGAATGTTTTGCCACCTTTGCAATGAGGCAAGGGGTTTATAATTGTAAAGATCAACATATATTCAATTTCCTTAATTGCTAACCTTGTAACGCAGGCCAACTGCAATTTCCCATTCCAAAACCGACTTGTTGTAAATCCTTATATGAGACAGCAAGCATGGATCCTGCAATAAAGAAAATATAAGAAAATGACCGCATCTAATGCCTATCTGAATAAAACCAAATTTCTAATGGTCAGATGATAGGTGATCGATGCAGACCTTTGCATCTTATTCGAATGATGACAATTGAGAACAACTATCTTTTCCAATACCATCTTACAAGCTCATATCCCAGCGAAATTTTATTGTAACTTACCTTTTCATTTATTTTCTTAATCATCCCATTCATCAACTTATTCTTGCAAATTTAAGCATGAGAAACAGAATTTACAGACAGCATCATTGCTCCCTACATATACACTTCTCATTATTGTTTCCCAATGGTCAATTCAAACAAACCAAAACAACAAGGTTCACTTTATTTTCTTTTTCCTTTTTTCCGTTTTTGGAATTTAACAGTTGGAAGTATTACCAAAAAAGTCGAGAGTACAATGACGCTAATTACACTTCCCAAAAGGCCGCACATATAAACACTTGTGCCGAGCAATCCAACTTGAAGACTA
Source organism: Vaccinium myrtillus (assembly GCA_016920895.1). NCBI lineage: Eukaryota > Viridiplantae > Streptophyta > Magnoliopsida > Ericales > Ericaceae > Vaccinium > Vaccinium myrtillus. Next base: position 6,354,271 of record CM029281.1, on the reverse strand, counting down.
AAACACACAACTACCCTAGAAAAAACACACTTACAAATTACTGAAGTCAAATTTCTTGACAAAAATCTCCAAAAACGTGCAAAATATGCCAATACTTGACCTCTATAGCTCATAAAACCAACAAATGAGAGCACTGAATTGAGCTATCAAAACACCGTCTATGTCGAGTAGAAACAAAATGTTCCACCAGTTAATACCCGTATGAGCTGGTTTGCATAAAGTGTATGTATATATATGTATATATGTATATATGTATAGAGAGAGAGAGAGAGAGAGAGTACATCGAGTTCGAGCAAGATCCACTCCTTGGTATTGGTAGCAGTGGACCAGTGATTTCTTAGGTCAGGGTCGAGGAGATGGGAGGCCTTCTGAGACGGTGATTCTCGAGACATGCCCTTGATTTTGAAACTCAGGGGTTTCACCCTCGGTTCCAGCTCTACCTCCATCTCTCTCTCGCTCCAGCTCTCCAATTTCTCTCTCTCTCTCTCTCTAGACACTGCAAGCAAGCTAGTCTGCAAACTGGGCAAAGACGCTTCAACTAATCAGCCAGTTAACCCGTTCTAGGACAACTGAGATCCTTTTATCTACTGGTTTTGGTCTGGACTACAACGAGTTTTGCTCCGGAGTGACAGCGGTGCACATCAAATCGCCAGCCCGCCTAATTTAATGGATCCGGGATCCTGTATTGCGGCTCAGCCTTACAGATTTGTAGCGTAACAACTAAGCCGTTGATCTCAATAATAAATGGCTCGGATTTCATCTCGGCAATAGAAAGCTCGAATCATACAAATGCCGCAATGAAATTAAGACCATTGACTGTGTAATTGAAACCCTTCACTAGTCTTTACTGGGTAAAATTGCCTAAACTGACCAAGAAATCATTAAAAATGGATCTTGAAAAAATTCACACGCTTCTGAAATTTCAAAAATTCATCGAAAACTGGTGGTCGGCCAGGTAGGGTGGTGGTCGTCGGAGATTGGCGATGATCAGAGAAGGGGGTCATGCAGTGCTATATGGTGTTCCGGGTTAGAGAGAAGAGATAGAGAATGGTGTACGTATTTTACTGGTGTACAAGTCAAGAAAAAAACAGTAAAGTAACCTACCCACATAAACCTACATGTAATTAAAACGGGCGACTCTCTTTAACGGGAATTAAACCTCAATTCTGGCCCATAATTTTCTACACCCCTTTGAAGTCAGGACCGAGATCTTGGCTGGGTTTCTAGTTTTGGACTGGATCATCCAACCATTTATACAGGTATCCACATATGTGTTTCTTGAGGGCAGGCCCAATAGTCTTGAGGGTGGAATAGGGCCTTCACCTTTAACCATCTGGTCAGTTGAAGGCTTGAAGCTGATCCGTTGCCCTAGTTTGGCAACAGGTTTTCAGCCGTTTTTTCCATCAGAATTCCATTTTTATTTTCTAAACCGCTCCTTGCTGATTTTCCCATAAATTTGTGACTGAAAGCAACTAGTAAACAGTGTTTTGAAAATATAGAAAATAATCTTTTCATCGATCAAGACATTCGATTCCTATACGGTGAAATTAATTTGGTAATGAAAACAAAGACAACAAGATATAGCCTTAATAAATTCCGGCATCTCTTGATGGATATTTGGTTTATCACAATAACACTGCTAGTAGGATAACATAGAGAATAAAAGTAGGGTTTGAAAGGGAGCATGGGATTTTCTCTCTCTTTTCTTGAACGGCTAAGGCCCGGTTCCACTAAGGGAGTTTTGTTTTTAAACTGTTTTGGTTTTTGTGTCATACCTTTTGATGTGATGTATTATGAGAGGATGACTTGTCTTGGTTTTTTAGAAAAACTATTTTTTTTTTTTAAAAACTAGTTAGTGAAACACCCCCTAAATCTCAATCCCGTGACACTCTCATCTCATTAAATTTAGTGGCAAACTACCACCTGCAACAAAATCGAAGGCTTGTACGCTAATTCATCACTCGGAAAAAGACTCCGTTTCTTACAAAAAAAAAGTCTTTAAATTACGCCGTAGAGTTCAAAAGCATAATGTCGTATTTGTTTAGTCCCATGTCGCCTTTGCTGGCCCACCAAGCAATTTGTAAGAAATTAAGTTTTTTTTATTAAAAAGGTCTGATTGGCCTCCAATAAGTATTTCAAGACGAAAGTAAAGTATGTCATATTTAAACTTTGGTCTATATTTTGATGAATGGTACAGTAATATACTCCCTTGTCCTATAATTTTAGTTGTTTTCTGAAAATTATTTAAAGAACTTGAAATCTGAATTTGTGTGAAAAAAGTAAAAAATCAGGTATACGTACTTAAATCTTCGATTCAAACTGATAAGTACTTTGATCCCAGAAATGTTATGCGAAAAGAAGCTTACACTGAACCATACACAAAATGTGAGTAATGTGAGACAGTGAGAACATGAAATTGTGTTTTGCAAAAAAGAACTCACATTCTGTGTATGGTTCGGTGTAAGCTTCCTTGCGCTCCTTGCGCATAGCATTTTTCTTTCCCGTATAGTGCCTTTTATATACACTTATTTCAACTTGTATCAATATTAATTATTCCATCAACGGCAATAATCTTTTCAGTTTAAATACCTTGTTTCATCTTCACATACAAATGATTAGGATGGATTTGAACCCAATTGTTATTAAAAATAAATAATAACTAATAAATAAATAAATATTTGAACCGAACAGAAATGCAGCAAACGATCAAACCAGACCCATCACCAAAACAATATCTTCTCCACTCAAACTAAACCATTGTCTCAACCAGAGGATTGAATCCTGTACCGTACCAGTCAAGATGACCATATGTGCAGTTTCATAACACGACAAGTCAACGACGTATCCATACATGCCTAACGCAAATCAAGCAGGAAGAGTATTTTAGCTATGCACCTCATCGGTGTAACACGACAACACGGGTCACGAAGATCTAATGGTTTTTCAACTACTTAATTGATACAAGTTTACTTCATACAACAATCTACTCAAAAGACCAACAATCTGCAGAACAAACGGGTAATCCTAATCGAGGACAATCGGAGTGTTTGAAGTCTCACCATTGATCCGTTCCTCCAACTCAGGTGGGAATGTACCTCTAAGAATCTGAACTCTGAACCTGATGATAACGCTGCTGGACTCCATGAGTTCAAATACACAAGCATCCCCAACTTCCAGTTCATTATCTTGCACAAATGTTTTAAATGTGGGGTAGTCGAACTTTGTATGAATTCCAAGATAAATCACGTTCACGTCCCAGTTCTTGCCGCAACAAGTCAGAATCGCAGGGACATCAGTGGGAGGCAGGTCCCGGCTAATTTTGACTGGAATGTTCTGACAAGTCACATAAAAGTTTCTATCAATTAGCAAAATATTAAAGGTAAGATACGATCGATCCTGGGCACAAATAAAAGGATATCGTGCCTTGTAATGAAAGTAGTGGTAGTTCTCATTTCAATGACAAAAACTAGAGGTGGCAAATGGGTGGGTTGGGTTGGGTTTGTATGGGTTGGTATGGGTTATGGGTTAAATGTGGGTGGGTTGAATATGGGTTGAAAATAATTGGGTTCAATATGGGTGGGTTGAATATGGATCAAGCCAAACCCAACCCAACCCAACCCAATTTAATTACTAGTAGTAGCAGTCCACAAAGGAGAAGTGGGAAGGCAAGAGTGTTGTTACTACGTGGCACCTCTTGACGTATGATCGGAGAAGTGGGAAGGCAAGAGTAGTAGCAGTCCACGTTGTTCCACTTCCCACGTGGCGTCTTCCAAACGACTCTCAGCGAAGAGAAGTAGCCGAAGAAGAAAATCCCCACTTTACGCCATGTGATATTGGGAATTTGGTTGTGAAATTCCAACCCATTTTAAACCCATTTTCAACCCAATCCAACCTATGTAAATATGGGTTGATATGGGTTCAACCCATCCCAACGGACCCAACCTATATTATAATATGGGTAGGTTGGGTTGGGTTTTAGGTGGATGGATTTGGGTGGGTTCATGGGTTGGGTTGGAAATTGCCACCTCTAACAAAAACTAAAAAGTGCTTGCTAGGCATGTCATTACTTCTCCTAAATGGTCAATTAAATTCTTCCCTCACCCTCCCTCACATGTAGTGCCTGTTCAGATGCCTTTGTATAAAAGTACTCGCCAAATTTTTTTAGGAAAACAAAAATACAAGATGGATGTCTAAAAATTTCGAACATGAAATTAACAATTGGGCTTTTGAAGGATTGAATCATATAGGAAGAATTCACGGAGTATGTGACAAGTGATCCAAGTGCACCATATCAAGCAACTAGGACTCCCTAGCATTAAATTCACAAAAGTCCAAGAAGAGGAAAGTGATATTACCAACTGACCCTTGACATGACTCGTGGAAAAAATAACAGTGAAGTGTAGATTCCCAGAAAGCGGCAAAATTTCATCATCTTCAAGTTCAGACTCCTCAGAGATCGATACGGGTGTGGCCTGCGGATTCTCCATCTGGTTATTTTTAACTTTATTGCCTGGAATACCTGTCAATGGCTCCATATAGAAATGGGAAAAAAAATCTCAAAGCCATTATGGATACATTTCACATGAATAGGGAAAATGAGAAGCGATCCAATGTAAATAGACACATTCATTGATAACAACAGTAAGAGAACACTTGAACTGTTAATGTTTACATGTAGATGTTCCCACTTCCCACTGTAGTCCACTAGGAGGTGGAGAACCAATCTGCGGCAGATGGTAATGGGTGAGATTGTGGTTGAAGAGGAGATGTCAAAAGATAATCCTTTCCGATAAGATGTATCTTCTTTATCCACTAAAAGAATTGTGAGAGAAGAGGCCAAAAGATACTATCGGGTACGACCAAAACTAATGCAAGTGAGTCAACCAAAACTAATGCAAGTGAGTCCACATGATACAATCGTTACTCAATTGGAAACCGAATTTGGCCAACAAAGGAAGACTAATTCATTATTTCACGTTTTGGTGTTGGTAGTAGCAACAAAGGTTAAATAAATGCGGACAACAAGAAACAATGGACAGCAAAACCTTATCTATGTCATTTTCACATTTTAAGAGTTTAAAATTATGAGTACACAAAACACTGTTTCAAAATTGTGTCATCGAGATTAGGCATCGGATTTTCTTTTGCATCTTATCTGGAACTTGCTCCAATAAGGATGTAGCTCTTTGAAGTGCATTTTATACATGTGATAGTTGAACCAGTAACGCCATATTTCTACTTACATAGTTATACCAAAAAATTACAAGCTACCTTCACAAACATCATTCTACTCACAGGATTATTCCAAAATTTTCATAATTCAAGAACCTTAATTGTTTTCTGCTCCATTTTTGCCTTGCTTCGGCAAGCTTTCTGCTCCTATCTCCCCAATGCTTTCCCATTTCCACTTCCTGTAAAGGTCAATCCTATCTACGAATATCATAGACCCGATCATAGACAAATCTCTTTAGCTTTTGGTGTCTCTTACTTTTGGCAACGTCTCATTTCTAGATATTTCATAAAATTCAATGACGATTGAATTAAGCTTAAATTCCTGAACCGCAAGGGAAACTTTGTAAAATGCGTATGGGTTAACACAACTCCACCTCCCACAAAAATTAGATAACTACGGTTGGTTGTTTTGAACTGGCATCTCAAAGTCAAGTCCAATATCCATTCTTCCCTTCATAACGCCTACCCAGTTCTAAATGCTATACATCTCATCATGCATCAAGCATCATTGGTCCTTACTCAAGGGTGGCCAACCATTAGACTATTAAAGCGAAGGCCTAGGGCCTCCAAAATTGTTAGGCCACAACTTGTGGTCCACATATATGTATAGGTATACATCTACTTATTTGACTAGACTATAGAGAAAATTTAAGGAAACCCAGAAGATTCCCACTTGCTGTTAAAAGCACTCAACCTATCGAAGCATTGTGTGAGGTAGGAAGAAGAGCCAATCAATGTTGTTTGCATCCATTGGGGAAATAGGAATTAAGTGATTGCATTCTTTATTTGCTCTCTTTTTTCTTTAGTTATAAAGTCCTTTTTTTTGTTTCTCTTTGTACAAGAAGTGCATTAAAGGAAATTAAGAGTTTACAGTTCGTGGGTACTTGACCCCTTTAGCATCCAAATCTAAAATAGATAAAATACAATCAGGAATAGAAACATAATGGTGCCACTCATCCATGTCGATGGTGGAGTCTTCTTCTTCTTCTTCTCTCTCTCTCTCCCTCTTCCAGTCTCTTCTCTTTTGTCTTCGCTAACCACTGTTCTAAATCGTAAGTCCTACCCTCCAGTTCTGCTACTAAAATTCACCAGTTCAAACTAGATTATGTCAAAAGGCTATATTCGTTTCCTAATATACGCATTGCGTATATATTATTATTGACAATACCACGAAATGTGCATACAGATTGAGGTATGTTGGTTTTTGCCTAGTACAGTCACTGATGCATACAGTTTGGCACTTGAATTGTGCTGTGTTTACACAACCAAAATAGTTGACTTTTTAAAGTTGGTTCATTCAGTGAGAATGTATGAATCTATTTTTTTGGCTACATCCAAAATGGTCACAAAACCATTAGAATTTTTGTTTTAGGCTCTAAATGATTTAGTCATCAGCAAATGTTATTGATGAAAAATGAGAATACAGAACATTTGTGCAAAGCCTTCATATCCGCTGCTACAATCCAAATTTCCGATTTGCAAATCTTTACGGACACGCATTTTGCTATATAAATATGCACACGCATTGAGTTTGCCCCTCCTTCTAGGCTTCTAGCAGTCAATAAAGGAAGAACAGAGAGACTCACCGAGTCGAGTCAAGACTGATTTCCGCCTGAGATGTGAGATCGCCTTAGTAGTCTCGGACTGAATCAAGCCTGAGCTTCACAGGCCATCGACTCGTCGTAGGCTCCAGGACGCCGCCTCGCTGGTCTCGGTCCAAATCTCGAAGAGGCTTTCCTTATTTCTTAACCTAGGCTAGACGAAACGATTATGGAACGGGCTTCTTTCACCGTCCCATGTAGACTTTGTCGACGAAAGTCCGCCGTCAAATCCAAGCGCTCAACTCTGGACAGGAAGTGGAAAGTATCAAGCCGGAGTAAAATTAGAAAAAAATAAAAAATTGTTAGGCTGCTTTTGATAATGTTGTTTTCTGTTTCTTGTTTCTAAAAAAACTAAAGAATCATGTTTATTGTTTATTAAAAAAAAACATGTTTGATTATAAAATTTCTATAAACAGTAAAAAATAAAATCAACACAAAATACTACTGCTGCTTTTGAGACGGTGAAAGGACAATAACCAAAATATAAATTGCAATTAGAAATGATATCAAGCAATCTTTCAGTACTACAACTGTTTAATGGATGGATTCTATATGAACTTCTTGAGGCCACTAGCATGTAAGAATGTGGCAAATGAATGAATGAAACACACATTATTTACATCCGATGCAGTTTTGGACAAAAAAATGTATTGGATGTGTTATACTTAACACACTATATAAAGCATTTCTCTCTTTCTATATTCGATTTCTTATGAGAAAAAGATCTCGGCTGCATTTATGAGTGATCTTATATACGATGATCTCAGGTTCTCTATTGGATCTCCGGTTCGTATCGGAGGTGTAGCAAGGAGGTACAGTCGGGGTTCGGGGGTGAATTTGAACGAAGTGAGAAAAATGCGATCTTTGTTGTCCCTTCCCCCTATGTCTTCCCGAATCGACATGCTACCCGTGTGAGGGGAATCTATTACCTCCTTCTCTTTGTGGCTAAGGTCTTTCCCTTCTCCCTGTGAGTGCTTTGCTCTGTCTTCTATTCTCCCCGAATGCTTTCGGCCTATCATCCGTTCTTTCATTTAGCCGTTTCTGAGTTTCCCTCTATGTCCCTTCGTCTTCTTAAGTGGGTAAGAGGTACCTGATCGTGAGCAGCTTCTAAAGAGATGCTGGTTTCCCGTTTCCTCTTGTTCCTGGTAACTTCTGTACTTACTCAGTCCGTCCTTGCCGAATACAATCTATCTTGTCCGACCCCATTGAGGAATGCATCATTCATACATAGAATTCGACAAATGCGCATTTCTTCCCTATTTGCTGCTAGATATGCTATTGAACGAAGGTAAGTTGCCCTTGCTACTGATGCTTTCACTCGGTCAAACTCCTATACGACTGATACGCGCCCGGTTCACCAGGTTCTACCTTTTTGACAGGTCTTGGATCTTTCTAATTCATTCACTTCATTGCCGCCCCCTATTTGCTCATTCGCCAGAAGGCGATTCTGTTCATGCTTCAGACGATCTGCCTAATGCTTTAGACAATTGTAGCTAGGGATCGGATTATCTGAGCCAATATTTAGGAATGAGTCCGCTATTCCTTCTGCTAGATTGAGTATCCAGACGATTCTGCCATTCCTGGGTAACGATGAAAAGATTCAAGATTTGTCCCCCTTTCTTTTATTCATTCTCGGTGCAAAACACCGTCTACTATCATTGAGTTACCCCCGCCAGTAGCTAGTAGGAGTCTCTGCTATGGACCTGTAATCAGTTTAGACTGTAATAAGTTAAGAAGCTCTCAGTTTAGATAAGACGCTCTCTTTTCCTCCTATGGAGCTAATCTCTTCTTTTTGCAGGACTTCTTCTCTGATTCCTCACCCTAGGAGAGATCAACAGCTCCAACTGATTATCCTATGCATTGCTGCTTATGCTCTTTCCGCTCTTAGTTCTTGACAGAGGGCTCAAGATAGATAAGCAAGGCTCGAGAGACCTCTTTTCCCTTGCGAAGTAAATAGAAAGAAAAGAGTTGTAGGGCGGAGATTAAGTTAAGCACAGAAGTTTTAAGAATCGGAGGATATAACTTCTTAATGCTTGCCAGGAATCGGTACAATCAGGATAAAAGCTTGCCATGGCTTCCAAGCAAGCTGTGTCGGGAGACAGAACTTGGAGTACCGACCCAGTAACACACCACTACTGGACTGGATCTATTTGAATAGCTTGAAGTGCTCTTATCTTAGCTAGCCATTACATTTTGAGGCTGACCGGCAACAGAAAGAGAGGCTACTTCCTTTTAATTAAAAGTGGGAGCCCCCCACGAGAACTTTATTTCACTATGCTTTTTTTTTGGAACTCTATTTTTTCCGTCTACACAAGTACTAAGCTTAAGCTTGGCGGGTCGAGTCCTCTGGTCATAACTCCAAGCGAAGACGTCTATGTATTCCTTGAGAAAGCGGATCGGATGAGAGTTCTTCGGCCTCAACTTATGTCAGCGAAGCGCTTGATGAACGTGGGTTCGCGGATTGTCCTCGGCACCCAAATTTCTCTGTTTAACTTCGTCCTCAGTGGGTGGAAGAGAGAAGACAGCATACGAACATCAAGTGGAGCAAGGTGGCGTACTCTCCGAACCAAACAAGCACATAGAAGAACGATTTGAACCAGTAACAGCAACCAACCAATTGTGAGGGCTGGCCAAACAAGGAGCACAAAAGATCTTTAACTCTTGCTGTCGTTACAAGCCTAAGGGCGGAGGGTGGGACATTGATCCAAAGCTCGAGTACGGTACGAAGCCCTTCCTCCATGAAAGGCTCGGGCAGAAGGTAGAAAGGCTAAGACAAAGCCGCTTCCTAAGTCACTCAGGTATGGCTTTGGTTAAGTAAATTGACCCCCTCTTCACCAGTAGCCAAGGTAGGCATAATCCGCGTGAGCTCTTTAAAGTGTTTAGTACCTCACTGGTGCTCTTCGCCAGATCTTTTTTAAAGCAACAAGAACTCCTTCCTTATGAAAGGGTCTCGTTCTGCTGTATGGGCTTTCCCCAAGGTGTAAGAAGTCTTTTCTAGCTAGATCCTAAGATCTCGATCCACGGCTTAGTAATCCGCAGACGCTTCATACGAAGCCGGATCCGCTGAATCAGGAGAATCCACTGATCTAGGCAGGTGAGTTGGTATATAACCAAAGGAAGAGCAGAGAGAAAACTCGCCCAAAAGCCCTATTCATCGAGTTGGTAAGGCGAGGAAGGCGTCCGGAAACTATTCCAGCAGATCTTTAACGGAAGACATATCTCACGAATAGAAAGTCTAGTCTTGTACGAGACTCTTCCGCTCTTGATTCGAATTGCCTTACCTTACGGCCCTTATTGATTAGGGGCTCTGAGATTAGGATGTTGAATCGATCAGATAATAAGAGAGAGATATAAAGAAAATACATATACTTTCTAGTTGAATCTTAAGGTCTAGCACGTTGAGAGAGTTGAGTTTCCGGGGATTGAATCGGTTGATAGCCGGGATACGGGAAAACTAAGCTAAGCAAGGAGAGGCTAGAGTGAGTGTACGTGTACGTGTACACACACAATGATTCCTTCTCAAGGCCCCTAAAAATCGTAAAACGATCAATCATCCAGGTGCCTGTCAAAACTCAAGGTTTGTCTACATCAAAATGGCCATAGAATCGGTTTTTGATGAATGTCAAAACCCTTTTTTGTCAAGTTTCCCTGTCTGCAGCACTGGCACCCCGTATCCCATTCCTTCCCTTGTTCAGGAATGGCGGGGTGTAGTAGTCGAGTTCAAGCAGGCACGGGAGAGGAACGACTGCAGACTAATTGAACGACTACGTCTAGGACAGCGGCTAGCAACGTAAGGATAAAACCCCCTACCCCCAGGCTATTTTGGGGGGTATAGGGAGAGCAACGTGGGTAAGGATCAACCCCCCTACCCCCCAGGCTTTTTTGGGGGGTATATCACCATTTCCTTAGAGAGCTTCCAGGTACGTAAGGGAAAGAGCTACGATAGCTACCAGAACTCATAGCTTCTCTGAACTCTGAAGGAGAAGGAGGTGTTCCGTGTACCGACGCAAAGGTTCCTTGGTCTGTTTCCTTCGGTGATTTCCAATCATTCTTTTGCGCTAAGGGCCGGAAGCTCCTGGCAGGGAAGGAACTCTCGCGTATGCCTGCATGTGCATGTGTGTCTCGGAGCTCGTTCACTTCGTTCACTCTCTCCGGGCTATCACTCCACTCCGTTCCATGATAGCTAACAACTAACCTACAGGGCTTTTTTTAGGACTTATTACGCTCCGAGTAGCTACTCGTAGTTCCGCTACTCCATAGCTACGCTACTTCGTCGCTATGCTACTCGTCGCTACGAAGCTCCTCGTAGCTCCGCTCCTCGTAGCTCCACTACTCCGTAGCTCCACTATCTCGTAGCTACTCTACGCTTGTCGGCTTTGTTTAGCTAATCAAGATGTAACGTCCTGTTGGAGGCAGGACGTTTCTCTTTCCTAGCTAATCTACGCCGGTTCCAGGATCCCTACACCCTTTAGCCCTGTAGGTTAGTTGTTAGCTATCACTCCACCCTTTAGCCCTTTCGCAGTGCTCCTTACCAAAAGGAGAAAGAAGAATATATGGTCATCGAGTCTCAGCCATGTATGTATGTGTGTATATGTAGATATGCTCTTTGACATTTTGCCGAATAGCTGATGCGCAAATGGAATCGAGGTACCCACGAGGCCACAAAATTCACACTAAAAACACAAATGCTCCCTAAACAGAAATCTAGAACCGTAAATGCTTCTTACGTACCCAATAAATTGACCTCACAATCTAGACCAGATCGGCAAGAATAACCCGATACCTATGCATACAAGATATATATAGATATAAGAGCCGAATAGAAGAAATTTAGAATTGAAATTGGGCAGATGCATAGAGAGAGAGAGAGAGAGAGAGAGAGAGAGAGAGAGAGAGAGAGAGAGAGAGACAAGTGCTAGTCGAGAGATGATCGGAGGCAATTTTTTTAAACAGGCCAACGACTTGTTACTGCAACGAGTAAAAACATTGCAAAACACCTTTATATGTGTTTTGAAAATTTCAAGACATTTTAAAAACTTTTTTACTAAACACAAAACATAAATAAATTATCAAACACATTTTTTGTTGTTAGTTTTAAAAAAAAATTGAAAACAAAAACAAAAAAAAAGAAACAAAAACGTTACCAAAAGCCCCGTTAACGTTTGTGTTTTTGTTTTTAAAAAATTCAAAGTAGAATTATTTTTAATGTTTATAAAAGAAAAAAAAAGATGTTTAGTAATAAAAATTTAAACAACACTGTTTTTAAAACAGAGGCAAATCATCTTTTTTGTGTTCTGATTTTTTTTTTTGAAATTTAAAAAATGTTTTTAATAAACACAAAATATAAATAAAGGGTAAATTTCACTCACCTCCCTTGAGGTTTCTGACAAAAACAGATGCCTCTCTCGAGGTTTCTGAAATGCCACTGAGCTCCCTTGCTTTACCTGACAATATGAAAATACCCCCTTCCATCCTTTTTCCGTTAAAACCTTAACAGAATCTGCTGAGTTTTGAAAGTTTGGTTGTTAAAATGACAAAGTTACCCATGTCTGCTCTCTTTATCTCTCTTATTAATGGATTCTCTCTTATTCCCATACACTCAACGACGTTTTCACCACCTCTCTCACCCCCCTCCTCATTGCCTTCTTTCTTTTTGTCATCCCATACATAAATGTATGTATGTATACATATATCTATACACACAAATACACACATCAAGTTCCATCCCTGTTCCAATCAAACTACCAAAAATTGAAAAACCCATTAGCATTATGTGAAAAATAGTCCTGTAAATACCAAATTCTAAACTTCATTCTTACCCAAATTTGCTTCCACAGCATAATGTAAATCTGGATTCATGATCAAGATCAAATCAGATCATCCACATTGTACCCTAACCGATTGAACCACAAACATAAGACCTGGTTAATTCTAGTTCAAAACAAGATCTAGAAATTAAAATAATTAAATTCAGTAAACAAAACAGATTTTGGAATATCATGGGAAGAAATTGGTTTACACGTACAAGGGACCAAATGGACAAATCACGATTAAAGCAAGATATCTTCCTTTCTTTACAAATCAAACACCATCGATGGACCCTTTTCTTAAATCACTCTCAACTAGACCTTCACAAACCACCGTTTTTTTTTTTTTTTTTTGGGGTTAGAAAACAGTCCAAATTTTGTGCCGAGATCAACGTGGAAAGAGGGCTCCGAAAATCAGGCACGCGCGAGTAGTGAAAATGCAAGATAGATTTATGGAGCAACACTGGGAGGAGTAAGGTAAATCCCCGAGGATTTTTTGGCCACTAAAACTGCTTTTGGGAGATTGCCGATGGCCAAAAGTGGGTTTACGAATGGCGGCAAGTCATTGATAGTGGTGGTTCTTGGGGATCATGGATGGGTTTTAGCACTTGACTTGTTGCTAGTTTTGGTAGCTGGAATAGTAGAGAAGAAGGGTTGCGATGGGAAGGTGGAAGAGAGAGAGAGAGAGAGAGAGAGAGAGAGAGAGAGAGAGAGAGAGAGAGAGAGAGAGAGAGAGAGAGAGAGGCATTTGGTCATTGTATGAAGCACGTTACTGCCGTTTGAGGTTAGATAACGGAATGGGGGAAATCTCACATTGTCAGGTAAAGAAAGGGAGGTCAGTGACATTTCAAAAACCTCGAGGGAGGTATCTGTTTTTGTCAGAAACCTCAGGGGAGGTGAATGAAATTTACCCAAATATTATAAATAAATTACCAAACACAAATTTGTTTTTCAGTTTTAAAAGAAACAAAAACGTTACCAAATACCCCTAAGTAATAAGATTAAAATGCATCCCTTTTATGAAAAATGGGTTTCGGTGATGATCGGCATCCGAGTTTCTTTCGGGCGACTTTTAGTCTTTTGGATGGTAAGATAAGAAAAGGAGATTTTATATGAGAGTCGTGGTGAGATTTGGTTAAAAAGGAGAAGAGTTAATCAAAACATTTTATTTATTAACTTTTCTCTTCAATTCTCACCAAAATACTCAAAACAAATGAGTGTGGTTCGTCTCTTTTTTTTAAAATGATTTTAACAGCATGGTCTGGATCGATTTGGATTCGTAGGAATCTAAGAACCGAACTGCAAGTTACGATTTAAAAAAATGTAATTCGTGTCCGAATCAAAATTAAAAAGTCATACGGTCTAGTTTTGAACTAATCCGTGAGTCACGGTTTGGTTTTTTTTTTTTATCAACGTATTACATATAAATTTCACATTTCTAATAATGCAGCAAACTCATTCCTCGTTCTTAATAGTCCAACAAACAATAACAAAAAAGCCAAAAAATTAAATTAACAACCAAATTCCTAATTCGAAATTCCTAATTACACTGTACCTCCTCAGATTATTATTTTTTTTTGTTGAGAATAGAGAGAAAATTATATTAATTACTGCGCAATGTTGATACAAGTAAGCCTAAGATTATACAAAACTAGTAAGTTACCTGTATATTGTTACAACCTAATAATTTATAAGTACAGGTAAATTTATTTACTAAATGTTACATACATATAAATTTAATTTATATTAAAATATAAATATCTCACAATCAGGTTTGTCTAATCCACGATTCAAAAAACAAAAATTTGTGAAACAAACCATATCTCATGATTTTTTAATTTTTAAATTCGTGTCCAAAATATTAATCAATGGACCAGGATAAAAACTTAGGGTTCAATAAGATAAATATGTCTGGTGGGGCTGACTACTGTATTAATCAATGTTTTGTTAACTTAAATTTTGATACAACTAAAACTAATCAATGTTTTGTTAACTTAAATTTTGATACAACTCATTATAGTTTGGCTTAAAAGCCAAAAACTGGATTATTGGATTATTCGTTTTGTCTTTATTCAATTTTTTTTTGCATTTGTTAGTTTTGCGTCAAGATTTTGTGGTTTCTGGATTACTCTCGACGAGACGAATCTAACAAGTATAAAATTGTGGTCAAAACTCAATTTTTTTTAATAAAGCCAAAATACGTGGATTATTGGCCCAATAATCCACCTATTTTGGCTTTATTAAAAAAAATTGAGTTTTGACCATAATTTTATACTCTTTGGATTCGTCTCGATGAGAGGAATCCAGAAATTACAAAATCTTGACGCAAAACTAAGAAATGCAAAAAAAATTTGAATAAAGACAAAACGAATAATCCAATAATCCAGTTTTTGGCTTTTAAGCCAAAGTTGATCTTTTTGGGAACGGAGCCTAGTGTTTGAAATTTTTTGGGGTACCGAATGGATACCGCCTGTCCATGCCGAACATGATCTCGATATCCAAAAAATTTTCAAACGGAGAAATTTTTCAATGCCGAGTGGGTATTGCCCACGTGGTACCCGCTCGGTAATCTCAGCTGTCCAAAGCGCGATCCGATGATCCAGAAGAGGAGAGAGAAAAATAGGAAAGAGAGTTGTCGAGCGAGAGGAGAGAGAATCAATTTGGGTCGTCCAAAATACTTTTGGACGACCGACATTATCCTTAGCATTTACCATTTATTTAGAGTACCATTTTATACTTCGACTCCACCGCACTGCACGGTCCCGCACAGTTTACAGCACAATTGCCGTCTTTGTTCTACAATTCGAATACTTATTTATTAGTAACAGTTTTACAAGATCAAATACTTTCAGACAGTTTCCCCCCTCTCTCCCTCGCGCTCGGATTTGCGATCTTTGTGAGAGGTTCAATTTTTTCTACAGAAAGAACAGTGAAATCAAATGGCGGCGAAGCAAATGGAAGAGATACAGAAGAAATTGGCGATGCTGAATTACCCAAGAGCCAATGCTCCTGCTCAGTCCCTACTCTTTGCCGGCATGGAGCGTTACGCCCTTCTCGAATGGCTTTTCTTCAAGTATATTCCTTTCTCTCTCTCTCTAGAACTTTCTCAGTCTATAAATTGATATTGATCTTGTTCTCGTCACCTGATTTTTAGGCTCTTAGGCGACAAGTCTCCATTCTCTCAGCAAAATCTGCAAGGGGACGGCATGGATCGGGACGAAGAGACTGCTCGTATCCAATGTAACTATATTTATTTCTTTTTCATCATATTCCTTCCAAATTATATGCATCTTGTTTTTAATTAAGTTGAGATGCTTTAAGTTGATATGTAATTCAGGTTGTAACTGTACAATGTAGAGGATAGAATGCGTTTCTTTGAACCAGAAAGTGAGGAGTTTATTTGATCATATGAGGTACTTGCCGTGGACTTTCTTACCCCGTGAACGATCAGTTGGATATGCAATCGTGCATTTCATTATAGACTGCCTGGTTTGGTATTTACTTTTGAATTAATTAACTCAAATACGTTGTGTATCGTGTTTTTCGTTTTACTTGCTGTGCCGGGATATGTATTGGGCATCGTAAGATACTTTAACAAGTGTAAATATAAGTTCAAAAATACTTATACCCAATGTAAAGTACAATAATGACGACGGATGTTGAATAAAAAATTTGATGGTACCCCGAAAAGTGTTGCTCTTTAACTGTGTACCTGAGAAAAAGTACTGCGTATCACAGCACTGATCGTGCAAGAATAATTTCTTTTCATAAGATACATTTGGAGACCCATATCGGTTTTACCTCTAAATGAGCTGAATCGTAAGATTTATGTAAACACAAGATATGTTTGGATCGTAGGATACATATCGTATATCCTAGAATTTTGACTACACTGGTTTAGCTTCTTCTAGAATCTATGTACTCTTGCCGTTAAGTAATTTTTTATTTCAAGTTGGTAACTGTGAAGACAGTTTTGGTTTATTACACTTTGAGATGCACAACCTTTAGTCTGATTAACTATGTTACACACTTTTGGTTTGTTTTCTGTTTTATCTAAATTTTACGAGTTTGTTACAAGAAGCATTTTTTTTTTTTTTTTAAAAATTTTGTTTGCAGATTTAGCGGAGATTGCAAAGTTTTTGGGTATAACCACGACTATCGATACAGAAGCAATTCAAGTGAGTTCTATTTCTTTGTGCATTCGACACTATGTTGGTCTTGATTGACTTTTGTGGCCCCATGTCTACATGTTCTGTTATATGTGTTATTCTCATACGTTTTTGCTATTGCGCTTTTAGTCTTACTTATGGTGAGCTATGGAAAACTGAGCTACATTTTAGGTCTTGCTTTGTTTATAGTTACGGCAGAATTATGCTTATGATAGCAATGAACAATATCAAGTGGATATTCCCTCCTTACTTTTTTTTTCTTTTTTTCCCTCTCTCTTTAAAACAGGAAAATCTGAATGATTCTTCCCTTTTACTTCTCACCACAGTCTAAATGCTTCTCGGTAGAGGTTAAACTACTCCATGAGCAAGATATAGCCATAAATTCTCTTTTGTATTTCTGATCAAAGAAGACAAGTTACCTTCAGACCCCTTTTCCCTTCGTTAGTGATGTGGCTGATGCCTTCATTGAGTGGTTTAATTTACTTCAGGTGAGAGTTTGGGAATACCTTCTACTTCGAATATCGGAACCATTTCTTTCAGTAGTTTTTGTTAGCATGCATGTTATAATCCTTGAACTAGATTCTAGAACCAACCAATCTCTTCTCCAAGTGAACAAAATGTCTCTTCATCCTGCTTTGAAAGTGTGGTTAAACTGCACAAATTGTCGTGGTTTATGCTTGCTCAACTTGCTTTGTGGAAGATAGAATCCTTACCTGATCCTTGACATGCCAACCTTAGATGTTTTATTGATTGCAGATTAGATTGAGCTTTCAAAACTTTTTAGTGTTTGGGAGATTAAGACTCTGCTTACTGTTTTTGTTGCAGGGAAGAGGAAGCTATGAAGATCGTACTGAAATGCTTCAGGTTATTGTAGATCTTGTAGAGGCAAGCATCTACACTGATAATCCTGAATGGAGGTAGTGATCATCTCTCTCTCTCCCCCCTTGTGTGGGAGCACCTGCAAGATAAAATGCTAAGAGCACAGGGCCGGCCCTAATATATCGGGGGCTTAATATGAACTTCAAAAATTAGGCCCTTAATAAATTGTACAAAAAGAGAATATAAAATAGATAAAAGGAAAGTTTAAATATAGCTAATCTTCGTTTTTTTCCTTCCATATTCTTCGCCTTCCTTTCTTTCCTCCTTGTCCACACAAAAAGGAAATGAGTGTTCTTTTTATCGAGGGGGATGAGGATGAGGTTTCGTAACTCCCTTTTTTTTAAGGAAGGGAAGGGAAGATGTATCAATGCACCCAACACACCTAATAATCTTTCAAGGGCCCATACTTGGGAAGTCCGCCGGTCTCCCGCAATACTTTTTGTTTTTTGTTTTCCTCTGTAGAAGTTTGTTAAGTTGGGCTTGTAAAATGGGCTGTTTGGGTTCTAGAATAGGCCTTTATAAAAAAATATGTATATTCTGGGCTTCTAATGGGTGCGAAAAATTGTTGGGGGAGACATTTTTGGGGGGGCCTAAGACGCCTCTTGGGCCTTAGCCCAGGGCTGGCCCTGCATACATCGTGCTTTGATCTCAGATTCTGCTCCAAAAGCGGTCTTTCCCAAATCATACTAGTGAATCTGGGTTCTGTGCATCTTACTATTTACTTTTTCAGTTTTTTCTATTGGTTTCTTGTTGTACAACTTACCTGATTGTTGTTGTTGTTCTTCATCCCCTCAAGTATTGATGAGCAGGTAACAAGAGACATACAACTAATAGATGCTATTGCTGAAAGACAAGCTCAAATTTTTTCTGAAGAGTGCAAGTTGTTCCCTGCAGACGTGCAGATTCAATCAATATACCCATTGTAAGACTTTTTTCCTCTTCCGATTACTTATTATGATCAGGGCCTTTTACCGTTGATGAACTCAGCATTTCATCAATACTAAGCAGTCTCTACATCCTTTTGGGGTTTTAGGTTACCATCAAGGGGCAAGTGACCACTGACCGATTGACTGTTTATACACAAATAGCAACTACTCTTATTCCCATCTTTAATAGTTTGCTGATGCTATTATAGTGTAGTTGGTGCCTGGTGGTAACTTAATTAGATCTAGGAGTTCAGAGCAGTTTGTTTGCCGCAGGATTTTTTGGGCAAGTAGAATACGTGGCCGGGCTCATTTTCTGTTCTAATGTTTACAGCTTGGCTTTACGTTGGATTAGATGTAGCCTTGCAGTTATAACTTGTAACTGTAGGCAGAACATAGTGATGTTGAATTACAATCACTAATTTCTCCCAGAAATGTTTGTATTGAGGTTTACTAGGATAGTTACAAGATGTATACAGAAGAACGGAAGTATGCAATAGATGTAATTAGCTGACTTCAAATTGACTGAATTAGCTGCAAATTTGCTAAATTTTTTGTGCTAAGCACAGTTGGATTTGTCGGAGTCGTTTGGTAGGTAGCATTTTTGTTCATCTGGGTACAAGTATCGGGTGTTGGAGGTTGCATCTGTTTTTGTTTAAGCAAACAAGAGAAAAATCACTTGCTTTAAAACTGAACGTAGAGGTAATTGTCTAAAGTCTAAACAAATCTCAATATTTTTACTCAAAAAATACATTGTGGATGTAGAAGCTTAGGACTATGTCGTGGGCTTCTCTAGAATCTAGATGTATATAATTATTAAGTACCCACACTAGACACTCGGTTAAAGGTATGGATGCATACTTCACGAGTTTTTGAGCATTCGCAAGCATGTCAAATCTGCATTTACTTCTCATTATGCATATGTAAACTCACAACATAGGCACAGAATGCTTAGAGAAATACCCGTATTCGACATCTGTACCCTTACTATACCTCCATCCTTGCAGCATTTTGCTCTTAAGTCTTACCTTACGGCAGATGTCTGCTGGTGTAGATTTTTTCTTTGCATGCAAAACTTGAATAAAATTAGGCAAGTGATTTCCACACCCCCTTTTTCGATAAACACACCTTTTTTTTGTCTTGTCTTTTAGTGAAACTTTTTAAGTGTAAAAAGTTTCAGTAAAAGACAAAAAAAGGGGTGTGTTTATCAAAAAAAGGGGGTGTGAAAATCATTTCCCTAATTCTAACATGTTTTTTCACCAGATGTAGTGACCCTCTGTTCCGTTAATGGAAGTTTATTTGCAGGCCTGCCATTTCTGATTTGGAAAAACAGCTTGCAGATCAATCAAATAGATTCTTGACTCTCCAAGAGATGGTTGATGATTTGGCATCTAAGGTTTCTCCCAAATCCTCAAGCTGCGATTTGCTTGCCCATTATTTTTTATCCGGTTTCTGTTCATGTATTACTGCAGCTAGTTTGCGTCTTGACTGGTTTCACCTGATTTCATATTCTAAGCTGGCCTTACCTGGAAGTTGTTGTCGAGTAAATAGCTTATCATATAAGTTAACACAATGATTTTTGCTTTTTAGACTAGGGTGTTAACCGTGTTACCCATGTTATGCAGTTCTATATTATTTAATTAAAAAACCTTGATGTCTTAAAGCATCTACGTGTTAAGTATTATGATCATAATTGCAATTCCTTTGAAACTAGTCTTGCTTTAAACCTTCTAGGAAGAAGAGTCAAGAGTAAGGAGTGTTGGTTACTATGTTTGTAGTTTCTTATTTTATATAAGCCTTGTCATTGTTGGCACTTAGGGTTGTTTCTCGAGCTTCCTGTATGCCTTTTTTTGGTAATGCCGAAACAAACAATAATTCCTTTGAAGATAGCTTTTAAGATCTTAGAACAGCCTCACGAAAAATGAATTTTTTGGAACCATATATATATACTCCTATAAAAAAAAATTCTCCTTGACTGGGTTTTCTTTTTTGCTATTTAGTTATTTACACTAACAATGTACTTGTCCTTTTTGCTGAAACTAATTTTAGAAAGCCAGAATGTTTAAATTGCATAAAGTAGTGACAAATCAGCAAACAACAAACTGCGCGCGCCAAACAATAGTCATGTTTAGATTATCCTTGCTACAGTTGTCCAATTATGATCAGTTTGTGTTCTAGTTTGTGTGTGTGTGTGTGTGTTTAAAATAAAAAGTATCTGTTTAGTTGTCCTTTATTACCGATTCTTTTTGGTTTGTAGCATGCTTATAACCCTGATGAGGATTATGCGGAGGTAGAAGCAAAACTACGTGGGCATTTGGAATCTTTCCTAGAAACTGCAAGATCCTTCAATACGATTTACACCAAGGTGGGGACTTGCTCTTGCCTTCATTTTATTGTTCCGAGGTTTGGCGACTCATAGATTTTGCTACTATTTTGGTGCTATGGATTTTGCTACTATCACAGTTATGAATTGTGATCCTTAGCACTTTCATGTACCGATTAGAAAAACGAGCTGATGCTTGGTGGTGGGCATTAGGATACATTGCCTGCCTCTAGAATTTTTCCAGGGTTTTAGCTCAATCTGTTACTAGAAGATCTTGATACAAAACTTCTGTTCAGAAACTAACAAGCTGATGCTTGTTGGCTAGCAAGCTAGCATCAATATGCATTGCCTGCCTCAGAAGTTTTACGTGGGATTCCAGCTCATTTTTTTACTCTTAAGTTCTTGACACAACTTGGTTTTTTAAGAAGTCTTATGTAGATTTGAACTTGACGCTTAAGAACCTTCGTTGGCGGACCTATTTTCTACGTTGGACAGTGTGATTCGGTGTGCTTTGAGCATGCGCTTGTGCAGGGTGCTAGAGTACGTTGGTGTGTTGGCATTCATGTGCACAGGCATGTGATCTTGTATTTGCATGTACAACCAGCACAATTTGAAGATTGGATTTTATTTTTTCCTGCTACAGGAAATTCGACCCTGGACACACATGATGGAGGTACCTCAGCTTCATGGGTTTGGTCCAGCTGCTAATCGCTTGTTGGAGGCATACAAGATGCTTTTGAAGGTAACTCGGTGCCAAATTCTTTCATTTACTCCTTTGCTTTTCATTTCCGACCTACCAAAAAACTAGCTGTACGTGCCTGTTAGTTTTCTTTTCCGACCTACCAAAAGACTAACTGTACTGGGCATTGCAAGTCTTAAAAGCTGAAAATTCTTTTTGAGCTCCTTGGAAGATTAGAAACAGGTCCTTGTTTGGCATATTTTTTAGTGTGCATTGGCATTTTCAACTCTTTCATATGTCTATGCTAGATTGCATTTCACAAGAGCATAGCTCCACAGATTTCTTACAAATAAGACTTGGCAATGGAAAGATTGCCATTGATGTAGTCACGTGTCACTAGGTGGTATATGCAAGTTGCCGCTGATACTCTGTGCAAAAAATCATAAAAGTTTCAATTGCGACGGTTTAAATTTCTGTGGCGCAGTTCTTCCATTCCATATTGTTATGGATCACTCCTGTAGTTTCTGAAGAGAGTTAACTCAGCTTAAACCGAATTATCATACTTTCAGTCTACATTATTTATGGAGTTTCACTAAACACTCTGAGGATGGTTCTGCATTCTTTGCAGTTTCTAGGAAACTTGAGGAATCTTCGGGATGCGCATGCAGCAGTGGCGGTTGGATCATCTGAAACAATTGCTGGCGAGCCCTCTTCTGTCGCAAGAATAATCTCAGAATGCGAGTCTGCATTAACCTTCTTGAATCGTGACCTAGGGATTCTATCAGCATCTATTGCTCGAGAGCAAGGCGAGGAGGTGAATCTCTGATGCAAATCTTGTACCAGCCAACCGAAATCACCCAAAGGAAATCTCTGATCCAAATCTTTGGGAACCTATTGAAAATCGAAATGTCTGCAGTTTCTGATTTAGACGGATTGATCATAAACTATTTTTTTGGTCTATAGTTCAGGAATTTATGTAATCTATTCTAAACAGCAATTCGGTGTGTATCTGAATTCAGAAACCAGATGGTTTCCAAGGAATTGCTTGAATTTTCAAGTTTAGCTTTAAGTATTTCAGAAGATAAAATTTTAGTAGGTAAAATGTTAGTAGGGGGTACTTGTTATAATGGGAGTTGAGCATTTCGTTCACAAGGACTTGAACTCGAGACCTTTGGCAAACCACGCGCATTAGTGTTCAAACTCCAGAGAACCGTACAGTAATGCTAAATACTACTCCTACTTTGTAGGAATATTCATTTTAAAACGTGAAGGAAAACGGGCTATGTTTTTGTGGCCACTAATTTTCGTGATTCAAACTTGTGACATATCGCTTCCTCCATGAATCTAGTTGGTGCGTAACCATCACGCATGCAAATGAAAATAGTCATTGATCACCAGCAAATGAGAATAGTACATCAACTACCAAAATCATTTGACCACATTTCCCTAAAATTGCACAAACAAATTTTTAACATCTCATATTTCAGTGGAATCTTACTTTTTTATACTCCATTTTTAGGTTCACGGCAGTAATCAGATGTAGCAAAATAGTAAATCACCAGGCACCTGTCTCGGTTTGATTCTCATCAGAGGGTCCAGACACAACCACGAGCTCAGAATCACTGTTAAACCCACGCGACGGTCCAGATTGAACTAATTTTTCCGAAAATTCATCATACGAAATGGACGGTGAAGATCTCTCCACGTAGACACCCGTCCCAACCCCTGATTCACGCAGACTCCGTATGGTTGACGGGCATACTAGACCTTCGCCTTCCACTCCTAGAGACTGAAGAGAGAGACTCGAAACGCCGCCGTTCGATATCGCGGGCGAAACCCCCGGCGAGAACCCCCATTCGGTCGTAGCTTCTTCCTGCTCTGCCGCCGGCGACGGCGATCGCCCTAAAATTTCGTCTTCATCGATTTGATTTTCTCCCAACGGAGATTCTGATACGGCGTCGTCTATGCTTTTTGAAACAGAGAGCACGACAATCCAACGGTTGCGATAAACCGGTAAACTCCGAACGGCGACGCCGTTGACAGTGACGCCTCCGTTTTGCGATTGAACAACGACCGACTTATTCGGAGACAGCGTCTCGATCGCCGTTCCAGCCGAGAGGCTTGCAATGTCAGCGAAATGACGTCGTTTCGGGACGACGTGATGAAGGAAATCGAAGCGGAATCCGTCAGAAATGGAGAAGAGAATCGCATCGGACGGAGCGAAGATGGTGATTTCTGGTAGACGGATGAGATCCGAGTGCTTGGTTGCCATCGCCGTCGCGACCACACCGAATCCCCGCCTTTTCAAAGCCCTAACCGCGTGATCAAGAAACGACCGATCGATCTGAGACTCAACGTGGACCGTCTGATCAGGAAACGAGCAAGTCGACAAAGAAGTGGGGTCCAGTACACTATCGACGCCGTGGACGGTGAGATGATCGTCCACGTAAAGATCAGGCCGCCTGATTTTAACGGCCACGATTGTGGACGATTGCTGCTTACGAGGAGAAATTCCGAGATTGCCATTTAAGCCCTTGGAGAGGAAGACGCATAGGTTGGATTGCCAGGTGGGGAGGGGGTGGCCGTGGGCACGTGAGGAGAGGGTTTGCCACGTGAGGGGTTCTTTTAAGGTGTGGTAGAGGAGGAGGGAGGCGGAGGAGTGGGGGTTGAATTTTGCGGCGGCAGAGGAGAAGGCGAAGTCGGGCGGGGCGAGGACGGTGCCGGTGCCATTCCAGGAGTCGGTAGTAGCAGTGGCGGCGATTAGGTCGGCAAAGATGGAGTAACCGCGGGTTTTGAGGGATTGGGAGGCGGCTTGGGCAGATTGGGGAGGAAGAGGGGAGGTGGCGGTGGAAGAAGCCCAGGAGAGGAGGCAGAAGAGGGGGAGAGAGATTGCGAAGATCTTGAAGTAGTAAAGCCATTGTTCTTGATGATGGTGGAGATGAAAGATGGCCATTTCTTTGAATTTTTTGGGTTTGATTTGGCTAATTTTCTTTCTGATTGAGAGGGGGTGTGGTAGTTCTTGGAGAGCAAGAACTGGTTTTGGAGAGAATGAAATGGCAGAGGGGGTGTGGTAGTTATTGGGTTCAGTGAAGTGGTTAGAGGGTTTGTTAGATTGACGGTTATAGAGAGATCTTTTGGCGGGAAGAACAAGTTTCTTTGCAGCGGTTGTTTATGAAGTTTGGTTAAGAAAGGCCGTAGAGGAGGAGTTGAGCCCATTGTCTAGTGTTGTCAACTCTTCATTCTAAGCCCATGGGCTCCTAATCTTATCTCCTCCATGGTCCAACTCGTAAGAGGGTATCAAAACAGGAGCATTTCTTATGCTTGTGATCACTGAAAAAAGGTACCTTGCATTCTTCTTGGAATTAGCTTTGCTTAATATATTATCTATGGCTGTTTGCTACTTAGTTTACTTCTCTCTCGCTCTCGCGTCCTTTATACTGTATCTCTTCCAGTTTTGATTTTTGAAAGGTAACCAATTTGAACAAAAAAAAAAAAATTAGTTTCACACCCAATTAAGTTATTCCAAATAGGAATCAAACAAAAAGGGTTACATGAACAATTTAATTATGGATTATTCAACCTGAATCTATGAGAAATGATGTGTATTGCAACAAATGGACACAACAGGAATGGGAAGTAACTTGAAGAAGTTATCTTTATCCTGAAAAGACAAAATATGGTAGTTTACTAATTTCCTAATTACCTGTTGCAACTTGGTTAATTGTGTTCAATTTTTGTATGCAAAAGGATGTGTGTACATTTTCTGATTTCATCAGGTAGATTAATGAAATGTCAATCTGAATCCTTGGTAACACATACCACTACAATTGCAAGGTATGTGCGTAACCTCAAAACAACCAAACAGCTTTTTATTTTTGAAAACCATAGCCAACCTAGGTATGTAGATTAGCTTTAATCTAATCTCCTTTAATAATCGACCCACCAATCAAAACTTTTGCCAATCAACGAAAGGAAACCAAACAATCGATGAACAACAATATGCGTGGAAGCCCCCTAATGGGTAAAAACAAAGGGAATGAATCAAAATACTATTCTCACTCAATGCGTAGTTACAAGCAATCTTACCTATGATAACAATTGTCCTAAGATCTACTTGCCGAATCCACGTACACCACACCCAGTGCTTTGACTGCCGCTGCCTTGAATCCACAAGCCTTCCGTTTGACTCCTAGAATTCCACCCATAGACTTGTATTGCCTAGAAATCCTCCGCTTTTCTCAAATAGGACATCAATAGACATAGGGCATAGATACCGTATGGAGATTATAGATACGCTTTCAAATCTCATAGATGCAAGATAATCTCCAAGAACCTTAAAAAAAACTCTCTCCCATCTTGTGCTAGATGTTTCTAGGTACTTTAGCACTTGCGAGAGAGTGCGGCTCTCCGTCACCTTTCTTGACCTAACTGATTGTATATATAGAGCTGCTGAAAATTGCTAGACTTGCTTGAGTAACTTGTGATTAGAAGCCTTGCTTGACAATTTGCCCGTGGGTTGCTTGAGTAAGTTGTGGAAACCAAAATTGAAATTCGCTTGACAGTTCTTGATGCCCCGGATCCCAATACAACTATACTACCGCACTCAAACACTCAATACATGTTCGAAATGATTCATTTCCACACAAATCCTAAACAGACTCTCTAAAAAGATGAGAATGATGTACAACTTGATAAACAGGTACAAAGAAATGGGTGTTTTGTCAAGGAAATTGCCACAAATGAGCTCGGCTGTTTGGAGCTTACAGTTTTGAATGACCAAAACAAGTTTCCTCCTCCATGGTTCCATGACATATCCATTATAGCCCTTTTGGATAGGGAGAAATTGTGAGAAAAGAAAAGAAAAGAGTATGCTCTCCCTTAATGAAATGGATGAAACATGTGAGAAGTGGTGAGAAATCATGGGAAAAGAGGAAGAATGGTCAGTTTTTATTGGTCTATTTTGTTTCTCACCCTTTCTCACCAAAAGTGGCGGGATTCCATGAGATAGGTTACTCATTTCTTTTCTTCCACTTTCTCACGTTCCAAAGGGGGTGTTAAAGTCAGTCTATGAGAATACATGCATGCCAGTTTGTTCGTTAGCTTTTGCCTTCGTTCTTGATCATGCCGAGTTGCAACTTGCACATGTTCTCATCATTAGGTTGACAGCAGCACGAGTTTGATCATTAGCTTTGGCCTTTGACTTTGTTCTTGATCATGTGGGGTTGCACGTATTTGCTCTTATAGCAAGTGATTCTTTTGCAGTTCTTTGGTATATTATCTCTATTATCGTTTTGCTTGGAAATGCATGTCAAGGTTTTTAGAGAGTGCATATCTTGCTTTGTTACTCTACATTAAATTGTTGGTTACTGAACATATTTTTCTCCTTGCTATATTTATTAAAAAAGTTGAAATGAATAGCTGCAATTACGATCCATGTTGAAAGGATTATTCACTTTTTTGAGTGATAAGGGTTTGGAAGATCCAGAGAATACAAGCTCTTAAAGTTGGAAGAAAGTTTGCAATAGATTCAGAGCGTTTCCATAAGGGGACCACCCTGCTGTACAACTCTTATTGCCATTGCAAAGTAGGTACGATTAATATACTGATAATTTAGTGATGCAAGTTTTGGTCACTGAAAAACACAGGACCAAACCCTGTGTGTGGTAGTTCGAGCTCTATTATTGGACTCAAATACACCAAAACACACGCACACGCACGCGTGCGCGCACACACACAGACACACTGCTTTAGGAGGGGCAGGTTTATGAACTTCAGTTGGTTCGTTTAGGTGCAACTTCTCACAGATGGATTGAACCTTGGTGACCTGCTTGTCATAAGGTGGCCATTTTGCATTGATCACTGGAGCATCACAAATTTTCTGCATCCACCCGGATGTCTGTGGAAATTTATCTGCATCTATAAACTTTATCCTGGTAACCTACTCGATTACACCAAGCAATTAGCCATCCAACCAAGTGCAATGTCTGTGAAGCCAATTGCGGCTCCTCTAAAAAAACGTATTTCCTTTTACTTCTTCTATGTATTTCAGGTTTCTCCAAGACTCTAGGATCCACCTCCTCTTGTTCTTTTCCTTCAGTGACAAGCACATGGAATACTGATTCCAAAAGCTACATTTTAAACAAACGAAAATAAAAAAACATATGGTTAGGTAATAAGAATAGGCAGCTCTCTTCGGGGCTTGTTGGAGCTAACAGATTAGCGAGGTGATCCTAGGGTCTGTTTGGTCTTATTTTTTAGTTCTGTTCTATGTTCTAAAACACCACACTTACGATGAAACTTGTAGAGCCAATATTTTTGGGGGTAATAAACACCATTTTTAGTAAGAGCTCTAAAAAGATGGATTCGAATTCTTACCAACTGTAGTTTTGCTCAAGAATGATTATGATAGGAAAAGTATTGTTTTCTAAATACATTTTCAAAAACTGTTTGGATCAAAGCCCTTTTTATTTTATTTTATCCAGAGGCAATTCGAGCAATGTGTTCATGAGAATTGTCACTCACAATATGTTGATGTCGTGGAAGAAAATGTTCATGAGATTTGGGTTGGTGTTATGAATATGTTTAACTTTTTCAATGAGAATTGTTTCCAATGTGTTGTTGAATTGTCTTGGAGCACTAGATGGTACATACATCGATGTCCGTGTTGCAGCTGTAGATAAACCAAGGTATAGAACAAGGAAATGAGAAATTGCAACAAATGTGCTAGGGGTGTGTTCCCCTGACACACAGTTCATTTGTGTCTTGCCGGGCTGATAAGGTTCTGCATCGGACTCTAGGGTATTTACTATTTAGAGACTGAGTCCCTACTGGTATGCAACCAATGTCAATAACGTTAAAGTGACCTCTATAATAGTATGCTTTTCTCACTAGTTATGGTATGTTTCCACTGGTCACTACTATCTCGTAGATGCTGGGTACACTAATGGGAATGATTTTCTAGCACCCTATAGAGGTCAACTTTACCACCTGTCTCAGTGGAGAGATGGCTGCATCCCTGCGATACCCGAAGAGTTCCTCAATATGAAGCATACTTTGGTCCGTAACGTGGTTGAGAGGTCAGAGGTGTTTTGGTATGCTTAAGGCTAGGTGGGCAATATTAAGAAAAAAAAATGTTATTATTTAATATTTATGCTAGAAGCCACATCGATCTGGCGTCGAAAGACACGATTTCAGAATTTATTTATCTAGTGTGTCGATACACTTTTTTCCAAGATATATGAATGCCAAATCATATCCATTGATTCCCGATCGACTTGATCAACCTGATCATTGGCTTGACGCCTGATGTTGTTGATAGTATTTAAAATATGTTGTCGATATTGCTTAAACGGATTTAATTTTAAATTGTCCGAAGGTTATTTTGCGTTTTTGATCCCATGGTAAGAGTTTGACCTTCCATCAGCACCGCCTCCCCGAAAGGAGCAAGAGTGTTCACGATTTAGTGACCTCATATCCTCTACGTTTCTCTCTATACGCGCACATCCATACATGATAGTAGGTTGTTATTTACTTGTGTAATACATGTGTGCGGATATATTTTATACGTATTAATTAATGTTTTATCATTTTTTTTTTTTTTTGTGTAAAACATGTTTTTATCACTATCACATGGTATATATGATTATGTTAGTTCTTAATAATTATGTATTGATCATCTCTGCAGATCTTTGGGTTAATTGTTTTATTCTGTTTTGTATTTTTTTTTAGAAAATGATTCCACTGAGATTGATGTGGTCTAAAGAAAGTATTTTGGTTAGTGCTCCACTATTGATCTTGTTTTATTTTATTATTATTATTATTTTTTTCACTTTTTTCCCTGTTTACTGCAGATACGAAGAGCTTTATCTTCCCCATAGTTGAAGCGCATCACATAAACATCTTACTTTTGGAATATCAGAAGAAATTACCCCCTGGCCGAAAATGTGTACTCCTCAATGCATAATTGAGCAGTTGGGATATCTAGCCTTTGATGAAGCGGTCAAAGCAGGGAAATATGTTCGTGAATATGCAGAGAACCTTGAGAAATTGTAAGTTGAAATGAGAGATCTTGAAAATGTGTACTCCTCTAGCCATTGATCTCGATGAAGAGATTGATAGTTATGTTTCACACTGAACGGACTGAAAATTGGTGTTGATGGAGAGTACTGCCGAGGGAAACATGTGTTGCATTGCATGCTTGTGTCCTAACACTGAGTGGCGCTACCGATTGAGCAAACAAGCCAAAGAGAAGACGGTAGGCTACCCTGGCCATAAGAATGAATATTTCGCATTGTTCGACTGGATAGTGATATTCTCCATGTGTCGAGAGAAAGGCATAGACTCATCTGGATACCGAGCCTTAAACGATCAAAGGACTTACCTTCATACTGGATTAGCAGCTCCTTTATAGATTGGTTTCCTGCTTGCCCACCTCTTCAGAAGCTATCTTTGAATCTCCAAAGGTTTGTAACCTCTTTTCAAAACTTCAAAGCCTTTAATACTTAGATGGGAGGGTTGCGCCGAGACTGAAGCAAAGAAAGAGGCATCATCAACATCTTATCATCTTGTCTTCGGTTGCTCATCTCTTAGTTATATGGATGCCCGCCTCTTAACTTACTTCCTATAGACAGAGAGGGAAGATGAAAGAGGAAGAAGCTGCAGCTATCATCTGTGTCTGAACGTCTGATGGGTACAAGATATTGAGAAACTCATTGAGAAAAGTATTTTATTTAATGTATTTTCGCACCCTAAGCCGCCTCCTCCAGAATTTGAATCCTCATCCAACAAGAATTATGTTAGCTTGGATTCTAGAACACCAATTTTCAATGTAACTGTGCATGGCATTAGAAGATTCTAGTGCTAGCACAACGTAATTTTCACCCATGTCGCATTTTTTTGCGACCTCCAAAACTTGAACCTTCTAATGCATTCACAATTACGTTGAAAATTGGTGTTCTAGAATCCAAGTTAACATAATTCTTGTTGGATGGGGATTCAAGTTCT
Organism: Vaccinium myrtillus; assembly: GCA_016920895.1. Classification (NCBI taxonomy): domain Eukaryota; kingdom Viridiplantae; phylum Streptophyta; class Magnoliopsida; order Ericales; family Ericaceae; genus Vaccinium; species Vaccinium myrtillus. The sequence continues at coordinate 6,323,655 of CM029281.1, read as the reverse complement.
GGAGGAGGCGGCTTAGGGTGCGAAAATGCATTTTATTTAAATGTTTTTCTCAATGAGTTTCTTGTATCTTCTCTTGAGTTTGTTTGCTCAATCGGTACCGCTACTAGATATTAGGACACGAGTGTGCAATGCAACGCGACGCATGTTTCCCTTAGCAGTACTTTCCTCCTTAAGTTTATCAACACCGTTTTTCAGCCCGTATGCATCCATTTGCCAGTGTGAAACATAACCAACAATCTCTTCACGAACTTCTTCCAAGCCACAACTCGTACATAACCATGTGGAAAGCATCATACTCAATTGGTTCTCTATGCCACTGAAAATGTCTCCTCCCCTTCTCAACAATCTCTTCACGAACTTCTTCAGAAGCTACAACTTGTACACAACCATGTGGAAAGCATCATACTCAATTGGTTCTCTATGCCACTGAAAATGTCTCCTCCCCTTCTCAACAATCTCTTCACGAACTTCTTCAGAAGCCACAACTCGTACACAACCATGTGGAAAGCATCATACTCAATTGGTTCTCTATGCCACTGAAAATGTCTCCTCCCCTTCTCAACATTCTTCAGAAGCCTCAAATACTCCTCACCAGGACGCAGCCGTAATACATGGCGTCGCCTATTCGGGTGGTGTTGGCTTCAAAGCCTTTGACCTGGAAGCAGAACTTTCCACAATTTGACCGGTCAATACATGTTCCATTCACATACATCTATCAATATTTCATAGTTCTTCAATACATGTTAACTCTCTTACAGATTGAGCTGTTTGTTATTGGATTGGTACTTGTTTAAGCCTGTATGTTAAAATTCTTTCCCCGCCTGCATGTTATATTCTTTCGGAAAATCCACGGGTACAGAAGGTTATTAGTATTTTTTTTGGAAAAGGTACAGAAGGTTTAATGCACATGAAATGTACAATGGAAACTTGGAGTTTTGGATCAACCAGTTACACATTACATTCAATTGAGCTGATTTTTTGCAATTCTACATGAATAATTATTTTGAAATTATTTAATGATTTGGATTATTCGTGTGAGACACAAAAGTGGGCCCCAAAAGCCATTTTTCATTTTCTGTGCATTAAACCTTTTGTACCCGTATCCATATTCTTTCCCCATGTCGTTCAACTAAGTTCATTTTCGTTTCTGCTAATTTATCTACTGCTGCTGAAAAATCCAGTGTGGGCAGTGGGCACAGGCCCACACTAGTCCCCATGTGGCTCCGCCACTGCTGGCCGATGACGGCCGTCAAATGTCTATGATAGGTATTATAAGTGTTATTTATTGTCTTCTTGTCCTCGTATCCGGTAGTTTATAAATTGCAATCGCATTTCTCATGAAATAAAATTCTCTCCTTTGCGAAAAAAGGAAAAACACCTAGAGACGTATATGCAGGGGCGGAGGCACACAGAGACAACAGGGTTAGTTGACCTCCCTGGGCTTCATGTTTCAGCAGGGCAACTACTAGTATACTCCCCAAATTAGCTTGTTGACCCCACTTCAATTTTGTATTTTGGCCCAGCTTATGTCAAATGGTTTGGTACTTGGTAAACTAACGAGTGCAAAATAGAATTTCTTCCACGTGCCTTAGGAATCAGGAATCCCATTCTTTAAATATTTGAGAGTTAAGCTATGGGACTATCATTCTTTATTATTATTATTATTTTTTTATCAAAACTTCTGTTCTAGATTTTGAGAAGCATTTAAAAAAGAATAATTTATAAAGTTAACGGGTTTTTAGGGGGCATTTTTTATACTGATATTTTGACCACACAATTTTTTTTTAAATTACCCCAATTTACTTCAAATATGTGTAAACTTCAAGCATTATTGTCTTTTGGAGTGTTGATAGTATCACAAATGAGATTATTATGCATCATATTCAAAATATAATAAGTCTTTGGGATTAATTGTGAAGCAAAATTAAGTTTACATAATGTGATTATTACCAAATTAGTAAGCTTTTAATTAAGGTTACCAAATAATTAAGTTTTTAATTTATAATTTATCTCCAACAGGTTACCGATAGAATATAGGTAATTCTGCCAGCCACCTTGATTTTTTACCTCATACACATGAAGTGGTATAAATAATTAATTGCTTGAGTGGTATTAATATTCAATTCTTGATTAATTGGAATTGATATTTAATTCTTTTCCAACAATTTGAGGGGAAAAAACTTCAGTCAAAATTACACACAAAGGCGAAAGAAATCGAACAAGGTAACCTGTTTGTTGCTTGATTTTGAATATGCCATTTTATGGTACGCTAATTTGTTTGCTTGGCTATGAATTTGTTTCTTATGGCTAAGGTTTTGAATGGGGAATATTACGATTTTGTTGAGCTCGATTTTAGAGATTGTTGAACTGAGCTTCGGCTTTTGAACTGTGAATCTTGAGCCTTTATTTATGGTACTTTAGTTGTCTGTTTGCATTTACGCAGACATTTTGAAGTAAAAAAAAAAGAGTTGAAAGCATGAAGTTAGGTAAATTGACGTTTGAGTTATGTAGAAAAAAAGGGTGCATAGCATTGGAGATGGCGTACCCAAATGAATCTTTTGACCCAAATTTTCACCAAAATATGGGTTTAAAAAAAATGGGTACGGGCTGGTATATCATGCGATTTAACTAGCAAACCTTTCAAAGTAATTTTCAATTCTTTGCAATTCAATGAGGTATGTTTGTTGGCAGTGGTATAACATAATCCGTGACCCTGTTTTCGTTAAAGAACAGCTGATTCGATCTAATTACTCATTGGCATGTTCTCATTTAGCAAGGAAATATAAAGTGGTGTGCCAATATATGTCTCTCGGGTGCGAATTCTATGATTGGATGATAGTCACTGTTGGAAAAGATCAAGCATGGAGGGTGATTGATAGTAAAAAGTTATGTGATCATGGTGCAAGATTATCCCCGGGTGGCTCTGTTGTCTTGGGGAGCGTTGAAGCTTGCTTTAGACTGTCTACGGGTGGATTTATTTATCGCGTTTACCATCGTTATGCTTCGGTTGTTGCTTTGGATGTAGAATCTGAAACATTTTATGGTTCTTGCAGAGTTCTGATCTTGCACATTTCAGACCAAAAGCTTGGGTGAACAATGGGGAAGTGGTTGTTTTCTGTGTCCTTCGCAATCCAAGCCCCTTTATCGCTCACAATGTCGAGACTGGAGTGACCTTCTCAATTGGAAACTGTCTCCGGGATCTACGGTACTCTGAGGTCCATAGCTATGCCTGGAGCCTTGTCTCGTTGTCGCCAAGTTAACACTGCTAGCTTTATGTCGCCAAGTTAACACCGTCATCAATTGGCACAGTACTCAATTGATGACATGTTCAAGATCTGTATTTTCACTCAAACGATGGGTATAAAGTTTGTTTTGTTCCTCAAAAATGCCCTAAATTGATTTTTCCGTCTATTTTCGTAACCTCTATTATCGATTGGACTCAAATCATATAAAATCAAAACTATGGGGTTTGTTTGAGTGACATTGAAAATAGAGGGACCAAATCGAGATAGGGGTGAAACTAGATGGACCATTTAAATAAATTTTCCTTAAACTTGTAGTCATACAAAAATAAACATTACCATACTCCAAAATCAATTATTTGAACATTACTCTTCTCGCACTTTTAATGGACTCAAACTGAATATTATATAGGCTCCTGAAACTCAAATTGGGTTTATTTTATTTTTTATATTGGGCTAAAACTAGAAATTATTTGGGCCCAAAATATATATAGGAGGCCTACATGTTTAGAGGCCTCCATTTTTTAGTACATCTTTTGGGAGCTCCAAAATGGTGGCTTAATTGGCTTATGCCATGAGCCAGTCCTGCTGATAGATATTCGTAGTGATTTTTTTGAGGTCCAGATGTAGTTTTAGCGGATAACTTCTTTTTGTAAGCTACAATAAACAAAGGATGAGAAAAAAAAAAAATTCACCTATCAACTGCTAGCAAATGCAAGTTATATCATAATTTTATCGGATGTCCCCAAAGGGACAGTTCTATCATATTGAATGCATTCATTTTAAACCATCTAACCTTTGTACTAAATATTTATAGTGAACACAAATAGGCCAAATAACTTAGTTTTGCCAGACATTTGCAACTATTTGAATGAATTGCTTGTCTTGGACAAAATGGAAGACTAGCATTTCTAACATCAAATTTTTCAAGAGAAATGTGGTCCACACGAAATCAGCCTGGTCCACACGAAATCTTAACAATTAAACAATTCAAATTATCTAAACAAGGATTATTCACTTCTGCAAGTGATAAGGATCTGGAAGATCCAGAGAATACAAGCTCTTAAAAGTTGAAAGAAATTTTACAATAGATTCAGAGAGTTTCCATCCACTCTGTTGTAGAACTCTTATTGCCAATGCAAAGTAGCTAAGATACATATACGGCTGATTTAGTTACATAGGTTTGATCCCGGAGAAACACAGAACCGAACCCTCTGTAGTAATTCGAGCTCTGTTATTGGAATCAAATACACCAAAACACAAACACTGCTTTAGGACCGGAAGGTTGTCGTTTAAGCTTAAATCCTTGAGTTCACGAATGTACTTTAGTCGGTTCATTTAGGTGCAAGGTACTTCTCGCGAATGCCTTGAATCTTGATGACCATCTTGTCATAAGGTGGCCAGTTCGCTTTGATCACCGGAACATCACAGAAATTTTGCATCCACTCTGATATCTGCGGAAATTTATCAGCTTCTATAAGCTTTATACCGGTAACCTCCTCAATTATAGGAAGCCAATTAGCTGTCCAACCAAGTGCAATGTCTGTGAAGCCGATTGTCGCTCCTCCAAAAAACTTCTTTCCTTTTAGTTCTTCTTCTATGTATTTCAGGTTCTCCTTGGCTCTAGGAACAGCCTCCTCTTGTTTTTTTCCTTCAGTGACAAGCACGTCGGCTACTGATTCGAAAAGCTACATTTTAAACAAAAAAATAAAACTAAAACATATAATTAGGTAATAAGAATAATCAGGGAGAGTCTTCAGGGCTTGTTGGAGCTAAGAGAGCAGCGAGGCAATCCTAGGGTCTGTTTGGCCTTATTTATTGGTTCTGTGTATGTTCTAAGACACCACACTTATGATGGAACTTGTTATTGGGCCAATACTGTTGGAGAACGAAAAACCATTTTTTGTAAGAGCATCGAAAAGATGCTTTCGAATTCTTGAAAACTATATTTAAAGCATAACCGTATTTCAAGAGCGCAACCAAACAGGGCCTTATCGTTTTACCTTGTTCACAGGGATTTTGGTTGGGTTATGAAGTATGAACTGATTGTTTCTCTAACCTAGATGCAATTCGATCGATATGTTCACGAGACAGTGGAGAGAGTATACCTTTTCATCAACGAATTTCGCCCAGAAACGAGCCATGGCTCTCTCATAAGGATCTTCAGGTAACAAAGGATTCTGGTTCCATCTCTCCTCAATGTATTCAAGGATTACAAGTGATTCTGATATTGGTTTTCCATTGTGCACAAGCACTGGAACCTTTTTGTAGGTAGGATTATACTGGAGGAGCAGAGGGCTTTTTTGGGAAAGATCCTCAAAGATGGTTTCATACTCTAGGCCTTTAAGTTGCAATGCCCAGATGATTCTTAAGGCAAATGGACTTGACCATGTCCTGAAAACCTTCAAGTCATCTGCCATGGTGTTTTTTTTTATGGGCAAATTGTGTTAGTTGTGGACTTAAATAAGCTCAGTCTTTTGGGATTTTGTCATATGTGTGTTTCAAATTCTCTGCATTAAACCCCACATTTCCACATCCCTTTATGAAATTTCTTGATTCTTTCTATATTTTACTCTTTGGTCTTTGTTAGTGTGCTAGTGCATTTTTCTTTCTGGGTCCCAACATAATTTCTTACATCACTCAGTATGTAAGGTATCTAATAGAAGTGGACCATGAAATTGTTGACTCTTCTGAATAAAGATAAGGTGCATTTGGACAGGCTCCGGTCTATATATTTTCTCTTTGGTCATTTTTAGTATGTCATTTTTCTTTCTGGGTCCCAACATAATTTCTAATATATTCACTCAGTATGTAAGGAGAATGAAATCGATCTCTTCTGAATAAAGATAAGGTGCATTTGGACATCAAAGGCTATCAGTATGTCATTGTCATTCCTAATATATTACCAGGAGAATGAGAATCGTCAGGGTTTGTTTGTTATGTTTGTAGCTAACTGGAGCCCAATGAAAATTTGCCTGGAGCCCAATGAAAATTTGCCTAGTCGAACTGGCTTAGACTTGAGCGGAGCTTGAGTTTGTTCACAAGCCTCAACGAGCCAAAGAAATTATAGTTGTGTTTGGTTAGATAGTTTAGTTTAGTTTTGATGATGTCAGCATGTGTAATGAGTAGAGAGAGATAGAGAGAGAAATGATGATGTCATCAAAACCAAAACTAAATCTAAACAGAGAAATGAACAAGGCCATATTTATGCACATACAGGTCTAGAGTTGTAGATAAAAATAATTTTTATATACATAAGTATAAATTATAAAAAATTTAAATATATAAATTTAAATTAAATGTAAAAGTTTTTACATACATAATTTATGGAATTTTCAATATGCACAAATACAATTTTAGACAAAGTTTTCATCATACACATATACTTTAGTACAAGTCTACTCTGGCTTAATACTGTCAGACGCAAACTTGGTTCATTTATTACACAAGCTTAAAATTGAGGTTTAAGTTCGGTTTGTTTAATAGATGAATCGAATTCAAACGAGCCTTTACCGAGTCGACCTTCGAATAGTTTGCGGATGTCTTGGTTCATTTGTAGCCCTTGTGATGGTGATTGTTGTTTGATTAGTCCATTGTACTTTTTTTTTTCTCAGCGAAAGTCAGTTTTGTTAGTTATTGTTAGTGAGATTTGAATTACAATTAAATGCATGAGAATTTATAGTGTCTACCAATAGATTACAACTCCACTTGCATGAGTCCACCATACTTAAATAAACATCCAATTTTCCGAAAAGTGAAGTAATTTTTCATTTACCAATCAAGGTAACGTATAAAAAGAAACAGAGGCAAGAGGAAGTTTTAGAGAGAGAGAGAGTGTGAGACCGAGAGAGTTTTGGGCGGCAGCCCTGGCTGGCTCAGCCCTTTCCGACCGCCTACCCCAGCTCCTTTCTGACTCCTCGATCTTCTCTACGGCTATGCTTCTTTGGCGTTCGGAGACTCCCCGTGGCGGGCGTTCCTCTCCGCTATGGTATGGGTGACCACGCTTGATTTTTGGACCCGGGGGATCCGGATCTGGGGTTCTCAGATCCGGGCTTCTGACGACGGCGGCGGCGGCGTTTTCCTTTTTCCTATATTTTTCTTTTTTTGTTTTTTTTGGGTTGTTTTGTGGCCGGTTGTTTTTTTTTTTGTGTTGTTTTGCGGCCGATTGTTTTGTGGCCGGTGGTTTTGTTGTACCCGGTTTTGGCCGGTGGTTTTGGGTTTTAATATTATTTTCTATCTCTTCAAAAAAAAAAAAAAAAAAATCAAGGTAACGTAATTGGTAAACATAATTTCTATATATAAAGGAGGTCCATCCAGATTGATGCGATAGTAATGTTTCTGAACAAGCACAATTTGGTTTCGATGGATAATGCTTTTGTAATTTCCTTATTTATTTCATTTCCAATTTTCTTTCAGTTAATAATGTAATAATGAAAAATATTTAAAAATTTTAATCTAATTAAATCGGTGTGAGAGAAGCATATTTTATCACATTTTTAATCCATCCAAAAGAGACCAAAAATAAAGAAAGAAAAGAACATAGAAGGGGATAGATATTACTTCAGCGTATTTTTATTACAAAAAATAGAAAATATAATAACTTCAATACCGACCGTGTGTAAACAGTGTGTTTGCACAAGGCGGATCTAGGTAGAATGGATGATCTAACAGCTCGGAGCACTGTCTCTCTCCTCCTTAAATGCATTACAGATGTAAAAAAATAAAATAAAAATGAGCACCTCCTCCGAGCCGTTGGATCTCGAAATGGACTGCTGAGATCCGTTTGTTTGCCCAAGATCCATAAATAAGTTATTATCCGGTGGGATATGTGTCTAACAAGCATACCGAATTTAAGAGTAATCATTCAGTGATCTTGGGACATCATATTAACATGCCAATGACTACCCAATATCCCAAGAGGAGTAGTACTACCTGAAAACTTTTCCCGAAACGGCTCGGGAAAGTTTTCGGGAAAAGTTTTCATGTATTGTACATTTTCCATGTCCCAATCTAGACACTGTTTTTTGTTTTTTTTCCCTAAAGAGTCCACTCTAGACGTGGATTAGAATTTAGAAACCACATAAGCTCGCTGTTTTTCCCAATCTAGACACTGTTTTTTGTTTTTTGTTTTTTGTTTTCATGTATTGTACATTTTCCATGTCCCAATCTAGACACTGTTTTTTGTTTTTTTTTCCAGAACACTCTCCGACGCCTTTTCAATGAAGTACGGAGTCATTTTCGGGGACCTCGCAGGCTCGCATCTTTGACACGCGAGGTTGGTTTGCCTTAACCATGGGAATCACGTATGCACGAGTTATGAATGTTATGCGCAAATTCAATTCAAGTATTGCCTTTTCCTACACCCGAATGAACTTGATCATGTGCCGTCATATAAGCTCTCTATACCAGTTCAATTCAACGATCACAAGTTGTTTCAAGGGTGGGGATATTGAGGCTGCACGCAAAGTGTTCGATGAAATGCCCCACAAGAATGTGGTCACTTGGAACTGCATGATATCTGGGTACATTAGGAACGAAATGATCAGTGAGGCTCGTGAGGTTTTCGACACCATGCCAAGTAGGAATGTCGTGTCTTGGACCGCGATGGTAAGTGGGTATGCTAAGTGTGGGAGGTTGGAACAAGCGCGTGACTTGTTTGATGGAATAGATAATAAGAATGTGGTATGTTGGAATGCTATGATAACTGGGTATGTAAGAAATGGAAGAATGCAGGAGGCTAGGGAGTTGTTTGATGAGATGCCAGTTAAGAATGATGTGTCTTGGGTCATTATTCTTGAAGGGTATTTCCTTCATGGGATGGTACACAAAGCTGAAGAGTTGCTTGATCAAGCTCCAGTGAAGAGTGTTTCACTTTACAATGCCATGTTGTCTGGTTATCTTGAAATGGGACGTCTTGAAGCTTTGCGGGAGCTATTTTCGAGAATGTGTGATCGTGATGTGGATTCGTGGACTACGATGATAACTTGCTTGTCGAGAACTGGGGATATGGAAAATGCTAGGGGCTTATTTGAAGAGATGCCTGAAAAGGATGTAGTGGCTTGCAATGCTATAATATGTGGTTATTTACATAATAATCAGATTGAGGATGCTCGGAAATTATTTGATGAAATGTCTCATCGGGACAATGTCATGTGGAATTCAATGATATGGGGATATGTTCAGAATGGGAGGTTGGAAGATGCTCTTGAATTGTTCAAGCATATGCCAAGACCAAACATTGAGTCATGGAACTCGATACTGCAGGGATATGTGCGACAAGGTGATGTGAATAATGCTAGAAAGTTTATTGACCAAATGAGGTTAAAAGATGAAACTTCATGGAATATAATGATTGCGGGATGTCAAAGTGATGGAATTTTCATTTTGTTTTCACTTATGTTGCAAAGTGGATTTAAACCTGATCATGAAACACTTACCGCTGTAATCCCGGTATGTGGTGCACTTGCTGCGCATGTTTGGGGAAGATCAATGCACCTATATGTGATCAAGGTCGGTTTTGAAAGTGATACTGTAGTTATTAGTTCATTAATCTCTATGTATGGCAAATGTGGTTTTCTGAATGATGCTGTTTTAGTGTTTGAAAGGACGATAGATAGGGATATAGTAGCTTGGAATGCGGTAATCATGGCACAAGCGAGTCATGGTTGTGCTTTTGAAGCCCTCAATTACTTCCTTTTGATGATTGATGCTGGATTTGCACCAGATTATGTGACTTTTCTTGGCATCTTGACTGCATGTGCTCATTCAGGTCTGGTTAATGAGGGATGGAAGTACTTTAAGGCTATGCAAAATGACTGGAATCTGATTCCGAAGCCGGAACATTATGCTTGCATGGTTGATCTCCTTGGTAGATCAGGGTTGCTAGCGGAAACTTATGAGTTAGTTAAACAACTACCAGTGGATCTCCCAGAATATTCATGGGAGACATTACTAAGTTCTTGCAGAGCTGATGGAAATTTTGGACTAGGACAATTTGTTGCGCATAAGCTTGTAAATAGTCAACCTTTAAGTGTAGGGATGTGTGCATCAAGTATGTATGCTGCCAAAGGGATGTGGGGGGCAAACATCCGAGCATTACTTAACCATACTGAATTCAAGAAAGAAGTTTCATGCAGTTGGATTGAGATAAAGGGTCAGGTCTGTCAGTTTTTGAGCAATGACAAATCTCACCCTCAAATGGAGGACATACACATAGAGTTAGAAAATCTTTCTGTAATCCTTGATGATATTGGGTGATAATGCATTTTTTGGCCTCATTTTTCCCTTTTCCTTGTGAAACAGTCTCAATGTGTTCTCCATTTCGTGTGGCAGTGGTTATTAGATAATTGTAAGGTAAACCATGCTTATGAGGCATTGAAGTTACTGCTTTTCCTTTCTTATTGTTTTGTTCTAAAATTTCTGCAGTATTTGAAGGAGGAAAAAAATGGCTATCTGCCTCTAGAATAAGGCTGTGAATTTGATCGCGCATATCATTCAAGGTTATTCCTGTTTACGATTTTGATTTTGTGGAAGTGTTGGTCTTTGAAAATCTTTCTTCACTAGAGAGATGTACTATTGATTTCATATTGGGTCTCGATTTTTCAGACATCCAAAAGCATTTCGGTTTTGTTCTTGCAGAGCACTCTGGATAGAATGGGTACTCTACAAGGTGCAAAAGATGCAACCTAAGCATGGTTTGGGACTTTGGGTGCACCATGATTCTACAAATTCCAGGAAGACGTTTTACCTTACTGTTGCAGATCTACTAGTTGAAAAGAAACTTTTTTACTGGCCCTTACCCTTTTTAGCTGTCCAATTTTCTTGAAATTACTTCTGTTGATAGAATGAATGACATGTGATAGAATGAATGACATGTTCCAAAGGTATGGATTGGTGCTGATATGCATTTCTATCTTCCTGCCGCCATGTATAACCTTAGTTCTGCATGCGCAATTGATCTCGTTACCTATGGCACCGTACTTTATGATTTCTGCTTGACAGTATCTTCTCCAAAACCAGCTAAAAGCATGACGCAGCAAAGGTAAATGGTACTTTTGGCCTCATTTCTCTAAAAAATTGCCCTTTTTCCATACGATATCTCTTTTTCATTATGTTTCTCTCTTTCCCTCCGCAAAAGAAATGAGATTATATCTTGTTAGTATTCCATATCCTTGTCAAGAGGTGTCATTTGTGCACATTGCTATTGGAACATCACGTGGCCTTGCTCCAATAGCACTTATTAACTTCTCCCATACGAGATCAAGAGGGGAATCTGTTTTCGTGCAACCCTCCCAAATTTTGAATTCCAAATGTTCAGTGCAAAGTAATCAAGTTGGTTAGATGAGACCAACTTTTAGACAAGACGAGTCTTAAGTCCAATAGTGGCATACTCAACTCAACTCTATAGTTGGTCGCCATATGTACTTTCAATGGGAGTCTACCGCGTATAGACTGGGCCGACTATGATTTTATTAGAACAGGACAGTTCCAGTCAATCTCTATGCTGGACTCAAAGCCCAGATAGTCCTATGGCCTATGGACAGTTCCAGTCAGTCTATCTGCAATGAATTATTTTTATTTTTATTTTTATCCGGGTTCTCTTAGGGTTTAATTTTAATGTTCTTTTTGTTGGGATTTAATGCAGTTGGTCATTTTCGCTTGATGCAAATGGATTGTTTGGTGGTGAATTGATGAGAGTTTCTTCAATCTTTTATAGCTGTGGTGTTTAATTAATTGTGGAGGCTAATTTTAGGAATATTTTAGAAATGTTAGATTAGGGTTTATCCAGTCTTTTGTTTCTGGATTTTGTTTTTTTGCTCGTTCGTTTTTAACAGCTGGGTTGGAGTAATTAACTGATGCATTGGTCTGATTGAGGTAAATAACTTAGTAAATTGGAAATTGGAAGTGAAAGGACTTGGGAGACCTTTCGTTTATTTTGATAAAGGTCATGTTTTTCGTCGGACGTTCCTAAACCAAAAAAAGGATACTTTGGTTTCTAAAGTAATTGGAATTAACTCCTGGAAAACAACACTGGCGGAGTAAGGGGACTGCCTGCTGTGTATATCGCATCATGAAGTCACTGTATATGTCATACCCACATATCACTCCCAAGGGCCTTCCACGAGATTAGTTATTTTGTTTCTACTTTATTCTGCAACTGAGGAACAACATGACATAAAGAAACCTGAAAGCTATTTTCAGCATTTGCAATCAAAATCTTCCTCAGTCATTTCTGCTATGCCAAATCTACATATGTTGTGTGATTATTGACTTTAATTTTCGCGGTTTTACTTTTTTTGCAGTACCAAAGCCTTCTGAGTTGTATGGAAAGTACACATGGCAAGTAGATAAATTTTCACGGATTATCAAGAGAGAACTGTGTAGTAATGCATTTGAAGTCAGTGGCTACAAATGGTGCGTGGACAGTCATTTTTCTTTCCTCTTATTTGGTGTCTTGTTTTATAATTAAATTAGATAAGTTTCTTTGGTCATTGTTATCGTGCTTCTTATTGTGGAACTCATTCTCGTAACCCAATGTTCGGTATGTCACCTTTGTTAGGTGGTATCTTTTATTCAGAAAAGCAGCTAAGTTGTAGACGTTATTGTATACATACATAGACCCCGTTTATGCTTTTTCATGGAGATTGATATCTTCATACGTGTTGTGTGAAAGTATGCAATGTGATCAATTTTGTTATCTACTGTTGTTAGATTACAGTGTGGCCTATCACATGGCAGTGTGCTTGGTGAGGGGATTTTGGTTTTCATCCACAAAATGGGAAAGCAAAGTTACCCGACCTTAGAATGATAAATTGGTTCGAGGAGTTAGGTTAGCTTTTCAAGTCTTAAAAGTTGGCCCTTCTGGAAAGCAATAGCCAATAAGAATCCAAATGACCCTTTTGAGGTCATTCCATGTGATCTTTATAACTCTGACCCCAGTTGGTGCTACTTGAGAGAGAGAAAGAGGGCAATAAATAAGAAAAGGTGAGGGAGTAGTTTGAGGAAAGGAATAATAAATAAGAAAAGGTGGAGTTGTTGGTTGGTTGGGGAGACGTTTTAATTGAGTGGCTTTGATTCACAGGAAATGGGCACTTTCCACAGGGATTTCTAACCTCTTTTTGGTTTAAAGCATCCAAAACTTACTTTTTGCTTGGCATCTTCTTGATCCTCTTCATGTGACCTTTCCCCCCGGAATTCTTAACCTCTTTTTTCAAATTCTGAAATAAACTTTTAATCTCTCTCTCATCGGATGAAGTTGTTAGCATGTTTCATGTTTGACAATGTGAATGTTTCCGTATCTATATTTAGTCAAATTTATTTCTATCCATGATTTTTCACTCACGTTGATCAACCTCTTCATACTTTAATCCAATCAATCAATCAATCAATCTCTATTGTTCGGGCACGTAGTAAATAAAAATTTGTCCATTTAGTTGTATTTTTCTCTTACTCACTAGCATTCTTGTTAATTACAGGTGAATCTGCCAGTATTTCTTTAGACATCTGCCATTGACATTTTCCCCTCTATTTCCAGTTCATATTGAAACCTCTAGTGGATGACATTTGAGCACTTCATTGTGTTCCCTTTCTTAAGTTAGAATAATTAGATCCTCCTTTTGTTTATGATTCAGTGAACCTTTATCATTGATGAGTGCACATGCCTTGTCCATGCTCTCCACATGGAATAAATAATAGTACAACCATTGCTATTGATGACATCAAGACTTTATGTTCTTTATTGCATGAAAGGCTCCTACTATCTCACTGGATTGTCAAGTGGCATATAAATCCATATCTATGTCTCCTGTGTTTGTATTTGTATGTATGTAGATATCCTAGTGGAACTCTTTTGGCGACTAGAGGTACATGCCAAGACATGACAACTAATTTCAGCCTATGTTATTTTAGTTTGGTCAAAAGTTGGATTCACATGCATCAAAAGTTGTAGGAGTGTCCATGTCTTTACATAAGATTGAATGTTTGATAGAACTATGGGAATATCATTTGGCGTACACCAAATGCACACGCATTGTGTGAAGCTGCTCAATTTTTTTAAAATGTTTTTTTTAGTGATCCCGAGAAAAAATCAGCTCGATCGGATATCAAACTATCAGTAGAGGCTTGATCGATTCTTAGTCTTACCGATATCCGACCAAATTGATTTTTTACTGGGATCCGTAACAACATACTTTGAATAAGTTAAGCGACTTTGATCATTTGTTGATACCCGAAATGGGTCTCAGGTAACATGGTTTGCATTTAGTGTGCACCAAATGGTGTACCAACGACAAGGCCGTTGAATATTACTAGTTCACTCTTTGGACATACAAGTATATCATGTACGTGTATCTTTACTCCGGCAGGCTCATCCTGGGTAATATATGAACCCCAACTACTTCCATCTCCGGCGGCGGATTCACAACCCAGCTTCTCGGTGGCCTCGACACCACGTCCACGACCACAATCCTGCCGCCACCGTTGCAAACGATACAAACTCTCTCCCTTCCAGCCACCATCTGCTCAGCCCCTTTCAACAGCTCCGATGACTCCACCACCACTTCCCACCTATCATTATCAGGATCATACTTTCTCAGCTCACCCGTTTCCTCGTCCACCACAAACATCTCGTCCCCGTAATCAATGGTGACTGCCGCCGCTCCGCTCCATCCCTCCAGCATCCCTTCCGGCATGTCCTCCCTCCTGTCTCTCTCTACATCGTAAACAGCACCTTGTTTGACGCTTTTGCCCTTGACATTCACCATGCAGAGCTTCCCGCTGTATCCTACAGCTTGCACATCTTCTCTACTAAAGCTACTATTTTTAAGCCCCTCCATCTTTTCCCATTTCCACTCGCTATCCTTCTTGTTCATGTCCCATTTCTCCACAGACCGGGCCACGTCATTCTGGTAGTGGGACCCGATCCCGCTTGCCACGTATACAGCACCTCCCATTGAGCCAGCAGCGCACCACCTGCGGGGAGCGGGTAGAGGTGGGCCGTAGAACCAGTGGTTGGATTTGGACAGTGGGTCGAACACTAGTGGCTGAGGGATGGCTGGCTGAAACTGATTATCAGTAGCGGCGATAAGGACAAGTCTGCCAGAAACTGCCAGGGATTGGATCGGGAGCGTCCGGGAAATGAATGACGGATGGCGGTGGAGGAGGGAGAGAGGTGATGGAGGACTTGGCAGCCTCCGCCACACCGACGAGATAGGGTCTAGAGAAAAGAACTCAATAGATTGGGAGTACTGCTGGTGGTGGATTGTGGGTGAGAGAAGGGCGTAGAGAGAGAAGAAAGGAGGGAAAGAAGGAGAGTAGATGAGGCGGCGCCACGAGCGGCATACGGCGTGGAGGAGTGAAGGGTGGAGGGAGGAGAGACAGAGCTGAGCAAGGTGGTTAGGCAAGCCTGGAAGTAGTAATATGGACTGATCATGATCATTTTTAGTGTGGTCGGAGTTTGCATTCTTGAAATGCTTTGTGGGTTTGTACATGGTTATGGCTGTGGGAGTGGCTTTAGCCACATGGGGCCAAGGGGTGATTGATGGGAGAAAGATTACTTTTGGGGGTACTTGAGACCTGGCTGAGGGGATTGCTTTGCTTCTTGGTTAAGTCCTCATATATGGGGGACCATTCTTATGCAAGTTGAGCCGGTGGTTTTTTTTTTATTTTATTTTAAATTTATGTATAGACAAGTTTACATGCTCTTCGAGACCTCGACTAATTTTGAGAAATTAATTCTCCGGTTAACAGCGGGGCTAAAACTTCTTGATAAAAAATTAGGACACAGGTCCACTCTAGTCTCTTTGAGAGACTGAACGGTCATGTCCAGCCTTTTTCGGACCTTTTCAAGTTCTGTTGATATTT
This sequence comes from Vaccinium myrtillus, assembly GCA_016920895.1. Classification (NCBI taxonomy): domain Eukaryota; kingdom Viridiplantae; phylum Streptophyta; class Magnoliopsida; order Ericales; family Ericaceae; genus Vaccinium; species Vaccinium myrtillus. The sequence continues at coordinate 6,307,552 of CM029281.1, read as the reverse complement.
TAGACCTCGTCAAGAATAATAGGCACACCAAAATTCATGTTTAATTGAATATCTTTTAATGTGTTTTCGAGCCATATAAATCTTTAGAAAATGGGTTTTTATCCAGTGGTGAAATATTTTTCGAACCCATTTTTTCTCAAGATAAATGTGTTTGGAGATCGATCTGATTAAACGATATCCGATTAACATGAATTTTGGCGTGCTTGATGTTTTTTTATGAGGTCTAAAATACCAACTGTCTCGATCTTCGAAACTAACCCGAAAACTGACCGGAGAGGACAGATCCCATCCCAAAAATTAACCCTCCTATGGTTTCTTTCTCTGTTTCTTCTTTCAATACAAGGTTAGGGCTATACTCCAAGTAAATATGTTGGTACATTACAAACTTTATGAGATTGGTTGTATAATACATACAATTTCTTCACCAATTGAGCAAAGAAAATTCCAACATAACCAAAATAATCCAGGCTTACTTTTTCAACTCTTGCTTGAATCACAAATTGTGAACTTGTGACACTTTAGGGCACAACTACCAACGAATGAGGAGGCATAACGTTGTGATGCTGCCAAGACTACTCTTTTCCTCAAAAGTGATGTTAACATGATGGAAGGGGGTTTAAAGAAAACAATCCATCTGCGCGTGCTGGTTGTGGGGAAATCGGTACTTTGCTTCTGTCACGAGCTACAACTGGGGGTGCCGAATGGGTCGTGCAGTGCCGATTCAGCCTTTTATTTTCATGTCTACCGTGTTTCATACCATACAGTATCGGCCCATTCAATAATCCTTCAAACCCGATTGCGGAGTCCATGGCCCGCCACAATCCATGTCGTGTTGTGCTTATATTTATGCCCGTGCACAATCGAGCCTTGTGAAGCTAAAAAATACTTCTAAAAAAATGTCTTCACTATTTCTAAATTGAAACAAAAAGAAACGTCAAATAATTACAATTAAAATTAACACATTTAAATCAAAGGTCCAAAACATATTATTGATAAGTAAACTTTTGTATACAATGAATGTAATTATAAATAAGAAATACATCACCACAGTTTGAATACATTCCAACTAGGTTGACATATACTCAAAAATCACATATGTGTTGTGCCCTTTACCCGTGTCTGTGCTCATTGTGCCCATGCCTAACCATGCCCTTGCCCATTCTATGACGTGCCGTGGGCTCCAAAACAAAAGCCCAACTCGGCCCACCTTAGTGTTCGTGCTGACCTACCCCATTCGACACCTCTAGCTACGTACACTCATAACCAGGACCAAGAGTTGTAGCTCAAGCGGTCGTGAGTTGGCACGTAGGCATCAGTGTGTGAGGTCTCAGGTTCAAGAGCTTGCCGTAGTAATCTAACTCTATTAACATACAACATTCCATCGCCCATAAAAAAGGGAAAAAAGTCATAACAAAGGCTAACATCAACAAAACATATTCCATCTAACAATTCCATGTGTGTTTTTAAAAAAATCTAACAAAAGTCTCTCAATGATGACATTAGTTTCCTTTAGCAAATTGTGAGCAATAGCAATGAGTACCTTTAGCTTGAAATGAATGATCACCAGAGCTCGAATTGACAGAGCAACATCATAATATATATGCATTTGCAAAATCAAAATATAAGTCTTCAATCACATAAAGTTTACAAGAAAAACCAATATATGAGTATCTTTTGTTTTCACTATATCTAAGAAAAATTAAATCTCACTTTCTGCTTCCATCCATGCCAATCATCAATCCAAGCTAACTCATATTTACACATTAATTTCCCAATTTCAGTACTTAATTGGAAGGGTAGGAAATGATATTTCTAAATCCACTTTGTTATGAATGCACTACTAATTTATTTTTCCATTGTTAAAGATCACATTTCAAACATTTACCAATCAATAAAGTAACAAATTAGATGAAGTGCATTTATAACAAGGTGGCATAGAAACATAATTTTCCTATAAATCGAACTCACATCACCATTTCTGTATTTTCTGAAGACGTCCGGCCGTCACAAATTCAGGGTAATTGATTTATGAGAGGCCACACATCGTCGTCTCACACTTTCCCGCAAAATAGATCATACGTTGCGGGGAAATAAAAAACGAGAATGCTACATGTACATTTTCCCAGTTGCAAGTATTCTCAAGACGGAGCCGCTTGGTTTAACGGCATTTCACATTCCTTGGAGGAGGCAACCGATACATCGCCGGCACTGTCACCTCCGTTTTCCATGACAACCACCGCCCCGAACTGCACTTTTCGTTTTCCGGTCGGAGAATCCACCGAAGAATCTCGCACGGAGGACGACGACGACGCACACTTTGTGGTGGGTCTTCTGCTAACATCGCGGCTGACACCACGGCCGCCGTCTCCCCGAAAGCAGGCCTTGATGAAGGTGTAGATGTAGGTGAGGAACCAGAAAACCCATGGTAAGCTGATCAAGATCAATGCCAAGATCGGAAACCAGGGCTGTGAGTCGTTGTTGTCGAAAAGCCAAATAATGAGGAGAATTCCACCGGTAATGGAGGAAACAAAGAACAACCCAGATATGATAGGGACTCTAAAATCTGGCCTTTCTTCCTCCATTGTTGTCTTTCAGATATGATAGGGACTCTTTGTTTGTTTCTCTGTCTAGGGTTTGAGTTTGCAGAAATCCAAGGAGCCTGCAATGAGGGTGGATGAACTCCCAAAAAAGAGCGTTTGAAGCGGGTGGTTTGTTTTACATCCTAATGGCTGGCTAAGATTTTATGTAGGAGTAATTAACTGCAACATTTTGGATCTACAGTTTTCGTCCCGAAATTTTAATAATTTTTTTCTTTTTTGTGAGGTTCAATAATCTTTATCCATTTTGATTAGTCAAGGAGACAAAATCGAGTCATTTCCTTGTTCGCCCTTGCTCCCATATTGAAATTCGAAGAAACTAAGTGGTGGGAAAAAAAAAAAAAAAGGAGTCATTTAAAACATGAGGGTAATTTTGGATATTTATTTTTTCATTTTTAAAGAGTACTGATGGTTCTCCATTAGAAAGTTAAAATGTCAGAACCCCGGGAACAAATATTTTGCGACGGAAGGAGTAACAACAATCCCGTATATATAACTCACCTTGAGATTTGTACATTTTGATTTTATCCCTATATCAAAAGTACATTAAAACAAAGGGCGAAATTGAAGACAAAAGATCCATGGCATTGCAGTTCACACCGATCAAATATAACCCTCGGATGCTAAATTTGACAAAGCAACAATACAAAAAGAGCAGTGCTATATACACAACAACCAACCACCATCCCTCATATACAAGCCCCGCATGTATGTGAGGGGTTGTGGTTGGTCCCTCACGACTGCATATGTAATGTGTGTCGAGCACTCAATAACTCCTTGTAAAAATCAAGTTACCTGTAGATGAACAAATAATGGGGAAAATATAGTACGGGTCTTGAATCGTCAATTGAGTACTGCTCCAACTAATAAGCTTGTAAAAGAGTGTAGAACATGATACACAAGTCGAAAAAACCGAGATGAGTTGCAGAAGTACTTTGCTCATTTACATGTTTGCGTTTTCTTCATTGGCTACTTTTCGATCTAACGTTCATCTGATTCGATTTACGAACGAATTACAGGGAAACCATGCAAATGTCAAGTACTCTACAGCGAGTACCCAGATCTATTCAAGCCCTAAGCAGCTTAAGAGCAAATGCATTATCCCAAACAAATAAGGAGACACAATTCAGCCAATTCTCATAAGCATATTAACTGCAAATCTAAAGTAAACTGGGATAGTTTCGATCTCAGTTTAATAAACACATGAAGTTCAACATAAAGCTAGCGCAAATAATGCAACCCAGATTTGGCTGGTTTACCTTGGTGCCAACAAGACAAGGCTCCAGGCAAAACCACAGGAATTGGACAACCATAGATCCTGGTAAAAGCTTCCAATTAAGAAGGTCGCTCCAGTCTTGACATTGCGAGCGATAAAGGGGCCTGAGTTGTGCCAGACATAGAAGACTACCACTTCCCCATTTTTCAGCCAAGCTTTTGGTCTGAAATGTCTGAGATCAACGTGGCAACAGAACTGGCCCTTGAACATGCTGCTTGATCCGAATTTCTGAACCTCAAAGTCAATCGTGTAGAGCTTCCTCCACCCGCCACTCATGGGATCAAACAATTCCCATACATCGAATAGCGTTCTAGGTTTTAACCGAACTGTACAGGAAAGGTTGTTTCCCCTTACTAAGTAAGAGACAAAATCACTATTCTTGCCTTGTGGGACTTTTGGGCCAGGAAACTCGCAAAATGTTTCAGATTCTACATCCAAAGCAACAACTGAAGTATGCTCACAGTAAATGAGATAAAGAAATCCCCCCGTAGATAGTTTCCTATAAGGGGTGTATCTTCGACCATGGTGTGATAACTTTTTACCATCAATGAGTCTCCATGCTTGATCTTTTCCAACAGTAATTATCATCCATTCAAAGAATTGGCTCCAGTGGGACTTCCAGGCGAAAAAACCTTATATTCTCTTGTCAAATGAGAGTAGGCTAATGAGTAATAAAAATATTCTGGACGGCAACTCGGTGGAGGTGGAGGAAGAGTTACACTTTGCTTTGTGAGAGGATTAGCAACACAAACAGCTTGATCATTAGTAACATTACTCCCATGAACTACCCCGTTATGCCACTCTGTAAACAATACTAGACCATTACATGTAGCATGAACCCAACTTTGAAAAGGATACCCAAACTCTGTTGACCTTGTAGTAGCATTCATTTTCCCCACCTCCACATATTGAGCATGTGTACTCTCACCCACTTTGTGTTTGATGAATAGGCCATCACTAGAGTGAATCAGCTGTTCTTGAATGAAAATAGGGTCACAGACTATGTTATACCACTGCCGACAAACATACCTCATTGAATTGTAAAGAATATCAGCCGGAAGCCAGACAAGGATGTTGAAAATGATCTCTACAGGAAGGGAAGGTATTGTTATCAGAACTAAGAAAAGGTGTATAGGGTGTTAAATTAACCCTAACACGAGAAAGCTTTATTTATATTGTCATGAGACACATTACTCAACATAACTAAGCAATGTGGGACAAATACACATAAACTATTCTAACAGGTATGATACTTTTCTTCTTTTCATCAGAACAGTCAACAGTCTTATAATGT